>JBBMOC010000001.1:18178889-18303623 GCA_037975185.1 Centropyge bicolor | reverse complement strand
GTGTGTGTGTGTGTGTGTGTGTGTGTGTGTGTGTGTGTGTATGTGTGTGTGTGTGCGTCCTTATATGTGAGAGACACCTTGAGGGGGCATGAAGGTGATGATGGTCAAGTCAAAGGCTGTTTGAACTATACACAAGATGATGGATATTAAAATGATAATGATGTTTTTTGTGGGGGTTTTTTTGCATGTGCAAGTTTTTTGATAAGAAATGTAGATGAAAATCTAATACTTTCAACTGCATGACATGAACACCTTTTGGACACTATCAACACATGGCACAGTTTCACAGCTTGGTGCAGAAAAAATGCGCCAGTTTCAGCACATATACAGTCTGTTTTATTACTACACTTCATTTACCACAAAATAATTATTACCAACTATCTACTTACTGTATATGCAGCATTGCTTTAAAACAAGATTTTGTTGGGTGTATTTTTACTAATACATATGTCACAAAAAATGGGCATTGCTGCTGACAGACTCAGGGGTTTATGTCCTGCTTTGTAGCACACAGTCTCTCTGCTGTAGTGTCCTTGAGCAAGAGGCTGGACCCTCACCTCCCATGGGTGTCATTTTATATTTGACCTTTCCCTCTGACCTCCCTGGAGGCAGCAAATAAAATAAGTTACTCTACAGGGATGACAGATTAAAATGCAAAATTTTTTCCTCATACCTTTTAAGAGTGCACACACACACACAGCATCACAGGAATAATAACAGCTGTATCATAAAGTACAATGAAAGATATGCAGAAAGTCTGCATTGGTTTTCCAGAATTATTTATAGAAGAATGGGCATTTTGCCCTTGTTAGCCTTGCGTTTAAAATATTTTTAATCACACAATTTATGAGAAGATGGAAGGAAAACAAGTCTGCTTTTAACCATTGTGTACGTCTGAAACCCCGCCTGCTCCTCCAGCTTCTTAACTGGTTACAGCACAAAGAACAAATCTCAGAAAAGTTAAATTAAGCAAGGAACTGAAAGCATCAATAAGAAAGGCTGAGTCACTGTCAAGGGCACCTTTTTTATATTCAGAGCAGGGTAGGGCATATGTGATCATGCATCTGCAGCTACTATTAAATTATCACTGTACTGTCGGCAGTAAGACAGCATATGGTTCTGAAATTTTTGATCAGTGGCTAAATTCTTAAAAGACTAAATATCTAATGTCTAATGTAAAATACAGTACATTTTATTCAAAGAAAATGTGTCAATGAAAAAGTGTAGTATCTGAATGTTTTTTTTCTCATGATGTAAGCAGCCAGACGTTTAATCACCTGATTCGAATGAGATTCACTTAAAAACCATGTCAGCTAAAAAAATAAAAATATATAAGACAGATGTAGATGTTTAGAAAGCACATGAATGATTTTCAGTGATTCACTTTATTTATTTTGTTAACTCTGCATATTCATGTTAGTAATAAAAATGTAGCCGTGGCAGAAAATTTTTTAGGACACATTTTATACTCTCTGCATGTCTTTTTCTTTTTAATTGTTATTTTTTTAATATGCAGTATTTGGCCTTATGTGTATGCTTCTGCAACATGCAGGTCGTTGTCAAGATCGCAGCGCTCTGCATCTGGTCACATCTGTAATTCTATTTTTAGCCTGGAATCCCAGTCTGATGAATGTCATTGCCACTAACACAATAATAAACAGATTTTTTTTTACCCTGAAACGTCTTCATTCAAAAACTGGATAAAAACAATGTGACATTTGTGTGACTCAGTGGATCATGTTACTAGACAGTGGCAGTCGTGGCACTTTTTAAAAAAATGTTTATTTACAATGTGAGCATTATTATAACGAGGAAATAACTTGTGATATACCCTTTGAAAATTGAGTTAAATAATGAAATAAGAACAAATGCATTTTTATGTGACTTAACAAGTCAGAATAAAGAATTCAATTTAGATTTAAAATTTAGTCATCACATTGTTTTTTACTATGAGTAACACAGCCATTATGTACAGTAATTACAGTGTAATTACGACGTAACTGCATGTAACAAACGTTGACGCAGCTGCTTGATCACACTGTTAGACGTGATGACACCATAAGACAAAACACACCACCTGTCCTGTCCTGTTTCCCATATTAGTAGTTCCTGTAGATCAAATCATAATTCACCATGTTTTATATTTAAATACTGTCAAATTACTTCATAATTACTGAGAGGAGGAAATAGTAATAAACATAATGGAAATGACACGATGATGTGGTTTCAATAAAAACAAGCCATTCTGATAATTAGGAAATTATCAAACACTATCTGAGCTCTCATTAAAATCCTCATCTTAGCTGCTTAAGCCTGAACTTCACTGCAAAATTATTTCCTACCTCTGTGTGTAGGCCTGCTCTGTATAATTTAAGTTGTAAACCTGCTCACATATTCAGCTTGTTCCATTTACCTGCACATGCTTCATAAAAGTTTAGCAGCAAAACTATACCTTTCAAAACTAATTGAACCCACAGGAGCTTCCAGACCAAAGCAGTTGGATGAATTTGTGAATTATGTGAGAGGTTGCAGTTATCAGAGGGAAAATGTCATCCTGCCTCTGCCTGTCTCGATGATCTAGTGTGCTCTTTTTTTGTTTATAACTTCACTTTATGCGTGGTTGTTCTGTAGCTATTCTGGTGCTGAATGTGCTGGATGACTCTGTGTGTCGGCTCAAAGACAAAGAAGGACGGTCATTAGACTATTCTGTAACATCAGGTACTGTACACCCCTCTCTCTCTCTCTCTCTCTCTCTCTCTCTCTCTTCCCCTATTTCTTTCTCTCTTTCTGTCGCTCTCTAACACATACACACACACACTTTCCATCTTTCTTGCTCTATTTTTCTTTTTCCCCCTCACGCGCCCTCTCTCTCTCTCACACACACACACACACATTTGTCCTGCGCTGTGGTCCGCATTCCATCAAAGTCCAGTGTCATTTCCTGGTATTGAGCGCCATCTACAGGCCCTGTGAGGATCACCTCAGCTCAAACTCAAATCTCTGACTCCCATTTGCTGCTTTCAGAAGAGACAACACAGTGAGATAATACTGAGTAATGATGGTGGTGTTTGATTAAGGTCAACATGCATAGTTGCTATGTAAATAAATACAATTTAATACATTCAAAAATCCTCTCCAGATAATTATGCTCAGTATAAAACATGGCTTGCAATGAATATGTCTCTGATAGGAAAGTTGGACTACTGGAAGAATGAAACTGAAGCATATTTTACAACAACGTTGTAATATGAATATCTGACTTTGGCACGCTGCAGTTACATTCATGTGTCTGCAGGAATATTTCATCTGGGGTGAAAAGCTTCCTGATTGAAATGGCTTCTTTTTATATTATAATCTTGGCTGGTATAATTGCCACAAGGGCAAATCAGGTCTATTTGAAAATGAGGCTTTTACAGCATTTGCTCAAATTTATTAGAAACTACTTTTTGATAAAAGTTGTAGAAGTTGTATTGTTTTAAAATGTGGAATGAACTGCATGTGAAAATAGATTTTGTGTGTGTGTGTTGCACGCGGCGTGTACATATTCTCTATGTGGCTGAGTGAATGCAGCCATTGGCCTAAGTGCAACTGCTTTAGCTTTTGTCTTCTATTTTGCGAGCTCCTACAATAGCCTGTTATATTTGTTAAAGTGATGAATGAGTTTGCCCATTCCATTCTTCATTTTGTGTGTGTGTGTGTGTGTGTGTGTGTGTGTGTGTGTGTGTGTGTGTTCCAGCCTTCTCAAAGTCATTGTTTCCCTAGAGAGGGGTCAGTGTGCTGGTCAAAGCTTTCTGCTGCCACGCTCACCTCCCACCACTGACCAGAGGGAGGGAGGGAGGAAGGGAGGGGGACTTACTCACTTATACCTATAATGTAGGGAAATTAATATATTAATATATAACACTGTGATCCTTCACTGTTTCTGCATCAACTTTTAATTTTGTTTGTTTCACATGTAATTGTAATATTTTACAGTGGAAAGCAAAGGTTAAAAAGAAGTGCAGGTGCTCTTGCATTAATAAGAAGTTTAACAACATTTTTAATGTTGTGGTAAGAAGAAGAAGAAGAAGAAGAAGAAGAAGAAGAGGTCGCACTAAAGTCTCTAAATGTGGTGGATTTTCAGAGACAAAATCCAAATTTTTATGTCTGTAAAATGCATTTTCGTGCAAAGACAGTGCAAGTGCAGCTTCAAATAAGAAGAAATATTCACACCAGGCCTGCCAGTTGGGTCATAGGCTCACTTCCCACACACACACATACACACACGCTCACACACACACACAGTCCACCCATTATTAAACAGTCTGTCATGGGGGTTGAGTGTGTCGCTTCTCTGCTCCGTTCGCTCACTGCCCCTAGAACAATTTCAATTTTAATAGCTTTTACTATGTATCTAAAGCACTGGAGACATGGAAAGAAAGAGCAACACACACACACACACACACACACACACAGAGAGCGAGGGAGAGAACTATAGTCCCCCTTGTTGAAAATAGAGCCATCAAAAATGAAGGCCAGCCCAGCACAGCCGACAGACGGACAGACAGATCCCGGGAGCATCTTGTAATTATCCCTGTGGACGAGTTGCCTCTAGCTGGGCTCAGCTACCCACCCCAACCCCCCTTTCTATCATCCCTCCATCCTGCCTCTAACCCCTCCGCTGCTAATTTCATCCCAGGGATTAGCCCCCGCTTGCTTGTCTATCTTGTAATATTTCTGGGGGGTGAAATGGTGAAATATCGCCTTCTTCTTCTTATAATAGGACTTAGTGACATGCTTGTGCCTCTCTCCTTCCCTTCCCACTGCTATTCATGGAGAAAGAGGGTTAAACAAAAAAAAAAAGGGAGATGAGGAGAGAGAGAAAGAAACACCCCAGGAAGTGCCGCTGCTGCGACGACGCAAGCTCTACCGGGAAGTGACCGCAGAGAAGGTGTGAAGGTGAAAGTGAAAGCGGTGTGTGGCGGCACAGCGCTCTGGTAGTACCTGCAGGGCAATGCAAGCTGTTTTCTTTATGCATAAAAGAGAAGGAGGGAAGGAGGAAGGGAGGGAGGGAGGAGCAGACACCGAGACAGAAGTGCCACGCGACGCATATCCACAGCCTGGTCTTTTGTCTAACTATCTGTCTGATGTTCTGCAATGCCTACCTGTCTGTCTCTCTGCCTGACTTTTGTCATGTATGAGGCTGCAGTCGTCTGTCATTTAATACAACATTTCCAGAGCTGTTTGATGTTTTCTTGAGGGGTTGGGACAAATTCATTCTAAGTGCAGAGAATACCATTCAGGGAAGTTAGTTTTAAAACTGTGATAAACTGATGATGAATATGCTGTAATACTGTATATTGTAAATAATATAAAAAAGGATCACATCTTTTTCTGGATTGGGAAGGGGAGTTTGGGTATTGAGGTGTTTTTCTCTTCTGTTCCCGTCACTTTGTGGGCTGCTTTTTAACAGCTAAGTGGTTGAAAAGTTGTAGCTAAAGCTATAAGTTGTAACACGCACTTGAAGTGTTGTCGGATTGTCCACACATTGATCTATATTGAGACGACTGAACTATTGAACTAACTCTTTACTCACATCATGTGGACATAGATCACACAAAGGATGCTGTCGTCATGTCGATATTTCTCCTCACAGTTTGTGCTTGAGCAGCCCAAGTGGGATTTCACTTCTATAGTTAAAAACAAAAACAAAAACTTAAAAACTGGATATTTTATAGGCTGATTCCAGTTTTTTATCAATTCAATAAATTTTTATTTCATCACGTGTAGGCCAATAAATAAATACTGTAAGTCATTATAGGATTCAATTTTTTTTTTTAACATTTTTTTCCTGGTAGCAGCCAAGAATATGCCTCCCTATCTTTGGCAACATGACACCGAAAGCTGAGTTTGTATACTTTTACATGTGCTGATTTCAAAAAAAGAGCAAAATGCAAGCTTAATGAAACTGACCCCAGAGGAGAGAAAGCTGGAGGTCAGAAGACAAATGTGTGTCGAGCTCAAAGCCGTGGAGGGGGAGCACAGACAGAGAGCTGCTCTGCAGGAGAGGATGAGACAGGAGGCCGGACAGAGAGAGGAGGAGGAGGAGCAGCACTGATAAATAACAAGTTCACCTGAAGCAAGAGAGGCTTCGGTGGGAAAAGGTGACGATCGTAGAGGAGGAGCCGGTCAAAAGACACCAGGTACACTATCAGTGCTCTGAAGAAACAGAGGAGGCTGAGCTCTGCTGTCTGCTAAAGGTGGGAGGCAAAGCCAGCCCAGAGTGCCTGACCTCTGACCTGAAAGGTCAAGCAGCAGGGGAGAAAGAAAACTCTACAACAACTGGGTTGGAAAGCAAAAAACTGACAGTGAGCCTTTCAAAGAGAAGCTCGACCAAAACAGCTCCACCTGTAAAACCAGGCCCCAGTGCTTTTGTCCTCATCATCTTATTCTTGTCTGAAGCAAAATACCAGAGAGACTGAAACTTGAATACTGGGTGCATAAGTACTACAGGACTACAGAGAGAGGAAGGACAAGAAGCAGCAGCTCAAAGCGGAGGAGCAAAATTCAATTCAATTTTATTTGTATAGCACCAAATCACAACACAAGTCATCTCAAGACGTCAAGGTGAGCCAATGGCTGCTATACTGTAGGATAAAGAACGGAGAGAAAAAGCATCCCGAAATTTTAATTGGCTTCTTTCACTTTTTCTTTGTTTGTAATTTGTGTGTTTGTGACATGCTGAAATAAAATTGTGTTGATGTGAAAACTGAGTTGTGCCGATCTGAGGGCGCTGTCTCACATAGTTACATATCATGAAGTGAAAATTTTGACGCTGTGTAGTGAAGTCAAAAAGTAAACAAGATTCCACGGTCATGCTCGCTGCTCTCTGCTCGTCATGGCAATGCTAACATGCTGATGGTTACAAGTGAGAAACTTTAGGGAAGCCAAATCACAAAAAAATACCAATTCTTGCATCATGATGCTTTAACAGTGTCTATAAACCCTGATTCAACAGAAATGAATTGACACTGTAACAGATGAGTCTCAAAAGGTAAAAAGTTCTGCTGCTGTAATGTTTTGTCTTAAAAGCCATCAAACTCAAATACATAAATAATCTGAAATTCTAAAAAAGGAATGTGTGTGTTTCTGTGTATTTTGTATTGTGTATGACCACATCTGTCCACCAATGTGTGTGTGTGCGTGCGTGTGTGTGTGTGTGTGTGTGTAAATCCATGCAGGCGTCTCTTTATCTTTATATGTGTGTGTCTGTGCATTTACAATATCTCGCTGCCCCCGTTTGCGTCTGTTCCGTCTGCTCGTACACTAAATGACCTATAGCCCTCTGTCTCTCACACACTCCTCTCCATCACTCCAGCCTCTCATTACAGCTGCAGAACCCCAGCCTGTCACGTAATTAAAGGCAAAGTTATAAATGACCAGCAGGCCAAAAGCCATATTTCACAGGTGGCTGCATATTTATTTATAATTTTTCACCTTTAAATGTGTTTCTTATGCAAATGAGAGCCCGGACACTTTTCAATTAACTTTGGGGGCCAGTCCCTCTAAGTACCACCGAAGCTTGTTATTGAAAATAGAGTATTTTTGTTATCAGCCATAAATTATTCCAGTGTGTCAAAGAAATTGAAAGATGTAATGTATGGGCCTGTATTTGGTGCTTCCAGAGGTGGCTCGTGTATTTTCCTTCACAGGTATGATTCAACCCCTCCCTTTTTTTTTTGCTTTTCTACCAGACTCTTTTTCTTCTCTCACACGCACACACAATCAGACTTGCCCTTACACTGCAGGTAAGTTTAACGCTTTATTATAAGAGCAATTGGCAGGCAGGTAGGTAGGTATGGTTCTTTTACGGTGACAGACTGAGAGTGTCCCCCTCTGCCTCATTTTCTCCTTAATTGACCTGCTGAGGGAAAGCAGTGGTGCGACCCGGCTATACTATCACCTCAGGGAGAGAGAGAGAGAGAGGGAGAGAGGGGAGATTCAACAGAGCAGAGTGAGGAGGACAGGAAGTTAGTATCAAAAGAGAGAAATACTGAAGAAAGACAGAGAGTGGTTGTAAACCAGGAGAAGAACATGTGTTTCTCCAGCTCTCCCGTCCCGTCAGCAGCCCCTCGCAGCGGGAAATGTGTAGGATACACTTGGAGGTACGCGCGTGTGTGTGTGCATTCACAAGTGTGTTTCATTTGTTACAATGTGTGTGCACCGCGCATTAAAGGTGTGTGTGCAGCTGTGCCCTCTCCCTGGTGCGTAAAAAACGTCCATTAATTGAATTCCCCCTAATTTCCCGTCAGCCTCGCCTTGCAGAGCGAGACGCCTGCCTGCCAGCCGCGCAACGCCACACTTCAGGTATGGTGGATAATGGAGGATGACATTTCTGTCCCACCATGCCTCGGGGCAGCATGTGATACATGGCTTCCTCTATGAAGGTTAAACTCAGCTAACCTGCCTTTGGCGTTTCATTACCCACTTGTTAAATACTCTTTTGGTAATAAAATGATTAAAAATTTTATTGCTTCTCTCAAATGAGGCCTCTTTTCAAAGGGATTTAATGACTTTGGAGATGGATATGTCTGTGTGTGCGTGCGTGTGTGTTTGTGTGCGTGTGTGGGAGTGCCCTCTGTGTGTGAATGCATGCGTGTGTGTGTGTGTGTGTGTGTGTCCAGACAAGTGCATCTCCAGTTAGGTACGACCAGTGTGTAAAAACCTAATGAGAGTGATATGCTTTACAGCGAAACCACCATTATTCTCAGGCAAACGACCTGGGCCGTCATTATGTGTAAAGTAGCAATACCTTTTCCCTCTGCCGGGGCACATTCAAATAGACATGTTTTATATACAGCTCAGTCTGTGTCTTGAAGCGAAGTGAAGTATTTATACTAAAATGAATGGGCCTGACTATTTTTACATCACAAGTTAAGCAGCGTGGCTATAGCAACGGGACATAAAATATTATATTCGACCCATTAACAGGAACTACAAGCCTTGCCTTGGCCAATATGGCTCCACAGCGACTGAGCAAATCATCATACCTAGTGTCATTTTGGCTGTAAAATTAGCAGTAAAGGGACCTGAGAAACTGATCTCAAAAACCCAATAAAGCAGTTTTTTAACGTCTGAGTGAGGAAACAGAAACGGGTCATGGGGACCTGTTTTAAGGCCGCCCCAAAATTTAGGACAAATGTCTTTAAGTGCAATGCAAAAAAAAGAACGTGTGCAGAAAAAAACATGAAGCAGATAATGGATGCATTGTTGATGGAGACCTAGGATAAAAAAGGCCTAAGCAAAAACTGTGCGGCCTTTTAATTTTCTTTTCATTTGTCTCATATCATGCTGCTTGAACAAAAACAGTATGTACAACAGTTTGGGGGTTGTAACACTGTGAGTTGCTTTAAGCTAAACTGTATAATTTTTGTTCAGGGATTTAGATTAGCCTGCCTCCCTGTTGGCTCTTTGGGTCCCAGTCAGTTTTGTTGGGGTTCATTGTTGTACTGCTGCTGCCCTCACAGAACCTCTGCGCACACACACACTAGCACACGCTTAATAAATGGCTGGGTCCCCCTCCCTCGGGCCAGAGGAGTCGGTGCTGGCCGGTTCATCTGATATATCATGGCAGCCCGCTCCGCTCTGCTCCACTGGACCCTGTCCAACACCTGTTCTCCCATCAGGGGATGTTGTGTTGGCGTGGCATGGCTATGCCACTGTACAGATTGGCACTGCCCAGCTGGGGCAGCGCAAAGGATGAAGTATGAGATTCCCAGTGACAAAATGTAAGCTGTAATTAGGAGGGAGGACCACAGTGGAAAACGGTTGTGACTTTTATAAATACCCTCTGCATTTTACGATTTACCTATCACTTTGGAATAAAAGTCTCTTAAAGTGTCTTAACAAGCAATACATTAATTAAATTAATCATGAATTAAATCACAATATTATTTCAGCAGATGGATGAACCATTTCAGCAGTTGTTGGATTTGATTTGCACAGTATTCTCATTAGAGAAAAATATCTGATAATGAGAATAATCCAATCAATGTAAATACATCAGTCATATAAATAAAGCATCTCCAAAGCGTCTCCACTACTTATCTTGTATTATTTATTTATATATTCGTGATGTTTTTTTTTTTTTATTATTTAGAAAATGTATTTATAACTGATAGAAAGGATGGACAAAACGAAGAAGCTAAGATCCAGGTGCCAAGATAATTGAAATATATTGTAAGTCAATCTGATATCCTGTAGTTTTAATTTTGACTGCAGGAAGAACAGAGCTGCAAGGACTGAATTAATCTACATTTAAAGCCAACCATTTTTAGGTTTGTATGCACTCCTTATTCTGTGTTTGTTTGATTTAAACAGATAATATTGTGAATTGAATCTCCACTTCCAAAACTACCTTTGTGCCAGTGAAAATGGCTCAGCAGAGTCACGGTTTCCTCACAGTTCTTTTTTTTTTTTTTTTTTTTTTTTTCCCTCACAGTTCTAATGAATCACTGATCATGACCTTTAATTGTCTTGTTCTCACTATAATTTGCATCAGCACCAAGATTATGTGACAGAGGGGAATTCAGTCGGGGCATTGTGGGATGTGTATATGTAGACACAATTCAGAAAGTGTGACAAATGCAATTTAATACATCAGCAACCACATTGGACAACTTGTTCTAAATGTACTACAGTCTGCAGTGATATAAGGTGGATATGATACCAGTTATTAGCCATGTGTCCCTACATGACATGTACTCACCTGTCTGTCTGCTTGTCTGTTGTGGTCACATGGACATTTAGCACAGGGGGACTGGAGGAACCCTCTCTGGAGGATCCCTCTCTTGTCCCATCAGCACGACAGATTGCCTCAGAGAGAGGGAGAATGGGAAATGAACGTTTGCTTTCTTTGAACATTGCAGTTTGTTTCTTCTTTCCTCTCAACAGAATGAGGATGGTCATCTCACACAGTATGTCCAAGGGCAAACATTAAATGTGTCTTAACTCTAAAATGTACTGGAGAAATTCATTGTAAAAACAAATTCCATTTCTAAACAGTTGTTCTGAACAAAATGTTCTATTTTCACCATTTTCAACCAAGTTTATACGAAAACATTTTTTCCCATATAGAGTAAACTCGCACAACTCTAACCCAGACAGCTTGGTTTAAAAAAAAAAACTGAATACATACCCTAGTTAAGAAATCATATTCATAACATCAAATTTAAAGTCATTACAAAATATATTATTACCAGCTGTTACCACAAATGTGGGAGGAGTGGGACCCTATAAAAAAACAGTTGAAGTTAAATGCTAAAAGCTAAAAATGTTAAAAGTTACAATCATGCAGCTGCATACTCATATACAATATTTTATGTAAGATTACTGTGATAATCAGCAGTTCCTCTGTCCTCTTCTCTTCTCTCCTGCTTATACACGGACAGTATACTTTTAGTCCAGTAGAGGGCGACAGATGTATAGATATAAAAGTTGATGAGTGGTCTGATAGAAAGTCCAACGATTTTCATTTACTTGACTGATGCAATTCACAGAATTTGTGGTACGATTTTCATTTTAAGTTTTTGTTACTTTTTCTAACAATCTCAGAGAATGTTTTTTGCTATTATTATTAACTGTTAAACTAAAACGTAATAACCCTTTAGTGGACCTTTTCTTTACCTAAATGTAAAAAAGGTATGGATTATAAAGCCTTCACAGGAATTTGTCAGTTTGGGATGTATAAATAAAATTGACTTTGCTTGACTACTGTAATCACATGTTGTCAAATCAAACTACCTCTTGTATAAAAAAAAAACCCTGAAATATAGCGAATTAAAAAATATGCTAAACTAATGCTCCAAGCTATTTATAATTTCATTTTCATTTCAAGAAATCCTTGGCTTCGACTACAAGGAAAAGGTTCTTGACAATACTTTCTCCTGATGTGTTCATCTCATATAATCACGACGGGCACTAAAAGCCCAGAAAGCTCTTTTTTTCCCCAAATGAGTCTGAGTCATAACTGTTGTTACTAGGAGGAGACTTTCTGCTCTTATCCATGGGTGGATGTAGTTCTTCAGTCTTGCAGTAGTAGGCAACAATTACACACACACAGTGCCAAACCTTCCACCACTGTCTGTCTGCAGCCTCTAAGCCTTCCCAGTAAACACACAAGTTTGAAATGCAATAAAGTCTCTTTCGCACGGGTCCTGATAGAGACTGTTATAAAGCACAAGAGTTCTGGAACAAATCCAAAATCCTGCTTCTGTGTGGTGCAGGCGTGGTTGTACATAAGAGCCAGGTTAATGACCGACTCAGGGCTAGTCCACATTCAGAGATTTAGTTTGCAGTGTTGACGTGCAGACAAGAAAACTGAAAATGTATAGTGATTGTTCTACAATAGTGAGACTCCCCACAAACACAGACCCCACCACCAACATCACCGGTTTGGGACAAGAGCATCCAGCTTACTGGTGCAGTTTTCTGCCTCCTCATCAGCCAACGTGGCTTTAAGGTTAGGCTTATAATGCCACCTGTTTTTTTTCCTTTTTTTTTATTTTTTATTTTTTTTTTAAATCAGTGCCTGTTTGGATTGAATGGAGCAAAAATTATCTGGAACGGACGCTAACCCAGTAGCTCACACACACAGCAGTGAGAAGTGACTGCTGGGCTTGTGTTTGCTTGTGTTATTATGGTGGTGGTGAGTTGTTTATTTACATTTTTATTAGACTTACAGAGATAAGAAAGCTTGTTGAATGGAGCAAACACATACTAATAAAAAATAGCCAATCTGAACCTCTCTCTGAAATTAGGGTTGCCAAAGTTTCCCTTTTTTAAAGGCCTGAAAGCAGAGACAGGAGGAGGTGCAGAGATCTAGTTTTCTTACTCAGAGAAGAAATTAACCTGGCTCTCACGCACAAGTGCGCATGCGCCATACAGAATCGGGAATTATCCATAGGCTGTAACAGTGTGGGATTCAAGTTAAATCGCTGCAAATCTAACATCGCTGCACTCAGACTACTTAAATTACGATATCCTGAAATAAAATACGCTAACTGGCAGAGCTTTCGGTCATGTCAGGTGTGATTTACCTGGACACTGCATGTTGAATTTAACAGGGACAATGACAAACTGACAATGTGGTGAAAAGTGTGATAAAAGTAAATATATACTTCTGTCAGTCTATAGGCATGCATGTGTTTTTTTCTATAGAAACAATAGAAGAACAGAGTGAATTTGACGCATCATTATATTTTTCAAAGTGTTTTCTAGTAGAGCATAAATACCTGATGTCTGCTACACCTTTTTTCCACCTTTGATTTGTTGCCTCTTCTGTTCATCATTATAATAATATTGCACAGTTTACAACATGTCATTAACATGGACTCTGCCGGACCGTACCATTTCAGGGAGGAGGGGGAGGAGGAAAAGGAGGAGGAGGGGGGCTTTCCCCTCGCTGAGGATCAGAGGTGAGGAGGACAAGAAGCAGAGTCAGTCTGAGTCTGCAGACATGGTGACAGCATGTTGGATCGACTCTCAGCCTCTGTGTGAAGACTAGTGCGTGTGTGGACTGTACAGGTGAGTCGTGTGCCCAGGTAGAGCTCGTGTGTCTCGTGTAGCTTCAGGATGAAAGTCAGACCCTCTGCTGTTGCTGATGCTGTTTGGAAACAGGAAATAATCACTGCGAACAAGGTTTGAGAAGAAACTGTGAAGCTGTGAGATCTGGATGTTTTGTCGGAAAACCTGTGGTATGAGTCCTTTTTTGTTTGTCTTGTTTATTTTCACAGTTTCTAGAGCATTTTTTTATGTTTCTTTACACACAAAACGTTCCCATCATTTCTTATTCACATGACTAAAACTTCTCCTCAAAACTATGCTAAACTTTCTCAAACTCTACTTTTAACTAGATCTGAAACAAATATGTGCCTATTCTGCTGTGTGATAGAATAGAAATGTTTTACATAAGGCCTGAACCCAAAATATTTTCATGTAAATATTGTTAAAATTTATTTTGATCAAGCAGTTTTACAAAATTGCCAAAATACGCCAACATTTTCTTTTTTAAAAAAATGTATGTCCTTATGTTTATGATTTAATTGTTAACTCTTAGGCTGCTCTTTGTTTGGCAACATGTACATATATATTTATATTATATATTCTCAGGATGTTTCTATATATTTTAATAATAAGTTAGGACTTGGTTCAACAGATAAACTGGTGTCTTAAAAATGTGTTATACTATTTATAAATACATTTCTCCAATAGATCCTTTAATGTTGTGTAATTGACCCTAATGTTTTGGGCTGTGTGTGTGTGTGTGATCATTTCACATCTCCCATGGTTAATATCAGTTATATGAGACATTTTGATTCACACAAACACTGCTCATTGCAAATCCTGATGATTGGGGATCTTTCAGTTTGTGATGCAGTTTGAGTTTGTGACACGTCCTGCATCTGAACTGTTTAAAAACACGCTACCAGTCAGACTTGCATGTCTGGAGACAATACAAGATCCCCTGGAGTTATGCACGATAGAGAGAGCAGAACTAAAAAAAAACTGCTCAAGGACGTGGAGCATGATAGTGAAACAACAGGCAGAGCATACGTTGCATACTCGGGGTTGAAGCTTTGTAGCTTTGGCATTCAAGCAGTTTCTCTCAAGCAGTTTAATAAAGTACTCTGTCTGTTTCTTTACAAAAAGCTCTATAATGTACAGCATGTGGACACACTGACAGCATATCTGTGTGTTTGTCTATATTGTCTCGCAGCCATGTGTTGTTATAGTGTAGCATGCTGGATACATTTATATTGTAAAGATCACAAGTGTATACAGGCATCAATAGAAACAAAAGAAATTGTTTGTGATTTGTTAGATGTTGGCTGCAGAACAGTAGTTGGAAAGTCAGTGTTTTGGCTGAGCTGACAGGTTAGCTGATCAGCCACAGAGGATGTGTGGTTGAGGGGCTGCCTGAGCAGTTGGCCAGTTGGCTGGCCGGTCATCGATCCAGTGTCCATCGAGCAAACTCTGAATGGGAGCATTTGATGTGGGTCACTGGCCAGTGATGAGCCCATCTGAGGGGTCCACTGTGCGTGTGTCTGTGGACAACTGACATCCCTTTGCATATGTGTGGCTGTGGGTCAGCGATCAGAGAGCATCTGCAAAGCTGGAGGTTTTTTCTCTTTTAATTCTACTGTTCAGGGCTGAAAGAGATGCTGCACTGACCAGCTGACACTGCCTGACATTCCTCTGCCTTATCTCTGTCTCACACACACACACACACACACATACATCACAAAAGAACAGTTATGGACAAATTTGGATGCGTGCATTCACTTAACTGTGCATGTCTACATGTGTGTGTGTCGCTGTTTGTGTGTGTGCCTGTGTAATATGATCAGCTACTGATGGTGGGGTGAGGTTGAGGTTGGACGCTGCAACCCTGCCTGTCAGACTGAACAGAAAGAAAGAATAGCAGGGATGCGTTTGTGTGTGTGTATGACTGGTATGTGGGCCTGGCCAACAGAGAAAGAGCCTGGGGTTCTTATCTGACCTCTCCCAGGACGACCTTTCACCCCTCAAGACAAGCCCTTTGTGTCCACTGAGCCTGAGCCCATGGGAGAGTGTGTGTGTGTGGGTGTGTATGCATATGTGTGCATCCACATATGTTTGTGTGTTTGTGTGTGTGTGTGTGTGTGTGTGTGTGTGTGTGTATTAGAAGTAAAGGCTACATCAAAGTCTTACTTAAACATTGTTATCTGGATTCACCTTTAACCTTAGCGGTCATGAGACATCTCTCAAACTAAAACATCAAACTCTCAAAGCAGAGAGCGCATATGTGGGTTTGCATATATTAGCAGGGAACCGAGCAGGACTTAATGTATAGGCCAAAAAGATCATCTGTGGGGGAATTAATCAATACATCACATCTTTTTCTAACACATTTCTTGTGCATGAAATATCTTTGGTGGCATACAATACAATGCTGACAAATCATTTACTACATCGTGTCCCGAATCACACCGATCTGTAGAAAGCTAAGAATGATCTACAGACAATTAAAGGGCAACCTGAAGAAATGAGTGGAGAAACACAACAAATGCTTCCACACAGGTGCACTGTATGGTGCAATTAAGCAGTTAATATGCAGTCATGCTCTGTGACAGGCATGTGCAAGATCTAAGTGACTTTGAAAGGGGCTTCTTTGTTGGGCCACAGATGGCAGGAGCTTCAGCCACAAGCACTGCTCAACTGGCCAGTTTTTCAATGGGAACAGTGACTAAAGTGACATGTGTTTTTCAGCCGGTCTATGGGAAAGATATCAGTTAGCAGGGTTGGAAATGTTGTGGTTGACGGTGCATATTTGGTGACCGGGATGCTTGATATGAAAGGAAAAACAGCAGAGCAACTCTTCCTCAGATGACTGAGAATGTCAGCGCAGGATGTCATCAGACGGTCAGCGAGAACAGTTGTCAACAGCTACATAGGCAGGGATATTATAGTAGGGTTGTAGTGCATAAACCCTCATTATAAGGAGAAATGCCCATCTGAGAGTTGAGCAGTGCAAAACCTGGGTGCTGGTCTACAGAGAGGTGGAAAAAGGTGATGTGGTCAGATGAGTCATCCTTCACCATCTTCTGGAAACGTGGGCGACTGAATGTGTGGCGCCAAGAGAACAGTTCAGACCTGAATGCTGGACCTCTACAGTGGGGGGGGGTCTTGTGGCTCTGTTAAGCTGTGGGGGGCATTTTACTGGCAAAGTTAGGGTCCTCTTGTCCTCTTAGAGGGAAGGGCAAAATCAGTGCAGAGTTATTGTGAGTGATCACCTTTATCCTGTGATGACACATTTCTTTCCTCATGGCAGTGGTCTCTTCTAGGAAGACAAGAGGTCACTGAATATCTTATGTTTTAGCCTTAGCAGTCATCAGATCTCAATCAACATGAATGCAAGGGAGATTTTGGACTAATGTGTTATTGTGTAATTTGTCCCTTGTCTGTATGTTTTTCTTATTATTACTTATTGTTCAGCTGTAATCATTTTACAGTGAATCAGTAACATCCTGCAAAAATATTTTCATAAAAAACTCCACAAAAGTGTTGCTCAGCTTCTCAAAGCTATGGTGTGGGGGTATTATCTGTGGTCCACATGGGGCTCAGAGCTTAACGGGATCCTAACTACAGGTTTGGATGTGTGAGGTTGTGTGTTAGAGGGCAGTGGTGGGAAGGGGGTCCAAGGGGTCATAAAACACCACAATAGTGTCTCTCTCCCCAGGGTGAAAGAAAGACAGAGACAGAGAAGGAGGGGGGGGGGGATGAAAGGATCTCCCACTTCCACACGAGGGAGAGAGGAAGGAGGGGGAGATGGGAGGAGAAAAGATCAACAAAGTTTCGTGAAAAGTTTTACGTTCTGCTTATTTCTGTCATCTCTGCTCGGGAGAATCTTCTTTCGTGTGCCGCCGGTCTTACGCGTATTTGTTTTTCCTTGCAAATAAATTCTGTGTGACAGCACAAGATTACACGCACAGCTCGAGATTGAAGTGGACATTGTGACTGAACAATACATTTCACAGCATGAGGTTTCTTTGTGTGCTTCTTTGCACACAGATACATCTCTCTTTCATGTTACACAATATTGATTAATGTTTAGAAGAAAGGCCTCCGATAGTGACCGTGCAGTGAAAGCAAATAACGTAGCTTCAGGTTTCCAGCTGCAGTACTTGGTTATTTCACTGCCAGTTGGTCAGAAGTTTAGGATTTTGGTGAGGACTCAATAAAAGGTGGAATACACCTCTCTGCTTTCATCTCCTCTCTCCCTGTTTCCCTCCCTGTCTCCTCTCTCTCTGGTTGTAAAAAGATCAGTCTGCTCTTTGGTAGAAGGTGTGATTACTTCCTGTCAGTGCCGGCTGTGTTATGACAGGGGCTTTTTGTCTTCCATCCTCTGTCTCTCTACAAAGTGGTGCAAGGCCTTAAAAGTCTGCACTGCTTCTTTACATATGAAAGTGTGGAAGCAGAAGGTGGCTGGTAAGGTGTGTGTGTGTGTGTGTGTGTGTGTGTGTGTGTCTGTGACAGAGGGAGAAAAAGAGAGTGTGCTTGTGTGTGTGTTCATCTAGGACGTGAATTTCAAGAGGCGAATGGGCTTGGCCTGTTTCATTCTGTCATGTGGAACTTTATTTGCAGATGTCTAGAGAAAATCAGAGTAGCTGCTACAAGCACGATCAAAGCAAAAGTAAATTCTCTGAGGGTGAGTAAAGTAAATATTATTTCAAAGGTTTAGTGTGAAATACGAAAATACTGAATTATATTTTGGCTAAATTTGAATGGATATTTGAAATTCAGGGACATTTAAGGACAAAGATTGAGGTAAGTGTGTGTGTGTGTGTGTGTGTGTGTGTGTGTGTGTGTGTGTGTGTGTGTGTGTGTGTGTGTTCAATGTCTCTCACCACAGATGACCAAGCAGCTTCTTCTGTGCTTCCTCCCAATATTATTGAATTTACGCAAGCAGCACATGGTGGTGTCATTATGACTGTCATTTTACAATGTTGGTCTTTACAAGATATGGCTATACCACTGAATTAAGTGTTAACCCATTTATCAGAAGCTTTGACATTAACATAAACATTAAATGTGGAACATGTTCTGAGGGTAACAGGATCAGTGAGAAGCCATACAAACGTGGAGCCACTTAGAAAATGAAGATTAATGTTTGGTGCTTAAAGAGCAAATTAAAAGATTTCCTCAGCTGCGCTGGTGCCTTTTTATGAATAACGGATGGTGACTAAGGCTAAGAAAAATGTTTTCCTTTAACTGTGTTTTTGCTGTCAGTGCATGAGTTTGGAAAGCTAGAGAAGACTTTAGTTTCTGTTGTTCATCTATGCTTTATATTTAAAACTGACTTAGCCTGAAATGCTGTTAATTACAAGACTAATGACTCTGAAACAGACAGCTTTAATCCTGCTAACCTGGAGCGTAAGACACAAACAGCTTTAGGTCTGTAATCTAACAGGCTAGTCCTTTCATTAAGCCGACTTGTTGGTGGCTGACTGGTCAATGAGTCTATTGCTTCCAGTTTTATCAGTTGTGTAGCTTCTTGTGTGTCTGTGTGTGTGTGTGTGTGTGTGTGTGTGTGTGTGTGTGTGTGTGGCAGCCAGCATATGGGCAGTCAAAGATTTAGAGGACTGGGATTAAGTTGGTGTTGACAATCCAACCTTGCTATTTCCCTCACTGACCCAGTTTATTTGTTGTGTAACAAACACAAGTCACTCAGTATCATTGTAAGATGTTCCTTCTGCATTTTATTTATGTACAAGCAGTGATTCTAATTTTGAAAATGAGGATGGCAGCAGAGACATGGATCAGTGGTGTGTGAGGTGTCATGCGTAACACAAATGTTACAGCACTCCTTCAATTGTTTGAAAGTGTTTGACAGTATTTTTCAGGTTTTCTGTTGTTCTTCAACACACTTGTTAAGAACAAAACACTGACTTAGAACAAGGAATACAAACAAACAACAATGATGAAAACAATAAAAACAGTTGCTCTTAATGTGAAAATATGAAAAAATAAATAGGACCGAGTTATTAACAGCAAATTATTTATGGTAAGATACGATAAGATAAAGCTTCATTAATATGTTAAACTTTAGCAACTATGAAAACCATTTTTGGTGCGCATTTCCAAAAAGTTCATGGAAAGAATTGCTTTCTTGGAGCATTTCCCATCTGCTCGAGAGCATGATGAGAGAGAACCAGAGAGCGAAAGTAGAAAAACAGAGAGAGGGAGTAGTGTCTAGGTCAGGGTGCCCTGACTCTGTCAGTGTAGCTGATTTTATGGCATGCTGTCTGGACAGATGCCATCCACTAGTAACCACTGTTTATGTGTGTGTGAGCCTGTGTGTCTCTGGATTACATTGTTTGTGTGTCGGTGCATACATTTATTCTCATTATCAGACGGCTTCAGCAAGTTGAAACAACAAATGTATTCTGTCATTTGTCATATACAAAATACGTCCTTTTTACTCTCACAGTTCTTTCTCCAGAGGACCATGTTGGTCAGATATTATAGGCATACATACTTTTCTAAAGCTGAGACTGACAATATTTTAAGACTGAATGATAATATAATGGAAAGGCTGGTGAATCTGTGCTTACAGTACCTGAAAGCAGCAAAGCATGACTTTCAGTGCAGTTAATGTTAAACTGGAAGCAAGCACGTTGGTATTTTGTTTAATGATTAATGAAAACTAAAGCAAATTACTGTCATCTTTGTAGTGTCCAACACAAGCTTACTGTTGCTTCTGGCAGGACACCAATGGGGAACTCCTATGCAGGCCAGCTGCGGACCACGCGCTTCGAGGAGGTCCTCCATAACTCCATTGAGGCGTCGCTGAGGTCGAACACTGTCGTGCCTCGGCCCGTCTTCTCACAGCTTTACCTCGAGACAGAGCAGCCATTGGCACATGATGGTGGGTTGCATGGATGCAAAGGAGAAGGTGTGAGAGTTCAGCAAACATGTTCGATTCCTTCAGTCAGAGCAGAACATCTCTCTTGCACCTGTATCTGCTTGTTCCTCATTAAAAAATGTTTTGTGTATGTACCCAACAGGCCGTACGGAGAATGATGACGAGGACGATGAAGATGGCTCAGAGTCGAACAGCCCTCCAATACCCTATCAGATGAAGCCCCCACCTGAGGGATGCTGCACCACAGATGGTGTGTACACACGTTATGTGATTTCATACAGGCACACTGACCCTCACACAAGTAATGAAAGGAAGTTATGATGAGTGGGGTTAGTTGTGCATTCTATTGAACATGTAGGCTCACAGTTTACAAGGGTCAGTTTTGTGAGTTTGTTTCGTTCTGCGTTTTATGTGGAGGGGGAAAATATTATTCGCCTGTACTTGAAATCTCAACACACACAATAAAGAATGAATGAGGAGCATAAAAGTCAGCTGTCTGCATCATTTATATTATTGCTCTTCTTATTTATGCTAAAGTAAGACAAGGAATCTCAAAGTCAAGATAAGCTACCAGATCATTTTGTGAAAATGACTGTCCTGTCCTTGTCTTTTCCTCCACACAGGCTTCTGTCAGGCAGGCAGGGACCTGCGTCTGTCCTCGCTGGCATCAGACCCCTTGGACGTGCCCCCTGGGTTCATGTTGGTGGGGGTGAAGTCCCCCTCCCTTCCTGAGAACCTGCTGGTTTGTGCCGTAGACCGCCGCTTCCTGCCGGACGAGCGCGGTCACAACGCACTGCTGGGTGAGGCAGGAGACTCGCAGAGACAACAAGAAAATATCATCACAGTTTGTTGAAAAGGGGAACATTAGGAAATACTTGACCATTTTGGAAAAAAACCTCTATTTGCAAACCTCAGGCTTTCTACTAATTAGAAAAATGCTATTACTTCTAATACTAATGTTGAACTGTTGGTTGATGACAATGTATTTGTGACATCAAGTGGTTACATGTGTGACTGTAACAAACACATGCCTGTTGTAATGGCACATTTTCTGTATGTGTGTGCTTCCTCCAGGCTTCTCAGGGAACTGTATGGGCTGTGGAGAGAAAGGCTTTCGCTATTTCACAGAGTTCTCCAACCACATCAACCTGAAGCTCAGCACCCAGCCCAAGAAACAGAAGCACTTGAAGTACCATCTGTACCGAAACAACCAGGGCGTGCTGGTCAGAGGAGCTCCCATCTGCTGGAGGGGACACGGTAAGAGATGGATACCTGTGTACTGTCTGATTTAAAATGTGGCGCAAACACTCATTTTTGATGAGTTGAAGTATCAGTAACATTTTAGTATGATACCGAAAAAGAAAAATGTGTCTGAGTGTTGTCTTTGATTTAAAGAAGCTAACTACTGTGGATCTGGTGCATGTGTGTTATCCCTCTTTGGGAGACTGCAAATGAAAACCATTGGCGCCTTCAGGTGACTGTATTGATGAGTTAAGTAAATTAAAGGGAAGTTCTTCATATATGCATGCCTGATGGGAAGAGTCAGGTCGTAACCATACTCTGCCTTTTTGGCCTTATTGCACGAGAGTGCGTAATAAAAGTGAAATCAACTGAAGCAAATATGAATAAAATGATTTGGATGAGAAGTATCAGGGTGTGCTTTCACCAGAACACAAGCTCAATTCATGCATCAGGATTTATCTTGAATTTGGATCCTGTACAAGAAGTCTAAAAATCTGGATGGATTGATAAGGAAGCTTTGAGTGCACAGGTCTGACCAGATGGACAGGTAGTAAAGCCTTCAGGACAGGTGAAAGGTGAGACGACAGAGTGTACACAGAGGCCACAGCCTGGAGGTAACCCATCAAATTAGAATGGACACCACCTGGTGGAAAGGACATTTACCCTGTGTATATTGTATTCTCTCAGTGTTTCTAAATGTATCCTGTTGTTTCTGCTAGTTCTCAATTCTTAACTGGGAGGAAAAGAGTGAAGCTTAAGAGTTTAGTGTGTCAGAAGTCAGAGCTTGGTGTATATCTGTGCTTACCATAAATAGAGATTATGCTGCCTCTCAGGTAATCTATTTAGATCATCTTTTTCAGAGCCAGTCACTGTCAAACCTGAGTTAAACCAGTGCAGGGTAACCATCAGTGCTGTACTTTGGATAGCATGTCTTGACTCATTCTCGGCTAAAAGAAAACATTTTTCCTGGACCCATGCTTTGGTACAACAGAGGTATGAAACAGGAGAGATGCAAAGCAGTAGCAGTGTCCATGCATCTCATTCTTAAAATCCCTCCATACCAGTCATTCACTTCACTCACCCCTCCTATGCTGCAGGGCCATCTGTGTTACTTCGGACATTCAAGAGCAGTGTAGTCTTATTAAGTCCAGCCTTTTTCAAGCTGCAGGTTTACTGAATGGACTAGGCTGAACAGGTCTTTTTTTTTACATCAGACCATACTTTTAAGTCTGACAGGCTTAACTCATTAAAACTTACTGCTTGGACCGCTCTCTGTTATTCCTCCAGAGCTCTCACATATAATGCCCACACACATCTATACACAGATTCACGACAAATGTATTGCAATATACTACCTAGTTACTGCGATGTTTCTGTTTCCCTGGATATCAGATTACTTAGTTTGTGTGTGTTTCAGATGGCAGGTTGAGACAGACGGGTTCCAGTCTCTCTGAAGGCCATGTGACAGCAGATGAGCAGCCACCAAACATGGTGCTGACTCACCCATCACACACACCCGGCAGCTACACAGGTAACACACACCGAAACACACAGAAAACTGGACGCATTTGAATATCAAATGCAAGGATGTCATTTATTAATATTACTCTCGATTTGTCTGCACACGTCAGGATCACATGTGGACCCAATTGGTCTGCCACAAATAGCTGACGTCCCCCACTCGCTGACAAATGGTAACCATGCTGTTCCCTCCATCACCCAGCCACCTTTGAACCAGTCAGGTCCTGGGAGACCCTCGGCTACAGGTACAGACTGTGTGACTTCAGATCTTTAGTCCATAAGGATGTTTATATGACATGTAGTTTGACAGATAGATGCAATTGTTTTAGTTACTTTGTTCAGCTTCATTCCAAGTAAAACATCAGCACGAGTTAGAAAACCTTGAATATGAAGGTGTTTGGCCGTTAAACTCTCCGTTAGAGAGGTTTATTTATCATATATCTATTTGTCAGAATTGAGTTGTCCAAATGCAACAAAAAAAATTTGATTCTTACTTTATGTGTTTTGTGGGGTTAAATATTTCAAAAGTATATCAGAAAAAGGTTTGCCAGCCATTGTGTGTCTTAGAGCTATCTCACAAAAAAATACAAACCTCTTAAATCAGACAGCCTCACATGTCCGCAGTGAGCGTGAGAGCAGGAGGCGTTCACATGTAGTCAGATTATTCCTGGTTCTGTGCAGCATCGTGATTGCTGAAATGTAGTTGAAATGAGAAACCTGAGCTCCCCCTCAGACATGCACTTCACTCCAGCAAGTTCCTGGTGGTTTTTTCATAACAATTTGATGAAAAGATCCTGTGTAATTGTCCCATTAAAATACAGAGTATTACACAATACACAATATTAAGCCCATTGGAATAATTGAATAGTCTTGTTCTGCTTTCTATCACACACATAGACATGCAATCGATTTCTTGAACCTAAAAACTGTGAATGAGATCATTTTAAATATCACAACATAAGTGCCTCAATTATAACTTAAACACTTGTGAGATATGCCAAAACTAATACGGTTAGTAAAGATAAGTCACCAACTAACTTGGGTGACAGCTAAGACAGTTTATGTAATGTATTGCAGCTTATCTAACATGTGGAATAATTGTTCTGATTCCCTGATTTAACCTGGTGTCTCATGTTGTCTGGCTTCTTGTGTGCATGGAAACGTGGTCAGTTAGTATCTGTGTCTCATTAAGCCCCTCCTACTTCTTCACACCTCTGAAAGGCAGAGCTCCTACCACCAGCAGCCCTAACAGTCTGTGTGTGTGTGTGTGTGTGTGTTATAGCACCCCTGCTATACAGGAGCCAGCCAGCTGCATTGTGTGTTGGGGGATGTCCTTTGTCTTTCTGTCTCCCTCCCTCCCTCTCCTTCTGTCTGTCACCTCTATTAACCGGGGTTGTAAAATTCCCTCTCTGTCTCATCTTTTTTCCTGCTTTCTCGCTGAATGAAAAGCTTCCTTCCTGCCCATGTTGTTTTTTTCATGGCCCTTTTAACAAGTG
Source organism: Centropyge bicolor (assembly GCA_037975185.1). NCBI lineage: Eukaryota > Metazoa > Chordata > Actinopteri > Pomacanthidae > Centropyge > Centropyge bicolor. Next base: position 18,278,921 of record JBBMOC010000001.1, on the reverse strand, counting down.
GACCTTTTATGTGTCTCCCTAGTACTGCATTTCAACAGAGAGGAAGAGCAAGAGACAGGTTAATGTATGACTAAAATACAACTGTTTTCCATTACTGTATCAACACAAGTCCATCCTCAAACTTCATTTTGCCTATGTACTGTTGATAAGAGGTTTATTAGAATTAAAAAAGTGCCTCTTCTGCTATAAAGGAAATCAAAATGAATTTTAGAAAAATGTGACGCTAAAAGCGAAAAATAAAAAAATCAATTGAGCAAATTGCAGAGACAAATATAAAAGTATGAGCAGGAACAAGCAGAAAAAATGTAAAATAGGAAAAGAATAAAATATTTATGTCCACATTAAAGGCATAAACTACAAACCTTTAAACTAATATGCTATGTGATTTTTTTTTATCATGCAGGGCCACATGCAAATGCCGGACCTCCAAAAAAGAGGCACAAGGGCTGGTCGCCTGAGTCGTCTGCCAACAGTCTGCCAGAGAGCACAGTGAAGACGCCGCCGTCTTCATCTACTTTATCAGCATTATCAGTGTCCTCTGTCATCACGAATGGAGCCAGATCAGGTAAAAAGAAAAGAGGCAAGCAGTGATGTCTTTGGACATTTTCTTTTAGACTTAGACGTAGACTTAGACTTTCTTTATTGTCATTACACAATATACACAGCAGTGCAAGTTGGGTAACGAAATTCCATTGCAATGGCTTCCAACAAAGAGTCAGCAACAATAGTGTCAGTCGGTGGAGTATAAAAATATGTAAAAAGAGATATAAATATATACTATAATATAAATACGGTGCTATGAGCTATGTGTAGACATATGTAAATGAACAAAAGTTATATACAGGTTATTGCACAGAGCAAGTAGCAGCAAGTTGAATTATTGCACTAAGTAGTTGTATTGAATGTAAAAGTGAATATTGATATCTAGAATAAATACACAGAAAATATTGCACATAACAGAAACAGTTGAGAAATTGTGAACAATGACAGCTGTTTTCATTAAGACAGCTGTGTGTTGCTTGCAGTGTTTCTTTGTGTCTATGTGTAAATGTGTTTCTGTGCCTTCTCCAGAGACTGCAGCCCCGCTGAGTTCATCACAGGGGTCCTTAACCCCACTTTCACCTCCAGGGCTGTCTGTAACGATCCCTGATCAGCTGTTGCACACCTGCAGACTGCAACCTGTCATCTTTAAAGGTCAGACAATCGGTTATATTAGTTATTTATGATGTCTTCAGCAGCCACACACACCTACAGTACTCTCAGTTGTAGTGTATAGATCAGATTATATGTACCAGTGATGGGATTCTAGCTATCAGACTCAAATGTTCTCAGGCAGGTGAACGGGTAAGGTTTGCATTAACCACGTGACAGATGGCCGTTTTAACTCACAGGTTAGAGGTCAGCCAACACCCAAGGCTGTTTCCCAACCTTTTTGCCCTGCCCTCATCCCACCTCCTTCACCCTTTTCACCCCTTTGTATCACCTGTCAACTCATCCACCCGTTCCCTCCATCTTCAATGCCCTCAACCACTTCCTGTATCTGCTGTATGTATTTTAATGTACTTTCTGTTTTCACTTCTCATTCATCATCTATCTGCCCTTCACCTCACCAACCACCCAACTTGTCATTAGCTGCTCTTTGTGCCGTCCATCACGTATTAAGATGCTCACTAATGAACAACCCTATGGTCCAAATCTGCTACCTGAGCCCACCTGTGTTCATTTGTTTAATCTGTCTGCCTCTCAGGTCACGGTCCACTCCCTCAGTTGAGTGGGAACGTCGGTGAAGTGCTCGTCAGTTCTCTGCTCCAGAGTTGTTACCTGAGCTCCCAGACGCTCCCCAGAGTCTACCAGCACTATGGACCATCACCCATTCAGCCACTGTCAACTGAGATGCAGATTCTACTCACTGTCTACTACCTTGTTCAGCTCGGTCAGTATGAAAATTCTTCCAGAGTAAAAACTGCAACAATACACAGTTTAGTAGGGCTGCAGAGAGGAGACAAGTGATTGAGCTGTCGTGATTGCGTTGCTGTGCCTCATAATGGCCACTAGATGGCAGACAGGAGAACAGTTAATAAAGTTCAATGAAGCCAAACAGCTGTAATGTGTTTTTGATTCTTTTTCACCACACTTGCTATTTTGTCTGGCGCTCTCCTGTATTCATCCAAGGCCCCGACCAGGTGCCCCTGATAGAGGACTTGGAGCAGATATTCATGAGGTCATGGAGGGAGTCCCACCTCAGCGAGATCAGACAGTACCAGCAGCCTCAAGCACCGGCCACCCAAGGGAGGCACTATGGCCTAGAGGTGAGACAGGGTGTCTGACAAGTGTCCTGTTGTCAGTTGTTAACTTGAGAAAAAAAAGAGCTAAAAACAGAAAATTAAGAATTCAAAAAAGAAAACATGTTGTAAAGTAAAATTCAAGCACCAGGCATTTGGAATGTTTATGATAAGCATTTACATAAGGATGTGCAAACTCCCAATTCCTGTCTTTTAACACCATAGACAGTGTTACTCTGTCTCCCTCTATGTTTAGTTTAACATGCTGTCCTATTCATGCTGCATATTACGGAAACAAATACTGATGACAAGACAAAAATAGACTTAAATAACGCAGACATTGCTCACCCTTTTCCCTTCTGTCTCTAGACACCATCCACCCTGCCTGGGTTCCCCCACCATCTCTCCTTACCTCCTCAGAGCCAACAACCCCTGACCCCCAGCCAGCTGCCGTGGCTGGCCCAGCTGGCTGCGTCATCCTGTGGAGAGGGCGTGGTGGTGTTGGGGGAGCACATCGTGTCTTTGGCTCAAGGCATCCAGCAAACATTCAGCAGGTTAATGGAAGGACGACTTGAAAACACAAACTACGTTGTGATTATCGTCACCGCCCCGGGACAGGAAACACAGTCCTGTGTGGTGGTCACAGGTGGGAGTTGTGTGTTTTTATATGCATGTGAAACGAAGTTTTGCTATGAATTAGACTAAAAGATTAAAGCAGCATTTTTAATTCAGTGCATCTTTGTGTGTGTGTGTGTTTCAGGCAAACACCAGTGTCGTGCCTTGGCAGAGAGTATGTACTCTCCCAATGAGGGTCTGAAAGAAATCAACCACCAGCTCTCCACCGGTGTCGCCCAGGAACTCATCCACTACTGCAATTCCCTCGGACAAGGTGTGTCGGACTGTCTGCCTGTTTGTGCGTTTACATTTGTGTTTGCAGTACAAGCATTTTAACGTGTGCCTTGCTGTTCCTCAGATGGTGATTTAGATTCCCTACTGGATAGTGCCACTGTGGACAGCAACCAGCCATCTCCCTTATCCAGCAGTCAGGAATCAGCTGAAGAGAGGAGTCTTAAAACCACACACAGTCCAAAGGATTCACAGACACAGTGTTCAAAAGACTCGCCCAGCCCCAAAGAGAGAGCCTCAAGTCCCAAAGACAACTGTTCAGGTTAATGTTTTCCCTCATCTCACTGATTTTGAATTTGATGGTAGCAACACGTTTCAAACGAGTTGGGACAAGAGCAACACAAGACTGTGAAAGTTGTGGACTGATCCAAACAGGTGTTTTTGGATCAGTCCACAGGTAAACAGGTTCATTGGTAACAGGTGATAGTATCATGATTGGGTATAAAAGGGGCATCCTGAAAAGACTCACAATAATAAATATATTTTAAATGAAACCTCTGATTGAGTGCCATAATGTGAACCTTGCATTTGAATGTGTGCAGAATACTCTGTGGAGTGGCGGGAGGTTCGGCCCATCCAGCTGGCAGTGGCCAGGAAGCTGCTGTCCCACGTTTGTGCCATAGCAGACTCCAGCACTCAGAACCTGGACCTCGGCTCCTTTGACAGGGTCAGCTTCCTCATCCTGGTCCCGCCCTCTGAGGTCACGTTTCAGCAAACTGTTCTCCACCTCTGGAGCTCTGGTTAGTTATATTATTTATTATTATTATATATATAGTAGTGTGGGTAGCATATATTACTCTTCCACTGTGTACTGTTATATTATATTACTGTATTATGCATGAACAGGTATGTGTGTATATATATATATATATATATATATATATATATATATATATATTATATTATACATGTAGGTTATACACTTGTATGTTATATATTACTGTTTTGTTATTAATATCATTAGTGCTATTATTACTATACTACTATTATTTCTGTCACTACTGTTGTTGATATTGATGTTATATAGCACAGGGCAGTATAATATATTATTATTAGACCACATATTAATATTATTATTATTATTAGTATATTACTACTATTATAATTATATGTAGTAGAGTGTAGTATATATAACATTACATTACTATATCATTATATTATACATGTACATGTACGTTATACACTTGTATGTTATACAATGTATATGCTATATTATATTATACTACTACTATATGCTATATTGTATTATTTTATATTATATTATTATTATATTACTATATTACTAGATTATTTTTTATCATAATGCACTATAGCATTAGCATTACCATATCCACTGCTGCTATTGTACCTTGTACACACTTAGGTATACCCATTTAAATTTCTGTTATCTCTACTGCCTAATTTGTTGTGTCTGTTCTTAGATTTTATATTTTCTACTTTATATTTTGTATTCTAAACAGTGCAATATATGAGAAACGATGGAGATGTCAAGTTCTTTCTATGTCAGCCTTTTTTTGAAAAGTTTATTCACTTTTTAAAAATGGAAGAGACAAGAACAGCCATTTTATTTTGTGTGTGCCCATAACATGTTGATGTGTTTTAATGTTGACCACCCTGATTTTCCTTTGTCTGTGTATTTCAGGTGTCCTTGGGGGTTTAGACCAGGAGTGTGCGTCTCAGCGGGAGGCTGAGCGTTATGTGGTGAAGATGGATCAGAGTGCTCAGGCACGAATTGACAGCCTCATCCAGGAAGCACACAGCAACTCCTACACACTCTACATCCTGGTCCATGACCATGCACACTGGGATATTAACAGGTGTGTGTTTGGTGTGTGTGTGAGATCAGAAGTGATGCAGAATGACTCCTGTGTTGTCAGCACATCAACCTGATACAACAACAGCATTGACAAAACAGTCAGTTGCTTTACTCTGAGCCTTTGTCTCTTTCTCTCCTTCAGTGCACCCTGCAGTAGCCCAGACAGTGGTTTGGGTCTGGTGGACCAGCTGTTGAACTCCAGGCAGGTCAGAGATGCTCCAAACATCCTCATTCTCCACGTCACTTCCTTCCCCTTCGCTCTGCAGACGCAGTATACCCGCATCAGCCCCTACAACGAGATCCACTGGCCCTCTGCATTCAGCAATGTAAGACAGAAGTCTGTGTGTGATACACTCTATGCATCTACACCTGAGTGTGTGTGCACTGGTAACATTGTTTGTGTGTGTAGGATGTGGACCTGTATCACGAGAGGACGCGGTACTTTGGTGTGTCAGAGCTTTTAGAGTCGACGCGTTCAGGGAGCAGCCTGCCCCTGATGCGCTATGACTCCTCCTTTGAAAGCATGGCATCTGCCCTGGGCGAAAGGTAGCGCAAACACACACATGCTTAGTCTACACCAGTGGTTCCCAACCTTTTCCAACTTAGGGCCCACTTTTAAGTCTCAAAGATTTTCATGGCCCACCTTTAATTCCATAAATACAGAGGCAAAACTATGTGTTCCCAGAGCGCTTTTTTATTGAAGATGAAACATAAAGGACTGAACTGAATACAATAGAAACCAGATGGAAGCTCCACAGTCACAAACACATCGTCTGTAACATGTTCCAACACCACACACACACAAACCCGTCATTCAAGGAGCTGTGCATCAGCACCACACAAATATCAGAGATGACAACTAAGGGGCTGTATGTAGCAAGCTAATTAACAAATGATTAATAAATAACACTATCCTTCAACAACAGAGAAATGAAATCTCATAAATAACAATTTGAAAAAAAGAATATTTGAACATCTATAATATCATTTTAAATGTCACTGATTTTTAACATTAAGGACATTATTCTGTTTATTTTTATATAATTACACTCTTCCCACCCCCATACAAAAGTCAAAATATTTTGGAAATGATTTGGCGGCCCACTTGCAATACCTTTGCAGCCCACCAGGGGGCCGTGGCCCATAGGTAGGGAATCACTGGTCTACACAAACGCAGACGTCTTTGTGTGTCTAAATAATTGAAGGCAGACACAAAAAAAAAAATTGAGCATGAAGAGCCTTATGATCTCTCTTTCCCAGGTTCCCTAAGTTGCACAGTGCTGTGATCCGGACTACAGTTTTGATCCAGCACTACTGCGTAGCTCTCATGGCTGCATCCGGCAGAGTCGGTGGATCCCACAATCTCCACAAACACACCTCTGTGGAGACCCTGGAGATTGTACAGTCGCTGCTCACTGCTGCCCAGCAATGTCCCGCCCACCACGGTCACATGGTCCTGCTGCGGATCCCCTCTTTGGCTCTGGCAGCGTGGGCCCAGCGGCGGCTGTCCAGAGTCAGGAGGCAGCTGGGTCTGGAGGAGAGTTTTGAAATCATACTGGGGAATCCAAACCAAGCTTTGAATATCGGGCAGAGCTTCACTGAGCAGATCAAGGTGGGAATAAATCATAGATGATGACACAAGTACAGAAATAAAAAGACACTTCCTGAATCTGATAATTATGTGTTGTCTGTATTTGTGTTTGGGTCCTGCAGACTTGGCTGAAGATCCAGGATGCTGACTGGGTTCCTCGGACCTACCTTGAGCTGGAGGCCCTTCCCTGCATCCTGATCCTGTCAGGAGCGGAGCCACTGGGAGAATCACTGCCCAGGTACACACACTGAGTTCTGATCCTAACTCCCTGATGTTTGACCTACTACTGTGACCCTTTGTTCCCAGACCTCCATGTATTGCAGCTTCACCACCAAATGATAACTTTATATGAGCAAAATTAGGTTTGATATGTCAAGATTATGAATACATGCTACTACACAATAGTTTCTTGGTTGGTTTGATAAATGTAAGTCTAAACAGTGTATTCGTTCTGTCCACAGATCTCTGAAGTACTGCGATCTTAGAGTGATAAGCTGCTCCTACCTTCAGCGAACCACACTTGAGCAGGAGCTCGGACTGGCTGCTTATCTCGTGAGGGCGGAGTCACGACCCCCGCACAACCCTGGACCGGGCAGTGACCTGCTGGAGAGTGATGCCGAGAAACTCAGCAGCACTGACAACGAGGAGGAGGAGGGGCAGGAGAACGGTGAGATGATATACACATGAACAGATTTTAAAATGTTTGAAGGCATATTCTAAATTATTTAGCCGCTAATTCACTGTTTTCTTATCGCTCTCTTTTTCTTCTTTTCATTTCCAGGTGACTCCCCTCTGTCATCCAGCCAGCAGCTGCAGTCAGACAGTGGAGCTTTAGATCCCTTCCCTGCTCAAAGCACCACCTCTCCAAATATCCAGAAGGGGACTGCGGACACCNTCTGTTGTAAAATCGTGCACTTTGCAGCCAGTTCTCAGTGTGTTACGCCGGTTGTGCGCACAAGACCATGTGAGCTCTCGTCTCTGTTTGTGTGCACTATAACCATGTGCTAGATCAACAGCTCATATCTCCACGCATGACCTCAGGCCCACGTAGGTACTTATAAAGGCATATTACACCACAGTTAGCGAAGCCATTACATAATAGTCCCAGCATGCAGGGGCCTGTGAGTGGCTCTGTGGGCTCAGGCAGCGCCTCCACATTTCCTCTTCCTCTATAAGATTCTATCTGCCCGAAGTTAATCTGTAACTGGAGTTAATTGTTGCCATGAGTCTATATGTTCTGATGGCATTCAGAGTTCATATGTTTAAAGAATTTTTTGGGAGCGAAAGCCTGTTGTGCATCAGAATTTTTGAATTTTGATGTGAACATAAAAAAAATACATGAAACGTCTACATGTAAACTACATGTAAAGCTTGATTTATAGATCTCTATGTTCATCAATTAAGGGCAGCACAAAATCAGTCCAGGGAATAAAGCAAACAGAAACCTACATTGTGCTTAAAATTTAAATAGTGACTCTATAGGAAGACAGTTTTACATAATGTGTTTCATGTTCTAATAAGAATGATGCATACACACATATAATGCTGGTAACAGCCGTTGGTTGAATGCAATCTTGCCATCTTGGAAGAGGCTTCGTCACAGACTGTTGCATAATGATAAAGATCTCTCTGTGCACTGAATAGGCGAAATGATAACTTATCTATGATGCTAATAAAACTTGGAATGTAACAACTTCTGCATGTTGTGTATTATTATATAAGAGGATTTGTTTCATGTGTCCTGAAATCAGTCAGCCAGTGGTCACACTAACAGCATGTGCTTTTGTCTCTATAGGTGAAGGAGTTTATGACAATGAATTATAGGTTGCTCTGATGCTCTTTCACTAATAAATCATAAGGCAGGTATTTCTTCCAGCATGTGTCAGACGTTGTTGTTGTTTAGCTCAAAATAGGACTGCTGGTGGTGATAAGACAGCTCTAACCAGCCTTGCCTGACTCTGGAAACCAAACTAATCAGATTTTTCTAAAGCCGTGGAGCTTGTCTGGTCAGACTCCACATTGGGGGCGGGTTGAATGGTTCATTTGTAATGTGTGGCTCAGGCCGCCTTCTGATTGGCTCACGCAGCCCATCCCCCCAAACACCCCCGTCTCCGTGGTGATGAAATGAACGCATTCTTGACCTGAGAGAGAGATCCTGGGAGAGATCAGGCTCCCCCTGTCCCAGCTAACCACCTCCTTCCTCCCTCTTGCTCTCTCTCACGTGTCTGACATGAGGTAACCACACTGTAGGGCAATAGATATCAGCAAGCACACACACACACCAAACACACACATACTGTAACAGACACACATACATACAGACATATGTACATGTACACATATGTACATGCACACACAAACATACAGTTCATGCATGCGGAGAGCAAATATTAACCCACCCATATAAACAAACACAGCACATAGCCTCACGTGTGCTGTAATGAATGGAATTCCTGAAATTACACTAAAGTCAAGTCTGTGTCAGTGTTTACGCTTTCACTTCCTTCCAAACTGTTTCTCTTTAATTCAATGCTGCCCCTGTTGTATACAAAGACCTGCAGCCAACATGACGCACTGAAAATTAAACAGGGTTCAACCCAGGAAGGAAGTAGAGATGTCACTGACCAGCCTTCATCTGTGGGGTCAAAAAAAATGGAAACAGGGGACACAGCTAGTCTCACTTTGATTTTTGTCCAGATTAAACATACAAGATCTAACCTGCTAATTAATGAGCTTTAGAGGTGCTGAACTCTAAGCTGAACTGACCACTAAGATAAGCTCTAGTCTAAGCTAACTAATGGCTGTCTGCAGGTTCATATTTACTATACAAACATTACAGTAGTATCCATATCCTTGAAATGTTGTATTAATTCTTCAACTGGTGAAAAATGGTCATTAAATTTGTGAAAATGAACAATGAAAGTGAAAATACTGAAGCAGAGGGCAAAATAATAAAAATATGAAATGTATAGAAATCCATCTTTCGCATTATCCACGATAGTTAAACTTTGTATATAGATATTACATATAATGTTTACGTTTAATGCACAGCTTCACTTGTGTACCAAAGCCTCAGTAAAGCCACCTAGCCACCCTGCACAATGGAGTAAATAAACCAGTTCTTCTCTGTCTGTCACACATGCACACAAACTAACATTCTGCAAATTCCCTCTCCAGCCTACTCTCATATCTCGATATTCTCTCTGTCTCCCCCTCTCCCCTCCCTCTCCCCTCTAGTTGGCTACTTGTTGCTCCCTGATGAATGACTTAGTTCTTAGAAAACCCAACACGTGTTTCCTTGTTCCCTCTCTGGCTGCCTGGTGCTGATAGAGTGTGTGTGTGTTTGTGTGTGTGTGTGTGTGTACGTATGTGTGTGCGCGCATCCATCAGCTACTATGACAGCGACATAATCACATGTTCATACACAGTGCAAATGTGTGTGTATTGATTGACAGCAGTAACTGATCCAGGGAGTCATGAACTCATACACAATATCACATGTTGTGACTGGAGTTTCATGCACACACACACACACACACACATACACAAAACCCATTCCCTCTAACCCATTCCTCGAGAGATGTTCCAGCTATTTTCTTTCAGTGCTAATATGTTGAGAAAGTTACTGTGCACTGTATGTGTGTGTCTAAAAAAGGTCTAGAATAACAAGGCGAAGCGGGAACAGTCGGATGTGAGTGTAACACAGGGGGGGTTGCTTCTTAGAATCACTGGGCAGCCCGGCCGGAGGAGACTCTGTGGGGAGAGAAACTTTTGTGTTTTTGTGTTTGTGTCTCTGAACAGGGAACTCTGTGTCCAGACTGGACACGCTGAGATCAGGCAAAAGCACCTTACATAACATTACTATAATCTGATAATAGAAGTCAGAAACATACTGACGAACAACAATTAAGAAAAATTATTTTGTGCTAATGTCTTGTGGATATAAATCGGTTGTGGGGTTTTTTTGTGTAGCAGCAATGTTTATAAAAACACCTTCATTGTCATCTTGAAGGAAATTTATGGCCGAGGATTAATCCTACAAAAAACAGGAAGACACTAATACTAATAAACAGCAATTATCCAAAATAGAAGCTGTTTTTGTCTTGTAGCATTATAGCTATTAAATGCGAAGATTGGCATATTTGCCTGAGCAGATCTAAGCATGTCTGAAGTATTTACCTGTTGCCAGAACAGAACTGATACCCTTAATTATTTTGCTGTACTTTATCTGATTGATCTTCTGTTACCATCATATTCTGCTGCACTCTGTTTAGTCAACTGTGTCTGTCTCTTTCTCTCACAGGGACATACAACCATAATCCCTTTCTGTCTACTGTCACAGTGTCAGTCTGCAGCCTTCCTGTTTCCCTGAAGGACACATATAAATATGCACATATGCATATGCCAGGAATACTCTACATGTAACACATACTGTACCTTGATACACAACACAGATGTTCTGAAGTACAACAGGACACTGTAGGAGGCTGATTTTACTACACGTGCCATGCCTTTATACTACATGACAATTTTTATTACTTGCTATTCGTAGATATCAACACAAAAACATGACTGCTATTTGATATTTCTCTCTTAAATGAACAGTTTGAGTTTTCTTGCTGAGAGTATGATGAGGACATCGATATAACACTCGTATCATTTCACTTTAATTTCACTCAGAGATTGAAGCTGCTGGTACACATGGGAAACACTTTAAGAAGTCACTGCTCCAGGCTAAGAAATAGTCCCGCAAATTAAACCACAAATTTTCATTTTTCGAGGAAAAAAAAAGTGCGTTAGACTTAAAGGAACGATTTCTTTCATGATGTTGACTTTGGTCTTTTGCCTCTTCACCAAATAAGAAGCTTCTAGACTATAAACACAGTGGAAACACCTAGTCTGGCTCTGCTCAAACTATGAATTTGTTTAATCGTTAAAAAACAGACATGTAAAGACAGTGTTCTTTCACAGGGGGTAATGTGCCAGATTGTGTCTTGGCCAGGGGCAGTGACTCGCTGTCATCATGCCAATGCAACAGTAGAGACTCCCGGGAGTTTGTCTTCACTGGCACAAAATCTCCCATAAAAGCACAACAACGCAGTTTTTACAGTTCGGTCTTGTGCAGACTAAACAAAGCAAATATAAATTCAAGAGCACTACAAGTGATGGTAAGCAGTTTTGTTTTCATCAGACAGGGCAAAGCTTGCTTTTTCACTCGGTTTCTTTGTGCTAAGCTAGGCTGCCCAACTCCCAAAATTTCCCAATAGAGTTAAAGATGATTCTGTGTCTGTCATTTGGGAATCAAAACATACTAAGAATAATGAACATACTAACAATGTCTTGGTCTGACCTCAATGCGTCAGGGCAGGTGGGTAGATTTACATTTTGAAAACTGAGACACAGCCGGTACATTGCACAACTACAGATGCCTTCGAGCTGTCTGAATGTCACTGCTATTCTTGTCTCCGCTGCTCCACATACAAGATTTGTATTTCTTTAACATGAGAAGAAGATCCTGTTTGCTGTTGCTCTTCTCTCAGTTATACACAGGAAGAAATACATGTGCTGTTCTGCATGTGTGTTTTTTAAGATAAGATAAGATAAATAAGATAAGCCAACTCTGTGGAATCTCAGATTGTATTTTTCTTATGTAGACTTCTTGTTTCTTGCTTCATAGTTTGGACTTTTTACTATTCTGCTCATAGATAAAAAAGGCAAATGATGAAGTCTCAAAGCATCCATTCAATGTCATTGGTTTCAGTTACTCGCTCTGTTTTTAACTCATTAACTAACCTGAGAAATGACCAGAAAAAATAAGCATTATTGAAAAGATTGAAAATATTGAAAAGAAAAGAAGACAAATAATAATTATTTATTTATCTGCTCAAAACAGCTTCACAATCAGACAAAAATCTAATCTAATAGTGGCTGTTGAGTAATTAATATCCAAGTCATTCATTTGTCAATAATGAAGGGTCAAAAGTTTCTCATTTTCCAATAAACCAACAATTAAAATTATTCATCATTATGAATGATAATAAATGATTAATGAGAGGTTCTTCATAGTTCAAGTTTGCAGTTGTGAATATTATTATGTTGTTAACAAAATAATTTTGGTCCAGATGCCCTGCAGCTCTTTTGCAAAGGGTCAGAGGTCAAACAGTCCATTGGAGAGGGTCGTCCTAAAACTAAGACAAATCAGGTGTCACTCTGGATGAAATTACATGGAAACACAAAACTATTCCTTTTTTTTTAAAGCTTCTGAGTGATTTTAAATAACGAGTCAAAAAATTTTTTTCACCATAAATAAAGCCATTAGTTAAAATCTTCTAATCCTATATAAAGAGTGCTTTTTAGACAGTAGTAGTCTGACATAAGTTGAAGTGATAGAAAACAATGCAGAAGTGGGATAAAATTACAATAACGTAATATAATCATAAATAAAACAGACTTTAAGAGGGAAATATTCAGTCAACGTTGTGTGACGTCAGCATCGGTTCAGCCAATCGGGCGTCTGTCTGTCTGCAGTCCCGCTGGAGGTGGGAGGGACATGTTGACTGAGGTTTAAATAGCAGAAGATCCAGGAGCAGTAGAACCGGGATCAGATGTCAGGACCGAGACAGCGTTAGACCTCAGGACTGACATGTAATGGAATAAAACTGTGCAGGACGTGCGGTGCTAAAACCTGGATGGCGCAAAGACCCCGGAGCGAAGAAAGACATCAATAAATAATGTGAGTCGGATTTTGCTGGACTGTGCATTAACCTTGCTGTTTGGGAAATATTAAATAGCTTAACACCTCATTTATTGATACAGATTTGCGCAGTGTATGCATGAGCGTGTTGTTGTGCGCCTGCTTGTGTGTGCGGCTGTTTGAATGGCGCAGAGCTGCGGAGCCTCACCCGTGTGTGCAGATGTTTACATGTCGCTTCGCAGGCCACACATGACACTGAATGATCATGATAAGGTTTCATTCTGTCTGGGCTGTTATTCAGCTTCAACACTGGTGTATTTATGCAGCAGCAATGGGCTTTCTACTATTTATGTCTCTTGTTGTTTTTTATGTTCTTGTTTACATGTAGAGGATGAGGTCATATATGATTAAAAATATATTTCAAAAAACACCTACATAAAAATGTTTTTTCTTCTTCTTTTATAATAAAATAGCCTTCAAAATAACATTGTACACCATATTGAGTTGTCTGTCTGACCTTGTTGCCATTTAGTTGTAGCAGTCAGTAATAATGCTGCTTCAGTCACATTAAATTGATTTAATTGGATGATCCCTCACATCATCATGTGGCTGTAAAGTCACCCATGTCTGCTTATATTTCAATGAACTCACTGTCTAGGTTGGAGTGAGAGTGAAGTTTTATACTGACTAACTTGAGCCTGAGTCAGAAAGAGCAGCAGTTATTCAGATAAGCGTTCTTGGAGGTTGAGATATTTCTTAAGTAAAATAATCCAGCAACTGCTTTGAATGGCAGTGATGAAGAGCAATATGAGTTGTCTCGTGATTGGCTTTACATAATAGGGAAGCAGTATGATTGGCTGTTAAACTGAGATTTCCTGTAAGAGTGGGCAAGGCTTTGGTGGTGGTGGTGGTGGTGTGTGTGTATGTGTGTGTATGTATAGTCCTAGCAGCCTGCACGTGGTCTGTGTTGACAGTGATATCAGGTCTGTGGCAGTCCATGAATGAGCCCATGTGAGTGTGTGAGAGACAAAGAAAATAAGGGACAAGTTGGACAAATAATTATGTAATCATTGTCAAACAGTCCCACTTTTGGAGCGATAAGAGATTAGAGTTTCAATCCACCCAAATGACAAACACAACAATATTTTCCCTTCTGTGGGATCAAGCCATGCAAGTGTCTTTTTAGATTTACAGTACAGTTTAAGATTTGGCTTGTTTTTTGTTGGTGGTGTTCAAAGCATTTTTTTTTAGAAATTCAGCAGTTCAATTCCAGAAACAGTGTCATGCTTACTCACTGTGAACAGTTAAATTTGTGTGGTTCAATTTATTGCAGCTTTACTCTTCTGCTTCATCTCATCTCAGAGGCAAATATTCCACTTTTCATTTCACTGGATTTGTCTGGAAGCTTTAGTCACCAGTCATTTCTCATGTTACAATTTTTTCCTTCACTTCCTGTCCGGTAAAAAACATGCATCTCCAAATCTGCTGATTTTGAATATTATCATAATCTGAAGGATTAAAAGTTCCATTATGGGTTGACAAAATTCTCTTACTTCTTAACCTAAACAAACTATTAAAGAAAAAAAACGCTTGAATTAGTTGGAAAATGGAAAATTAACTGAAGTGAATGATGATATGAGTACTTCTTCCACCACTGCTGTAGTAGAAATTGAAAATAAAAAGATGTTAGATTTGTTTGTTGCAATTTGGATTAACTGACCCACGCAGACAAAGAGAAGTCCAAAAAGTTATTTCAATTTTCTGTGTTCATAAGTTTATTCTTAAGAACATGTGATGTATAAGTAAACACAGATTTAATTTGATGTGATTCAAGCTGAAATACCACGAGTATCAGCCTGGAGACTGAGTGCAGTCATTCATTTAATCACAGTGTTGTGGTGTATGGTGTAGCTAAAGCAGGTCAGAACAAGTCTGTGATGATTGCTCACGTGGGTCTGATGTACAACAAAATAATGCTCGGTCACAAGAGCAGAAGAAACCCCGTCTGTGAGTCACAGTAATTGATGAGTGTTAACAAATCACGCTCATCGTTACAATGTTCTTACATGGTCGGCCAAAATATTGAGCCATCTGTCTCCCAGGCACACAATAACAATGTGTGTGTATGTGTGTGTGTGTGTAGAGACAGGATGCCAGGATCTGAGTCAGCACAAGCAGGTGGCAGGTGGAAATTTTTAGGGACAGATAAGACAGTGATGTCACATATTTTGTGTGTGTGTTTTTTTGTGTGAAATGATAAGAAATGTGCAGTAGACTAAAGCTAAAGGAACCTTCTCCTCCTCCCTCACTTGTAATTTAAATAATTTAATTTATATGTAATTTAATTCATTCATTCATTTGACAGGGACATTGCATATTGGCCTTGTTACATTTCAATAAAATGCAATATATATGAGACTTCTAGCTATAGCTAATTTGCAATGAAACATACAAGCATAGCGACAACCAATAAATCACACACACACACACACACACACACACACACAATCAGTCTCTATAAACAGATAAGTGAAACGGTGACTGAGAACATTAATTAAGAACAATCACTGAAAACAACAATTAAACTCTTAGACTCTCAGTCCCTCTCCTCCTGTCCTCTTTTCCCTTCCTGCTGTCTGCTTCTGTGTTTTTTTACTTTTTCATTTCTTTCTTAGTCTCCTCACATTTCATTCTATCTCCCCAGTCATTTAGCCAGTTCTTATTTCTCATATTAGAAAAGCTTTCACCTTGGTTAGAGGCTGAAGAAACACTAATGGCATATGTTGAATAAATAATGACACGTTTGGTGTGATCAGGCACATCATTGATTCTGAGATTATAAGTGTTTTTTAGACATTTCGTCCTCTCACTGATGCCGTACTTGCTCCCATAAATAAGGCATCAGGGCTGTTGGGCTGTTAGCTGCTATGCTGCGTAGTCCAACATATAATGCAACAGAGACCAGAAACAGTCTCATAGTCTTTATGTGTTTATGTGTTTGTATGAAATATCAGTTTATCTATCAACAAGTATAAGCAGCACAGTTGATTTCCTTTGGATGCTGAATGTATTTTCATACTCTTTTCTCTCTCTGCCATCCAAAATAACAGCCGCTCATCTCACAGCCCAGTGAATGCGTGTCCCTGTTTGTGTGTCTCTCCAGGGCCATGTTTGGCATTCTGGACAGAGAGCATTAGAGGCTGTGAATCAGAGAGACTGGCACAGAACCACATGATTACTCTGGTCCCTCATGGAGTGTATTTGCATTTCAGAGAGGATAAAGCACTTGATTTGATGATTTTTGTTTTCAACAGACAAAAAAAAGCAGAATGTTTTTGCACCCACAACAATACTCAACACACCACCAGAACCACAAGAGCAGGGAAAAGAATGAAAACTGTCTGCCAAAAACAATCAAACAAATCTGCCAAATATGTGAGGTTGCAATGTTGGCTGGCCTCTGTGGGTAGTAATTGGACTCAATAATGGATCAATAATGTATTTTAATGTGGCAGGCTGACAGGGTGGCCTTGTGGTTATGCAGAGTTTGACCCCTGATAGCCAATATGTCCATTAAAGGTCATTTGTCCTGCAAGTGTGTGATGCTCTGCATATGTTGAAGGTCTGAAATATAAATAAGAACTCATTTAATGGACAAAAGAGAAGAAGTAGTGATGTCGTAATGTCAATAAAAACTCTCTCCTTCCCTCTTTCCTCCCCTGTCTGTCTCCAGTTACAGACCATGAACTATGTGGGTCAGTTGGCGGGCCAGGTGTTTGTGCAGGTCAAGGAGCTGTACAGGGGACTCAACCCTGCAACCCTGTCTGGATGTATAGATGTCATCGTGGTGCGACAGCCCGATGGTTCCCTGCAGTGCTCCCCCTTCCACGTCCGCTTCGGCAAGATGGGCGTGCTGCGGTCCCGTGAGAAAGTGGTGAGATTACAGGCTGCTCGCTCCCTCATGCTTTCACGCTCCTCTTCGCCTTTTCATTTGCATGTAGAGTGTGGTTTTGTGAACAGGTAATTTGAGAGCTTAAAGGCTGTTTGCTCACACTTGTTTTCTGACAACAAAAAAAGCTGATAGTAAGCCATAATTAAATTTTTAGCTTATTTATTATTGACAAATTGTCAGGTTGCAGAAAATGTCAGTAACATATTTCAGTAGGCTAGAAATCCTATTGTACTTACTGAAAATGAAAGTGTAGTCCATTACAAAACTGCATTACAGTCCATTAAAAATGGATGACCGTACAGCATACCGAACACTGTGTATGTATACAATTCTTCATCTTTGTGGATCCATTAAAAGTGACAGATCACACACAATAATACTTACAGTGATAAGAAGAGATCTGGAAGAAGCTAATTACTGTCTCTTAGATGAGATGATATTTATTTACCAAACTAAAAGTTTGTGAATCTGTCGATACAGAATCCAACACACTGAAGTTTGTTTCATTTGTGCTAATGACATTTAAAACATGTTAAATGACTCTTTATATCTGTCATGCAGGTGGACATAGAGATTAATGGAGAGCCAGTGAGTTTGCACATGAAGCTGGGAGAGAATGGAGAGGCCTTCTTTGTCAAAGAGACTGAGAACACCATGGTGAGTAATGATTGACAGAGTCATTACTTTGAGTCGGTGCACACACGTCAATGCACACAAATATATTACCGTCTTGCACTGTGGAAGTTCTGATTTCACCACTTAGTGATGAATCTGCAAAAAGGCTTAAACGTCTCGTTTTCCTGCCCAGCGAGCCCAGAGGAGGCAGACATGTAGCTCTCTTCTATAGTCAACAGCCTGTCATCATCATGCCAGTGTTACCAGTGTAACAGTGTTGGCCCAAAGAAGGACAACATTTTTCTGTGAATTCAATAAATACAAAATCAAAAGTGTGAGATAATCAGAAAGGTAGTAATAACAGCGAGTTGCAGATAACACAAAATTTGCCACAGATTGAGAATGAAATAGAAATGCAATAATAAGATCATGAATATCATGTTAAAGACTTCATCATGAAAATAACTTAGATGGCACCTTTAAACAACCCAAGTTAATCATGGCAGCACTTCATCAAGATGCCAAAAGGTGCTCGCTACAGTGAATTTATTTGTATTTCATTAGCCGATGCAGTGTGCTGTCGGATGACGATAAAGTAAAATACAGTGCCAGAACCAACTCTGCACAATCATCTGTTTTCCAGAGCCACGGTGCAGTTGTTGGTACGAAAAGGCACTTACTAAACCAGACAAATAAGCCTTATCCATCAAAACCTGCAGTGTAAAGACTTTAGCACTGCAGCTGAAATATAAGCTGAGCAACAAGTAAGGAACAAGAGCTTCTGTCCTCTTTGGCATCCTGTTGGCCAGCATGACTTTAGTTTCCTGGAAATAAACCATCAGGACTGACAGAAACCGTAAACAGATACTGGTCAGTCAGCTGGGTCTCACACACACACACACACACACACACACACACACACACACACACACACACACACACACACAGACAAACAACAGAGCGATGTCTTCTTTTGTCCTGTCCTTCTACACATTGCAATAGTAACACAGCAGTCACATACGCTTAGTTATTATTCATCTTCTGTTTTATTCATGTACATGTGACCTGCTATGAGCAGCAGAGGTCAGGGTTCACTCCTCAGTGGGGATGTGTAAACTAAAAATGTACAGCGCCATGATGCACTTTGAGTGAAGTGTCCTCCACGTGAGTTACAGTATGTATTATAAGAGATACACCCAGGACACTGCAGAGCAGAAAGGAGAGAGGAGGAGCAATGTGTATTACAAAGTTGCAGTGTCGACACAATGCCAAGCATGTCAAACTCAAATAATAAAGCATGGAAAGCTTATTCCACTGATCCCAGGGCTTCATTGTGGAATCCTTTTACAATGTGTCAATGCCACTGACTGAACGTGAACATTGTGTACATTGTTTATGAACAGATAAAAATAGGAAGTAATTGACCAATATTCGATCCTTAACACAACCATGAGCCACTGTTTTGCTCCAATCTGCTTACTTCTGTCAAACTAGAACTGTAGGAGATTTGGGTAAGTGTTCAAAACAATACACAGCTAAATAGCTTTGCATGAATCCATACTCGATCGTGTTACATGCACAAATGTAAATACAGCAAAAAATAATGTGACCTGGGAACATTTCCTTTTTATGTTGACAACTGGTTTTGTAAAGTGATAGACAAGGATTCATGGGAAATCGGAGCTGTCAGAGGGTGAGCGTGATGAGAGTTGGCCGTGTTTCAACGTCGGGAATTAACAGCAATATGTCTGTAAAGATCTAATTCCTAATCTGATGGATTACATTGGTCTAATTCAGTTTTCATTAGTTTCTGCCTGTCTCAAAGAATGGGAGCCTTTTCCTGACTGCCAATCAATCAGTATGTGCAATAGAGGCTCTTAGTATAGAGTGGATCATGTGAGAATGCTGTAAGGACTCAGTCCTTAAATGATGGTAAAATAAATACTGCCTTAGACACGTGTTCAAATTCAAAAACTGGGCCTTGTGTCAAATGCTTTCCTTGACATCACTCTGCCTCCGCAGAATGGAAAGCCCGCCAGAGGGCTATTTATAGCTCTGCCAAATTCACCTTGGTGTGCAGTCGGTTGTACACAGGCAGCACTCAGAAACTGGCTGTCACCAATCTGTTCACTGTCCACACTGACGGGGAAGACAGATGAGATGGTCAGAGAGATGGACAGATGGTGAAAGAGGAGCAAGACAACAACACAGGCAGAGGCACAGACAGGCAGACAGCATATACAAATATACTATGCAGTTGTAAAGCACAGACATAAATGAACATGTGCAGGATGAATCATTGTCAGCTATGGCAGCTGTTTCAGTGTCAAATGATTTATTTTCTATCTATATTTTTGCTCCGTCTTTCAGCAAGAGTCTAAGTTATCATGTCTCCAATCTGAATGGAAAAAGATCAGCAGCATTTTTAGGGAACTATTTGGCATCAAGCCCAATCTTTTGTGCCCCTCCTACCCAGCCCTCCTTTGCTCCCTCCCCCTCTGTTCCTCTGGGTTTAATGTTACGTTTGAGGATTTGTTGAGGCTTGTGTGTCGGCAAATGGATCCCACGCAATGAAACATTAACACAATGGTGCAGCCCAAATGACTTTTCAGACTAGAACATCAGGACGTTCTGCATACCGGTGTTAAAATAATAATAATAATAAAAAAAACATGGTGTAACTTATCTTGTTATGCTGTTTATGTTGGATCCCTTACGGGCAAAAGCATAAAGATTAAGTGTAATTGTTTTAATGTTTATCTCATCACTTTGCGACATAAAATACTTTTCATTTCAGTGTCCAAATCCCAGGAATTTAAAATGCCTGGTGAAATGCAATTGTTGTAATCATTCTCTAGAATTCATTCACTGGAACGAAGCATCCAAAAACATTGAATTGAATTAAAAGTGGTTTTGGGGTGAAAACATCAGCAAGGTTACAGCTCTGAGCAGATGAGCCGTGATCTGGCATAGTGCACATCCTGATCACTGTCCCGTTTCCTCTCCCGTCAAAATGAATTGTTGGACCGTGTTATGACACGTGAACTGCGACGCATGTGTCAGTGTGCTCCGCTCAGATCATCTCTTTATCTTTCTCTCTGTGCGTCTCTCTGTTTCTCTGTCTGGCAAAGGCAGTGCACTGAGACTGTGATGAGTAAATCTGTGTGATTTTGCTAATCTGTGCTCAAACCCAAATTCCCTCCAGATTATGTCAAGCTGCTTGACGAAAAAAAAAAAAAAGCATTTCTGTCTCATCGATCAGTAATACTCACTTTCTGCTCTGCAATACTGTGTTTTTGTGGTGTAACACAGTCAGAATGCATATCATATATATTTTAGCCAAGCTAGTGACAATGCTCTGATAATATCTAGACTGAATATCCCAACTATTCTATATATATATATATATATATATATACTATACTATAGACTATAACAGCATCAGCATGTTAACATTTGTGGTTATAAGTGACATGTCTCAACAACTATTCAATGGATTACCACAAAATATGATACATACATTCATGTTCCCATCAGAACAAAAAAATCTGTGACTTCATATGATCATGTCATGTTCCTCTGTTGCAGGAAATAGTTCCGTCCTACCTTGCAACGTCACCCATCATGTCAACGGGGGAGGCGTTAATGGAGTCCCAGCTCAGCAGGGGCAGTTCTCGTCACCACGGTGGGCCACGTTGGAAAAACACTTTCTGGAATTTGTAAAAATGTGAGTATACTTTTTTTTTTTCGACAATTTTCATGACACTCTTTCTCTCATCACAGACACCATCCCCTGCAGCTCACTTCCTGTCCAGAGCCTGGGACCGCAACAAAGCGATGGTGGGATGACTAAGAAGAGGAGGAAGAGGAGGAGGAAGGCCCGGCCAGAGGCAGGCGGAGGAGGAGGGAGGAGAGAGGAGAGCGGGGAAGAGTTCTCGGAGGACGAGGACATGTTTACAATCGACTTGAGCTCGGATGAGGAGAAAGAGGGCGATGGCGGCAGGTGTGTGTACACGTATTTTTTTTGATTGTGTGCATTTCAGTTTGGACATTTTAGACTTTGAGGGATGATGGACAAAGCAAAACAACAACCACTGAGCCAACAGTGTATAGGTGTTTGTCTCTGTTTTAACTTTAACAGACTGCGAGAGAAGTTTGAAAAGGCCTTCTGTCATTTTGTTAATGTGTGTGTGTGAGAGAGAGTTTATTTAATGCCAGTCATCCCATTCCCTTGCTGTGGTAAACAACATTCGTCAGCAGTCACAATGTTGTTTGTGAACAGATGAACCACTGTCAATAACTCCTCTAATTGTGTGAGACTGTGTATGTGTATGTTTTTCATGCATGAATGAGTGTGTAAGTGGTTGTTACGGAGTTCTAAAAAAAGGACTTGTGCATTAGCATCAGAAAAACAGAAATACAAAAAGCCCTGGAAACTGAGCACATTTGGTTAATGCTCAAACTGGCATCAGTCCATTTTTAGCAGTTTGGCTCTGTGGATGGCACGTCAACCAGTTTGACCCAGACTGAAATATGTCAGCTGCTATTGGCTGGATGGCTGTGACATTTTGTGCAAACAATTATGTCCTTCATAGGAGGAGTGGTCACAACTTTGATGACCCCCTCACTCATCATCTAGCGCCATCATCTGGTCCAATACTTACATTTAAAACCAAGCATCAGGACCAAAACTAATCACATTGCCAGAGCCACAGATACACTTTGTGTCTTGTGCTAATCACAAAGTTTTAGAATGGTAATGTGTTGAACTGACATCACAGAGATAAACTTTATACCTGCGAACCATCATTAGGTTTGCATTGTCTTTGTGTGCATGTTTGTGTGCTGCCATTTAAAACAACACTATGCTGTGCAAAGTGCAACCTCACAGATCTGCTCGTGTGACTGTAGATTCTCAATCTTGTTAGGATTTGTACTTTAGTTATAATTAAGAGATAATGGTTAGATTTGTCAAGTTCAGGGAATGATTGTATAGCAATCAAATGTCAGCCCACATCTGTGTCCCTTAAAGCCCCCAAAAACTCGGCTTTAAAACTTAAGTATTTCTTTCCAAGGTTAAATATTCTCTACAACTAAAAAGCAACAATACTATGCTGAAAGAAAATGTCTTTAGGTATTCTCCATGAATAATACTCAGCCATCTGGCTTCGTCAGGACTACGTGGATGTGGTTTGTTCAGATATGATTGACAACAAGTCCGATTCTGATTCAAATGCTGGTAAATACTTATTAGTGCAATTATGTCACATCTCCTTTCTGCAAGTGACCCCACCCAAACTGGTGAGACGAGCTCCAGACACCACTCATGTGAAATGAGCGCAATTGTCCTTCCTTTGGCAGACGATTGTGTGCTCGTGTATGAAACCATTATTCATAGTAAGAAGCTGATTTAGTAAAACCACTTTAATGGCTCTAATTAAATTCTTAGGTACAATTTAGAGTGATGATTCTGCATGTGCGTGCATGTTTGCATTTACGCATGTGTGTGAAGCCCTTTGAAAACCAGCCCTGTTTGTGGGACGCGCTCCAGGGATTTGTCCTGTTCCCACAGTGTTCGCTGTCTCTTGGATAAATGGCTCACAGTGCGTCCTTGCTGCAGGGGGTTCCAAGCTTTTCTTAGGAGGTTCACCACATGGCAGCATGGGGGAAATTCCTGAAACCCTTAAAGACATGAAAGAATGTGTGTCTGCCTCATGTCACTCTTAATACTGTACTATAGTTGAGATGTACATTTTATGCTGGTTTGTGATGTGTGGTTCAATTAAACAGACTGCAAAAGTCTCATAAGTCGCTCCTCAAAGTAAGGATGAGATCAATCCACTATTATTGATGTCAAAGTGTTCCAAGACATTTTTTAGAGCATAAACAAATCACTTCTACTAATACTTGATTTGGACTGTATTTTTATAGTATGGTCAGTGCTCAAGTTGTGAAATAATGTGTGTGTGTATTTGACATCTCCCTGCATATGTGTGTTTGTAATCAGACCTGTGTACGGCGATCAGGGGTGTACAGCCAACACACACACACGCCCCAGCACTGATTGGACCCGAACACAGAGGTATTATTTGGACACGTCGTAATAAATGAATCTTTTTCTAGCTGTCAAGTAAATTCTATTCAGTTCTTTTCTATCCTGCTTATACTGTATGAAGCATTTTCTGTGCTCCCAATGAGCAGATAATAATCATGAGTCTCTCCCTCTCTTTCTGTTTCCTCGTCTCCTTTTTTCTGTTTCTGTCTTTCTGTGTCTATTTTCTTCCTGTAGTAATGTGATTAAGGAGACTCTCTCCATCCCTCCACCCTGTGGTCTGTCCATCTCCTGTCCTCAGCAGACTTCTCACTTCTCTTCCCATGTTAGGTATCACCTTCAAATTCAGCCTCTCTTTTAATGTTGGAAATGGAATAAAGTAATAATGAAGGAAAAGAATATTTTGAAAACTAGTCAAATACTTTTTAGGATTTCTGCTTTATCTTTTTCTAGCATTTTGAAGTTTATTAAGTATGTTAAAGGTACTTGGATATGGAGTACAATCTGACCTAAATCGAGGGCCTGTCACTCTCCCAGTAGCCTTGACGATTCACGATCATCAACGCCGAAGAGCGACTCAGAGCTCACCAATCAGAGCAAAGACAACCCTGAGATGCTGTGGACCTGGGGGGAGCTGCCACAGGCTGCCCAGGTATCTACACACACTCTTTCTCATTTCTGTATATTGAGTATGAAGCTACCACGGGTGGTGTCTTAGCTTAGCTTTAGCCTGGGAACAACCAGCTTGACCTGTCCAATGGTAACAAATGGTAATTAGCAGTTGTTTGGCACCAGAGGAGACTTAACGAGAAAGTGTTGTTTTTACGTCTTGGTTATTGTGAGGATTAACTAAATTAGATTTAAGGATTTTATTAGTGAGCTTTTGAGGTCCTGGCAGGTGGATTTTGTTACCTTTGACCAAACAATACAAAGCATATTTTCCAAAATGAGAATAAGGAAATGAGGGATGGAAACACAGCCAAGTACTAAAAAGTGTGTGAAAGGTTTAATCTCTGTCTCTGTCTCTCACAGCCATCCTTCCTGACTTCCCACCAGAAGCAGGACCCAGCCTCAGCCGTCTCCATACCGGTGTCTGCCAGCACTCACTTCAGAGCCATCAGTGACACTGGACCCCCCTCCCTCACTATCTATGCTCCCCAGCCGGGGGAAGACGCTGCTCATGGAGGAGACAAGGACAACGAAGAAGGCAAAAATAGAGTCAGGATGGGACTAACCACTAAGACTGGGGACAGGCCTGGAGGAGAGCAAGGTAATTATATGGAAGACAATATTGCTTTTGATGTGCAGTATTTGTATTTGTTTTTGCTTATTTATTTAGTTAAATGCCTAAAACATTTCCAACTTCAGTAAATATATTAAAATGTTGACTGTGCCCCTTTATAAGTGACTGCTCTATCATCTGTCCTGCACTTGAACCAATCTCTTGAAAAATAAATAAAGTCATTCAAGGATATTACCCTTCGAGCCACAGGTTGATTTCAGGTTATGTGCAATCAACAGGTGTCGCTGTCAGAACTTGCAGCCTTTGCTCTTTAGTGACCTCCAGTGCAAACTTTTGGAAATACATGTTTTGCAAACGTGACTTCTGAATGATTCAGATATGACATTGTCTATGAATGAACCATAAATCCATTGACCCGACTAGTAAATTAAGTGGTAAAAAGTTAACTTCTTCTATCAGCATATCCTGGGGACCCATGCGTGTGTTTTTCCTTCAGGGAGAGAAGTGGAAAGTGTTGGGTCGTCATGTGCAGAGATGGAGGGTTTAACAGCCTGCTCAGTGTCTCCCAGGATTCTCCCTGATCATCTTGAGGAAGGAAGGAATAGAGGAAGTCCCATCAGACGAACTGATTCACCATCCAAGAAGAAAGGTATCAGTATCTCAAACAATATCCTCAAACTATCTTTCAGTATTATCTTTTATGTCTGCTATGGATGATGTGTGATGTTGTCTCTGTTAGAAAAGAGAAGCCAACACCTGGGTGCTGATGGCATATACCTGGATGACATCACAGAGCTGGAGCCTGAAGTAGCTGCTCTATACTTCCCTAAAAGGTCAGTGAGGAGCAAATGAACGTGTTTGTGCATGCATGCATATGAGTACAAAACCCACACCATCACAACAATATTCTATAGAGATAAATGTCTTTGAGTGTGCGCGTGTTTCCCTCCTCAGTGAGGGAGGCAGCAGCTCCATGAGAGGAGACTCAGAGATGATGATGATGGGAGTGCGGAGCGCTAATCAGTCCCCACAGTCGGTGGGCAGCAGTGGAATGGACAGCGGCGTGGACAGTCTGCCCGACCAAATGGGGGACCTGCCTCATGTCGCCATCTCTTTGTGTGGAGGACTCACTGACAACAGGGAGATCACAAGAGGTAGGACGTGCACGGAGGCAAAAAGACGGAAATGACCAACCGTTCAATTTTTAACTTTAAAGAAATGTATGTCTAATGTCTCCTTCTGCTATAGATAAACAATTTTAATTATGACAAATGACTAATTTTTAATCTGTCTGTCAATCTGTGTGTGTTTTTGTGTCTGTACGTGTGCATGTGTTTCATGCCACAGAGCAGTTCCAGGAGCGGGCAATTTCCTACCAGCAGTTCTCTGAAAACCCTTCTATTATTGATGACCCTAACCTGGTGGTCAAGATAGGAAACAAGTATGTTGTCGTATGCGCTCTGCTTTATTCAATACCAATGTGTGATGCATATTCAGACTGATCACAGAGGCTATGACTATACAAAAAAAAACATTTACATCTTTGACAATAATTTAATTATTTAATTCCTTAAAGTCATTAAAAGTCCTCATCTTTAAATCACTATTATTTGAGTGGCACAATGCTGCTATAACAAGCAGAGCCATTAAAGGAAGAGTTTGAAATTCTGTGAAAAAAAATGCTTATTTGTTTTCTTCTAGCTGGTTAGCATAGCTTAGCATAAAGACAGGAAAAAGATAGAAACATCTACTCTCCCCCTGTCCAAAGCTAAACAAATCTGCCCACCAGCACCTCTACTCTTCACAAATTCAGGGTCTTATCTAGTTCAAGATAGACATTTGAGGTGTGAGGAAGTGCTTAGAGCGCTCTCTGTCGTCTGTTATAGGTACTACAATTGGAACACGGCAGCTCCCGTCATGTTGGCCATGCAGGTCTATCAGAAACCACTGCCGCAGGTAAGACCACCGCAGTGAAACACAAATCTGTACTCTGATTTCATTTTGTTCGCAGATGACTGTTTGTTTTATGTCATCAATTTCCATGGCATCAGTGGTGGACAAAGTATTTAGATTTATTTAAATTAAAGAAGTCCTCTCATTTCTATATTATTATATATTATATTATTGGATTATTATTAGTCATGCATCAGTGTGAAAGCAGTATTTTCATGTTGCTGTACTCACATGTATTATTTAATCTATAAAACACAGCATACTTCCTAAACTGATTATTTTTCTATTTAAAATCGCAGTCTGGGATCTACCACAGATAAATGCAATGGAGTAAAATGCAATACAAATGTAATTATGAAGAATTATGAAGAACTGTAACATGAAGTAGAATTACTCAAGTAAAGTACATATACCTCAGAGTCTCGGCCCCAGTGTTTTTCCATTATGTGAGCTCCTCTTTTCTGTATTGTCAGATTATAATGAACCACTTGGGGCTATAACATACCTGTACTTCAGGGTAATGTTATACAGTGGCTCAAATAGTTGAAATATTTTATTCATTTCATTTTAATTTCATGATGTTATCATTATATTTGTTAGCTGGTGTGTGGTGTCTTTTAGTGTTGTGCACCCCCCTTGCATCACTTTCACCTGCGCACTCCCAGCATTTTGCAATTAATTCTCCTTAATCTGATGTTTCGCTTTGGTTCAGTGTTGCCATTTACCAGCATCCACAAATTTTTTTCATGAAATTCAAACAAATGCTACCAAATAATGTGTGTTCACATTTGTTTCGACTCCCATTATAAATAGTCAACTGGTTATTGTTGTGCAGTAATTTTGATACTCTAAAGTCTGATATGCACTAAGTCAAATTGGATGTTTATGAACACACACGTGGAAGCTCACATCAAAGCTGCCAGTCTTTAGGGCTTTAAATTTGTTTTCCTAACACTTTAATAATGTCATGTCTTTATCCCCCTCTTTATTTTTTCCTTTTTATTTACACATTTTCCTTCTCCCACCACCCATCCGATGTTTGTGTGTACTAAGTGTTGGTGTTTGAGTTATGTGTTTTCTGCTTTTGGCCTCTTCTCGTACTGCCTCCCTGGTCTGTTTGGCTCCAGCCCTTCCCAGCCTGTATGATGTTTTCTTGCTTTGCTTGGGTGTTGGTCAAGGCATGTCTCTGTCTGTTTACCATCATTTCACCTTTGTCAACCATCTGCCTCTGTCTTGCATGCTTCTCTTTCTACTTGCGATGTGTCTTGTTATGCATTTCCCTATCAGAAACTTCTTCCTTTCACTTTTCACTTTGCATCATTTGTTTTTTGTTTGTGTGCCATTGAAAATGGGCCTCTAGCTGCCTTTACTTTGACAAATTAGTTGGAGTTCATTGTGGTTTGAAATGTGCCATTTGTTTTGTTTTACTTTGCATTTTGGATTTTTAATTTCTGTTCATCTATTTAGGCATTTACATGTGTTCTCTGTTTCACTATGTTTTGAGTTTTTTTTTTTTACTGTCAGTTTTGAGTTACATTTTCAGTCGGTTTTGAGTTGTATGTGCACGGTTGTCTCCAGGCCTCAGTGGAGAACATCATGAAGGAGAAGATGCCAAAAAAAGGAGGGCGCTGGTGGTTTTCATGGAGGAGCAGGAACAGTGACTCCAAATCAGTAAGTACAGATACACATATAATTTGTCCTCAGCTGTCATTTATATACTACATAATCAAGAGTGTCAGATGGCGGGGAAAGGACAGGATGGGAGAGACAAAGACTAGGAGTCATATTTGTTCCTCAACTACTTTTGACCTTTCTGCACTTCAGGAATCAGTAACAGATTCAGGAGGAGACCGAGGAGAGAGCTCAATCACTATGCCCTCAGTGAACAGGTGACTTTAGACTTTTAATTACCATATTTTATCTTGACACTCCCACAACTGTTTCATAGTATCTTATACCACATTTGCTGTCATTTTGTCTGATTTGTCAGAATGAAGGACGAGTCGTCCTCAAGTGATGAGGACCACAGATTGTCCAATCAGGCGTCAGGATCCTGCCAGTCAGAGCTCCTCATGAGTTCCAGCAGCATCTGTTATAAGAAGACTCTGCGACTCACCTCAGAGCAACTGGTATGTTTTCCTACAGTTGGATTAATTGACCTTAATGGGACTAAAAGCTTGCAAACAAATTAGTTTATGGCAGCTTTAAAGCTCTGTAGTGATTTACTACACATTGCACACGTGGTTCACTAATATAAAGTAAGAATGTGGGCAAAGATGTGTCTCTGCTTTCATAACAAACATGAACACATCGTCTTCCTTTGGACAAGTCAGGAGCTTTAAATCTTAAAATGGACAAGAATGGGCTTTATAGATTAAACTCTCTTCTACTGTGAGCAGGCAACATTTAGTGTGTTTTTAAATGAGGGATTCTCACACTTTGACAGTGATCCAGTATGATGTATTTTTCTTACTGCCCCTCTGTGAAATGTGTGATGTTGCAGTGGATTTTAACATACCTAGCATGACCTACAATCTGTGTGTGTCTGTGCCTGCCTTTTCATGTGTGTATGTGTTTACAGGCCAGCCTGCAGCTGAAGGAGGGTCCTAATGATGTGGTATTCAGCGTGACCACTCAGTACCAGGGCACCTGTCGCTGCCATGGCACAATCTATCTTTGGAGCTGGGATGACAAGATAGTCATCTCAGATATAGATGGAACCATCACAAGGTAAGAGAAAGCAATGCAGCCTTGATGTCACTGTGATTAGCCAACAGGTGAACTTACACCTACAATGGCAAACCAGCGTCTGACAGAGGGCGGTTCAGTTTCAGCTTTTCACCAGTAGATGTCAGACTTTACACAGATTTTCTGTTAGAGTACTTGAATGCATAATGTACTGTTGCATGACGCTGCCTCTCTTGTGTTGTGCTGTAGGTCAGACACCCTGGGTCATATCCTCCCCACACTGGGTAAAGACTGGACCCACCAGGGAATCGCACGCCTCTACCACAAAGTCAGTCTGTGAGTGCTACTTTGAAATCTGCACACAGTTTACAGGGCATAGCAGTGGAACTAAGGAAATCTGACCAGATCAGCTTTAAAAATACAAACATCTAATATATAATATTTTTCTTTTACATATAATTACGTAATGTCTGGTAACCATTCTGATGATTTCATATTTGAGCCATAGAGTACAGCTTCTCTGCCTCTCTGTCACAGGAACGGATATAAGTTCATGTACTGCTCAGCGAGAGCCATCGGCATGGCTGATATGACACGAGGCTACCTGCACTGGGTCAATGAGAGGGGAACCATGCTGCCAATGGGCCCAGTGCTGCTCAGCCCCAGCAGCCTTTTTTCAGCCTTGCACAGGTCAGACACCCACAACATGTTGCACAGGCTACAGAGGAGTAATCAGAGTTCATTTGGCCTTGAAGCCATAAAGGAAAACTGAAAATATTAATCAGTAGTGAACAAGAGTTTAATTTTATTAATCATTTTTATCAGTAGTAGCTACACAGTAACTGACACACATCCATCAATGATGATGCATTTTTGCCTTATATGATGGATGGATGGAAAATATGTGCACATATGACATATGGCATATTGCCTTTGTCATATGCAAATATTGTAAATTTAAAAAAAAAATTTAATTTGTAGATTTTCATGCTTTAATTTCACTCATTCTTCTGCATCTATGGGCTATTAAATCCCTTCAAAGCCCAAATGCATGGGATATGTTACAAAGGAAGGCTGAAAACTTGTGGATGTGTGATATGTTTGTTGTCATGTCATGTTGTGTTGTGCAGGGAGGTGATTGAGAAGAAACCAGAGAAGTTTAAGATTGAGTGTCTCACAGACATAAAGCACCTTTTCTACCCAAACACTGAACCTTTCTACGCTGCTTTTGGCAACAGAGCTACGGTAAGACAGCCGCACACCAACAGACACAAACATGTACTTTCTCTGCCTAGGACTTTATGAAGGACTTCATGTCAGGTTTATTTCTCAGGGAATATGAAGTTTTTTATATTGTTGGTTTTGTTGATGCTGATTGTTTGTGTATGTGTGATTTCAGGATGTGTATTCCTATAAGGAGGTGGGTGTTCCTCTGAACAGGATTTTCACTGTCAATCCCAAGGGGGAGCTGATACAGGAACACGCCAAAACTAATATCTCCTCGTAAGCTTTATCCTCTGTTTCACTTGATTTTCATCCATGTAATCTGACTCTGGACACATGTGCACACAGATGTTTGACTGCCTGAATGAATGAAGTGCATGAACATCTGTGTGTTTCCCTCTCAGATATGGGCGTCTGTGTGACATGGTGGACCACGTCTTCCCAGTCCTAGTTCAAGATGAGGGAGCAGACTTCCCCTGTTCTGATACCTTTGACCAGTGCAACTACTGGGGCGAGCAACTTCCTGATGGCACCAGCCAGGAAGAAGAAGACCCACAGCCACTTGAGACAAGCTGAGGGAACACCATGAAATCTAGCACTGAGGACGCTGCTTTCCAGCATTTCTCCACATGGCAGTCAGGCACAACACTGTGGTCAGTGGTTATGTGATTCATCGTGAAGCCGGAAGTCCAGACTGAGAGAGAAGATGCTGATTATTGTAGAATAAAGGCTTACTCAAGAATCGTTTCGGGAACAGCCATCAAGCTTTTGCTACGAAGTGACTTTACATAACTGCAGCTACTGATACAAAGTAGATGAATGTTTTTACAGTATCCCACAGAAACAAATCACCTCACCATCATTCAACGGTAAGAACACAAGCAGACGTAGGGATCCGTTACAGCTAAGACTGCTGAGTCGGTAAAAAAAAAAAAGAGGAAATAGAGAAAAGGGAAAAATAAATCCCTGATGAATTTCAGCAGCTCACATATCAAACCTTTGCAAATGCACTGACTCAACATGCACACACAAAACCACACATAACTTGTAAAGGTACTCCATAGACAATGCACAACACTGCAGAACACAAGTACAATATCCCTAACTACATGTTTTTTGTAAGCTCCCTATGAGATTCTTTTGACCGGTTATCATTCTCTCCTTCATCCCACACCACTTTTCATTTACACTGGTGGATAGCTGCCACACAGATCATTTATTATTAGCAATTATCTTGCACCAATATGGCTTATACAGGCTGGAATCCATATTGGTTTGTCCACTTGTATCACTTGATAATTATTTTTCAGAATTCTATGCAAAAAATTATTAGCTTATTTTTAAATAATCAACTGTCCACTAAACCTTTATAAATTAAACATGAAATTATTTTGCAGAAATTCTGCTGTATCCTGCAGAGAGTCTATGCAAGCAGTACTTCAAACGCTACAGGCTTCCACAATTGACAGTAAAATATAAATTGCATACAGTACAATTCAGCTCAAATCTCAATCAGCCTGTTGGTGCATCACTCATTTCTTATCTTGTTAAGGACTGAATATTAGCTCTCTTACCCATCACATACAGTATATTCACCAAATAGTAAGAAGAGACTCAGATTCTTGGCTAAAGTTTTACCTGCTCCAGGTATGTGGCTGGTATTCATTTCTGACCTCGAGTGCAGGAAACACACAGCACAGCACTGTACACTTGAAACACCACATTACATTACATTTCATTTCATGACATTACATTACAGTAAAACCATCCAGAACATGCAAAAATAGCACAGACAGTGTATCCAGTCATCTTCTGTGCCAAACTCCTTTGCAGGTTAAGCTAAATGTGTGTGGTCTTCTGACCGTGCTACTGTGAAAGATGTGGCTCTGGCACATTTTCTAACTAGTGTTCAATATAAAGGAAGAATACAATACTCAAGATAAATGCAGGACAATGCAAATAACTTCAGTCTGTGTTCACATAAATGAACACCAGTCATATGCTAGAATGTAGTACATGAATCACTCAGAGTGTATGTTATTCTAACTGTTGCTCATCAATGCAAAGACTGTATGCACACACACAGGACTACGGTCATATATTTTCAGTTTTGTAATGTTACTGCACAGACCAGTATACTTTTATGTACAGCGCTAATCTGTCCTGTAGTGGAGACTTAAATGCAGCATATTCAGCTGTAAGGTTCACTAAAACATCCATTTTTGTCATTTGTATGTTTTCATTTTTTTTAATCAAATGTTTTCATCTGATCAAATAACTACTGTACTGCATTTATGTGAGATGTACGTCCATCTGTTTGTTTTTAACACATGTATAACTTAAAATGGGGGAAACCACTGTAAATATTGAATAACATTTTAATTTTTGCAACCACATGAAGTAAACTTTTATTTTTAAAGCTCTGCTCATCCATTGAGGGCTGATATATTGTCTAAAATACTTTGTTACTGGTGCTCATTCAAATGCACTTACAGCCATTTTATGCATTACCATCAATGTCTTTTTGAAGCAGCTGCCTCCTGTTGTACTAAGAGGTGGCAGTTTCACCATTTGACCACAAAAGCAATAGATCAACATGAAGGTGTTTTAGAAAAGCCAATATATGAACTAAATGCCTCTTTCCTGATGTAACGTCACATGTTAATCCTACATCATTTTTGTTTCATTTGGTGGCCCAGATTTATATCATGGCCATAAAGATGGCAAGTTACGTGAAGTGCAAAGGACAGTATGTACAGAAGAGCACCATCAACCTCCATGAAACCTCCTCTGTTCACGATAAAGCAAAATTGGATTGCTGAAAGCAACTTTGAATGCCTGACAGCTTCTACAACAAGAAAAAAAAAGATGTTTCTACAACTCTCCTGAGTTTAAATCATCAGGGGAAAAAACAAATTATCAAAATAATTCACCAGATCTTAGTTAGAGTTTAGCACGGATATTTGTACTCTGATATTAATGTTTCTCTATTGAAAAAAAAAGGGTAATCACATTGCCAGAATACTGTGAAGAGGCCATCCAATTGATTGTGACTGAGTCTGTTATACTGTTATATACTCTTTGTGCATAGGATAGATATGTTTGATGCTGTACTGTGATTGACTTTGCCTAAAGGAAAACTAATCAGGAATGAACTTTTAATTGGATCTAAAACTGTTGATGTTCACATGCCTTCTGGGCAGTTCATTGTAATTTGTGTAAGAGAAGAAGACAACAAAGGACGCATGCTCTTGTAATGTTAAGATGCATATTTACATGGATGTGATGATAAGTGTCATCTGATCTTTGTAGGTAAGTACATCCCTTTAAAAAAAATGGAAAAAGACATTAAATAATTTGACTTCCATATCTCATAATTGTAAGATTATTTCCTCACAATTATGAAATAAAACTGTGCAGATATTTTTTATTGTAATAATTCCCACTAAAATCTGACTCTGACCATCCTTCTGCCATTTTTTTTTGTAATGATTCATCTCCTAATTATAGGATCTTATTTGTAAAATATGGAAGTCAAAAGTAAGCACAGAAGATTTTTCTGAGTAAATCATCTTTTTTGATGGTTGTCTAATTCTTTCTGTGAAAGACCTATTGCTACTCATTGACCAGTTATCCAGTCTGTCTCTGTGTTGACATGATGTTGATCCACTTTGTTGTCCCGTGTAAAGATTATGTTTTAGGCACCAACCAGGAGCCTTCAGAGCAGTGTGCAGTGCAAGCTATTGTTGATAATGTAGTTTGAATAAATCTGTGCAATGGACACATTTTTCAATAAACTCAAAGGTGATTGCTACGCTGTTTCACTGTGATTGCTTCTTGTTAGCTCATGATGGTTGTTCCTTTGTTGTTTTCCTTCTTTTCTTCCTTTCGCCTCAGACATGAAGCCTTAGCTGAACAGAAATAACATTAAGTACTTTTTCCTACAAAGCCATAATGGAGTTACTCATTTTTGTCAAAATGAGGTAAAAGCTAGATACCGGCCCTTTTACATCTTTTATTTAATACATTTAAATGTGTAATATCTAATTCAGAGAATTTTTCCAACCCGTTTCCTATAGTTTCTAATTGAGAAATCAATTTTAACACACCAACACCTCAACAGTTTAGTTTGTTACCAAATGGATGTGTAAAATGTAGTAGTTAAATTCAACCGTTCAACTACCATGAACAAAAAGTACCAGTCCTGCTAAAAGCTAACTAGCCCATTGGAACAGTACAATATATTTTATTTGATTTATATGATTTTAAAATTTGAATCTCTTTTTTTCCTCTTTTCTTTTGCCTATAAAAGCATCAGATGTGATATTTGCACACTTTGATTAGTAGTCTTAAAACTTCAAACACTCAACTTCAACGTACTTTATTTTCCTTTAAAGTTACCTGATACTTCTGCTGTACCACATTTTACAGGGAAATGTTGTATTACTTACCACATTTATTTAACAGGTATAGTTTTCATATTAAAATTTAACATATAAAAATGATGTTTAGTTTCTAGAATAAGGTGGATTGTCTCAGATTAACACACCCAACAGTATTAAGAAGCAGTTAGCTCTTAGAATTAACAACAACGATCCAGTAATATCACACTGAGAAGAGAGTCTCTGCATAATCAATATTTTTACAATTTACAATTTTAATACAGGACCTTTACTTACAAGTTTTCACTGTGGTACTTAAGTTTTTAAGTCAAGGATTTCAAAACTAGGAGAGGATGTAAATGACATGAGGGAGGAAAGGAAATATTTAATCTTTCTTGTATTGTTTTGTCAAACTAATTAACATCTGTTTCATGCCCTGATTAAATGAAACCCCACCTGATCCTCTTGGTTCTCACAAATTGTGAACGGAGCAATACAAAAGCACACAGCTGGGTCAGTTTGGGAAAAACAGGAAGCCTCGTCTCTTTCTTTTCCTCTTTCTCTCACATGTTTCAACACATTTTTTCTACTTCTCCATATTAGCTCTGCCCCCTTGTAAGTCACACACACACACAGTCATGTCACTTTTGGGGAATTTACATAGACTTACATTTTTTTCATGGAGACTAACCTGAAGGACCATCTGACCTTAACCTGACCCTAACCTGCAGCCATACCACACATAGAATGCCTGATCTCATCTGATCTTGGAAGCTAAGCAATGTTGGGCTTGGTTAGTACTTGCATGGGAGGCTGCCTGGGAATACCAGGTGCTGTAAGCGTCCATGTTGTGCCTGTGCTTTCACCTTAACCTAACAATAACCTTAACTGTTGAACTAAAAATCCATCCATCCATTATCTACCGCTTACTCCTTTGCAGGGTTGCGGGGCGGGCTGGAGCCTATCCCAGCCGACTTCGGGCGAAGGCAGGGGACACCCTGGACAGGTCGCCAGTCTGTCGCAGGGCACACATAGACAAACAACACATAGAGGAACAAGCACTCACACTCACATTCACACCTAAGGGCAATTTAGATTACTCAATCAACCTCAGCATGTTTTTGGACTGTGGGAGGAAGCCAGAGTACCCCGTGAGGACCCACGCTGCACAGGGACAACATGCAAACTCCACACAGAAAGATCCCAAGCGCCCTGACCGGGACGCGAACCGGCGATCTTCTTGCTGTGAGGCAACGGTGCTAACCACTGAGCCACCGTGCAGCCCTGAACTAAAAATCAGTTTTCCAAATTGAGTACACCAATTTTTGTCCCCAATTGCACCGTTGTCCCGAATCAACTGGTCTTGAGTTGAACTTAGTCACATTTTAGCCAGGTGGTGGGCGTGACCAAACAAAGATAGGATGCACACAGGATGATACTTTTTAACTTCTGACTGACAGATTACATGCAGTGGTTAAAGTGGGATTTGACAGGTGGGGGATCCCTAAAATTCCTAACCCCGTTTAGCTCGTGACCGTCATGAAAAAAGGGGCGTCAACACTGAGACACACGCGCGCACACACACACACACACACACACAATTTCTCCTCCTCCCTGTGTATCTGCTGGAGTAAAGGAAAGTTGACTCTCTTTTAGGATTCAATCATTTTGAACTGCCAAAGCAAAAAAAAAGAAAAAAAGAAAAAAAAAAGAACAAAAAGGTGTTGTGCTTTAATTAGCAAAATAAATAACAGGGATTCTTGTTACATATGCATTACCACTAGCTTCATGTTGTGTGTGAATGTAAGGGCACAGTTTTATTAACAACAGAAGTTTGACAACAACTGAACTCAAACAGCAGCTCTAATGGAGACTGATCCCCCTCCTCAACCCCCAGCTGTTTCACAAGTTCCCTAAAATGCCATGTTCAATTTTAAGTGACTGTTCAATTACATACTGATATGAACACTGGGCTTAGAAAAAATGAAATGAATCCAAATGCATTGATTACGAATATGCTGATATTGATTGATATTGACATTGATGATAATTTCAATTCTACCCATTGATAGAAGTGTCTGGTTAGAAAACAGGACAGCCACAAACAACATATCTTTTGCCAGCTCTTTTGGAGGACTTTAACACATCACTCCACTCTCTTGCAGCAAACCACTCTCACTCACCAGGCTAAAAAATTACTTAATTCTTACATAGTTGTGTGCATGATGCATTGATTGTGAAAAGCCCTTCTAGACCATGTAGGTCAGCACTTTATTCCCATGAGCTCTGGGTGGGTTCAAAATGACCCGATCGTTCACTGACTGCCCACCTCGCTGCTCCAGATGTGACCGTGAGTCTATCTACGAGAGCAAACAGTGAAGCGCAGCAGCGACACAGGACTGGACAAGTTCTGTTTCTCCTTCTCCTTCTCCTTCTGTCTTCTAACATCTGCCAGGTTTGTCGGCCTTTTCACACCTAAACGACACTCCTGCTGGATTGTTGTGTTATTGGTGGATCAAATTCACAGCGTGTTCAAAGCTACTAACAAAACTTGTTGTTGTCTCATGCGACACAAACGTGTGGCATTTCCTTGTTTTGCTCGGTGTCAACATCTGGATTTGTCCGACATGCTGTACAAATGTCTAACATATAGCCATATAGACAGCTAAAGTCTCAAACCTTTAGTCGTTAAACTCGGCTTTATTTCACTTTTTACATCTGTTTTCACATAAAGAGTCTTTTGACAAGTTTAAACATATATTTCTGATGTCGGTTTATTTTCCTAAATATATATTTGCTGCTATACCAGATAGTTACACTTTAACATTTTGTTAATTTAAAGTCATTTTACTTGTTAGCATTAAACGACATCATATCCCATGAGCCTCAGCCATTGACGTGCTGTCTGGGCTTCATGGGAGCTGTAGTTGTTGAAGGTTTAAGAAAATTAATAACACATGTGATCAAGGATCGAGAGCTGATGATAAATGAATACATACATGAAAATAAAATGTGTGTATTTTGCAAGAAACTTGATTTTCACTTTTGCTGAAAATGGTTCATCAATAGTGTTTATTTTTTTTTTTATTCTTTTATCTTAATTTTAGATTTCATGTGTCAACGCCCACACACAAAAAAAACTTTACAGACATCTGTGACACAATTGGATGTGATTGTAATCAGAGGGGAGATGATTTTATTGCCAGACAGGAAGTACATAGACACAAACTTGCATTGTGTTAAGGCCTGGAGTCTGTGAGTAGTGTTTTTAATGTATACCACCACAGTCATAATGGCCCAGAAAAAGACAGGTAACTAATACTGGGAGATCAAACTCAATTACAAACAAATGCCAAACAGCAAATAACCAACTCTTATTGCACTGCTGCAGCTTGGGCTCAGGCAATGGACTTTGTTTGTTGAAAGTGTATATAAGTCTGTGTCATTTGTCAAGAGTGTCTAAATTTTGGTGATTGTAGATGTGTATGTGCTGCATGTTGGCTGGAGCATGTGTGTTGCCAGGTTGACTTTGAATGACACTCTGAAGGGAAACAATAAGGGCTTTCTTATTCTTATTCTTAACCTGGACCAGCTATATGTTCTTTAATCTTACCAAGAAGAGCCACAAGACATATTGGCATGTAGGACAACATATTATAGCCTTTGTGTTCGATGCATTTTTCTTTTACTATTCAACTAATGTGACAAGAATCAAAACCAGGATTTGATAGGAACCAGAATTTTGTTTTGCAACATCAGAATCAATATAAAATCAAAATGACACCTAACTTGACTCCCTTTAGTGTAGCATACATGCAGTCCAGTCATCTTTTACATGTATTTCTCTCCTGTGTCTGTTTGTCCATAAGATGTCTGCTGAGCTCGACTCTGCGAGTGGGAACAATGCAGCTGCTCAAAACACCACACTGGGAAGCAGCAAACCTTTACACCGCTTCATTAAGAGGCAACCCAAATTAGTTGGCGTGAGACACTGACACACACACACACACACACACACACACACACACACAAACAAATTATTTATCAAATACCTGTTGATGATGATGTATCAGTTTTAAAAGGTAATCAATTAGAAATAAAAGGGGTGTGAAGAGGTTGAAGTTGTTTTTGATTTTCTCTTAGATCGTCATGCTGGTCTTGGGGTCATCTGGGTTCATCATATCTATCGCGATGGTACCAACAAATGCTTATCACACCTGGACAGTCATCACACCTGGCTTCTTCATGGGAACACTGGTTGGTAGCACGACAATAGACAAATTATTAATCAGTGGATGACAGTGGCTTATGGATTCAAAACTTTATTAATAATAAGAACAATAAACAATAATCAAAATTTGTACAGGAACCGATTGAGTGTGGATAGTAGTTTGAATTCATTTCAGTAGTTTAACACCAACAATAGGATGTGTTTCTGCTCTCCTGTTTATGAATTACAATCTAATGCAGTACTGTGTGGTATCCCAAAAAATTCAGGGATAATAAGTAATAGTAAATTGCTTTTCCATCTCCTCTCACAGTTCATCATATGTGGGATTCTGTATATCGTGGCAGAGCATAATCCGACAAAGAAAACAGTAAGCTCTTATTTAATATTTTGAAACAACACATGCAAGTTTTCCAAGGACTATATATTTAGAGAGCGCCCTGCAAATTAAACATTTTGCTAAAGATGGTTTTAAGACATATAAAGATAAAATAAACTGAAATGAAAAGAATGCTTTGCAATAATGATTTGTTAACTTAAAAGTTAAATGTTCTACACATATAATTGAATCAATTGCTTTATGACCATTTGCAGGGCGCTCCATATTGTTCATCTACTGTATAAACTGTTACCAGCATTTGTACGTTTCTGCCTGTTTTTTCTTTATCTCTCTCTGTTGGTTCCTACATATAGGTAACCATATCATTGGCTGTGACTATTGTGACCCTACTGGGGACATGTTGGGCTATCCTGCACATCGTGCCCAACATTATACACGGCCATTACAGATATCACTACAGACACTATAACTTCCTTGAAGACAATACGACAGAGAGTGAGGAAGTATGGGGATTTTATTTTGAGGTGATTAATATTTGTATTAATATTTGTTGCTTTTGTCTTTGGTGGTGCTCTTCGTAATATTGATCATACATCTAAAGCAACTTTTAGCTTTTAAACGTCTTTGTTGAAACAGCATATCAAAGAGCAAGCTGGTATATAGAAACCACATATCTATAGCACTGACCAGTTCAACTTCTTGTTCAACACAATAGTCATGTTTATGATTTCTTCAATTATTTTCTTCACTTGTTAAAACACCAAACTGGCTTCACATGTGTATCTTAATTATTAAATTTCATCGTTATTAAGAGAGACCCAACGTGTTTAATAATAATTAAATGAATAAGACAATATAAAAAAAACAAAAAAACAATGTGAACTTTCCAGTTACTTTTATTTCATATATCCAATTTTCATCATTGAGGCTGGTAGTATGTGAATGCAAAATATTCAGTTGCATGTTTTTGACATGTGTTCATGTGTTTTTCCAGGCCATGGAAATGTGTTTAGAAGGAATCTACCTGTTCTACAATGTTGTTGGTGCAATTATTTTCATTACCATGTCAGTACTGGCCGGGACTGCCCTGCGTTCCACAAGGAGCCAGGTAAAGACATGAAAACCTCTTCCACACACATTACAGACTGAGCAATTGCTAAGAGGATGTCTCACAATATTTGCCCAGTTTAAACCAGGGTTGTCAAACTCAATCATATAAGAGGCCAAAATCTAAAAAACAGTTACAGGCCAAACTGTTCATTAAGATTTAACATTTATTGTGTCAAAATGCTGACATACAGTATATCGTTCTCCTTCACTACCAACACAGCCCCCGACACAAAATACACACCAGTTTGTCTCCTCGAAGCATAAACATATGTTTGCTTTCCCATCTTTCATTAAATTGTCTTCCTCATTCCTTACTCCTTAAATTAGCATAGACCTTATTTGAGACAATCATGCACATATGAAGCTCTCACAGGCAACACAAAATGGCGAGGTGGACCAGTGTCGGCTCGTGGGCCTGGAGTTTGACACCTGTGGTTCAGTCGCAACATGAATAACGACCAGTTAAATCAAGCATTAGAGTGCTCTTCTTTCTCTCCTCTTCAGGCCATTATAGTGATGACTACTACGGCGACTGAAACACCAGTTGAATAACACGAACAAGAGGAAGTGCAATAAATTATGAAGACTAACGAAGACAGTCTCAACAGGAACCATGATTCCTAAATTTTAACCACTTATCATTGGCAAGTTGGGTTTTTGTTTTATCTGAAATGAAATATTTCAGTTTTATCTGAAATGAAATATTTCAGATAAAACGTGCACTATCATTTAAAAGTTTGGAATTACCAATTGAGATTGGTGTTTCTTCTTGTCTTCAATAATGGGTATTTTAACATAGATAACAACAATACAATTTAGACAACAAATTGATTATTTCCATTTTGGCCCCAAGAGAAGGATAATTAAATTATTAAAACCTCCATTTAGTCAATATCCCTACAGTGTTGCATGGCAGGGCAAAATACTGCTGCAACCATTTACTCCTCCTTTGATTTTCAATGTGTTTTTTCAGTCCAGAGAAGCATCAGTGATGACAGGTATCGTTGTTATTTTCTGCCTTCTCAGTTGCCAAGTTGAACCATTGTACAGCATTTTGTTCTCCATGTACAAAACATAACCCCTATTGCAAACCCTGTATACAAAATAACATCTATTTGTAAAGAAGACTCTGCAACCTAAAAGCATGAAACACCATTTGAAAGTATAGAGCAGTTCTCCCAGCCATTACTACGAGGGAGGTGATTCCAAACTTTTCAGCGGTTGTGTACACACTGTATGTAATTTTTTTTCCCCACTAGACTCAACAGGACGATGGCACTGAACGATGCCACAGTTCAGGCAATTCTACATTATGGTGTTGGCTGACCTGTGTCCAAATTATGTTTGCACTAGTACACCACAGGACAAAGGTCTGAGTGAAACCAGTGTCCTACTCAGATAGCAGAAAAAACTGGTGCATGCTGTTTGGATTTCTAAAAAGGATCAGGCATAAACAAGGATAAGCTTGCTGGTGCTCTGGTTATAGTAAATAGGAACTACCTTTTTGTTGAGGCACCACCATAGAAAGGTTTTATAACACTGTATGATCTTATTATATAACTTCCACCAACAAGAAGGACTTTTGGGTTGAGAGGCTGTTTTTTTTACTTTAATTCCCTAGACAGATCAAATTTGAGCAGCTTGGTTCACCCCAACAAACCATTGCATCCTATCCAATCATTCAGTAATTTGAATAGTTTATTCAAATCTATGAACAACACAACTAATTAACATATAGTATATGCTACTTAATGTTTATTACTAAACCCCTTAATTATTATCCATTAATGACTAATGAACAAAAAAGAGTCACAAGTTTGTTCTTATGAATTGTTGAAGTGAGGAACCTTGATTCTTTATGAATGCTTTCTCGTTAATTATGATCAAATGGAGAAAGACTGCCTTGTTAATTCTGAAACATTTTATGAGTAAAGTGTGTTTTTTTTAATTCAAACAACAGAGTGAAAATGTCTGAATATGAAAATGTAATGTGAACAAGTCCAACCATAAACACGTCACCTCTAGTTGAGTGCTCTCTATGTTTTACTATCTGAAGTGTTGAACATCCAACGCTGTGATCCGTTTCCACATTTCTGTCCCCTGCAGAAGAAGTTTGGCATAGACAAGATAGAACATGCAGAGAGTCTCATTGCTGCCCTTGATACTTTTTTTACCACGTCAGCTCGTGTTTCAGCAGCAACTCCGTTAAGTACAAACAGTATGACACCCAACGTACTGTCCTCACTTACAGGGGACATCATGCATCCCTAATAAATTTCTTCAGTTAATCTGACAGGGTTGAATGTGATGCGAGTCAAATCATGACATGCAACCAGGAAACCATTCAGTATTAGTAGTATATGTTTGTCCTAAAAGTATGTACAAAAGAGTCAGGAGCTGGAATGGTTCAATATTTCACGTTTTCATTTTGAGTGCAGAATTAACAACACAAATCAC
Organism: Centropyge bicolor; assembly: GCA_037975185.1. Taxonomy (NCBI): domain Eukaryota; kingdom Metazoa; phylum Chordata; class Actinopteri; family Pomacanthidae; genus Centropyge; species Centropyge bicolor. Next base: position 18,235,388 of record JBBMOC010000001.1, on the reverse strand, counting down.
TGAACAATCAAACATACATAAAGTTCATTAAGTTGCAGTGATTTCAGATAGTGTTTATAAACGTAATAGCCTGTTTTGTAATACCAAACATCATATTCACACTTGTATTATATAAAAGGGTTGTTTTAACAATCTGCAAACTAGAAAAGCCAACATGGATCTAAAATCATTTCTTATGAAACGATACATCAAGCTCAGTTTCTCAGCTGTAATAACACAAATGTAACAAATCTCTAATTTGAATATCTTCTAGATCACACACCCTGTAGCGTTGTTTTTAACAATGACATGCATAAACAGAGGAATGGAAATGATGTTAAATAACATTTTTATCATTTGATCAATACAACTTTCATTAAGTACATTTGAGGAAAGCAAACAGTTTACAGTCTACACAGAGTCTAAACAGGGAATATCAGGCAGTCACACTAATAACACACGTTATGACTATTTTACAAAGCCTAACTGTTACTGTAGCATTTAGACTGTCCATCAAAGAGAACTGAATGGAATGGACTCAGCATGTCAATCTGACAATGAATGAGCTACCAGCAATGAGGAAACACAAGGTGGAAACAACATTCAAATATTATTGCCTGTTTACACATCCAGCAGATACAGAGCAACTTAAACCTGCGGTAACAGATTTTTTAGGGTTGCTTACTTAGCAGACACAGTAATGTGAGTGAGCCAAAACAGTAAAGTTGCAGACTGGAAAACCAAAACAATGACCTGAATGATGATTAAAAGCTCTGTAGATCTGAGAGAAGCGTTGGGTGATCTGCATCATCTGTGGTTTCATCACTATGAGCGACCCCTTTCACAAGTAGTTGCAGTAGTTTGATGCATTAAATTTTTCATTTACTTTACTTACTATTTGTTTTTCCCCTTTTCTTCTCTTTTGGAATGGCCGATTTCTCCTATTGTCGTCCCCTGGAGGGCGCAGATACGCCTGATCTCTATCTCAGAACTTTATCTCAAAAGTGCGCTAATTGTCTTCCATATCGTCCTTTCAGCGACTGGACAGTCGCTTTTGTAGCATCTTGTCATATTCTCAAAATTAAGAAGCGGGGGGCTTTTGAAAGTCACTCCCAAGGACGCATCGCTGGTGAACACGCATGTGCTCTGAGACACGGTACTGGCGTGAAAAGGTCATAGGGCAGCGAGGGCAGGGGAAGGGCCGGACGCCAAGGTGGCTCCGCACATGTCTATTCAGAGAGCCTCGTTGGCTGAAGGAACGGTCGCAAAGGGAGCACTGGAACGGGTGGTGAACAGGAGTTGACATATGAGCTGATATATTTGTTGGCATGTTGGCTGAAAGACTAGAGGGTATGCAGACAGACAAGGTAGATGACACAGGGCCTTGCACAGAGTCTGGCACAGTAGGAGGTGAACAGACTGTCACGGTAGTGGTCCTGTTCTCACCCGCCACACCCCCAGCTTTATGTACAATCTCAGCTCCAGGCCTGCTTTGCTCTTTACAGACAGAATTTCTTTCTTCATCATTTGTTTGTTTAGTGTCAGCCTCTTCAAAACTCTCAAATATTTCCCTAGCTCTAATTCTTCTCTTGTCAACCCCTGCTGCAGATGTTGCCCCCTTCTGTTGCTCTCTATCATTATCTCCAGTCCCATTTTCAAAAGTGTCCTCTTGATCAGATGCAACCCATTTCTGGTTGGTGCTGTATGACACTAGTAACTCCGCAGGTTTGGCGCTAATGTCCAGCAGTAGAACCTGGTTTGTAGCAGTGAAGTGCTGTCTCAGAGGACTGGCAAAGGTACCAACCTCCTCCTCATCATTGGACTGGCCTGAATGATCAGGGTGGCTAGGGTGGGAGTTTTTGCAATCTGAGTCTCTTTGTGATAAGTGTGTGTCCTCCTGGGGTAGGCAGTGATAATGAAGATGTCCACGGTATGACTGTCCCACATCACTATATGCTGGGTCAGACATGTTGTCACTCACAGGCATTGTAAAAGTTGCGTGTGGCTCTGAGATCTTTTGTTCCAGAGAGTCAGTGGAGGAGTCAGTAATATTATCCATAGCTGTGTCTTTGTCTTCCTGTTCATGCTGGATATAAGCAGCATCTTTTCTGCTTGTCTCAGCTCTATGCAAGTTTGGGTACCTGTCATTCTTAGGTCCATAACAGTTACTGTCCATTTCAGCTGAACGCCTCCTTGAGTAACTGTGTTCCTCTTTCGCTTCTCCTCTGGGACACAACTCTTCACAGTAAGAGTCACGTCCTGTGTCTGAACGTTGTGCAGGAAGTGAAACTACAGCTCTCAGATTGTGAATGGACTGATCCTTTGCTGCAGGCAGCAATGAGACATTGTAGTAATCAGGGCAATCCAGTCGCTGATGTTTAGAGGGGAAATCATCCCTAAGATGTTTTGTGTGATTCTTATTCTGAAACGAATCACGATGAGCATCATTATCATCTGTAATGAAGGATAATCCATCGTCCGCATGTTCATCATGATCTATGTAGCTGCTGTTGTAATCCTGTTTACAGATGTCAGACTGACCTGCATTGGATTTGTAACATAAATCCTGTATTGCACATTGAGCTGAACTATCTTTGTGATCCCAACTCTTTGTTCCAATGTGGTCTTTATTGTTTCTGTCATCCTGATTCTTTGCCCTATAGCGATGCTTATGTTTAGCGGTAACACCTTCAGCAAGTCTCTCTGTGCTTCCTGATCGTGAGTCAGGGGTGTTGCTGGAGCTGACTGAATCCTGGGACACTGGTTGGCTAGACACTTCTGCCATAGCGGCTGTGCTGCTGTGACGAATAACAGGCACTGCCCCACAGCATGGATGTGGGGATGTGGGTGAGGATGAGGAGGAGCACTGGGTTGGAGAAACATTGTCCTCAAGGTGGGAGTTGGAAATATGCAATAGGGGAGAGTGGTGCATGTTGTCTTCCTCTTTTCTGACAGCTTGCTTCTCCTCTGCATTACTTTTCACTGTTAAACACAGTTGCTGCCTCTTCTCCGCTCCGCCCGCCTCTTCCTCTTGCACCTCAGCAGTGCAGAGTAAAGGCAAGCTCCTCCTGTTCTCAGTTCTCCTCACTGGCTCCTGCTCTGTGCTCATTGGCCAGCTCTCTGGTTTTACAGTGCCAGCTGGATGAAACTGATCCTTTAGCACCTCTTTGTCCACTTTAGACACCCCATGCACTCCTGTGGTGTAGGGGACATTTTGAATCAATTCCTGAGGTGTCAGACAAATTACTTTTCTGCAGCTACCTGTGTTCACACCACTTCCAGTGCTTTCAGTCACACTACTACCAGTAATTGTATAGCTCAAAGGGCTTGCACCTTTTCTACTACAGTTGTTTGCACCATTCTTATTGCTACTTCTCTGTGTATCTATTTCGTCACTATCTGTCTCTCCCTCCAGTGAACTTACACTGCAAGTGTCTTTACTAAAGGTATTGTTAATGTCTTTGTGTGGCTGATTCTCAGCTCCAGTGGAGGCATCATATACAGGGGCAGTCCTCAGAGTCTCCTGCAGTTCATCCATTTGCAGGTAGCTGGCAGCGGTGAGCAGATTGTAATACTGTTGCTGGCTATGAATGTATGGCAAAGCCCCTGTGTAAATGTAATCCAAAACAAGTGCCAGTACTGAGTCAGACAAGCATGGAGCCTGCAGTTCCACCAGGGCACCAGTAGAGGACAAGATAGATGCCAACACAGGACTGGAGGCTGCCAGGACACACCTGGGGGAGAACAGCGAGATCTGTGATGCCACATAAGAACAAACACGAATAATTTGCCAGTATGTATTTGTTGGTGTGTTTGTTTGCAACTTATCAAACCAGTGTCTGTTGCTCACCTGTGTGCACAGTAGAGCTGACCTGGGTTCTGTCTGTGTCTGACCACACAGTCGCAGAACTGAGCTCGTTCTCTTTGGAGGTTCAGACTTGCCATCAGTGCTGCTGCAGGGCTGCCAGTTTTCTGGATGCAGGCTGCCACCTGGAGAGTACAGAGCTCAGTCAATAGTACTTAGTGCTGCTTCGGTGACAAGATTAAATAAAAGAATGAACCTTCAAAGGCTTGAATATACTCTGTCCTAATAGTTTGGTATTTGTTGGGGTCACACAGATTGTAATGCTTTCTCTCTCTTTAGAGCCTGTGTCTTAACATGCACCATGGGTTGCCACAAGCTTAAACAGATGTTTAGACTTTATGTCCTTACTTCTGCCAAATGAGCATACACCTTCTTTCCTGGGTCTACACCTTCTTTCAGTTACATCTCACAGTGTACAAGCACAAGAAGCATTCTCTGTTAAACTACAGGCAGGTTAAATCATTCAGAGACATTCATTTACAAGGTTAGCAGATTTCTATAACTACTTTGTAGTTTCAACACAAAGTTTGAGCTTCAATTGTTTGCAGATTATTTCTGTCAGACAGTAAAATCACTGGTGCAATAGTACAAACTGCTTGAACATGCATCAAGTTTAAATTAATATTCTCTTACCTCCATGTTATACTGGGAGAAGAACAACAAACCCCTGTTATCCTGTGGTATACTGTGTGAAGCTCCCTACATACAGTGTCCTACCAGGTCTTGCTTGCAGTTGAATGGAGAACAGCAACTTCCATGGAGCCTATATAGTCCCAGTCTACTATCTACGCACACTCTCATTCGGAAAACAATCACACGCTTTTCATATTGGGAGCTCGGCGTGACGTGGAAGGACAGGTGCTTATAAGGAGCGCTGGTATCCAACGTCAGAATTTCCACGTCCCATTATGGAGGGGGACTGAGACCAGCCCACAGAGACCCAGCAGAAGACCACAGAACTGCAGCTAATAGAGACAGAATCTCAAGGAATCACAAACCTTCCCTGCTGCCATCACAAGGAGATGGCATATGCAGATGAAATATGCAGTAAGTACCAAGTTGTCATTATGAAAGGACAGTGCAAGTCATTCATTCTGATAATAGAAAAATGGCTAAATTCTCTTAGGAAGCTTCTTTTTTTTTCTCTTTATCCTGCAGAGATTTAGAATGAATGCCTGTGCCCACCAGTTAACAGAGCAGTATAGGCATCAATCTATTTTTAAAGAATGAACTGGCTTCATTTGCCAACTCTGAGTCCACTTCTACTGGATTTTTAGAGTTGAACACAAACTTGCACTGAAGAAGAAATCTGCAATGCATCTAAGCCTTTCTATCTGCTTTAATTCTACAAAGGGAGGCTTCTCCAGTGTCAGGACTATGATACGGCCCCCCGGCTGACGCTTTGTTGACAACTCCATACTAAGCCATTTCTCCACCCTTCCACACCATGTGCTTGTCTCTAATGTTACAGCCACACTATGAGCTGCCTACAACGCAGTAGTACATTTTCCCTGGAAACACTGCAATGGAAACACGACTGCAACCCAACCGCAGAGTGATCCATGTCACAGGGGGGCACAAACCACAAGTCAGCAATAACATTAGACAAACAATTTTGGTGCTAAATGAAAATATATGTAGGTTTATCATATATATGCAACAAATGTATACAACCATACAGCAAACAAGTCTTTAGGTGTGCTACCCCTTCAAAAACAATGACAGAGGAGATTGAATAACTGTGATTTGTTTACTGTAAAATCATCAGACCGAACCAAATTCAGTTGTAATGTTTTAGAAAAACACCTGAATGCCATATTTTGTCTTATACTGTCCATAGTTGTGGTTGCACCACATTGTCATGTTCTAAGTTTTTCTATTGTGCTTTTAGTATTTGAGTGTGTCATGTGTCATCTTGTGCCAGAACACAATGTAAGTAAAATAACTTCACAAAATAACTAATTGTTCATGCTGATGTATTAATGTTCAAGACCACAGACTGTATAAAACAGTGGGTTAAGAAACATACTACAGAGCTGTAACATTCAGTTTGATTTCAGCCAGGAAATTCAGAAGCATGTCCTGTATAAAAATACTAACGATGAAAGAAATTATATTATAAATTAAGCAGCAATGACACACATACAAAGTACGACACGTATACTGGCTTTGAGTGGTTCCATTGGTGACATAGCTCACGTACTGTACTAGATGCACCCAGAAGAGAGAGGGTCTCCCTGGGCACACGCGGACACACACACACAGCTGAAAGTTTTGGAAGCATATCACGTCCTAGATCTGTATTTAAGACATCTAATGGCTAGAGGCCAATTTATAAAAATAAATAAATGAAAAAAAAATGTCATGTCAAGTCGTGATTCCTGAATCAGGTAAAAGTTAGTTGCAAAAGTTGCAAATACCTACGTTATCAAGACAAACTGGAAGAAGTCAGAAGAAGTTGCTAATGCCAACAATCTGCTATGTAATAAAGTTAAACAGAAAAAGCATTTCTTCAGACGTCTGTGCATTTTCCTTTAGTGTCACCATCAGGTCAGACTTTACATTCAAATCTCATAAAACCCAAACAGGCTGATTGCCCAAAGTGCATGAACCGACACTTGTGGTTAAATTTACTGACACTTGAGGTTATGTTTACTATTTTTATCACTGAAGCAACTGGAGCCAAACACACACACACCAAATATCAAAACCACACAGGCTGAGGTTGTTGAGTACTCCCATAGCTAACGTTCTGTACTACTGTACCTTCTAGCACAAAGTGCAGGGAACACATAAGTATAAGATGGATTCACCTGCAGAAACTCTGGTGCTCTTCACTGGTGTCGAACAGCACAATGGCTGGATACAGTGGAGGCCATCAACCTTTTTTTCATTAAACATATTGCCAGTGCAGTGATTCACATTAACTCAATAAAACTGCACAGATAAAGACATGGTATGATTCCAATCCAAAAGAAAAAGCTATGTGCATTAAAGAGGAATGACAGGAAAGAAGTATTCAACATAGTAACTGATTTTTTTTTCTATACTTGGCTAAGAAATCTTTGTTTGCAATGATGGGTTTAAGACACTTCCTGTAAGAAGAAACACAGTGTTCAGGTGGGATCAGTTCTTGAAGATTCCAGCGAGCCTGCTGACAAATCTTCATCTTGAGTTCCGTCTACAAATGTGCGATAAAGTTTAGGTCTGGTGATTGACTGGGCCATTCAAACAACTTTATGTTCTTCCTATGGAACCAACTGACACTGTCCTTTGCAATATGTTTTGGATTGTTTTTTCACTGGAAGGTCCAAGGGGATCTCATCCTCATCGCCTTGGTGGATGGCGACAGATTCTTCTCAAGAATTTCCATGTCTCCATTAATCTTTCCATCTTTCGATAGTTTGGATTCTGTCAGTAACATGAGAAGAGGAACAGCCCTATACCATTATACTTCTACCTCTGAACTTTACTGTAAGTATGGTGTATTTGGAGTCATATGCAGAGCCATTTCTACTTCCTGTACTTGCATTCAGAGTTGGGTAACGCTTTATCATAGAGTGGAAGTACTAAACTACTAATAAGCACTAGCCCAGTGGATTATAATTAGCACAGGCAGGAGGAGAATTAACCACTTTATTGCTTGTAACCTAATCAAAGTCATTAAGATTCATCCTCTGGGCACCATGCATGTCTTGTGCCAATCCAATATGTAGGTGAGATATTTTACTGGATCATCAAAGGAGGTCGCCAAGGTCATTAGGACACATTCTCTGAGGGAACATGAATGTGTGAACAAAATTTAATGGAAACCATCCTAAAGTCTGTGTGCTATTTCAGTCTGGAACAATCAATAACCCTTGAGGTAGAGAAGTTGGCTAAAGTTGGTCTTCTGGCTCCAAGCCTTCAGTAAATGATCATGACACATATCAAGACTGAATTGTCCTCAAGTGTACCTCACGATGAAGAGTTCCTATGCCAGAAATGTACACATTGCACTTCAAATAAAAAAGATGGACCAAATAGGATGCTGTAACATCCTCACAGACATGCAGACACATCACGCCATACTCAGCTGACTGCATACCAACCCTGATTCTGCAACACATACAGTACAAAGCTCCAGCTGTTTACTTCTTGTCCCAATGCCATTTTTACACATGTAACATCATCTTCATCTTGCTCTCTCTCTATATTACTCACACATCCAGAACATTGTAGTGATGATATTTGGAGCCTACTATTATTAGCTCTTTGGCATGACACTGTACACACTCATCCCTACATTAACAACCCTGCAAACACACACACAGTAGCAGCAGTACAGCAGGTCAGCGTAAGGACTCTGCTGCCAACAGAAGAAACCAGGGGGCACAGTGATTCAAGACTGGAGAGAGTTCAAGAGTGACAGAGCGTCTTGTTTGCCTATGTTTATGATGCATACCATACACTGAAAGGGCAATGTCCCTGGTTCAATTCCAGCAGGGCACCTGTGTTCCTACTCATACCTCTTCTTCTTTACCCATGTCAATCTCTATTATCAATACAGGCTTAAATATGCATAAAAACATACATCAAGATGTCAAGAGTTTTAATATTTTAATTCAAATGGCAGCAGTTCAATTATCATTTACCCACCTAATCACATATTATCATTTTACTGTTACTGCATTTTAACAGTCTTCAGAAAGTTGTAGAACCAGTGGACACAGTGTTATGAGTAAGTGCCAGCAAAGACAGCGAGGATGCAGCAGCTGAGACCCTTTTCAACACAGAGCTACTTTGTGTCATGGGCACATCCTACCCAGTAAGGCCCAAACAACTCAGACAAGATGAAGATTATACACCTGCAGCTTTAAAGGTCCATCTGATCAACAGGTTTTAGGTAATTTACTTCATGTTTCCAATTGAGCATTATATGATTAGTTTAAACTGTAACGTGCACAGGAGATTCTTCCTGTCCTTAAATCTCAAAAAGAATATCAACATCCAAACATTAAACACATATGTGATTTTGCTGCTGTTAAGAGCAGTCACGCTTTTGGGGAGGAATGCTGAAGTTGGGTGGTAAGATTCTAGCAGACACTTTTGTCTAAAGTGATGTAAATCTGAGAATTAGAACAGACATTGGGGGCAATTTAGGGTTCAGTGTCTTGCCTGAGGACACTTCAACATGCAGCCTGCAGGGGGCCAGGATCGAAACATTGACCTTTCACTCAGTGGCCGACCTCTTCACCTTCTGAGCCACAGTGAGCCACAGATGTTTAGTATAAAGAAGTGTCATCCTACTGCATATGTTTGTCAGTGAAGACTACATGGCTATACACTTGATCTAAAGTTGCTGAACTCATAAACCGCTTAATGTGCAAAGAGCATAAGACGAGAGTTAAGGCATCTGCTGTGGTACCTTTCAGCAGGCTCTCTCCTATCTTTAGTGTTTAATATATGTGCTCTATTCTTAGATCCACAGAGATGGAGTATCAGCAACAGAACTGCTCATAGTAGCGGCAGTAGTAGTACTCTTTCAACATAAAAGTAATGTAGATCAACTTAGGCTGCCATGTCCTTTGGCAGCAGAACCTCTCACACTGGGTCGGAGAAGAAAAATGATGATGATGTGACAAACTGAATGAACTTGTATAACATGTTAAAACTTTAATTTTCCTATAATTAAATAATGCTGAAATAATTTGGGTTGTGTGTGGTTGATTACACTCCAAAGAAGGGTCAAATTCAATCCAAACAAAACATAATCATGTTCACACATCAGAGCGATAGATTGCAGAAATCTCTACAGAGCTCCATGAAAAACAATCTCCTGTGCTCACCTCTATAAACCACTTGCATGAATGTCAAAGGATGAGTTCAAGCAGGGTGTAAATAGCGTTACTCAACATATGCATCCATCCATTAACGCCGTCAGCGAGAGACGAAATCTGTAATCAACCTGCTCCGTCAGACAGCTGCACACCTGCAACATCTGCATCTGTGGCAGAGATGTACATGGTTCATTTATGTGTAATTGTACAATATAGGGCTGTACAGTGAAATCTAGGTTGTAGTCCCTTTATGCTACTCACAATACAAAAATGATAAATTACATAAAATCAGGCAGGTTTTGCATTTTTTGCCACATCTGTCACATTATCTTGTGACAGGCTCATTCAGATATGAGTCTGTGTATTTGTTTAGTTTTTTAAAAAAACTTGTTGTGTCCTGCTGTCCAACATCAATCCAGAGACAACACAAGAAAATTTCAATACCAACAATCATGGCAGAATCAAATGTGGCTCAAAACTTTAACACACACACACACACACACACACACACACACACACACACACACAGAGAGAGAGAGAGAGAGAGAGAGAGAGGTCAATTTCTTTCTGTCTGCAATCACTCACTTGCAACCTTGTGCACTACAATCTTCTTTTCCTTGTTTTGATTGAGGAGAGAAATTACAAGTACATTACCGCCACCTATTGGACTAAATATGTCATCGTCGTCATCAGGTTAATATGATCCCAAGCAGTCTGACTTTTGACCTCCTCTTATTGCCTCCTGTAATATGCATACCAAAAAAAAATACTATTTTTGTTGTTTCACTATGGCACACAAAAGCTGCGCAGGATTCAAGCAAAATTCAAAGTGTCTGCCATGTTAGAGGTGGATGACATTGACTCAGCAATAGCAGAGTACAGTGCAGTGTATTAGTTACAGGCCAGACTCTAGCAATATTAACACAATATAAAATACAACCTCAGCATACAGAAAATTACAATACAGGGTTACAACTGTCAGACAGAAGTTGCCAATAGCATATTAAAATGTGGTTGTTTGTGGCTGTCTAATGCTGATAACTTTCATCTGCTGCGGTTCATGAGGCTGGTTCACTTCCTCAGTTACTTGAAGAGACAACTGCTGGTGTTGTCTTTGGTCTCTGGTACTATACAACACCATGGCTGCCACCTCCCCATGGGCTGCTCTCTTCTTAATATACTATGTGGGCATAGTGGTCAGAGCTTCCAGACATGGGTAAGGACCTCTGTCCTAGTTCTCTCCAAGAGGGAGATGTACAACGACCACAGAGCAACGAGGGACAGTTACTATAAACAGACAGACCAAGAAAACACAAAAACATACAGCCAATCTTTGATAACAGCTTTATTTTACAGGTCAAGTTTTCTAAAAAGAACTATGTAATTTGATACTTATGGAAAATAGAGATGCTGTTTTTATACTGTTTAATTTTTACAAACTATCTTATTCACATTGACACATTTACACACAAAAAATCTAATACAATTCACCATAAGTAAGTGGCCAGGGTTACACATCTTTACAGCAACAATGTCCTTGTTAAAAGTTTCTCCAGTGGATTATCCAGTAACAGGAATGCTGTTTTTAGAAAAAAAGATTTTGCTGTTGATTTTTAAATTTAATATTAACTCAGCCCTTTAAACCGCACATTTTTGTTAGATGACCAAATCCTGAACATCTAAAAACAGTAACAGACATAGAGATTGTGCTCTGGGAAGAAACATGATAAGCACAAAATAATACAACAATAAAAGTTATAAAATAGAAAAGTTTTCATTTCTGGCTTTGAGTCTAAAATAACAATTTAAAAGAAAAATATATTATTAATTCAGAGCAGCCCTACCAACTTGGAGGAGGAGGAAGAGCAGGACACTGAGCGCCCCCTGCTGTCTCCTGCTTTCTAGTTGTTATAACACAAAATCCATAGACCATATTTCATATATACCATATATAGCAGACAGAAATGTGGGTCTTGGTTTACCACAGGGGGGCTCTGGTCAGCACCCCCTTCCAGCCGTGAGAATCTGCCACCTGAAACAGAGCAGGACAGCACATGCAAACATAAAACTGAAAAATAATGACATGCTTTCAGAAACATAAAGATGGCAGAGGCTTGGAGAATACATGAAAACATTCCTTGAAAGTGTTGTTTGTGAGACACTGCCACTAAACACTCAACTATAACCTCAGTTTTATTAGTAAAATCTTAAGCAAGGTTCCAGCTCTGTGGTAGGAAATTATGCCTGTTAGTCAAACACATAATAAATGTAGTGAACCATAATAGTAATAACAGAGACAAAAGCCACACAAAAAGCATTGAACTAAAATTTAAATTATGCATTGAGCTAAGATAATCTCAGTAGAACTGAATGGATGCTTATGTTTGAGCAGAATGACTCACCTGCATTCTCTTATGAAGAAACCTCAACTTCTGGTTGAGACATTCAATCTCCTGAGACAGGACAGACAGGGCCATGATCAGGTGGATGTTGGGATGCATATCAATGTAACAAAGCTCTTTATAATAGATGAATCATTACATAAAACTATCCCCACACAAATTGTCACATTTTTAGATAGATGTACTTTATTTGTCCAAAAGTGTAAAATTCTTTAAAGAGCTGCGTTGGCCGGGAATCGAACCCGGGTCAACTGCTTGGAAGGCAGCTATGCTAACCACTATACCACCAACGCCTTGATTTCACACACGAATCTAACACCATTCACCAAAAGTAAGTGCTCATGTTTACATTCATGAGCTTGGTTGTTTTATGGTTTTATGCTGATATAAAAGACAGAGGAAAGTTAAAATACCTGACTTAGTTTTTCATTGCGCATGAGTTTGATCTGAGGCAGAAGATCCTCCAGTCTGTGAATCTGTAACAACACATGAAATCTTAATTCATTTCTGGTAGAAGATACAACTTTAAAATAGCATGAAGAAACAGTAAACCATTCATATAGAAACCATTTACAGTAAAACATGCAAACCTGAGCAAGAAAAGCTGCTTAATCTGGTCACACAGATGTTCTGTCTGTATGTTCTGTGCGTATTATTATTTTTTGTTTCTACTCCAAATTCAGTCTTTAAATATAAAACACATCCGAATCAAAAATACCACAAAATGTTTGACACATATTTACAAGATTCATCTCTCAGGTGACTGCAAGAAAAGAACAGACCTCCCCTTTACAAGAGGAAATGTATCTTTGTATTGTTCTCAGCTGTGTCTTTCTGCCCTAGATCACTGACACATTAAAATGTACTCAATTGCTATTTGATAGCACACATGGTTGCATTAGTGCTGTATTAGTTCTTATGGACCATGCATATTGCATCATTATCAAAACATTAGCTCCATGCACTGCAGTTTTACAATTATGTGTTTTACCCTCCTGTCAATAGTCTGCAGCCTGGTCTTCATGCTCTTGTTGATCACAGTCATGGGAATGGTCCTGGGCTTGGGACGCACTGGGAAAAGAAAAATCACAACTGTTACAGACATCAGAACTTTGCCTTTTCTTCGGGCTGAATTTCTTTTCGCTTAACTAGTGTGTAAGACATGTCTATGGTAAATAATGGTAATTCAGAAACAAAACAACATAATGAGGTTGTATGCAGCCTTAAGTACATTTTTAAGTGTTTATGAATGTTAAATAGGAGGACTCAATGTGTAACTGTCACTCACAGTATTCTACCCTCAACACGACCAGAAGATAGTTTAAAATAACAGTTTGACATTTTGGCACCTCTAAAGCTCATTTATTACTATTTTTATGTTTTGCTTGTCACGTATAAAGTTTCAGTGTCAATCTTCTCATCAAACATTTGTAAAGGAAGCATATAAATATACTTCCCAAAATATCACACTATTCTGTTGAGAGTGTTGAGTGAGTTGAGGTGAGTCCGCTCTTACCATGCTGAAAGATCTTGGCTACTTCAAGCACATAAGGCCTGAGATGAAAAATACACATCAACAGTTGACATCGGTAAGTGCTTAATTGTAGGAGTATGCAATGAATAAATGTGTCTAAATATATAACTTAATGTCTACAGTCAGGACTCCTCACATGTGCTTGCTGTTAGCAGGGATCAAGCTGTTCAGAGGGATCAGACAGCCGCGGTGGTTTCTCATCTGCAAACAGGCATGAAGAAGTGATCCATCTGGCTGCTTTTTAAAATTACTCCATACTAAAAGTTTCAGCAACAACCAAAACTGATTTTTCTTTTTCTTTTTAGCTGTATTCTGTAGACCTACACATTTCCTTCAAATATTCAGAAACAGGCCTGCATCTGTAACATCTGTACCTTGAATATGACATCGGAGGAGTTCAGTCCAAAGGCGGCGGAGATGATCTGAAAAGAGATACAATATGAGAAGATATAATGACAAAATATACAACATAAAAACCCCCTGTATTTAAAATATATTGGTGATTTGACATGCTGGTATTTAATCTATTCTATGTCTTTTGGGTGTGGTTTCATATAAGTCATTTACTACCACACCCTCACAGCTATTTTGTATATCCATCAATACTACAGTAATGAAAGCAACACACCTGTACGATCATGGTGACCTCAGCTGCTGGAGGAATGGACACTTCTCGAAGAGCCACCACTCTGTCATCTGCAAGAGATACAACATGAGATGCTACTGCTTTATAAAATGCCACTATTAAAAAGTGCTTACAAGTTGAAACTAGAGGCTTTATTGATGATTAATATATAATTTTATAAGTCTTCATGGGTCATTTATAAGACATTATTGAGAGCAACATTTAGATCCCTTCAATGGACAGTTTGACCCCTGACCTTTTGGAAAGGGGCTGCAGGGAATCTGCAGGTTTGATGGTGTATTACAAAAACCCTTTATAGGTCCTGTATTAAGATGTGCATGCTGAGGACTAATTACGTTTTTCTGCTTGCTTATTTGAAAATGAGAAACTCATGACCCTTTAAAACATTATCAATTATTGATGGATTCAGAATATACAAGGTTGGAACGGGTTGTATATTGTTATGTATTGTAGATTTTTATTTGCTGTCTTGTATGAAGCACAGTGTAACCTGGGTTTTGGAAAGTGCTCTTAAAATAAAGATTGTTATCATTACTATTATTGTTGTTGTTGTTGTTGATAATAATGTTGGTAAAAGAGATGTCAGATAAATTGAGACAGTGACATCAAAATTGCAATATACTACAATTATACAATTATTCCAATAAACAATATATATAGTTAAATGTAGTGCAGTAGAAGTAGAAGAATAATAATGTGAACATTATTATTATTAAATCTGCAGACTTTGCTACTAATAATTCATCAGATTCTACACTACCCCAAAAATGTTCTTTCCTCTTAATGGTTTATAATTAATCTATAAAGCATTGGTAAATTATGTTTAACCAATAAAAAGCCATTAGTTATAGACAGCAGAGTGCTTCCATATTGACATGAAGCAGTGTTTTGAATCACTGTGGTTCAGAGCTGCTACCAGTCAAATGCAGCTGTTGCTCTTCGACCATTGATGGACACAAGCCTCTGACCAGATTGTCTGATAAAGTCACAAGAAAAAACCTCCTGTATGAATAAAGTGTGTATTGGATTCGTACCCTGGTCTGAGAACAACATGAACGTATATGTTTGTGTTGTCTTCAGTGGGTTAAAGAGGCTGATTAACATGGACACAAACCGAGTCTCTGCATCAGAAAACATCACATCTCTGATCGTAAAGTGGNGTTCGTCGTTTTTCTATGCAAACAGCCCATGGAAAATATATTTAGTGTTGTATAAAGCAGAGAGGAACACACAGTCTGAAATCATGTCTAACATTCAGTCTTTAGTATTAGTAAGTCCTCAGTGAATTATGAGTTATCTGAAGAGCCATTTCTGGTTGATTGGACCAGTGGAGTCATCTTTCATCAGAACAATAGCACATGTAGCCAGCTCAGCCTTCAATACTGGGCCTTTTTCAGGAACAATGCGTCAAAACTGAGAACAGTCTCTGAAACAAGCTGCAACAAACAGCTGATGTGTGGAGCCGTTTAGGGTTTCCAAATTACTTCCTCATAGCTCTTCTCTGGAACTGCTGAGCCACTTCCACAGAAGCACACGTCACTCTCGCACAGTAGGCTGTAGTTAACACAGAAAGATGTGTAACTCAGACAAATTTTATATGTATATAAATGTGTTGGAAAATTGTGTTATTCTTGAAAGAAATGAAACAACTGCTAATATTAAGGCAGATTTCTTTGGCACTATTTTGTTCAAATAAAAGTTGTTCATATTACATATATCATCCAGAGTTGTGTTTGCTTTTGAGAGACATTGCTGATTTCTTAATGTTGTTTTACACAATTAGTATTCACTTGTGTTTTTGTGACAGAAAACAATTTGGGTATTTCTGCAAATAAGATTAAGCCTAACTACATGACTAGATACTAGAGAGGTTTTTGTGGTTTGAATAACTGACCCCCAGTTGCAATTATTGTCAGGAACTTGTGAAAGACTGCTTCAAAAGATTTCCAAACGTGTCATTTCTTAATTTGACTTGTTTTCTATCTAACCTGGGCGTCAGAGTCGAACGTAATTTTGGGGAGGAATATTTAAAAAACGTAATAGGAAGGACAGATAGGTGGGACTTAATAGTGTTAGATATGTGAGCTGTCAGTTGAAAGAACAGATTAACTGACCACTAAACATATTCTATTAATATAAACATGAGTAATAGTTTAGGTATTTAGGTAGTATAGGTGTGAAACTATATATATTATAATGTATAATATGTTTTAAAGGACTCACTTATATACCTATATGATTAACATAATCAAATGCAGTTCCTCATATATTTTAATATATAGAAAGAATTACACAATTGTATAATAATATAACAATTAACAAATTGATTTCATTGTCATATTAAATTGTAAGAACTATGTAATTTTTTCATAGATTCTCATGTAGTGTACATGTGTAGTTTTACCATGAGAGTGACTTGAATACTGTTTCAGTGCCACTACAATGAAGGCAATGTTTTGTCATGTATAGTGAGTTAATGATATACTTAAATATACAGTGCAGTCTTTTTCAACACCCATCTGATAATGTGATTGTGATCTGTACTGTTGTACTACACAGTTTCAATCAACGTTAACAGCAGGCACACAAGTTTGACACAAGGATGTCCTTGATTAAACAGAATAACAATTGTTTCATATGAATTTCAGCAGTGAAGGAACCAGTTGCAACTTGCTAATCAGCAGTAAACGTCACATACAGTGTTAACTCTGCCTCCACCTGGTGGTCTTCTATGAGTACACACTGTCTCACTGCTGCCACAGTAACTTCAGGTGGAACCACATGAAAAAAACACATGACCCCTTTAACCCAGAAGGTGCTCAATTTAATAGTAACACATTATTATACTGTATATTCATCAACTGTTTGATTTTGAAGAAATTCGAACAAAGGTGATTCCATAATTTTGTATGCATGTATAAAATGTACATTGTGTTGTAAGAATGTGGAATTTCAGGAAAGGGATAAAAACATACAGTATTTCCTGTAATTGGAGGAGCTTTTCAAGCAGTGAGGAGGGGTTTTTTGGAGGAGGAGGAAGATTGCTGTTACTGTAGGTTTTGATTGGAAGAATGCCATGGAGGAGGAAGGGTGTCCTGGTGTAACCTATGATTTAATCTGAGCTCCTGAGAATTTTTCTGTTATTGCTGATCATCTTGTGCAGCTGGTGGCACATCTGCACTGAACACCTTTCTGCTCACCTGAAGCTCGGGCTGCAGCATGCAACAACCAGGCCGGCTGAGGCTGAGGCCATGGCTGGAGGAGCAGATTCATTCTGGGAGGTATCCAGGAGTCAGCTGGCTGGACCAGGTAGACCCTCCATCTCACACACACACACACACCTGGGTGCAAAAGGATTCTCTGGAGATAAAATCACTTTGATCACAAAGAATAAAGCTCAGATGATGATATACTCTCGTAACCTAGTCAGTGATATTTCATTGAATTTTATTTTACAGTCAGCACGAATATTCCAGATCCCGTGGAAACATGCTGCACGTCATGGCTGGAGTATTGACCGAGACGCTACACTCTTCAGAAGTTGGGCCATGCACACTGGTAGGAGCCCTGCACAAATACAAATCTCTTTGCAATTTATCTTGTATTTGTATTGACTGCAGACGATACCTTGTGTTAGATGTACATTGAATACTGATACTTTGTACAGTATTTATGATCTCTGCTTACAAATATGTAACAAAATGGACTGCTGGGGTCAGGGCCACAGCAATACACCTGGCTTATATGGTTGAAATCAATACCATGATATTAATGAGAATATGTTTATAAAGGTTTTTATTAAAAATGTGTCACAATGTGTTAATCAGTGTTCACTGTAATTAACTGTTTACCACTGTAATGTATTCAAACATGTAGAACAGAAACATCACTAACTCTGTTTTAGTTGTAATTCCAATTTTCATGGATAACATAAAAACAATAATACTGAATTATTACTCAGCCCAACAACAAACCTTTCCTTGATGAAAGTGACCACAAGGGACTTACCACCTCTTTACTACCTATTAAGAGTCTATATTATATAACACTACTATTTTTTCTGGGTGCCCTGGGATATACATATCATATGCCACATCTGTTAATGAAGGTTAAAATGTATCAAAAGCCTTAATTATTATTTCTTGAATAAAAACCCATGCTTCTAAACGTTACCTGAAGTTAAAATGGGGTTGCCCTGTAGTTGTACAGTGTTTGATGCCAACCAGCATTTGGCCACCTGACCTATTTTCAGCTTATTGGAAGTCTTTCCAGCGAAGAGCAGCCATGGGTGTATTGTTTAGTCCATGTTGTATCTCAGTCTATCACATTCCCAGTTTCCTGCTACGTGGTGAAAGGTGCACAGCAACCAAATAAACATCAATAATCTCAAGTACTAACAAGTACGAATAATTGATAGGAATCTTTTCAGTTCATTTAATTGGCATCACAGTAATCAGGACATTTTTTTAAAAGTAATGTGTGTCATATTACTGATTACTTTAATATAAAGGTGAGTGATTTGTTTGGCTTTTTGTGGATTTTTTTCTGTCAAGACAGAATATGAAACATGTGCACTTCATTCTAATTCACAGAACAAAATATAGTAATAATTTGATAATCGTCTTGTTTACGTTGTTTTTGTTCCATAATCTCACGTGATGTTTTGACGAACAAGTTCAATAAGGTTGTTGTACAAATACACACACACACACACACACACACACACACACACACACACACACACACACACACATCACACCATCACACGGCCCAGTCTTTGGGAAAGTCATGCTTTGTGGTTGCATCACATCATGGGAAAGCTCCAGTTCAGTTGCTGTGAATGTACACAGTGATCATATTGCTGTCAAAGTACAACTCTCTATCGAGTAAACATATATTCAACTGTTGAATATGTGAAAGTTAGATATTGGGTAGACTGATGACATATTAGACAAACTAATAATAGTATAAAGTACACAGAATGTATAACAGAGCCATTAATAAAGCCAGGGAGAATTTGGATGCTCTTTGACACAAAACTCTGCAGCATGTGTGCTGTAAATGACCCATAGTTGATGTTTTAAAGCTCCAGTGATTTTATCACTGAGGCTGACAATTATATTCAGAAGACTGGCTGAGCTCCAACTCACACTAAATATGAGAAAGGACTCGACACACTGGATGAAGTCACTTGACGGTACAGTTGTTGATGATAGATGGTCTGACAGCTGGTGATAGATAAGGTTTTTGTCCAAGGTAGCAGCTTAGTCAAAGTTGTTATGGTGATGATTGTAGATGAAAATAAAGAGATAAATCCTAATATGGTCCTGATTGGATAATATTCCTGTTTCATTGAGCAAAGCTAACTCTTTTCAGGTTCAATGTCTGTTCCACAGAAGCACAAAGGTCATCGTTTGCTCACAAATTAGCATAAAAAATACATATAAGAGAAACTTAAAGTATAGGTGACGTAGTTTTACGTAAAAACATTCATGTAAAAATCATCCGAAACCTGAAGGAGGCTCCTGCAGCTTGTCCTCATGCACACTGTGCAAATCACTACAACAGAAGTTAGCACGACCCCTCGGGTTAAAATACATAAAATAAAAAAATTCCTTTAACACGCTCTGAAAATCTTGTTTTTGCTGACCTCCAGTGGTCTCACCTCGTTGCAGCGATGCACGGATGTACTCAGGCCCATTTCTCACCACATCCAACCACAGCCAACAGTTGTGCTGCTTGTGGTCAGAGGTGAAAGATGCTCGAAACTCTTTAAACTTACTATTAATGGGCTGAAAGTATTCAGACTTTAAGCATATTTCTCTTTTGATCTCTTGCTGCTACAGGCACTTCCCCCAGGCCACAAATGTTGAAGTTTTGTTAGTGTCATCTCGTTTGTGCTAATTTAATTTGCACTTTTTGCGACTATACATCACTAAAAGACAATAAAAACTGAAACAATACAGTGTAATGAGCTAGGTCCTGCTTTGTCCACATAGCAAATCTGAATTCAATTATTCCAGCATATGAAACTGTATAGAAAAAGTAGGTTAACAGAGGCCCAGCCTAGAAACTCACAGCTTATAAGACACCTGTTCCCTTCAGGGCGGTACCGTCCAGGCAAAGACAAGCCAGATCCCAAGACATGGAAAGCGAATTTCCGCTGCGCCCTGAATTCTCTGCCTGACATCTGTGAGCTGCAGGAGCACAGCAGGAAGAGAGGCAGCAACGCTTACAGAGTCTACAGGATGATGCCCAGCTCGCAAACACACAGACGGAGGAGAGGTGAGACACAACTTCTAAATGCCACTTCACAGGTGACAATATTCTGAATCCCATGTGACTGTGTCGTCCTGGCCTCTCTTTAAGGACTGCAGTTGTTCAGCAGGCCTCGAGAGAGACAGGCGAGTTTAGGTGATGATGCATACAGCACACACACTTGGCCAGCCACCGCCACCACAAGAGCCATGTCAGACACAGCGCAGAAGGCAGAGACCCCTGCACAAGACACATTTGGCGACACTCAAACACACGGTGAGACGCTCGTTGTTTAACATATGTTGTTGTGTCTGTAGCCTCTGTAGACTGATAAGAATGAAAGCTCTTGTTGTTGTGCAGGGATGTGGGAGGCCAAACCAGAGGACCTGGAGCAGAATGAAGCTGTGTTTAAGGTATCAGACCTTCACTGCACTGACAGACTGACTGCATACAATGAATTTTGTTTTTCTGACTGAACATTTCATGGCAACTCTCTAACTGGCAGAAAGACTGACTCCCTGATAACAAGAAGGAAAAGCTTCCACGTGAATTTGACCTCATCTGACTTAACTGTCTGGGGATCAGCTGCATATTCCTGGGATGCAGTTTGGGTTCTAGTCGTGCTCTAGCCGTCTGTCTGACTCTCTCTGCATATTTTGTCTCCCGTAGCTGATGGACCACTTAAGCAACGCTGACCTCTGGAACCAGACTGGAGAACAGAGGGGATGGAGAGCACACACACTGTGGGACCAATGGCACTGTACGACACTGTAGCTCATACACACACACACACACACACACACACACACACACACACACACACACACACACACACACACACACACACACACACACACACAGGTTTGTTTTGCTATTCTTGTGAGGACCTTCCATTGACATAATGCAATCCCTAGCCCCTTACCCTAACCCTAACCATCACAACTGAATGTCTGAGCCTAACCTTTACCCAAACCATAAACTTTTTGTATTTGTAACCTTAACCCTAAAACCAAGGCATCCTAGTATAATCCTTGTGAGGACCAGGCAAAATGTCCTCACAAGACAAAATGCCCTCACAAGAAAGGTTGTTTGTCAAGAGTTGGTCCTCACAACTATAGCAAAACATGCGCACACACACACACACACACACACACACACACACACACACACACACACACACACACACATACTTTGTGTATGTGTGTGTATTAGTGTTGACAGATTTATTAAACAATTGATTAAAAAATGATGAAAAAATGCCAGATTGTGTCAGGAGCAGATTATTATTCTATCTTCACATATGAATGCAAAATGACAAAAAGAGGATACCATGATCACACGATAGATCAAACATTAGTTGGCCAAGACCTCAAAAGACCACTTAGATGTGTAGGCCAAATGTTCATGTGTGTGTGTTTGAATAATCACTTGCTGCACTTGTGAAATAATATAAAGTTAAACTCGTCTGTCTTTGCATGTGTGTTTACGTGTTGTTCTGTGCTCCTCAGGTGCTGGTGATGATAACCTCTACTCTCTGCACACAGACAACTACAACGATCTGTTCGGTCCAAACTACGTCAAAGAGCTCTCCGATTGGTCCACACATCAGCAAACATTGATGCCGTAGCTGTGCACCAACAGCTCATCCTCCCGCTCTTTGCGTTTATTATCTATATCTGATTTTTTTTCTTCTCCAGGCGTTCTTGCTCACCTTCAGCTGTCTATCTGATGAGCTGACCACTAAAACAGAGAAACAGGAGAGGGGGGAGAGGACAGAGAATATTGCTCTGTCAGTCAGTCGGGCGGTCATCCTCACTGCTCAGCATGCTGAGATGAAGATCCTGTTCCAAGCCAAGCTTTTACCTCTGTCATCATCACTTGGGTTCACTGTGGTTCAGTGCCTCGCACTCATTGAAATGACACCAAGCTCACGCCACAGTTCGCAGATCTCATTTCGCTTCAGCGTAGCATCATACAGGAACTGAAATGCAGGATATGTAGCTTTAACAGTCTGTTGGTTTATGTTTGTTTGTGAGTGTAGTTCATGACTATGTTTACTATCACACACAGTAAGCTAACTTAAGTTGCAATACATATATATTAATGTATTTGTATGTTTCTGTGCCTTTGGTTTGGTTAATTCTAAAGATTGCTCGAGGAAATGCTCGTGACAAAAAAATGTATATTTCGGGTTTTTTTAGACAACACACAGTGCAGTTTGTTTTGTGTGATATTTTATAACTTGTTTTGTATTGTTAAAATAATCCTGCATTGACAAACTGTAAAAGCAACTAAAGCACATTGCCTTGCAGAGTGTCTTTACATCCTGTGTTCATACATTTGTTTGGTGTTTGCTTGACTGCCCAATTAATAATGACTGAGGGCCAATCTGTCATTCATTGCTCTTAGACTTATTGCACGTGTATCTACATGCTGTAAAAATATGGTTCGTCTGACTTGACAAAAAGCTTAAAAGGCTTTCGATGAACTAAAGGTGGTGGCTTAAGAAGGTGCTTACATGCATCACTTCAATGAAATCTATAACCAGCAGGGGAATAAATTACTTTCCCACAGTCATTATTACACAGCTGTCAATCCTCCACTGGATTGTGATGAATAAAAAAAGTAGTGTAGGACAACTTTTACCTAAGTAGGATTTAGACAGCAGGGCTTTTACTTGTAGCTGAGTATTATTCAGTTGTTTTATTGATACTTTTAGTTAAAAGATGTGTGAACTTATTTACAAGAATCCCTTTGTATTTCTAGTGTTTGTTTGTGCTTTCCTCCAGAATGAGCTCCACATCCCCTCTCTCACCCCACAGTTGTGAGGTTTAATTTGAGCTGAAGTGAAAACATGGAACACACAGTTGGTCAAACATTAACATTGAACATTTATTTCTCTTTTTTTTATTCTGAAAAATGCAGAAAAAAGACAGATGAATTTCCCTTAAAGTGGGAACTACAGATCAGGCAGTTCCTGAGGAAAAACAAAACAAAAACACAGCTCCAACTTTGCCTTCCTGGTATTGTTATACAGAAAAGTGACCAAAAATATGTATGACCCTCAATACATATAAACCATGGATCCATTACTTTTATGTTACATATTTACAATATCATCATAAAATAAGTTCTATGACAGGAATCCCAGAAGGAAACAATTCTTTTAAGTCACATTCAACCAGTCCACTAGCACAGCCTGCTGGTCACATAATGTACTGCATTCCCAGTATGTCTGCACATACTACAGCATTTAGCCCAGAGCTGGAGAAAACAAACTGTTATACACATATGTGGATCTCTTTTCACACAGGAATCACTAGAGAAACATTTAAAGAGGAACAGATGAGCTCTGTGACAACATTTTAGTGGATGAATCACATTTTTAAACATGTCATGAATGATGGGAAAATGGTTACCAGCTATTTTAAGGCTGTAAACCCATGTGACCATATCCATTAGATATTTTACTTTGCCTGGTACATACACCGAATAGTTCATTCTCGTATCATATATAGTATGACAACAGCATTCATTTAACACCAATCTACACAGACTTTTGCTTGACTTTAAAATACAACCACATTCTGTTTTTTGGAGTAGTAAATCAAACGATGTACATTAAAGACAAATTATTCACATGCATCAAAAGATCCAGGCCTGCTGGTTTGCTCGACACCTTTGACCTTTCGATGTATAATGGCTGTTAGTGGTGAGCAG
Source organism: Centropyge bicolor (assembly GCA_037975185.1). NCBI lineage: Eukaryota > Metazoa > Chordata > Actinopteri > Pomacanthidae > Centropyge > Centropyge bicolor. The sequence continues at coordinate 18,211,165 of JBBMOC010000001.1, read as the reverse complement.
CGTGCACATGATGAACACTGCAGAGCCCCAAAGTAGAAGGAGCTACACATTTAATATTCATCCTGCAGCTGCTCTGTCACTATCTGCAAAGATTTCATCGAGGTATTTTGAACGGAGCCTGGATCAGAAATTTGCACTACATATGACAATAGTGAAGGATGAAAATGTACCAGCCAGCCAATAGTAAAAGAGAAAACACTGACTCTAGTCTGATCATTGACACAACTGACAACCAGTGTGATTGGGCAATAAGAGCTGCACTTATTTGCTTTTCCTTAAGAGAGGAAAATGAGGTCTTCTTGAAGAGGAGGGCAAACTTTTGCTCAAACAGACAAACTGGGAATAACTTAATGTCCATAGTGGATTAGAAGGGATTTTAATACCTTTTGTTTTTGACACAATAATGTTAACATCACATGGAAACATCTTTTAACATGGAAGCAACTGAATCACTAACACTGCTACAAAGGTGGGTCACATTAGGTTGAATGCCATTTAGCTTTAAGCGGCTGAAACTACCAAGACCTTTTGTGGGTATATCGACCAAAAAAGAACTGAAAAATGACTTAATGTCGTGAGAAATACTCTGTGAATACTCTGTGAAAAAGGAACTACAGTAAAAACTCATCAAAACAGGATTTGATGAACATACAGCAGGTAAAGCAGAGGTTTGAAAATACTGCTAACTGTATGAATCCTGACCCACAGTCATGGTGGTGTTTGCAGTGGTGATTTGGTTACTTCCAAGTTTAACTCTTGGTCAGCGGTTGGTGCACAAGCCATGAAGAAAATGAAAAAAAAAAATGAAGCTTTTTAAAACTACTAAGCTCAGTATACGCAGCATTTGGCTGCCAGACGACACTTATCAAACAAATGATGAACATGACTTCAGAAGGCAGATTAGGAAGTTCATAGTTTATTAAAATTCTATATGGTTCAATCTAAATGAGTATAAAAAAAAACAGTTGAAATCAATGCGAAATTCCTAAGCAACTGTGAGTGTACAATGTATGATCCAGTGTACTCTACTCATTTCAAGTTTATTACAAGACAGCAAATTTCAACCCTGAAAGCAACTCAGAGGATCATGAGTATTTCTCAGAATAAAACAATGAACATATCGCTTTTTTGCCTTGCTACCTCTACCTGTCCTTTGATAAACCTCTGAGAATAAAGAAGGAAACTGAATGTTCCAAATCTCCAGTGTGGCCCAGCCACCATGAGGTCCGTTAACAAATCAGATAATAAATACAGGCATCCAAATGGGCTACAACAGCAAATAAATTTGAAACTATTTTCCTCATGCATACACACAAGCATACGTCTGACTGAGATTATGAGCTTTCTAAACCCCCTTATCTACTCTTAACAGTTACTCTTTACAGTGCAACAGTATGGCAGCAAATGGATAGCAGTGCTTTCATTAAAAAAAGGAATGGAAAATAAAAATATGTACAACATTATGGAAAAGCAGTAGTTTCATCTTTTGGTCCGGCGTCCATTACAGACAGAACTGCTTTTTGAAAATGCTTCCTCATATCAACAACAGTAGTTTCCACAAGACTGTGAAGGGCTGCAGGGGGAAGAAAAAGTGGAACAAATGTTAGGGTCTCAGCTGCTACTGATAGGTGGGGTGTGGGTTAAGACCACATCACATGATTCTACCATCAAATCTGAGCCTGTGTGGTCTGAGTTTGGGGGCAAATTTGCTTTCTGAGATTGAACAGGCTTCAAAGTGCTGACTCTGGTTCTTTTGCATGTTATACTTTACCCATACATGTAACACATGGTTGGGTTCAATCTGTTTTTTGGCACCTGAAGACTGACTGGGTCCAGAAATATATTGTGAAAGTGGGGGTTTAAAAACAAGACAGGGTGCAACGTTAACAATTATCCAGCTGTCTGCGGCCACGACAAAGTAACGCCACGGAAACCAAATGCACAAATAAAATTTTACTGACAGCTGAGTCACTGTCACAAGGAAAATGGAAGTGGTTATCAGCACAACAAAGCTAATCAAGGGGAAAGACAGTCATTCACCAGTTTCCTTTCAATGCTATGCCAGGCAAGCTTGCTGTTGTGTGCAAGCATGGCTGGCCATCATATGTTATGACACAGTTTGGGTGGAGGCAAGTCACAGACACTTAAGTTGTGACATCCTTAAATTTCAATATGGGTGTTCTTTCCGATCAGTAATAAGACTAAAGGCTAAAACTATATTTCTGGTTTCAACATGGGAGCCAGAGGAGCTACTGACTTTTTTTTTTTTTGGCAAATGAAGCACTCACATACTGCAGGTTGCTTATCAATGTTTACCAAGAAGGCTGCACTGCTCTCTTACATTTTGCAAAAGAATATTTTTGCATGTTCAGAACAGTTTTACATAAAATCTGCAATAAATTTCCCTACAAAAACAAACTTGACATTTTACCAGTAAGAAAGAACTATTTGCATTAGACAATTGAAGGCTGTGCTTGTGTGACTTTGGGGTAGTGAAAATTCTGTGGCTGAACATAAGTTCCGCTAAGTGATGAAAAACATCTCTCACCTTGTTACAACTGGGAACCTTCAGACCCTCCATGCGCGTAGCCCCCTTTAGATTTCATCTGGGCCTGAACAAGGTCCACCTACAAACATCAAGGTGTAAAAGTAAGTTGACTGAAAACTTAGGTTTGCTATATTCTGTCAGTTGCATATTCTGTAAAGAGGACATAAAACCTACCGATGCCAATCCCAGACCCATGTCCCCCGAGCCTACATGTGTGGTGTGAACAAAGTTTGTTGGCTCCCCGATCATGGAGCGATCGATCCGCCGCCGCCGTTTCTGAAAACAAAAACCATACATATAATTTGTTTTCAACTTAAATATCAAAAGTTTTATTATTCCCAATATAATTAAGGGAATATTACTCATCAGTGTGGCTGGAGAACCAGATCCCACTCATTCGTCTCCTGTTTACTTTCTGAAACCAGTGCTGTAAAGCTAAAACTAAAGTGAATCCCTTTTATCTTTTATCTTGTAGCTGTTAATAGACAGACTGGCTGACTGCAATGAGGCTGACAATAAGTGACAATACAATAACTGGTTTTTCACTGCCACAATAATAAACCTCATTGAATCTAACTAAGTGTTGTGTCAGACAGTGGGATGTGGTTAGCTGGAGGCCCTGCTACTGTCTGCTTCATCTCTAATAAAAAGAGGATGCAATATATTTTTCCCAGGCACACAGTGTTCTCAAAAAAACTTCATTGCTATGTTTTACTTTATCTCAGTGAATATTCTCATTTTTCACAGCTGGAGTACAATGGAACACATATGGGCCAGCACACCTCATTACACCAGAGATTACTCCGCTCTGTTTATTAACCTATATTCTAATTGAAACACATTTCCTACCAACTGCCAATTTAAACAATGCAGCTACATTAAAAAACTGAGTCAATCAATGTGTCTTCCATGTTAATTTTATACTCACCGGTTGTGGCTGCTCTGCAATGCAGCAGCTGAAACAAACCCAGAACTCAGTCATTCTGAGGCTGACGAACAAGCCACAGCAGTTTCCTCTCTCAGTTTAGACGTCTCTGTGTCTGTCTTCCTGTTCAGTGTTACCAGAGCCACAAACACACGCCGGAAACTGATGACAGATGCAGACCACTGGTTTATCCTGGGTAAACCGTTGGCAAAAGAGCTGTTTTCCCACCTCAGTGCAGTGCACTCCTGTCAACATGTTAAAGACATAGAAAAAAACTAAATCACTATTCATTGAATGCTGACACACTGTGATAAAATAGTCATTAATGTCAAGGTTCTCCATCATGCCGTCCATCTTTGTTTATTCATGTCAAGCAATCATTAATTAGGATTAGCAGCTTGTGGGCACCTTCTTGAAGTGAAAAGTCGTGTGGTTGATGTTGGTTGATTTAGTAACCAGTTTCGTGCCGAGTGTGCCACTGCCTTCACTTTAGGGTCTGTCCTCTTGCAAGAGCCACAGCTAATTAGGTCAAACCTATATGCAGAGGTGTTGTTGTACATATAATTCTTCTAGGGAATATTACTTCTATTTCTAATTTTCATCTAGTATTGTTAAAATTAACTGTTGGCACATGTATCTAGTATAAATATCAGGTATTTTGACTTTCTCATAAAGACTAATAAGCTGCACAATGTAAATTGAAGCCTAAAACACAGGTTGTCCAAGAGATCAATGTTTCACTTTTCCTTTTGTAAGTAATCTCCATATCTCTGGTGGTAAACAAAGCATTTTGATTATAACCTTGGGCTTTCACGGTCTCTGATCGCAGATACTTCAATGTTCATCGTACCGTTATTAACACCGCAGCCTTGATAAGCTATCCATTTTAATTAACTTCTCCCTGGAGCAGAAATAATCTAGAGGCTTATTCCATTAACAGCACAGACAAGAAAATGTACTGAAATAAATTTGGAGCATCATCTGACAACACAACTGAAAATGCCTATGCTGTTACTACTCTGCTACATACCACAGGACCTTCAAAGTGGTGACTCAAGATGACTCACTTAAAGAAATGTATATGTGTGCTACTAAGAAGACACAGTAAGAATGTCATAAGCAGTGTAGGTGACAGGCTGTGTTTGAAGGCGAAGGGCAATTAATTGAATTCTAAGACTAACCCACACTTTGGCACTTAGTTTATCAGGACCAAAGGAATTGCACTCATTTTTCATGAATCATTTCAGCCATTAAAGTATGACAGAGCAGCAACGGGATGACACACTTAGAGATGTGTCATGTGGGTGAATATAATGCTTTTGCTGTGCGTATCTTTACTTGGCAGCATCAGAAAAACAGGATCAGGCCACTTTTTTTCCCAGCGATTATTGCTGTCAGACAGGAGGTGACAGGAGGATCAGATGAGCTGCCAAACGCAAAAGAGCTCGCTGACAGTGTAGATTTCCTAATTTGTAGCTGTGCCTGACAGGACACATCGCTGACATTGAACTCCACACAGGTGAACCGTGTTATCAAGTGCCCGAGAGTGACTGACACAGGTACTTAATGTTGATCTTAATGGCTGTTGAAATCCTTAACAGGATTAGTTACTCCGGCTTTGATCTCGGATCGCACGAACATAATCGCTATTTACAAACAAATCAACGTTATGTAACTTCGCAGCGCTGCGGCAAACACTCGTCTCTTCATACGGCAACTCGGAGATAAAATCACGACCGGGTGCAAATCAGTGAAGATACAAATCACATGTCAGTGCTTCACAATTGATTTACAGTGAATTGCTTCAGTAGAGCGGGGTCGTTGCCTGCAGCGAAGCAGCGTTAGCATTAGCTGCTAACAGTTAGCTCACAAGCTAACGTTCTGGCTCGCTAACAGCAGCGGGTCAGTGTTTTTTTCCCACTGACAGCTAGCTAACCAAGCTAACTGAGCCCGTTTTCGAAAGTGGGACTTAAATGCTTAACAAAAACGAAATGTAAAACAAATGAATGTTTACGTAAGTATTTACCGGCTAAATAGAAAACATATTTCCAAGAGTTAATATAATTTTAAGTGAATAAACTTACCAGATGGCGGCCGGTTTGCCGGAGTAAAAACCAACGATCGACTGAACGCTAAAGAATGCAAAAAACCAGGAAGTGAGCTCGCCGATTGCGTCACTAAGCTTCCGCTCCACAGCGTGACTGTTTCCGTGTTGACCCACGTTTTTCTCACACTAGATAGAAGTATACGTTGGCAGAAGTTAAATAGTCATAATGAGGCCACTAACGGACGAAGAGACGAAAACGATGTTTGAGAAGCTGTCGAAATAGTAAGTGAACTTAAAGGATATTTTGCTCGTCTGTTAAGATTCAAATTAACGTTGTAGCAAACATGTTAGCATCATGGTTAGCTTCTGTGTGTAAGCCGTGTGTGTCTTTTCTCCCATAACAGCATCGGTGAAAACATTAAACTTCTAGTGGACAGACCAGATGGTACCTACTGTTTCAGGTTGCAGAATGACCGTGTGTACTACATGAGGTATGTAAGCATGAATCAGCACGCATCATGTTGTTATCTGTTCATTCATCATTATTTCATCAATTCAAGTGTCATCGTTCTCTGTCCACAGTGAGAAGATCCTTAAGTTGGCCACAAACATCTCTCGGGACAAGCTGGTGTCAGTAGGAACATGTTTTGGAAAGTTCACTAAGACCGGCAAGTTCCGGCTGCACATCACAGCTCTGGATTTCCTGGCACCCTATGCAAAGGTATGGCATACTATGGGTGGTGCTTCTCATCTCCATTATTTGTTTCTTTGCTTCCATCATTTGCATCCCTTCCTCCCTCCTGAGCTCCTACCAATGGAGGTTGGAGTAAGAGATGCAATACAAGTATTTAGTGAAGTGATGTGACCTTTTCTGTAGAGCCTCAATTTGAATTGATGTCAAATGCACAACTAGATCAACTGTCGTGGTCTCTGAGAAGCTCACAGGAAGCAGTGAACACAGATCAGAAGTGGCCCCAGTAGCATATGTCAATTCTTAGCAGCTAAGTCCACTGTTCATCTACATAACTCTCCACCTGTATTTACTGATTTCACTGACACATGCCACTTACACTGTGTGAAACTGGTAGCTCATGTCATAATATTATAGTAGCAGTTAACTACTGCCAAACATGCAGCACGGCTACTAATTTGACACATACTATGTATATGCCTGTGGGTATTATGTCAAATGTCCCAATGTTTTCAGAGGACAGTGGGACACAACAGTGACATACTGTGTATGCAGGTGGTATCTGCCAGTGGAACATGAATAACAAGCTGTTTTTATGACCCATATGTGTGTATAACAGCAGCAGCATACCAATAGACTAGCTGACATTTTGATTTGTGATTGTGGGGAAAAGCATAGGTTACTTAAAACATTATCAATGGTTTCCTTCTGTTTAAATGTCACAGGAAGCCTTGATGGTGAGCCACAAGCAGCTACGCATAACTTTGCCGACTGTAACTCAGGAAGTCCTTAAATATCTATATTTATTGGTCTATTAAAAAAGAGCTGGTCCAGGTTTTACTGAGTATCCAGATAAAATAAATCCTGCTTTATGAGACAACCCCGATGTTTGCACCTGCATACACACAGTCTCTCAAGTTTATTTGACCAGCTGAGCACCATATGTGACTATTAATTATATGGATGTCTTTGAAGCTGTCCTAAATTTGATGGATTATTAGAGTAAATTAAAGTGTCAATATGAAAAGTGTTTTGATTCCAGCACATTTTACAATCTATATCAATATAAATATTATTTGCGTTTAGACCAGTTATATATCCTGGAATTGCAATATTGGTTATATTTTTGGCTACAACTATCAGTCAACATTTTGATATTATGATGTTTGGGTAGTTTACTAAGCTACAGCTAATGTTGGTGCATACAACCTGTCCTGTTATTTATTAATATTTATGCCTCCATATTGGCAAAAGCTGTGGTTAGAATCTGAATTGTTGGCACTGAATTTGGATGTCCACCTTGAAACTTTTAATCCTCTCTGCTATCAGGTTGGAGATATGTGTGAAACATCCACATTTGAGACATTGGAGCTTCTTTGCAACAGCATCCATATTTGAAGTGTTGTAATCCCAAGCTCATTGGTTTCAGGCAATTGTCATTGCCTCTATGCATGCATGCATGATTTTTTTTTTCTCATCTTTAGTTCAAGGTGTGGGTGAAACCTGGAGCAGAGCAGTCTTTCCTTTATGGCAACCATGTATTAAAATCTGGGCTCGGGAGAATCACTGAGAACACCATGCAGTACCAGGGAGTTGTGGTCTACTCCATGGCTGATGTGCCCCTGGTAAGTTTTGTAACTTTGATGCTATATTGCTCACATGGTTGAGGACATACTCACAGTGCACTATTTCATCCTTATATTCCCACTGGGGACAGTTGTGCTGAATATGCACACAGGTTGATTGCCATGCTCCACATGAGCATATTCTACACAAAGATGTTAGAAGTGCCATGGTTTGGCCTTTTGTGGAAGGGAATCTATCCACACATTCTATACAGTCAGATTATATGATCTTTATTTGTCATTGTTGAGATAGGATTTCTGAACTAGTTATGTGTCTTATTTCTCAGGGTTTTGGCGTGGCAGCAAAGTCCACCCAGGAGTGTCGGCGAGTGGACCCCATGTCCATTGTAGTGTTCCACCAGGCCGATGTGGGAGAGTTCATCAGGAATGAAGACACATTAACATAAAGATGCATCAAAAACTGGACTGTCAAATTCCCCTTTCTTGATGTTTCATCCCTAGTAACAATAACTGAAATTTACACAAGAATAGCTGCTGTTTTCTATTAACACAGAAGTGGTTGGATCTAAGTACCTGGCTCAAGGACACTTTAACAGCAGATGCTACAACTGGCCCCATTTCCAACACAGTCTTGGGATGGAAACAGACCTCTCTTGCCTCACCTTTGGATATTGCTCATGTACCGTCTGCAGGATTCCCTTGTCGCAGAGACTCCTGATACCTTCAATCTGGCTTTGAGTCAAATTGAAAGGCAATGCTATTCCATCTGTTTCTCTTTTGTAAATGTCATCTTTCAAATAAATCCAGTCTTTATATATATATTTGAGTCTTTGAGCTTTCTACTGTATATACAAGGCTGCAGTAAAATACACAGAAATTCCATTTTTTTTATCACAATATAGAGACAACTAATCTTGCAAACTGAACCATAAAAATTTATTGAACTAAAAAATTGTCATGAACTTAAACTGTACAATAGCACCAAACATGATTATTACAGATAATTGTAGGAAAAAGAGTGCACTGAAGGTGTATCCCATACTAAGAAACTGAACAATGGGGCATCCAGACCTCTTGAACAGTTCAGACCATATTTAACTTCTTCATTGTTCTCCATCTGTCCTTTAGGTTGACATTTGTTCGATCCTTGAAAGAGTAATACGCCTTAATCCTACTCCAACTACCTTCTCCGAATTTTTGGACCCCTTCTTTCAACCTTTCGGTCTCCTTCTCCGACCACCTCTGCAACACAATAGGAACATGTGGTTACTCCGCTTTCTGCTGCTATGACACACCAGCCCAAAACAGTAAACAATGCTCCGTTTTAGTTTTGTCAGTGTTGCTGCAGAGTAATGCAGCTGACTAAACTGAGAAGTCTGCTTGCATAATGCTTCATCAGCTGCTTGAACCATCAGACATTTGTAAGTTGCAGGCTGGCTGAAAAACATCCACCACAAGAAGGAACCAAATCCATGCTATCCTTTTTATGTCCATGTCTGATACTCCCACAGTATAAATTGTGAATATAGCCAACCTTTAAAACTTCCTGCCAGCACAAAGCATGTAAGCCCAACAAGTTTGTTACTTCATGTTGACTTTTGAGTACAAACAAGTCTTGTTCCACTTACCCTCTTCCGTTTGCCTGAATTTGAAATGGTGCTTTCGTTGTGTGACCCTTTAGAAAAAACAAAGATATTACAGCATCAACAAGAATTCTACTATTAAATTTACACAGGATTAACTAGAAGCAGATATTTAATGAAATATTACCCCTATTCCCTTTGGAGGTGAAATATGACTCTTCATCGCTCCATACGTCCTTACTCTCCACTGCACTACTGAACAGCTGTTTCCTGTGGACAAGAGCAGAATTTCTTTTCAAAAACATTCAAAAATAGCTGTGAAAAACACATAAGGGCTGCATCCTAAATCATTTTAGAGCTGCTATTTAAACATGCTGAATGGAATTTTGGTGTGTGTGTTTTTGTATGATTTGTAGTGAAGCTAGTGTGCCTTTTAGACACCCAAAAGAATACAGGTAGGGAAACAAATACATGTCAACCATGTGACTTCGAAAACCTGACATCAGTTATCTTCCTGGTGAACTAATGAATTTTCCATTCTTTACAAATATTTTAATTGTATCATGTTCACCTAGAATGCATTCACAACAGGTGAGTCAGTCCATTCTTAGCCGAAGCTAAGACTATATCTTCACTAACCATTTTGAATTAGAAGGACCTTTGCCTTGAGCAGAGTTCTTCTGAGGGGTGGAGCTCTTTTGTGGGACACGGTGAAGATGGGACGGATTGGGTGAGCTGTCCAGTGAAGAGTCTGAGATACAGATGTCACTTGTATTACCCAGATCCCTGCATAAATACATGAAGTTGATTAAATGTGATCAGTCCATGAATTGTAAACTAACATAGTGACATCAAATGAATGCTGTATTTGGACTTGCTTGCTGTGATGACTGCTGGCGAGTCGTTTAGGACGTTTCCCCCCTGGCGTTTTGCAGGGAGAAGGTGACTTTTGTGCGACTTCTTCACACTCTGATGATGACTGGTGACTGGAGTTTCTGAGTGATGAGAACTGAAGTTAAGACAAGCATGGTCCATGAAAGAATAGATTTATTTTGACTAAAATCATGCTCTGCTCTTTGTCAAATTCAATAATGTTTTAACTGATAAGTTAATTGTACATTATGCACTGTGCAAATATATATTCCTCATGTTGAAGTCTCAAGGTCCAAGTCTGATCAGTTTGCAGCACTCAGCATGACAAAATCAAAACCAGTAGTTCCTGAGCCCTCAGAAGCAGTGGCGTGCACAGGCAGACTCTAGGTGGTGCTAGAGCACCTGCCCTTTGCCCTCTGGACCAAGCTGTACAGTGTACTGTATGTGGCCCATTTTGACATGATCATCTATAAATGCTAGACGATTAAAAGTGTGTGCCCTAGACGCTCGCCAAAATCAATAATGGATATAACATGATGACCACCACTCAACTAGTGTCGGTAGAATTTGTCATTGGTACAGCATGTGAATCGATATACTTAAGCTGCATATTTAAATATTTAGTATTGTGTAGGTTTACATTAGGCTACATATTTAACACTTGCAGTAATTTATTTGCCAAATGACAAACATGTAATTCCCGATTGCCTGCAGAAAATAAAATGCAAAATAGATAAATAGATATGTAATTACATTCAACATGTGCCTGCAGCGTGTTTTTTTTTTTTAATCCCACATTGCTATAATAAGGCAGTACATTTGGATTTACCTGTTGAGTGAACTGTTGAACTGGTTGTGACATTTCCCTGCACAAGTTTCTCTGTTGACTACAGAGCCAGGGGGGGCCTCATCACTGTCTGCTGACAGCTCTGCCAAACTAGTTGATGCTCTGCAAGACAAAACAGTGCCACACACTTACTGAGCAATACAGGACCACTTAACAGTTGATTCATAATGAAATGTGCAGTTGAGCAGAATTTGATTATTTGGCAGTTTAATTATACAGTATTTAAGTATTCGGGGAACACTATGTTTCTTAAGAAAATAAAAAAATTTAAAAAATTACCTGCTGCAAATTTTCTTGGCTTGTCTGGGCCGTTTCCATGTGGGTATGGCAACCTCCACCTCAAGGTCTGGTAATGGGATTTGCAGGCCTGATTTATTGTGTAGAGCCGGTGACTGTGGTGGCTCCTCTGTTCTGACTTCAGCATCCAGTTCCTGAGAAGCTGTTGTACACTGCGAGCTCCCCTGGCTGTCCTGCTCCACCACCAGTTGTGCCACAGTGTAAAGTCGCCTGTTCCGTGGCACCAAGGATTCCTTTGAGAGTGAGCCTGCCTGTGTTTCAGGAACAGTGTCTGTTTGTGGTGTTTGATCTGCTGGGGAGGCCTCCATGGGGCTGCTAGAGTCTCTCTGAAATAACCCATCCTGCTCTGAGTCCTGATTGGTGCTGCTGATGGGACTAGGTGACAGACGCAGGGAAAGATTGATTGTTAAGCGCGTCTCTCTCTCCACTTCTTGCTCCAGCTCAGCAAATGTTTTCTGATCTGAACCTGTAGCCAAAGCTGCGTAGGCTGCCTCCAACCTGTTCCTCTGGATAATAGTTGTATGTTTACTGGAAGATAAGGCAGAGACAAGAAGAAGAGATGAGGATATTTAGACCACAGAATAAAAGATTATTGGAAACATCCTAGCCTGGAGAAATAAAAAAATATATACATTTCTTGGATACTGTGAACAAACAGACTGTAAGATATACCTTTATTCGTCCCACAGTAGGGAAATTTACAATATTGTTATATGGGTGTCAATTGTGGTTGGAGTAGCTGTTAATGGTGGGTGTCGATCAATGTATTATAAACCTGATTCTAAAAACGTTAGGACTGCGTAAAAAACAAATAAAAAGAGAATGCACTCATTTACAAACAAACTATTTATCGGCAAAAAAGTGTTCTGAGTGCATGTAGTAATATTTTTTATACAATAATGTGTCTGACAAAGTGGTGAATCTCTCTCCATCCTTGCTTGTGAACATCTTTCCAGGATGAACCTTTCATACCCAATCATGATACTATCACCTGTTACCAATGAACCTGTTTACCTGTGGAATGATACAAACAGGTGTTTTTGGATCAGTCCACAACTTTCACAGTCTTTTGTTGCTCCTGTTCTGACATGTTTGAAACATGTTGCTGCCATCAAATTCAGTAAAAGAATATATTTACAAAAATTGATGAAGTTGATGAGGTCAAACATTAAATATACTGTCTTTGTACTGTTTTCAATTGAATATATGTGAACATGGATTAGCAAATGATCACATTCTGTATATTTATTTTTTACACAGTACAACTTGGGAACCTCATTGTTTCCTCTGATCCTTCCTGATATGGCAGACAGATGATTAGATCATTTTTACATTCTGATAGCCTTGGCCTAAAAAAAAGAGAGAAAGATCTGCTGGGACACAGCAGAGTGGCAATGAAGACAAGATCTGGAGATACAAACTGTAAAGTGTCATTCTGCCATTACAGTTGTGCAGCCCAATGATGAGAGGGGTAGAGAGTGTCTAACATATTGTTCATGTCTTAACAAAGACCACACTGCTTTGACAATATTACAGTTATGAACTCAGAGGCAGGGAGAGCCTACCATGGTTCAATCTGGACAGGGTTTATTTGTGGACGAGATGATGGACCAGGTACGTTTTGCTCATCATCAGAACCAGCTGCCTTGTCATCTTGTACTGCAAGTCTTTTATCCTTAAGCTCTTTTGCAGCCTGTTACACAAACACAAACCAAAAACACAAAACAAGTAAGACAAGTACTTCATTAGCAGATCAACAGTGTTGTTTCTGTGGAATTGCTGAACAAAAATCAAGTTCATCACAGGCAAGGTTTTTTTTACTGAACTCATATGAAAATATTTTGAGGGTCTAAAGAGGATTCATGATAGGTCAAAAATTGAAGACACTTCTAAAAAACTTTTAGTGATCAAACAGAATCCATCAGAAGATTAGTGCTGTTGGCAAATAAGGGCAAAACAATCTCAAATCCAGATTTTTAATATTCAAACTTTACTGCCCGTTTGTAGCTAAAAGACCACATTAACATAAAGAAAGCTACAAAAAGGGAATATTGCAGTAATACAGTGAGTTTTCATCTTGTGCTTTAACAGATAGCAACACACCTTGTGAAGAAAGGGAACACTGAATGGACAGAGTCCCTGACAAAAGGCAAACATCTCCTCTTTGAACCGTTTGAAGTCCATTTGCTCAATGACTTGATGTGTTTTACTCTTCTGCCTGATGAGTCCCATGAATATAGCTTTCTACAGAGGACACAGACATTCAGTAATGACAAACACATGGCATGGCAATTAAACATAAAACTGTTAAAAGTCAGTCATGCTTAAAGTATGTGACAGGCTGAATGACGTATCGTGTCAGCACCATCTTCAAATGTGTAGACATGCAAGTCAAATTGAAAAGGATTTAATGCAATACGACAAGTTATGACCCAACACTATACACTACATAAATTATTCGTGATAGAAAATAAAAATCATCAAACTTTGCTGTTTCATAATTCATTTATATCTAATCTATGAACTTTCATGTTTTTAACAGTGAAAAACTACTTTCATGGTGTTGAGCAACATATACATGAGTGAGGGACCATCATCATGCACACAACAGACTGTCTGGGAATACCAATCATCAATATATTTTACAAAATAGAAGGAAAGGTCTGCTGTGGCACACACAGAAACAAAGACAAAGAAGGTGTGGAGGATCCAGCATGAGGAGACATCACTCATGACCAGGTGACTAAAAGGGACCTGAAGACCAGCAAGCTAAATTGATTCTTCAGGAGGCTGCTGCCACCAATCCTACAGCTGCTCTGGTGTCTACCATCTCCAACCACTTTTTAACAAGTGTCTTCTTCCAACAGCCCTCAACATCAGATAGCCTGACAATCACTGCTAATGAGCTGAGAAAAGAAAGAAAGCAGACTTACATCCAGGCAGGCCAACAGGCCTGTAAGCATGTATAGAAGCTTGCCCTTAGTAGGCATTCAGAACAAAAAAAATGCAAGAAAAAAAGCACGAAACTGTACTGGTGGTTGTGTGGGGCTCGAGACACAATCTAAACCCAGACTGGCACAGTGCCGATTTGAGCAAAGTTTCCACTACATTTCAATTGTGCACAAAAAACAGCACATGCTGCTTAAGCTTAGAAAATACATATTTCACACGACTTGTAGTAGCTGTATCCAAATGAAAAATGTTCTGTAGTGTGTCTACCAACACTTCTAAGGCTTCAAAAGGTTAAATCAAAGTTAAGCACAGCCTCTCCACCATCTGCTGCTGCTTCATTACAGCTGACACTTCATTTAAACAAGTTTTCCCACACTACCCACTGTGTAACAAGTGGTACAGCCAAATGCCACAGAAATTCTGAAATATGATTATGGATATCCAGTGGTGACATTCATCTTACAATGATTAAATAATGCATTCTCACTTTTACTTAATTGTAATGTCTATGAATGTAGTAACCAAGAGAGAAAAAGTGCTGATTTGACTGAATGACATGAGGGATTAATTATTGAGTGATCATGCTGCAGTTAGAGAACTCACCTTGCCAACCATTGGTTTGGGAAAGTGTTTGTTTAGCACCTGTTTTGCTTTGTCAAACTCGTTGTTCTTGATGAAAATAACTATGATCTGAAGACAGAAATAAAAAACAATTTATTCAATCAAATCTGATGAAACTTGAAAGCAAGTATCTTTAAGCAAGTCTAGCTTCTTCCATTGTTTAGTGCTTAGGTGGCGTGAGCTGATGCATTCATCCTCAGCCAGAGGGTGAAGTAGACACACACAATGCATTTGCATCATAATTCAAACCACAGTTTTGGATTGAACAATGGTATATATGTATGTCTTTGTGTCAACAGATGCCACAGATGTATAGCATGAAGGTAAATGGCATTAAAAATATTTTTTAATAAATACTTACCATTTCTTTAAGTGAATTGCGTGCATTCTCAAAATCCTGCTGTGGAATACTGAATTCCTGGTTGATATGTTCCAGCAAAATTAAGGCTGATTCCAGAGGACTTACTGACTGATCTGACTCAAATCGGATATCTGTAGGCAAAGACAAAGCAGTACTCATTGTATTGTTTGGGTTGCTCTAATGTTAAATAAGAAAAATCTTTATTTGTCCTTCAATTGCACTCCAAAAGACTTCAGTCTCCTGAGCAGATAGAGTCTGCCACCAGAGTAGGTTTGGATGTATGCTCAACTATGGTTTTAGGATTTTATGTGTTGTAATGGTCAGGCATTTGTTTGAAATCTGTGCAACAATGCAGTGCTATAGTGGTTGTTGTTTCTGTTGTGTTTTGTGTGTAACAACTTAAAATGGCTCAAGAAAAACTATACTATTCCATTCTAAATGGTCACATATCATCAGGCACTGTCACACAGTTTTGAAAATGTTTTAAAAAAAAAGTCCAACTGTGACATTACCTTAACATATTCAATCAAATTGCAAATTACGTGAAAGTACTCACCCCTTTTTTAACAGGGCATTTTACTTGCATGCTTTTCATTGTGGCATAGCCATTGTTACAGTTCTTTCAAGACGCACGAATAGAAAATTGCACACCTACAAATGATGCAACAATACACACTGTAAACATGCAAGTGGTTCTCACCCAGACTTTCACCCTCGTTTATCTGGGAGAGGAATCGCAAGACTAAAATCTTCAACTGTATGGCATCAGTGGCCTCAACAGGACGAGCCAAGACACCTGTAACAAGATAATCAATGAAAGCTTGTCATTTCCCTGTTCATGTTTTTATTAATAAATGAACAGTTCACACTTATAGCTGGCTTTACATTCTTTGGTCTTCATGTTGAATAATGGATTCACCTTTTAACACTCAGTAAAGACACTTTAAATCAAACTGTGAAAGCAATCAAACGGTGTAATCAGCACATGCTTTGCTTAATTGGTTTTGGCGTGACTTCATTTTACAGTATCTAAAAACATTTGGTGAAGTGATATGCTTAAAACTAAATCAATAAGGAACACCGAACAATTCGCCTTCAGTAATATTGTGATTAATGAAGAAAACTAGCAAATGTTAGGCCACTCACTAACTTAAAAAAAACATTGATGATTAGGGAACACACAGGTGACATTTATGCTTTATCGGACGTATTTTATACATCATATTTCGGTTTTGCAAATGAAAGGGGATGAGGACTAATTAGAAAAGTGCAGCTCGTCCAGGAGCTTTTCTATGGGACCTTATGGGACTGTCAGTGCGTCACATGAACGGGGCTAAAGCTAAGCTAACGTTAGCTATCTGTAGGGGAATAACACTGTCGGTGACGAGCATGAAGCACAATTAAATCTGACCGGTCAGACATTTTAAGACAGTCGATATATGAAACAGCCTGGTAACACCTAACTTGGTGGCACACGACGAGCCAGCTAAAGTTAAACCGAGTCTAAACTAGCTTGGCGGGTAAGACGTGCAAAAAACCGGGAGGCAATTTGTTACTTACTGTCGAGGACATGTCTGATGCCACAAAAGTCCGCGTATTGCTTCTTCTCAAACAACTCAAGCGCCAGAGACAAATAATAATCCACTAGCCAGCGGTTAACGACAGATTCGACATCACTTTGGTGAGTGTTTACAATCTCCTTTGTCGCCATATTGACAACATATCTTGTTCCCCGACCCCAGAGGAAGTTGATTTCTCGTCGAAGGCGGGTTTTTTTTTCCCACCTCTTTTCTTCCTCTGATTGGCTGGTGTTCGTTACAATCATTGGTCTTCACCTGGTTTTCTACCGGCTTCACGCTTGTCAGGGGGCCAATCAGAAGTAAAGTAGGGCGGGGA
Organism: Centropyge bicolor; assembly: GCA_037975185.1. NCBI lineage: Eukaryota > Metazoa > Chordata > Actinopteri > Pomacanthidae > Centropyge > Centropyge bicolor. The sequence goes on along the minus strand of JBBMOC010000001.1, from coordinate 18,193,938 downwards.
AACATTAGGGGGCGAAACAACACGGAGGAAAAGACAAGACAATAATTTAGGTTTAATATCACCGAGTTTGTTATTCAGGCAGCACTTTATGCCAGTTTTGTGGCGCCTTAAGAGTAACCGCAAAAGCGTACACTAATAACCTTAACATAGGTTTGGGATCTAAGTTCTGCTAATCCTAGTCAAGGGGACTAAATTTGAACAAGGCTTTGGAAGCAGTTCTGCCTGAGAGTCCACGTATAGGGAATTTACCATACCTTAACATTTGTTCTTCTGTTAGTTAATTGGTCGAGCTCACACCAGCAGAAAACATTATACTGCCACCCACTGGATTGAACGGGCTATTGTTAGAGTCCGGTCGCTTTTTAAGAGGCTCTTAATGCACCGGTTTTGGTTGTGCATATCCCATTTTTGTTTTGGGGTTTTAATTATTTTCATACTATTGATTATTTGATATGAAACATATCTAATAACATTTTAGTTCATTGCAAGCTTTGTTCACGTTTCACTGTCATTCAGCACACCCTCATATTGTTATTTTATCCTCATACACACTTCATCTTTTCAGTTTAATGTTCCAGTGTTGAAATTGTTGCCTTTGTCTATATTTTTGTGGGATGACATTTGAACAACTGTGTACCAAATATGTATTTTGCTATTGATTTGCATAGAAGGGGACCTGCATCCAAAAAAGTTTTACTTTTTTACTTGACCTTTATTTCTTGATGCTGTAACAATACTTTTCCCAGTTCCCCCCAATTTCAGTTAATATTTCCTGCATGTTGTTGTATCTCAATTTCTATTTGCCCATTCAACCCAACTGACACACTCTCCAAATTTTCACCTTTGGTGACTTCTTTTTTGCTTTCAGCAGATCTGCGGCATGTTATTCAGAAACAAAGCCCAGAAGTAGAGACAAGCAATTGTGCATGATGGACAACCAATCAAAATTTATAGCTTTAATTTAATCAAGTTTATTATGTAAAAGAATGACATTAAAGATATAAGACATTATAAGATTATGACACATTAATTAAAAAACGTAATAAAACATTCCATTTATATACTGTTATAGTAACCTTTATACTTTGTTTATAAAGCTGAAGGACTTTTGTTCTTGAGGAAACATTCTCTCAGGAGAGTAGGAAACAAAACCTTTCTAAACGGTTCATGGCAATGTTAATGGTAATGCTGTGATCAAACATCCATCTTGTGAATGGAGAATCGTTTCTGTACTTTGCAAAATGCTCATTGCCTGACATATTCTTGGTAAATTCCCTTGAACTGTCAATTAATGTGATAAAAAACTTTTGACAGAATAGTGTTGTAGTATTGAATTACACAATTTTGCCCATTGTCAAACAATCCTTTCTATATGGTGATTGTGTTCTTGAAGAAATACAATTACTGGTATAACCCTTTAAAAACCATCTTGCATTGATTCTATTGCTGAGCATGATTATAAAAATACATACCCTGTAAAAGAATCACAATTTAAGACATTATGATCACAGCATCTGAGTTTGGTCTATTGTGAAATTCATAAACCAAACTCAAATTATTGCCCAAACGACACCAGTCAACACTAAATACTTATACTCAGTCAGCACAGCAATATTTGTCAATCCATAATTAGCTCTGTTGTTCTGCTACTTCCTACAAATACTATAAAATTTTAGCAGTATATCAGTCCTGCCACTGTTACCTCCAGTCCATCTTCAGATATTTACTTCTACTCTAATGACATTTTGTGTTTATTAGACTCTATGTCTCTCATTGGCTTGGGGTATGATCATGCCACCAAGACCTGTAACTATTTTCCTGTTGTTTTCTTATAAGTATTATGCATGTGTATAAATGAGAGACAGGTTGTATCTGATTTTTATGAAGATTGTGTGCTAAACTTGACTCCTCTTGATTTTGCAGCTCACAACGTAAAAGGTACATTGAGCATGCTAGGATAATGGACTTCAAGGGAAAGTCATATTCTCCCAACATTTTTTCAGAAAACTGTTGCTGTGGCGATGCAGTCCTGCAGAATAAAATGAGAAATGAGAGGTCAGCATCAATAAAATTCCCTGATATCTGTTAGCTTTCAGTGCTGTCCCTTAGTCCCAAAATAGATAAGTTTTACATTCTAACAACAGCATGTTTTTAAAAACATTATAGTCATAGAGCATCAGATATCATCATTTAGTGTAAACAATGGAGGCAGAATTTCTTCTCCTGACAACCACAGATGAGAACAAACAGCAGTATATTGTCTAACACGCCATTTAGATCTGACAATACTTTGACAATACCAGCCTACCAGTCAGGATTTGACTTTAAACCCTGAACTCCAGACCCAAAAAGCCACATTCATCCAGTGCAAACAGGCCCATTGACTATGTTAAAACAGGAGACAACAAAATGACACAATGTCACAAAATGAGAAAACACTTTCATAAATATGGCAATAATGACACAAACCTTTCAAGCTGATAAATTCACTTGACTGAATGATTTTAAAGGCATGGATAAATGTTCTCTTAACACCGGGAGAGTATTTGCTACTGTCCTGCCACTAGATGTTACAGGCCTGACATTTCTGGAGCCAAGTAGGAAAGGCCTCGAAAGCATCTGCTGAGCTCCCCGAGACTTTGTTCAGTATTAAAGCTTGTATAATGAGCCTGGTACCTCAGCCTCTTTCAGAAAAGTACTTCCTATTTAACTCTACAGGCTGACTGCACAATGGAGCTTGGCTCTGTAGATCAGAATGAGCTCACAATGAGCCAAAGGAGGTTGTGCTAGTGTTTTAAGTTCTCCTTTTTAATATGTGGCACCACATGGCAGCAAAGGGGCATGCAAAGCCACCATGTCTGAGACTTGTGTCTCAGGGGTTCGTAAGGTTGTTTATCAGAGTTTAAATGCTATGATATCTTATTCAGCTGTTCTTGCATATGGACTCCTACTATACACACAGATAGCCTTCAGTTTTCCACATAGAGAAAAAATTTGCATGATTAAAACAATTCAAACTTTATAACATTCTGTCTTTTCAGCAGCCAAAATTGTTCAATCTGAATCACTTCAGTATGAATACACAGGGAGGCATATCAGTCGGGGGGAGCACTGATCGGGTGCAGAGATTGTGGAGCAGCATGTAGGAGTGGTGGAATGGCTAATTTATGAACATGTACTTACAACTAATACAAAACAGTGATTTTCAATCAATCTAAATAAAGAGTCGGAATAACAGTGGTGATCTCCAGTGAGTCATTATGATGAACTGTTGAGGAGTGGTCACTGTGATCAAAGGTAAAGAAGCTTCAGCAGTTTTTAAATTCTACTGGCCCAAGTAACCTAAAGAATCAATTTCAGCCTGAGGAGGGAAAAACAGAGGAGATGAACAGACAGGAAAAGCCACTCAGACCTCTTGAATAAGAATGAGACTTGTGTTCACGGTAGCCTGTTCATTCATTTGAAGACAGTGAAAGCCTCATTTGAGATGCTGACTGATTGAGCTGTTATACATGCAAACCGAGGCAGCACAGTTCCATGTCTGATGTCCAGAGTGCCCCATATACAGACTTTTTCTCAAGTATTCTGTAAGTAGTGCATGTCCTTGACTGTGATTCCATTGTCTGGGTTTCAAGCAGTTCCCCATTGAGAGTCTCTTGAGCGGGTCCAGTGATGATGAAAGATATGTTGCTGATCCGTCCCTCAAAAAACACTAATGTTGAATCTCATGTGCACAGCAAAGAAAACAAACTGCTGAGGTTGAGCACTGAAGATGCATGAGCTGAGTTCAAACTGCACCTTGGACAGTCTCACAAGGAATAAAAGACTCACTTGAGTTACATAGTGCATGCTTTACCAAAAAACACACAAACAAACCAAAAAGCTGCTCATGTCAAAAACAATATTCCAGTTGTTCAGCACACTTGCGCAGACCGAAGATGTCGGGTCTACATCAGCATGTGAGAGTGAGAATACAAACTTTCAGTGGGTGTTGCGATGTACTGGGGTCCCACTGTGAGCAGCCTGCCTCCCCCTGTCACCCACACATGAAGGACAGCCTCAGGGAGCAGAGGTCCATCTTAACTCCAGCCAAGGAGGGTGTACAAGAAATCTTGCTTTAGAGGAGGTCAAGGGTTGGTGAGCCGCATCAGTGCGCCCTGCTCTCAGACAGAAAACTCAGACCCACCGCGGCGACCATAGGTCAAAAGCAACAGGCGCCGCAGGCGAAGGCCAGTGAATGGGTTGCACCACAGCAGGGAAGGCGGACCGCCAAATACAGCTTTCATTCCATCCCATCGCATGCGACGCTCCCATGTGGGCTTCTCATTTTTAAGACGTTCAATCTCCTGCAAGACATTCAAACCCCTCTGTAAATAAAAGATTCCTCATTAAATTGCCTGTTTGCTTTGGCTTGTTAGCACGCTAAAATACACAATTACATTAAAACCTGAGAGAAAACCTAAGGGTATCATATTGATACTTAATTTTCTCGTCTGACTTTAATCAAGAATGTGTGTATGTTGTATTATGTGGCACAAATTCAGCTTGTTGAGAGGAACAAAGCTGGCAGGGTGCAGTGGATACTGACCGTCTCGTCATTGCAGATGGAGTGGATCTGCGTACCAAACATTACAGCTGTGAAAGTGAGGAAGAGGATGGCTTCGAGACAGAGGAAGATCAGCAGCAGCACAGATACCCCTGGGGAGAAGTCACTGCACTCTGGTCACAGGAAGAAAGAAAGGAGTTTTACTTTGCACTCAACAACTTGGCAACAACAACTGAATGTCAAACAAAACACCAACTAAAGTAAATTAAGTAAAGTGCCTTTGAAGAGGACTGATTCCAAAGGCTGATATTCCTTCCATTTAAGGGCCTAAAAGTAAACATAGACAATTTGGTAAAATCCTACAAAGTGGACTGATAAAGCGCCCTACTCCAAAACAGTTACCTGATTCAAACCAGCTGGAAAACTAAATCTATTCACAAAAAAGGGCGCCGAATAAACATGAGCCCTGGTAATAATGCACTGTTTTGCACCTGTTGCAGTAACCTGGTAAAACTGGCTGTTAGCATGGAAAACAAATCGGTCGAAAATATTTCCTTGCTCAGTCAGAGTATCATCTTGTAGAGGGCAGTAGAAGCTAAAGTTCTAAGAATGAAATATTATCTTCATTTTCTGGTTCATTCCTACAGAGAGACCCACAAGGGAGCTGGAAAAGATCAATGGCAGCTCTGTGATGATTGTGCAGCACAATGACCTGTGCAGAGCAGCTGTTCTTACAACAGGGTAACAACCTTATCCTTTTTCCACTCTGTCTCCCCTCATCGCTCCTAGCAGATTCATTTTCTTGTATAAATAGCAGTATTTGTGACTCATAAATTACACCTCTCTGACATTCTGTGTTTTGTATTTTTGACTCAAACACACATCATGCTCCATGCTTCGAGACAGAGTGGCCTTACCGTTCCACTGGACTTTAATACAGGTGAAGAAGTGCATACCGCTGAGGCCCAGGGCATGGGCAGAAATCAAGGCTATGTACATCTGTAGAAAGAAAAACAGACAGGAAAGGAGGTAATGAGGAAAAGAGACAGAGAGAAGGCAAAACGGAAGATGTTCCACTTTTATAGCACAAAGTAGGTTTGCAGATACTGGGTTAATGTAGACTTGCTCATTTCATTTGTTATGAAGCTCTAAAATCATACCATGTATGTATGAAGCAGTGTTGCAATATAGGGTTAGGTTAGGTTTTACTGTTAACCTCTCTATCTATATGAATCTGTAGAAGAGCAAACTAAAAATATCATCACACAGGTAACCTTGTATTGCTCAGCATTGTATGACAGCCTTACGTTTCTGTCATCAAAAAAGTTCCAGTCAGCATATGAAGCAATAAAAAACTGCTGATGTTGTCATGGGAGTCTTAAATGACAATGAGCACACATGTCATGCAGGCCTGTGTCTTGTGAGCACAGCATCAGTACTGAGCTCAGCGGCTTATTTCATCATGAAATACTAGTGGGGCAATTTTGAGCAAAAATTTGCCAAATGTTTTTCTATTCCGATATGAAGTCATGTCATTTAAGAAATTTATGAACATGATTATGAACAGAAAGTACTGGAAAGTCAAGAATAATGCCACTTTGAAAAGACAAGAGACAATGTAAACATATGATAAACATCAAGTGATTCAAAGGAATTACAATATGAAAACTGTACATTTCAAACCCTTAGTTAATATTTAATGGACAATTCCATGAGTACTTATGTGAACTTACAGTGAAAAGTACAAAGAATCTCTGATTCTTTTCTCCCACACAGTTATTGACCCAGGGACAGTGGTGATCCATCTTCTTGATGCATCTTTTACAAATACTGCAGGCAGGAGAGACCAGATGTTAATGCATGACACACTGACTCCGCTATTGTGGCTGACTATTCCTGTTTACACAAAGTATGCTTGGAAGGATCTTTTTCAAATGTACAGTTTGGATTCTAAAGGAACATGTCACAATTTAATGTGGTGTAAATTTGGCCACCACATTTAGACTGACCTGCAGTGGTGTGCCCTCTCAGGCTTGATGCTACAGCACTTTGGGCACTTGTAGATGACCTCGCCAGGCTTGAGCTGTAAGCTCTCCATGTATTCCTTGGTGGCGTTGCCCTTTGGAACTGCACCCTAAGGAGGATGGAAGACAGACAACAACAAATGCTGCCGGTCATAAATGTTCAAATAAATGAATTAGGCCATTATGGCTCAGAAGTAGAGCTGGTGTCTCTTTATGTATGCAGCAATTTAATAATTGTTTTTGTGCTTCTGGGCTTGTGAAAAAGGCAAGAAACACCCACTACTTGCACACACTGTTCCAATAATTACTCGTCCTTGGGAGTTAAGTAAGACTGGATGTTTGATATTGACTGAATAAGCAAGAAACGAAGACTAGTTATTTTTCACCCTGACAAAATACAGGGAACAGTACATTTCAAATAAAGACATCTCTTTGGTTTGTGAGTCTACAATACAGCCATTACCTGCGTGAATCACAATCGGATGTAACTAACAGGCGAAATGCATGAATAAAATTAAGACCTTTAAAGCTTAGTCGCACCCCGAGTTTGACACACTACTGCACAACCTTCCATGTACTATTTTGGGCTTTTAAATGGAGCAATTGTTAAGGCTGGGCTTTTGGGCCAGAAAGCACCAGTGGAGCTGCCATCACACATCTACTTTCTTTAAGAATGAGTCGACATCACAGCAGCAGCACTAACAATATTTGACCTACAACACCCTGAAGCATGAGTCGACTGAATTTGCCAAGAGTAGTCACAAAGTATCACGGACACAGAGGAGAAAATCAAACCCCTGTGGCACTGACTTTCGACTTATCACATTCTGCAGTAGGATAAGTCATACCAAATTATTGATAGTAATAGTATAAATAGTAATATAACCAACTCCATCCAGTTTAATTAACTCAGAAAAAGCAGGGGAAAAAACTGCAGAAAAGGTTTTTTTTTTTTTTTACGAATTAAACTGTTAAACTAAAATATGGTTGAGAAGCCCCTTAAACAGAGAAGCATTCACAGCTCTTCAGATACAGTGGGAATGCAAACACTTAGTCCCTGACTTTGTTACTGGGCCTTTTCTTTTCTGGAAATAAAAACCCAATATTGTTCTCAGATAAGTAAGTGAATTAGTAGATATATTATATATTAGATAGATTAAGATGAATCCTTACAGTATGTAATACTTACACTTACTGACTCTATTTACATATAGCATTAAGTCTGTATGATTCTAGTGGAGTTCCAAATCACACCCTAAATTCAGTAATGGTTAATGCTTTTATTATAGTATAACATTTGTTTTGTAAACCCTTAAAAGCTTCTGTGAACTCACTAACACTATCCATGTTTTCACGACCTCTCCCTCCTTTCATCCATCTGCACCTTCAACCCTGCCCACTCTTACTCTCCTTAACATCCTTACCGGGTCAGTTAACATGGTGCGCAGATGTGAGGCCAATGCGAGCATTGCCAGGGAGTTGAAGGTGGCCCCATTCAGTAGCGAGTACCAGAAGTTCTTGCTGGGCAGCAGCATGACAAAGTTCACCACAAATTCAGCGTACAGCACAAGGAACCAGGTCATGGTCGCACACACCATCCCACAGCTGTCCTGAATGAACCATAGTGTGCGGTTTCCCGCTGTGTGGCCTGTGTGGGGACCCCCAACCATCACTCCGGCTCCCAGGCTCCCTGTCTCGACATCTGCCCCCGCAGACAGCAGCGGGTGGTGCTGCTCCATATCTCGCAGTCGGTGGTTTGAAGACTGCATCCTGCCCTAGGGAGAGGGGAAATATTCAAAGCAAGAGTAAAGTTAGGGCAACTGTCGTTGTCTTGTAACAATAAAAAAGGAGAAGACACAAACATCTGTTATTTCCTTGCATACACCAGTTTTACAGCTTCTGTTATACAAACTGCAAGTAGGCTATAACCTTTATCAAGAGTACTGTGTCTGTGAAGGTACTCTATGCCGAACAAAGAGCCAGCTAAATCAAAAGACATTTAGTTGATGAAATAAATGAGTCACAGAAGCAGTATTCAATGATGGAGGTCTTTTCAAAGTGAGCCCACAGTTTAAACAGTACTGATCATGGGATTTTTTTTTTGTCCTGACTTTAGAGGAAAGGACACAAGGTCACCAATCGCAATGAAAAATCACATGACGACCTTGAATATCTTTGTTTCATATCAATAATTTCAAGCAATTTCATATTTCATTTCTGGCAATCTGGCTGGTATCTGTTTACTCATCTTGCTCAAACAACAGAGTTTGACAGACAACTAACTAACACAATCATTACACCACGTGGGGGCACAGAAAATATATGAACAAGGACAAGTCAACCTTGGACTCAACTCTTCAAGCTCAGGGCCATGTGAGCCATGCAGCTGCTGTTACAAAAGACATGAGTCATTTGAGTTTCTTCCTCTGTGTTCATGTCAAGGTCATAAGAGAATGTTCAGGACCGACCAGAGACCAGCATTAAGATAAATCAATGATAGCCTTGAACTTCAGGAAATTGATCCTACACTTGAGGTACATGTGAGCATCACATGCTAATAATAATTTGTAAACCCAGTTACCTCCTGTTGGCAGATTTTACTGTGACTCACAAAGCAGCACCAAAATACATTTCATAATTCATGATTTTAGCTTCTTCTGGTATGACTCATTGCAATTTACTGTTAGATTAGCGAGAGGCCATATCAAAAATGTCCATCTATGTCCAACTAGTCACAGAGCGTACTACATAAGTGAAATGGCAAGCTTAAAAAAAAAAAAAAAAAAAAAAAAAACTTCTTTGATTCCATATACCACAAAAAACCCAAAATGAAATCATCCTTCCTTTAAAGATTCAAGAGCTCATATTTTCCAGTGGATTTAATGTGAAAATGTTCATTACACACTTAGGAGAGACCTAGATTAATGATCAGCATTTTCTTTACTACTGGGAAGGTTCATCTTGATATTTTTGCACACCGCCCAGAAGACTTCACTTGTATCTCTGTATATGATGATAGGTAGAAGGTATGAGTGTATTTAAATGTACAGAACGCAGTGCATATTCAACTGAAAAAGGATGCTGCTTAATGGAGAATGCATTGACATATCAGTAAATTGCGCTCTAACCTTTGAAGTTCATCACCAACACATACAGGAATGGTATTATAAACTTGCTATGCACATGAATTCTATGCCCAAATGCCCAACAACCAAACATACATATACAGACTCTGTATGTGCAGACATACCTCGCAGTGAAGAATCCTGTTTAACACGCCTTTGCACCTCATCAGCCACTAATCATTTTATCATTACTAAGACATATACGTTGTTAGGTAAAAGTGCTTATTGCATTTGTTGGTGCAGTGTTCTGGTGTAATGCTTTGAAGCTAATGACTCCTTCCTTTTGCTAAGCATTTAACTCAAATGAGACATTTCCAGTGAGGTGGCTGGTGCAGAGCTAAGCTTTCGGTCTTTAGCTGACCAGCCAACCAGGCGGCCTTCCAAACATCACACTGCTGTTGATTTCTGCTTGCATCCAAAAACTTTCCATGTCAGTGGGTGTCACTGAAATTGCTTGCTAAATGGAAATGAGGACGGGGACGAGAGTTTTTTGGCCAACAGAGCTGAAACCTCAAACCAGCAAAGATGTCATCCTGACAGCCAAAACAGAAAAAAGAGAGATCCAGTTAGGAGTCCAGTTCAGGCTACAGTCATTTCATACAACTAACTCTATTCTATATTTTATCTTAGAGCAGCACTTAAACTGGATTGGTTATAGGCTTGTCATGGCTGGTGACACACCCACATAAATTTTCACAGAAAATATATTTGATAGTGACTATAAATGTGTGCTGCTGACTTTTAAAAAAAAGCTTACCTGAGGCTAAGCCGCATAAACACTATGCAGCTTTTTAACTGAAATTTCAATGTTTGATGCAGAAATACACATTTCATATAGACCATTTTAGCAAAGTAAAAAAAAACCCTACTGTTTGTCTGTTTGTATATGGTTTCCTTTTTGTATGGTACAGTTTTAACCTTCGTTTGTAGATTCAGCAACAAACTGTGCACACAGAAAATAGTTTTTGGAAGTGATTTTAAGCCCAATCAGTGGTTTCCACTACAGAGTCATGTCTGTTTTGAACGCAGTATCTCAATTTTTTTGGAATTGGGGTTGTACATTAAAACTCTTTGACAATCACAGTCCACCAACACAGGTATTTTTACATATGCCACCTGGCACGGCAGGTCAACTTGCATTGTTTTCATTCTTCTTAGTACAGAGTGTGGTGACATAACTTGAATCACATTACAGCTCCACCCAACTTAAACTTGATTAGAGTTCTAATTAATCAGAGCTAGAACATCCATGTGGGTGTGCCCTCCTGAAAGAATGAATGAACAGACGAATGGTATCATACTAGATGCCAGCCTCAACCTAATAGTTAAAAAAAATAACGCTATGGTGTTTCGATTAAAGTTTTGTCCTACACGTTAAGCCCTGTTATTAATATGAAACACACATTATGCAAAAATCTCCTTATAAATATAAAGCAGCATGTTTTTTCGCCATTGTGCATAAAAATCAGACGAGGGAGGCCTCCAGCTGATTGGGTTCAGGGTCGATCCCTGCGTTGAGTAATTTGCCTGGGGGCATGGAGGGGATCCCCAGCACATCCTAGATGGAGATGACAAACTTCTTATCATACAGACTTTCACTACGGAGGCTGACACCAGCCCCATACTCCTCAAGGAATTCTACGAATTCAAGTGTCACAGAGTCACAGGACAGAATTTGAGGAAAGTGCTCACCACTGTCTCCACATTCCCAGTGTCAACAGTTGAGTGTGAAAGAGGATTCAGTGCCATGAACCAGATTCTCACAGACGGTAGAAATACAGCGAAAGTCTCCACCCTGAACAGTCTGCTGTTTATCTCACTAGATGGACCAGGGATTGCCTCATTCCCTGCCAGGAGATTCGCAGAAATCCCTCCACAGGAAATCAGAAAGACTGAAGTCCATCATCAAAGCCCAAACTGCTTTCTTAATCTGACAAGTAGGCATATATCGTAGCCTATTTATTTCTATATTGACAGCACATTGTGTAATTGCATTTTCTGTTTATTTCCTATTAATGAAGTTTATGAATAAATGTTTTGGCACACCTGGCCGAGTGACACTCCCCATGTCACTAAATGGGAATTTAACTCTGGAATGCCACATTAAAAATGAGCATCTAACCTTTTGTTTTGTTGTATATGAGTGTATCCCCTGGGTGCCAACATGAAGAAAGGATAAGGCATCACAGTGAAAAATATCATGCCTGTGATGAATGAACAAATTAAAAAAAAGGATTAAAAATTCCTGCAAATGCAGTAGTTATGTTCAAGTTTTGAAATGTTTTCAGTTCATAACAAGTCTATAAATGTTACTTTAAACAGCTGCAAGAAACAGGGTTCACAGTCTATATAGGCCCTTTATGGTTTGGGATTTATTTAGATTTTTTTTTCACAAATCTCACCCTGGATCCAGGTTTAGTTTTAGTTTAGTTAACTGAACAATGTGTGTTCAGCTGAAGTGCCTTTACAAAAAATTCGATTTTTGTGCATCACAAAGATCAAGGCTGGGCACAGGGCTGAAGGAAAGCACTGCCTCAGTTGATAGCACTGTCTCAAACATCAAAAGAGTCAGCTCAGAAAATTCTAGTGACTGATTGATCTGGCATATACATTTACTTTGTAGTAATCAATCAGATCAGCATGTTGCAATGACAGGAAAAAAATGAAAACATTCTCAGCTGCAGTTTTGGGACAGATCATATACAACATTAAAGCTACATTTGTCAGAATAAAGGTATATTGAAATTTGATATTCACAAAGCTGAGGCCAGCAGAAACCACTGAAGCTGAGGAAAACGGTGGAAAATGCAAAGTTGTACTACAAAACCCTCTACCCTTACTATGCTCAGTCTGTAATTAAGAAATGTGATGATTGTCTACACCCCTACCCCGACAAAAATGTAGGGGTAGGAGTGTAGACAATTGTGATGTGACAAGTGAACACAGGTCATCACACAACACAAGCTCTGAACAGCATATTGTTTTGCTGTCAAACAAAAAAGAGCATTGTTCTAAATATGGCAGAAAATGCTCTTGGCCAGTTTAAGGCGTATTGATTTTGCTGTGGTCAATGAAAGAGAGGTCCATTAAAGCCACAACAGCTGCTTGTCCAGCTGTCTGCCCTTCCCAGTCAGAGGGCACAACAGAAGAGCCACTGGTCCCTCTGTCTCCCCCTCCTCTCCTTATCTCTCTTCTTCTCTTCCCCCGTCTCCCATAACCAGCAGTCACCTCAGTGTCATCCTGCTCAGATCACTTTGCAGGGTCATTAAATACAAAGTCATAGCAAGGGCTGGCGTCTACTATCGAAGAATATTAGATGAAACAATAGCTAAAGCCAAAAATATTCCTGAAAGAAATGGGTTTCGATTTACTAAGTGATTTATGTTTCCCTGTCACATTTCCAAATTGCCAAGCAGCTTAACAGCCAACGTAATGTCATTCCAACTGAAAACAGTAAGTAAACAAAAATCAAACCGCCTCTGGGTGGGAATGCTGACACTACTGAATAGGCAACAAAGAATCTAATGGTCAATAACATTACATACACAACCAACACAAGCCTTGTAATTTTATGGCCTACCCTGTAAACACATTCAAAGAACAATATCCACAAACACATACAACTCTTTGTATCAAGCAACATAAGGTTGGCTCTTCCAGCTCTAAACTCAACACATCATTTGTCATACAACTAAAGTGAACATTTATCATAATTATACTGTGTTATTATTAATGATTTCGCCGAACTTTATCCACACTCAAGTTATTACACTACTCTTTCCAACAGGCCATCCAAACTAACTTTGAATGCTTGTTTTCCATTTCTGATGATTGACAGCAGCTTGAGACTTTTTTTCTCCTGAATTCTCATTATCATACTTTTCAATGTAAATATTAGAATTCAGTGTTGCAGGCTTGTTCTCAAACAAAAAACTACCAGGAAGAAATTACAAAACTTTCAGCCAGGTTGCAAAAAGACTGATCAAGTAAATGTTCTTCGGTGGAGACATTTTAGTCACTGTTCAAAACTCAGTGCCTCCCTAGAAAACTGCCTTTTTTCTAGTGAAAGCCAAACTGAGGAATGTCACTCTTCTAGTTTTTACATAAGAGATAAACAGAGCTACATTGCTCTATTTGCCCTTGTTACATGTTGAGCTCTGTGAACAAAAGACATGTAAATAGAGATAAAAGTGGGGAAACCTACCTAATATGTTCTCTCTTTACAATGACATGCTGTGATGTTTACCTCCTGTACCGGCATTCAGGATGAAGTACATGTGTAGTCAAGACAGGTAGGCGGACACCTAAAAAAGACACACACAAACATAATGTATTCAATTTTTAGGTCATTATTCATTCATCATTATGAATACAAACACCCCGCTGACAGGTTATTAGTTTTTTTTGCACCAAGCTACACCTAATGTAGTTTCACAAATTCAGGAAGGTTTCGTTTTGTTCATGGCTTATGCTATGAATTTAGAACATGCATTAGAAGCACTTCTCGATATTATAACCTTCCTGAAGGGAGGATGTATTTCAGGGCTGTTTTATTAGACTTCAATAAGTGCATCTAGGTAAAACTAATAAACTGGCAACTGAGTATTCAATGCTACCAATGACTGTCACAGTTTGTACAATGCCTACTTCCTCTCCAGCCGAATGCGTCTGTGTGAAGCCCACGAGTTTGCAACTGTTCCCTTTTTACTCCCAGGAAAACACACCCATCATGATGCCTATTCATAGTAATGTGGTGACAGTGCAAGTATTTCCCGCTAATAGTCCATTGAGCAGCAGATCGTCCTTGATTGACTTGACTCTGAGGTGGTGAATCAATCCTGTCCAGAGTGTCTTAACCTCACTGTAGCTGAGGTCTCTGTCAAAACCACCAAACCATAGTGGTAATACTGACATGTAGCAGTTAGTGGGATATAACATTACTGACAAACACTATCAAACACCTCCAGGTTTTTCTTATACACTATCTCTATTGGCTTTCCTTTCACGGACTGATGATGATGATAACACCTGCAGAGAAATGTATATTAGTCTGGGTCAGGTTGCCACGCTGAAATGTAATGGACATTTTCCCATTTTTCAAACAGTATGAGAGGTTAATGTCCTGTTTAAAGGGTGTCCAACCCATAGTTCAGCCATTACAATATTCTGATTTAATCACACAAAACCACAACCTGACCCACCTCAACAGATTAGTTCGAGAGCTGTGACTGAGATTAAAGCCCTTCTTCACATCCCTGCTGCAATGATAACTGTAAAGGTCGTGACTGAAACTGAACACTATCAACACACACACACACACACACACACACACACACACACACACACACACACAC
>JBBMOC010000001.1:18111753-18178884 GCA_037975185.1 Centropyge bicolor | reverse complement strand
ACACACACACACACACACACACACACACACACACACACACACACACACAGGGTACAGCAGCTTGCTAGCTAGCTTGACACTTCACATGTATCTGGAGTGGATGGTAAATCTCGTTTGCTAACTAGCCACCAACAGAAGCTAACACAGATAGCATGCTAATATTGTATGCGAGCGACGAGTGCAAAAGCAAACACCTCCTGAGTGAAAGCTAAATTACATACCTTAATATGCCTAATTTCTTTTGTCGGGAACGTCTTTTTAATACATTTTGCTGTCCAGTTTGTGCTAAACTCCAGCTCCGACACAGCCGGACCCGTAGTGGCAGCAGCAGCACATCGTTCCAACAACGAGCTGACAGCAACCAGGAACGACCGAGCTTTCGGGGTTCGCCTCGGCTTTGTCCGACACTGCTCGTTAATGTCCGGTGAGATTATATTTGCTTAAATAGCGTCACCTACTGGAGGTTACAGAATTGCAACAACAAAACTGCGATAATCTCAGTTCTCCACTCGCAGGTGCTATTGGCTAAATACAATGCATGAATCGTCCGCAGTAAACTTCGAGCAACTGAAACACTGCAGGTTTATGGTTTAATTATGGTGATTCAGACAATCTACAGTTTGTAAAAGTGCAGTTGTTAAATGTTCAAGAGATATATCCATGTGTGCATGTATATTTAAGATAAGATAAGACATTCTTTTATTAGTCCAGCAATGAGGAAATTTACAGTGTACAGCAATTTTTAGAACAAAACGCAGACACAGAAACACACACACACACACACACACACACACACACACACACACACACACACACACACACACANTTCAAATGTATGGTTTGCAGTTTGAGGTTTCTGGATGAGTGTGTTTTTTATAGCTCATTAATTTAAATGTAGTATGTAGAGCAATCATCAAACTCTCAAAACATGAATTGTGCAAACCTTAACAGGTCTGCATTAATTTCTGTCACTGTTAAGGTTGTATGGATACTTTTCAAATCAACCTCTACTTGAACTGCTCTGGCATCTCAGCCTTGATCAGGATAAGCATATATAGAAAGGGATGAATATTTTACGATGCTCTGGTTTGTCTGATCCCAACCCAGTCTGCTAAAAAAGCCCAGACGCAATGAATCCTCTTGATATTGCAACAGTGACTGTAACCTTGAACTTCACTAAAATTCATACATGAGTAATTCAGCTCAGCAGAAAACTGTCCTGCTCTCTATGTGGCTAAATATTCATGCATGTGACACTTCAGGTCCGATCAATGCAGACATTCATGGGAGTGACAGCTGAAGAAAAACACATGGTGTGACTAAGTGAAATATTTACCTCTCCCTGACCAGGTTCTCTTGTGGTCAGCTGGGGACAGATGCCCACTTGTAGCAGCATGGCCCCAGCAGGGAGCAGCAAGACCTTCCTGGCAGCAGTCTCTGCTGTCACGTGCCTCCCAAGAGTGGATTATAAAGCCAAGACAAAGCAGCTTGTCCCTTCACTGCCCTGTGTCCGCAGCTGCGCAGTGAAAGCTCAGGGCTTCTGCCCTCTCCTGTTCTGGTTCAGAGCCGATATCAGCTGTCTGTTTTAGAGGGAGGGAGAGAAAAAATACCCAGCAATCCTCTAAAGCAGCTTAAAGGCTGAATCAGGGGACTGAAGCCCTTTCCATTTCCAGAACTGCTTCTCCCTCTTTCCATTATGGCTAGATAAGCATCTGACTGACTGCCAAAAGAGCATCTGCTGCATCCTCCAAAGGGCTCTCTCCACCTGATACATCTCCCAAAACATTCTCCTACTTGGATGTACCACCATGTACATCAGAGACTGGGAAAAGCAACTGAGACAAGCAGCGGCATTTGATTTTAACTCTTAATGCAATCAGGAATCTTGTATCCGATTAAATAATGAATGCTAAGTGCTCATGTAACAAATAAAATCTCCCGCCGGGGGCCTTGGGTTCCCATGTGCATTATTATTTTGGCGCAGCCACACACACACACACACACCACCACCGCCCTTTGTTGACATGCAGGCTTTTGGAGTGAAATGAAGTGAAGCAAAGTGGAGTGGAGAGCAGAGTGTGTTAGAGCAAGTGTGTGATGTGACTGTAGCTGGTCCCCACGTTAGTGTGTGTGTGTGGTTTGCAGCAGAAATAAAAGGGGAGAGACAAATACATTTGGAGAATGTGAGAGAGAAAACACAAGCAAAAGATGAGCGGAAAGAAGAGTTTGTGGCAGGATAGTCCAACTTCCGACCAATGTTAGCATTATTAGCACAGAAATCGGTTTGTCAGTGCAGACTGCCTTATTTTCATTTGGCCTGTGAACAAAGCCAGAGCTGAGCACTCTCACTTGCTGGCTGTCTCCCAGATACACCAGAATGACAGATTAAAATGTTATGGGTGTTTAAAGAATGTGTTTGCATTAAGTCAGCAAACCACTTCATTTTGATATGATGCACTGTGTCCAACCTTCAGTATTGTAAATTGTGTCACACAGAGAAAATCATTTGACTGTATATTTATAATTGGTACAACATATGTGTTGTGTAATGTGTTGAAGTTAAGACACTATTATTGTAAAGTTATGAAACTGAATTGTCCAAACATAATGCTCGGAAAATTCTGGAAAATATTAAGTTAAAATATAAAGACTAACGTTTTTACAAAGCAATAGTTTGAGTAGTCTCCACCAGACCAGTTAGTAATTTATGCTACAAGACAACGCACAGGGCCTGAGCTGCAGTGAGAGATGTCAGTGTGTGGAGGCCTGTTGGGACTTATGACCTGAAGGAAATGTCCTGTTAAAAAGAAAAAGAGAAAAAGCAAAAGAAATCTTCATGAATTCTTAAAGGGAGAAGCACCTGAAGAGAAACTGCCTTGTTGTGGTTGAATTAAACACTGCTACTTGGCTTCAGTTTTTCTAGTAAAAAGAGAATGAGAGAGAGGGAATAGGGGGAGTAGGAGAAATAGTTACAGCTGGAAGCAATGTATGATGGATATATGCAATCATGTACTACACTAAAGTACTGTCAGCATTATATTTGAATAATAGACCTTGATTTAGCTAACCTTTAAAAGGTTCCATTAAATTTGAACACAAAAATCTGTTGAATAGGTATCGCACATGATATTTTACCATTCCTAAAGTAGCCTTTCAGATGAATCCATTAATATGGTCACTCTGATAATCATTTACTAAGAAAAAAATCTGTCTGACTGAGGATGAAGACAATTTTTTGAATTCCTTTCCTCTCTATTTGTAAAAACATTACAGTATAGTATTTATAAATCTCTATATATGCAACTGCCAGAGGCACTGAGTTCAAACATCACATGATCTGATGGCTTTTAAGGCCTAATTCAGCTAATTCGTATCCCACACAGCTGACCTCGCTGGAGTGGCTGTACACCATACACTACCATCTGTATGTAAATATGCAAAGAAAATGTATGCGTGCAAACTGTCCTCCAGACAGACAAACAGAAAATCAGAGGTGAAGTATCTGAAGTAGTCTTGAGTGTTGACCTCGGTGGCATGAAGAATGGCACAGACCAGGGACTCGGTGGGAAAGGCCTCCAACCTAGCACAGCGCTTATCTCTGCTGCATCCACCTTCGCCCTGCCCACACAAATCCAACCCAGAAGCCTTTTAGAGGGGATTTTCTGAGAAAGTCAGTCCATCGGCTTTTTTAAAACTGCAAGAGTAAAACAGGCTAGGGCTAAGACCTTTTGCCCTCCAGGCCATCACCTCTCCATGTGTGTTTTAGTTGTGGTTGCACATACACACAGTTGGAGTACAATGAGCTTAACAAATAAGAAACAGATAACAGCTCAAGATTGTTAAAGGTCACTAAAGCAACCTTCTTATTAACTGCAGAAAGTCCCTACAGTGTGTTGTTGTGGTGGTGTTGAATGTCTTTTGGGAGCCTGCTGAGGGACGTCTTTTTAATCTACTCCATGTTTCCTCCATTTACCAAAAGGGACAGGTACAAAGGATTACATTGAGGCTTCGCTGAGAGGAGCCAACGTACAAACAAGTACCTCCTTAACACACTCACTCACACACACACATACACAGCAGACAACAAGTAGTACACTTCATTTTTAATATGTTTTTGTTAGAGACGATCAAGTAGAGAGCGACAGGAAAGCTGGGCGGCAAAGGGTGAGTGATATAAAATAAATATTAAAAGGCTGATTCAGACGTGCAACACTCAAAGTAAATGGTATGCTTTTTAGCCTGTTGGACTGACATTATTCCACAAACATATCGTTTTTCACTCTTGCCAAACCTCTCTCTGAGTTTGCCTTTATGTGATAGGATTAGAGCTAAGCCTTAACCCAGCAGATGCCACGGATACTTTTGGCTCATCTCAGTTTAGCATGGAAAGTGTATCATATAGGTCTACTGTAGCACGACAGCGAGCCTCTACTATACTTCAGAAAAATTATGTTCATGCTTTAATGTCAACCCATTCAATACCATTTTTAGTCATGGAAATCTTGGACATTTTTTAAAGAGAAACACTGGCATGCTCAGACTGTAATTCAAAAACATGTTTGTAATTTTGGGAAATATGCTTACTGACTTTCTGTCAGAGAGTGAATAACTCATGAGAGTTAAATGAGAAGATTGATCCCACTCCCATATCTGTCCATTATAAGCCTCCATTCAGTAGCTGGTTAGCTCAGCTGACCAATAATAAGAGGTCGCTGGACACAATGGACTCTCTGCAGCCAAAATGATGCTATTTTTGTTTTACCTTTGCTTTCTTGATGTTAACTATGGACATCGGAGCAACCAATGTTTGTGACTCCCATCACCAGACTGGGTGCTGTGTGTAACCATGGCTGATGAGAGGAAAACTCTCATAGAGTCAACCCATGGAAGGCTGATCAACCAGAGGGTGCTCAGCGGATGTCTTGAACACCATTTGGAACTGGGGATCCCCAGGGCTGTGTGCTCAGTTCACTTCTGTTCTACTGCTGACTTTCAACTTTTATTTTATATGTTTCTAGAAACAAGACTGCTGCACCTACAACAGTGGGTCTTGAACAATGACTTCATCTGTAGAGTGGAAAAAAGCTTTTTTTTTTTTTTTTAGCCGAAGTTTAATCAGCTCAACACACACACACACACACACACACACACACACACACACACACACATCCCACCCTTCCTGAGTGCTGCATCATATTTGCCAAGATCAATGCAAAGTTTATATGAGGGCTTTTAAGGTAAGCTTAGCTTTCCTTTTCATAGGGACTCAAGAGGGAAGCAATATTGTGTGTGTGTGTGTGTGTGTGTGTGTGTGTGTATGTGTATGTGTGTGTGTGTGTGTGTGTGTGTGTGTATGTGTGTGTGTGTGTGTGGGAGAGAGAGAGAGAGAGAGAGAGAGAGAGAGAGAGAGAGAGAGAGTCACGGTTCAGTGGAGATCCTCCCAAGTCTGGACTTTCGTGGAGTTGAGGCGTGACTCATGGTTTACCCCGCTGCTGCACGCTGCGCTGTGTAAGGGACCACATAGTGGATGAGGTCCATCAATAATTCAACAAAGACAGACTTACTCTCTCTCTCACTCCCCTCAGTGTTCTGCCTCTGTTTCTAACTGACTGAATCTTCCTCATACTTCCACAAACAGCCTCCATGTCTGGGCTCCCTCATCTGCCTGCCTCTCTGCTAACCCATCCCAAACCACTTAAAACAAGCTGCAACGTGTTCCCAAATCTAAATCTGAGGTCCATCCAATTAATCTTTGGCTTTTAAGGGATTTTTTTTCTACACTAGTAACAAGACATCAAGTTAGATTTTCGTGATCATGTAAGATTAGGGCTACACAAAGTGCTAATCCTGTTCCTGACGCTTTATCTCAGATGAGGGCAAGTAAGATGTCAAACTTGGAGGAGTCAAAAGAGGGGTGTTTAAGAGGATTTTAGGAGATGATATTTTGACCACACAGCAGCTCAGCGGTCAGCGGTTACTACTGCCTGGCAGAGGGAATAAGACCTCACCGACTGAAGCCTTCCTATGAGGAGTTTCTTTGTTCTCCCCAGAGGTTGAATGAGTTTACTTCAGGTGATGTTGTTTAAGAACACTCCTGTCATTGTTCTTCTCCAGGCCACTGGTCACAGACCTGAGTTGTTCTTGAATGTTGTGCAATGGCTAAAAACCTATATTTCACCTTATTTCTGAACACTTTTCAAAAAGAGTATTGGACACTCGTTCTTTATTTCACACGTGAAAAAGCAGCCATTAATGACTTGATCCATTCGTGAACATGAAACTTGGATTTATTTTTCTCAAATTAACATTGTTACGTGCAGGGTTTGGGTGAAGCGACCAAACTCACATTAGTCCTTTCCCATTGTCTGTGAACCAGTATGAAGTTCAGTGTGATGATCTGAAGCATGTGTCTCAAATCTCAAGAAATCAATAGGAAACAGCTAGCAAAAGATGGTTTGCAAAACTCATAAATATAAATACTATTTGTGACTAGGCTAAGACATAAAACACACAAGTATAATATCTTAACTAATTTCTCTTCAATCGCTCCAGTATATGTTAACTGGAAACCAAAATATCTTTTATTAAATAACAAACTTGATATAATTGTGTTCAGGTTTTTGGCAGAAGTAACACATTATTATAACTGCATCAGCCCAAATTTAGGCTGGGCCTTATGTTGAAAGCACACTTTAGTATTGGAAAAATGGGCAGTTCTTGCAGGAGTGTTTTTCTGGGATTATCAAGAGGGTTGACAGAGGTTATTCAAGAGTTCTAATGTGTTTGCTCAGGGCATTATTGTGCTCTGTGGGAAAACATCTTTATGTCTGTCCCCTTTTGACCTAATATCTCATGCAAAGCAAAGTAAGTGCCAGCAGGCTCCATTTCCTGCCTAAACCATTGATTCCATATGATGAAATGCACGAGAGAGAGAGAGAGACCACAGCCTCCATTAAAAGATACATTAGTGAGCATTATAATGCTAATCCCAGGATCTTTAGGAAGTTGCTAATCTGGATTATAGCATTTGTAGATCATTTTACAGCATCATTTGTCAGTTGCTCTGTATCAAGTTATTTCTATCTCCTTTGGTTTCCTCATTACCTTAACCTCCTCAATCTGAGGCTTCCAGGCTTCTCGTATTGTCACAGCATGTTTCAATAAAGCATGTATTTTCACTTTCACGACAGTCGGGTTCTTTTAAATCGTTGTCATTTGACTTGTGTTTTTGGTATGGGTATCATATATTATAATCTGAGATTTAAATCTCTCTCTCTCTCTCTCTCCATATATATATATATATATATATATTGACACAGTTTACGTCTGCAGGGTTGAAGGTTAATGGCCAGATCTGCTCAGTGAGCTGTGTCTCTGTATGTAAACAACAACAACACACTTCCTCCCAAAGCAGACACCACTTTAAAATATGACACAGATAAAGTATTTGGGTGACTTCAATGAACAGAAACAAATCTGACACTATTTTTAAAAAGCCTAGCAGTGGAACAGATGGGTTTATGCAACAGACTGATGTCAAACAGCAGTTACAAAGGCTGATATGTCAATGGATGTTTTCATCTAAGACTGAAACCTAACAGTCTGAACTGTCACATCTAGTTCAGTAGACTGGTCTCATGATTGATCTAACCTGCATTAAATTCCATTAACAATATCCAAAACCATTGTTTGCCAGCCGTTTTGGTTTGGTAGTCCATTACACCACAGTTCAAGTCAATCAAAAACAGCTGATTGTTCCTGTGCCTCGTCAGTGTGTTTGTGTGTGTGTATGTGTGTGCTTTGCTATATTTGATCACACACACCAGACTCATGACCAGATAATTGGGGACAAGCGGTGCAAATGGGGACAAAAGTCATGTCCCCAGGTTGGAGACGCTGATTTTTGGGTCAGCGGTTAAAGTTAAGTCAAGGTCAGGGTAAGGGTGAGGATAAGTATCCAAGAATATCCCAAAAAGTGACATAATTAAAGGTGTGTCTGTGCATGTGCATGTGTGTGTGCAAAAATCTTTTTTGTGCTATAGGCTCTTACCCATTACTTACCCATTATTATTCTTTAGTCTTAAATATATGGTCAGTATTGCTCTGGTCTTCTAACTTTGGGTTCAGCCATGTTGCCTCCTGATCATAACCCTGTTAATATTAACATCTCAAGCTCCTCCCTATCTTGTTACCCCTCTCTGTGTAATAGCAAACCACAGAGAGCCTCTGCACAGGAAATCACATTGAGTTTTCCATGATGTGTTCACTCTGAGAGTAATCAGACCACAGCATGTCTGACTCATCCTAACACTTGAATCTGACAGGCCAGCTTACCAGAAATCTTATCAGCTTAATAGAAAAAGGCAGACGGGCAGATACTGCAGCCAGTTTTACGGTGTAATCCTGCAATTCTTCCCCTGTGTCGTCAACAGTTCTATGTAAAGGTGATAAAGAACAGATTGAACAGATATAAATTCCCAGGTTTGTAGTTGTAACAGGCCCAATGTGTCTGGTATGTCTTAATGGTTTGACTGTGTTTCCTTATTTGTCATTTCATGCATTAAAATAACTGTGCTGAAAGAGAGCAGTTCTCAGATACTACAGTGCACCATCTTTGTAAATAAGAATATATACAACATTCAAATCAATTTCATCAATAAAGTGATTTAACTCATTCAATTAAAAAAGTGTGATAAATCCGTGAAATAGAATAAGTGAAAGAGCTATCCTGCCTATTCTAAATACAACATGAGAAACAATGACTGTTGACAATTTACTGCACTGTCAGTCATTGAATACCTTGTGTGAAAAATAACTGAAGAGTGCTCGCCGAGAGGTGAGAGGCTGCCATGGAAACATATTCAAGGGAAAGATGATCCGTTTGCCAAGATCTTAACAAAACATCTGACTCAGCCAAGACACTTGTTAGTCAGACATTACTGGCACGGGCACCAGCAGCTGAAATATATCGAACAGCGCACGTTACAATATATAAATATAACAGAGACACAAACAGCAAGATGATGAGATGAATGAATAAATGAATCACATCATGAGGACGGGGAGATCTGGATGTTAGAGCATCAGATTTGAGCGATGGATAAAAAATTCTTTTTTTCAAACTAGGAATAAATAGAACAGAAGAAATAAATTCCCATGCCACAGCCGCTGTCATCTTATGTAAAGCAAACAGCGAGCCTTGCCCTGAGCTCCTTGGGCATCCTCTGAGCCTCAGTCCATTAGCTTTACACTGCAGTCAACGGATCATTAGGCCCCATCCGCTTCAATAATGCAAAAAGAGCAAACCAAGCAAACACCACACAGCCTTGTCTGCCTCTCACCTCCCGACACAGCAGGAGCCAACTAGGTAAACAACACATTATCCAACTAATACTGTGTGTTACCACTGGCATCATAAAGTGTGTGCAGGCAGGTGTGTGTCTAATTGACTGTGCGGCACGATGCAACTATGCAAAGGAGGAGAGAAGAAATGTGGGTTGTGACATACTTCATTTTGCATGTAATCTATGAGTGTAATGCACCTTCATTAGCAGGAATAGATTAATTCAAATGATGTTTGATCTTTAAGTGCAAAGATAGACATAAGGCAAACATCATGTTAATCATTAGCCATTGCTTCATTTGTCATGACATCATATGCTGATGACAAATGACAGGTTAGGGCTTGTGTGATTTGACATCCTCCAGCATATGTCCTCCAGCTGATGGATCTCGCAGCCCCGCCCACATCAGGGCCGGAGCAGCCAATCAGAGAACGTATTTGAAAACCAAACACCCACGCGAGCGAACCAATGGGAGCTCGGCTGCTTTGTTTCCCTGCTTGCATGGCTGTGCGCACATGTGACCACAGAAGGCGCTCACTGGTATTTAAACATCATCGACTGGGTGCACAAGTGGACAGCTCCCCCCCTCTTTCTCTCTCTCACACATAAACAAAACACAGTGGTTCCACGTTGTGTCTCTTTAACTCTGCTGCACGTCTCCATCTTTCATCATCAGGACGTTATTTGGAGCTGTCGACGGGGAAAGGCGCGCAGCGAGGTGGGTGACACCTGTAGCTGGGTCTGGATGTGAATCTCATAAAAAAAAAGAGGGAGGCGGGAGGTGGGATTGTTTCACATCCACTCAGCATCCGCGCCCTGCAGGAGAGGCGCTCCGGCGCTGCTTGATCTCGAGCGGGGGGCACGCGCAAAGGTAGCCTAAGCCATTTACGGACGCATTAATTTCTAAGCCGCTCTTGCAGACAGGAAGGAGCATGGATAGAGAGGAATCTGCTCTGACCAGTGCGCTGAGGGGATTTGTAGAGCTCCTGTGGAAACTACACTGAAGGACTGTGGCACGGCCAAACGCTTTTCTCCACGCGTCTTTTTGCGCATGATTTTTTTTGTTTGTTTCTTTACTGAGGATATAGAGTGATTTTTTTTGTTGCATCCATCATGGGGAAGGAGGAATGCAAAACCATGCTGGACGCTTTGAACAAAGTGACCGCTTGCTACCGGCACCTGGTCATCGCCCTGGGCAGCACCTCGGACTCGCAGAACCTGCGGGAGGAGCTGAAGAGGACGCGCAAAAAGGCGCAGGAGCTGGCGGTGGCCAACAGGACTAAGCTGACCTCTCTGCTCAAAGACAAGAGCATCAGCAAGGAGGACCGGGCCGAGTACGAGCGCCTGTGGGTGCTGTTCTCCAGCAGCATGGAGCTCCTGGAGGTGGACATGAAGAGGTCCCTGGAGATAGGGCAGGACTTCCCCCTCAAGGTGCCCACCAGACACCTGATCCAGACGGGGATGACCGGCAGCACCACCACGGTGGCGGCCCGGGCCATGAGCGTGCAGAACATGAAGTACGAGGCGGACAGCAACATCGACACGGCCGACCTGCGAGACCTGCAGAGCGAGATCTGCCAGGTGAGCCAGATGATGGAGGAGATGGAGATGAAGGTGCAGGTGGCGCCGTGGGCCGTGGAGGCCAAGCAGGAGGCGGGCGCCGAGCTCAAGTCCAACATGAGCGTGGGGAACTCCTCCGTGGGTGTCATCTCCATCTGCGAGGAGGAGCCCAAGGAGGAGGATGGAGGAGGAGGCAGGGATGCTGGCTTTGCCTCCATCTGCGCCGTGCTCGTCTTCTTTGTCATCATCACAGTGGCTGTGGTTCTGGGATATCTGGTCATCAACATGTCCTGAGTGGCTCTCACCCGGCAGCAGCCCACCCTGAGGGACACCCTGCCCAGAGGCTCGCCACTGTGGTTCAGAGCCAGCAGCTCCACAAGAGAGAGACAAGGAGGCTGTTTTTTTGGTGGGCATGGAGGCTGAGAAATTGCCAACACATGAAGTTATATGTGAATGTATTGGGTGGAGTTGAGGGAGTTGCACTAGATAACAAATGTAGAACAACATAGGCCAGTGTGTGTGTGTGTGCGTGTGTGTGTGTGTGTATGTGTGTGTGCGTGCGTGTGTGTGTGTGCGCACAATTTGAGGTTAAGTGTTTTCCAGGGGGCCAAGAGGTCAAGGTATTTTTGGGAGAGGCGGAAAAAAAAGTCATGAAATTACGTGACAGTGTCTGGCCATCAGGATGATACAAACAACACGTAATCCAAGTGGATTAGTGGAAAAGCTCATGCGTAAATGTAGCCTACTGTTAAGTATTCCCCCTGATGTTCTGCTGATTGATGCTTTCACTTTATGAATTCCAATCCAGCACAGTCAGATGTGCTTCAAGCCGGCAGGGGCCCATCTAGCTCAGAGAAGTGTTGTCATGTTGTATGGAGACTAATAGAGCCAGTGTCACAGTTCAACTCCTCACGTCACACAGGTTGGATGGGATCAAACCTGCTGCACTGTTCCACACTCCTCTTAGCACAGTTTTAATACATTATAAAAATCGGATTGTAGTAGGCCTGCGTCTTGCTTCATTGCATTGAATCACAATGTGCTTCATGAGAGCCTTGGGACCTAAGAGACTGTCCACAGTCTTTGAATAATGCACCCATTCACTGTAAGCCTGTTCATGTTCCTTTTCAGGGTTTTTTTCTTGCAAACAGTGTTGAATGTATGCGTTGCAACATGTGAATAGAGGGGTTTGTACACAGACCGCTGCGTCAGATAATGTACATACATAAGTATATTTATTATAATAAAATTTTCAAACACACTTGCAAAACGTGCTTGTAGTTTGCAGAAATAGCTCCCGGCAGTTTATTTCTTTTTCACACATTGAGCGATGCATTGACATTTCTATAATGTTTGAGGCCATTGAGTTCAAGCTTCTGGTTTTAGATGAGCCCAGATTGTAATCGCTGCAAAGCTTGACATGAATACATCAGATGTACACAGAGGTATTTTAAGCAGAGGATTATTATCTTACACTGCACCTCGGTGTTGAAATAGTGTTCAGGTTTAAAATGGAATAGAGACTAAGACAGATGCTTTAACTCCCTAATGTCCCTAATGGTTTTAGTTGTAAGAGTCTTTGAAGATATTCCTGGAATGGGACATAGGTGAGCTGAAGGCTGACGGCTGTCAGAGCCAAAGCTTCTTCATGGCTGGCTGTCAGTTCATACAGAACAGTTTGGGGTCAGCTCAGAAAGATTTTCAGGTCAGAAATCTTAATCAGATGCTATTTAAGCCGGGCTGACGCAAACCACAGCAGAGAGATGTTACTTTACACAACATGAGTTTGAATACGTTTGCTATTTAACTGAGCAAACCTTGTATGATACAAGAAGCAAGAACAGGAAACAGTACAGATCATCCCTTTCATTATTAGGGCTTTAGAAAGGTTTAACTGAAAAGATGTAATTTCAGTGGGCAGATGGTTTTGTTTCAGATTTGCTTTCACCATTTACCCAGACCTTTTGTGACTTCTTTTCACAGTAGTCAGACAGTAAAGCTCACACATGCACACACAAGTTAACATGGATGCTCAAAGTTCTACTCTGCATTCCTTCCTTATTTATTTATCTAAAACAAATCTCTCTGTGGGTCTGACAGGTTAGGAAACATTTTTGATTTTGAATTTGCATAAACTGTAATTGAGATGATAAAGCACAGTGAAACAAACCAATATTGCATTTTCCAATAGTAAATTAAATAGTTTATGGTACATTACTGCTGGAAAATTTATGAAAACAACCCCACACTGTATCATGTGTACAAGGTTTCTGACAGGGCCTGAATTGAAGAGCAGGTATAGAGAGGATATTGCATAAAAATGTTTTGAGGTGAAAATGTGAAAGTGAGATTGAGAGATTTAGGCAGTACATCAAAAGGATGTAAAGTGCTACTCGCAGATACTATAAGGGATTCTGTGTTTCTCCACTATTCTGATTCACAAAGATCCTTTGACACCAGCTCTTTTGTCACTGACTGGTTGTGCTTTCTGGCAGCAAAACAGAGTGACTTCAGGATAAATACAACCATGTCTGTTATCGTCTGCCGAACAGGAAATGTAAGCTCTTCACACTGATCATAATCATTTTACAAATACGGTTGTTGAATCATTGCACAAGTATGAACTTTAGTGAAAAGTCTGTTGTAATTGCTCAACAGTTAAACATCAGAAGAGCTCAGTCACCTCCCCCATCCATGAAGAAGTTTTCCAATAATGTGTGCAGTAAACAGACCCCTGGCCTTTAAAGACCATTCGGCCTCAGTTGCAGGCTGTGGTGGTATGTAACAATCTCAAAGGATCAGATTTAATTGCAATCACCTCTTGTAAGCAGAGGCCTGACTCCTTGTGGCACGAATGGATTTGCAACAATATTATTTTTCTTATATTAAAGTGTAAAATATTTATGTTGCTGAATGAGATAGCAATCAATGGGGACATGTTTATTCAGCAGACTGCTTAAATGCCTTTCCCTGTTTTCCACTGTTTTCACTCTCGTTCTAGGCTGTCTGTGTCTTCTCAGCCTCTCGAGGTTAGGAACCTGTGGAGAAACATTAATAGACGAGTGTAAAAAAAAAAAAAGCTGAAATGCCAGATAACTCGACTCCTAAAAGCATGGAGCTGAGAGTATTTTTTGGCAGGACTTTGATGCATGAAAATCAGCAGCATACTCCGCTCACACCCCATTCGCAGCAGGCATCCCGACATCTTGTTTATCCTTGTTGTCATCTCACAGAGGCACTAAGCTCTGCTAACAGTGAGTCACGAAACACTCTTGAAATTCACGACAGACTTACATTGTCATCCGGAGATCCAAAAATATAAGGGTGATTAATTAAACATGGGCAGGAGGAAAGGGAGGGGATTTAAACTGTGGATGAGATGAGGCCTCCTGAAACACTGCACTTTAAAAATTATCCCTCACTTTTCCAGAGGAGGAATGCGAAAGCCTACTTTGATGCAACTTTTAAGGCTGTTTCAGGCATTCTAAAATGATTTTTTGGTTGCACTCTCTGTTATGCAAGCTGCTTCTCAAAATAGGCACGCCATCAAAGTTTTAGAGTATGTGCTTCATTAGGTAAAAAGATTGGCCCTTCACAGCTGTTTGGAGGCGTTTTATTTGAATTCGTGCATGACAGAGCCATTTATTGGTTCACTCCATCGCTTGGAAACAAATAAACTAGGCAGACTGGTTCACAGAGAGGCAAGCTCAACACCCGGCAGCTGCATCATCACCTCATCTGGACCAAGATGGTGGGTTTCCGAGGCTGAGTTGCCATAGAAACCCTCGGCGGGCTCTCCAACACAAACAGCACAGAAGGTTGAGCAGTGTTATTTCAACTCACCCCCTTACTGCCACCACCATCCCACACACACACTGCACTCTGAGGCAGGAGGACATGTGCGGTGCGAGGACGGGAGCTGAGCAGGGGACAGAACCTCAGCATCGTCTCCTCACGCTGGAAGATGAAATGTGTCAGAAAGATGAAAATTAGGCCAAGTGGTGTCGACCTGCTCGAGTATGTCTCATTGTGTTAGAAGAAAATACACTTCTCTTTGCTGACTAAAATAGGAAACATTATAATACAAAGGATATTTTGATGTAGACTCAGACAAATCCAAAACCAATAGATCACAGTAATCACTCTATATATAGCCAGTTCCCTGGCTTCATATCTTTCTGTATATATATCTCTTCAACTCACTTCCTGCTAATTTTACTCATCACAGCAGCCCACTGGTCTGTCACATTTAAAGTGCAAAAAAAGATGAGGAATTATGGCTAGAAACTGCACTAATTAAATATTCTGTATTTTGTTTGATTTAAAAACGTTCAACCCTGATTCCAAGAAAGGTTGGGATGCCATATGAACTGCAAATGAAACAGAATGTGATAATTGGCTCTTCCTTTTTGACATAGACTCAGTTTATATATTTAATGATTCACTTCATCAACTTTATTGATTACATATGCTTATTCTGAATTTGATGGCAGTAACAAGTTTGGACAGGAGCAACAAAAGACTGTGAAAGTTGTGGACTGATCTAAAAACACCAGTTTGGATCATTCCACAGGTAAACAGGCTCATTGGTAACAGGTGATAATATGATTGGGTATGAAAGGTTCATCCTGGAAAGACTCAGCCTCTCACAAGCAAGGATGGAGAGAGATTCACCACTTTGTCAGACACATGACTGTATAAAGGCAATTACTACATGGACTTAGGAACACTTTGTAAAGCTGTTGTCAGTAAACACAATTCATTTGCAAATTAATGCATTTTGTTTTTATTAATGTTTTACACAGCGTCCCAGTGTTTTTGGAATCACGGAAACCACCTTGATTGGAATAAATATCACCTAGATTGTTTTAAAAAGTAAACAGACACTAAAAAAACAGACGATTGTTTATGAGCACCATTATATAATATTAGGCCAGAGTGATGGCTGTTTAGATATTGTGAATATATCTATGCAGTTACTTTACATAATTTCCCTTTTTAGAGCATGTATTGTAATAGCAGACTTGTCAAGCACCCATTAGACTTACTCTGCCTGCTTTCACTATGTGCTGGCAAACCATCAAAGGCACAAATCAGCAAAAGCAGTTTGAGACAGCATCAGTAATAAGATCAAATTAATAATAAATAAATTGATCTGTTTAATCATTAATTAATTCATAAATGTCAGACACAGGGTACAAACCATTTTGACAGAGATTATTTCTTATGAGTTATCAGTTTGTCATGGACACTGCTGTGAGCAGGGAAGACACCCAAAGGAGAGAGGGTGGATGCCCTGCAGTGCCTCCAACACTGACATATGCACTCCTACAGAGAGGGACCATCATAACAAACACACATCACATATTTTTATTATAAGCTCCATTAATCAAACAGAACTCAGCAGCTTACACAAAAAACAAATTCTGCCCGAACCACTTCAAGTCTGATCAGTGGCCTCCTCACTTCACGAGTACTGCAAATAGACATATATCTGGGTAAAAAAAAACCCTTGAAGTCCCATGCAGAGTAAGGTCATTAGCAATCACTTCCTATCTGTTAATTAGAAATTTGTCATATTAAAAAAATAAAGTGAGGAAGCTGGTGGACTGACAGGCAATGACTGTGACTAAACCAAAAAAACATGTGCACACTTTAACAGTATTACACCACAGTCAGGTTAAAACCAGATTTTCAATCAAGAAATAAATCTAGGCTTGTTATTGGCAAGGACACATTTAGTCTTTTCCACTGAAGATATTATGACATGTCACATCAGGAAAAATACATAATAAACATTAAAATGAATGATGGCTGAGTTCCACTTACTGCATCAGTTTCAGAATCCTGGTGTTGTTCATGCTGCCTCACTTTCACACTATCATGGCGTATGGACACGGCAGGATGAACTATGCCCATGGTCCATGCAGAGTTGGTTTACATTAGCTAACACGTGCTAAGAACTTTATTTTCCCTCTTGAATAACTTTTCATCGAACAAAATGCCATGAAATTGTAGAATGTCACTTTGTGCAGTGTCGCTTTACTGTGACACATGAATAGAACAGAGCCATATTCAAACCTATTAGTAGCACCTGTGCTTTAACCACTATGACAAGTCAAAATGTCTGCTGGGAAAAAGAACTATGTGATATGATTGTGATATGATTATCATGTCATAAGAAGAAAATGTGTATGGCTCCTAAAACAGGTAAGGCAAGTCAAGGCTGCCTGTCTGAGTCAATAGGGAAGGCTTGCTCTACAACAGGGAGCAGATGATTGTACTTAGGTGTGATGGTGATCTGCACAGTTCTACTATATCGATCTGAGATCACAAAGCGGTGCAGTCCAGAACCCTGAGGATCCTCCAGCTGAGGGTCTGTGCGTGTATCCTCTGCAGTCTCTCCCGAGGCGTCCAACGGGTAATGTTTGTCACCTAGGAAGACAGCAAGAAAAAACAGCAGAGAGGAAAGGTGAATTTATCAAGAAGACTTCATGATAAGCTTCAAAACATGTGGGTAACAGCATCTGATAAAGGGCTGGAAGATGGATGTCCTGTCCAAAAATTGCCAACTGATACAACAGATAAAATACACATACAGTTATAGCAGTTGGAATCCAGTGACGGCTACTACAGTACCACAACCTGTTTGCTCATGGCTGACTCCTAAAAAATGAGATTAGTGATATTCTGTTTTGTTACTTTCAACAAAATCCACCAAGAGACCAAAGCCAATATATAAGTCACTTTCTCAAGTCTGCCCATTCGTTACTGATTTGCATTTGCTGGGGACAGTTTTTAGTAGATGATTCTGTGAGCTAGTCAGTATTTACAGCATCAGGATGGATCTCTGTGGGATTGACTAAACCACAGTGCCCAAGTTTATTGTAATGAAGGAACACGTCTCCCAGTTTTTATGGACAACAACAGAAGCACAGCAGAGTAATCAAGAGCACTGGGCTTTGACTACACAATAATACAATACAACATAATAAAGGTTAGTAGGATCAATTCATGTTTTTTTTTGGTCTTTTTATGGATCTTGTCAACAACGACAAAAAACTAGAATGTCTCTTTACACTCATTCATCATGTAAAGCTGCACTACAAGTACAATTTACTTAATGGAATATTTGTTTGACATGCTTCACTGCTGGTTTGGATGTGGATTAGGTGAGATAGACAATGAGCACCTGGCAGCAGCACTATGATGGACTCATTTGTCATGACAACAGGCATAAACTGTTCGCAGCCCTCTGTCGCACGCTGGCTGCAGAAGTTGTGGAGGTCATTCAGCAAAGGGAGGCGGCACATGCGGCTGAGTTCATAGAACTGCGGAGGGGCGATCCACAGCTCACCGGCTTGGTAGCTATGAAGGATCTCTGTGGGTGTGGACCACTGGAACACACAGAAAGAGGGAGTGTTTAACAAGTGTGTTGGTCCTTTAGCTTGGTACAACAAATGGCACTAAATACTGTAGTATCCAAAAATGTGATCAACTGTTGTTAGGGAGAAGACAGACACCTGGGAGTAATTAGGAAAAACACTGGACAATATTTGTGTAAATGACCCAAAGACAAAACCACTGTAATCTTCAGAATCTGCTTTGATACCTCTACTTTCATAGTCTGTAAATCACAGTTGTTTTTTCAGAGCAGTTGCTTATTGTCTCTACTGATGATTGAAACAGGACAGTTTGATGCTCATCCAAGTGTTGGAAATACTCATTCAGACAAATAACATCTTCAGTAGGCCAGAGTATAACCTTGTCAGCTACATTATTGAGTTATAATTGAGGCAAAATCTAGTGGCTATTAGAGGAACACTGAATTTAATGTGCTTCAGCAGTGGCTACACCTGTGTACAATGCATCATAATTTAATAATCATGAAGCAAGACTGAGTCATTTGGGAAAGTGATATTGTCAGTTTTCATTTCATGCACTGACTGATGTTTGAACTACTCTTATTCCATTGGATTAGCTACAACACCAGTTGTCTCAGCCTCATCTGTCCTCTAGTAATGTTTAACAAGAGCATCTTGTTCTTAGGCCACTTTTAAACTCCCTTCTGGAAAAACAAAGAAAGAAACAAACAGCTTTTTACAACTGCCTTTGAATCTCCTCAATCACAATACAAATACTAGTGCTGCAACTGACAATTATAGTCATTAATGATTCAATAATTTGATCTAATGATCAATCCATTGCTTAATCTATAGAATGCTAAAAAAATGGGGGAAAGGCCCAACAAATTGACAAGCAATCTTCATGTGGCTTGTTTTGCCAAACACCCAAAGATATCATATTTTATATAAGATAATTGAAAGTTTTTTTTTAAAAAAGTCAGACAACCTAAAAATATGATAGCTAGATAATCATGGGGTTTACAGTACAAATTAATTACAATGAATTGTACAGAGAGTCCTATTGAACTAACTATGTAATGGAGACACTGTTCACAATTCAAATCTCTTGTTACTTCCTCTCTTTGCCAGCTTTGATATATCTCAAATAAGCTAACATTATTATATTATATATTTGTACACGTATTGGTCTAGTACTAATATTCAGTTTATTATCACATAAAGGGGGCAGATAAATCCCACAGTGGAGAAGCTGGAGATAGTCGAGCACTTTTGGTAGAAACAAATTGCAACCATCAGGACAGTTGCAATAACAGTGAGATCACCTGAAAGCACACAGTTTCCTTGTCATCTTGTAGTGTGTGTGGGATGTCCTGCAGGCAGCAGATGAAGAAAGCCGTGTCAAACCTCGTCTCTCCTCCAGTGGGAGTGAGCCAGTTGCCCCACTCGTGCAGGGCCCAGATGTTGGGCAGCACCTGCAGCTCTCTGCACATGCGGATGAAGTTGGAGGGGTTCTGGTTGACCAGAGTCCTCCACCTGGTGAGTTCCCTGCTGCACAGCTCGTTCGCCCTGTGGTCGGTCACACATCTGTCCTCTATGCTCTTTAACACACTGCTCTCCTCTGGTTTGGACACAACCAGGAGCACACCGGACTCCTCGAAGGTCTCCCTCAGTGCGCAGATCCGGAAGGCGACCTCCCCGGGGACAGGTGAGCCCAGCTTGAGCCGGTCAGTGGCGAAGATCGGAGGTCTGGTCTCCGGCGGCTGTTTGACCCTCCTCAAACCGAAGCTGGGGAAGTCCTTGAAAGACTTGAAAATGTCCAACCACTCACTGGAGAAGTCAGAGGAGTCCACCATGCCACCGGGGAACACATACGCAGAGGGCATGAAGCCGCTCTTGCTGCTTCTTTTGAGCATCAACACGTTGTAATCAAAGCAAGAAGTGTGCGGCAGGTGAGACCGGCCACCGCTGCTCACCGGCGGCGGGGTCCGGGACGACAGACCGTCCGCTCCCAGCCTGTGGCCCGCGGCTAAGATAAGAGTGGCCGCCTCCTTCCAGTGCTTCAGGCTGGTGTTCATCCTTAAACTGCCGCCGTGTTTTCCTCACTCAATGTCTCTCAAAGTTAGTGTTCCCTCCTGCTGCCTTGCGACGTTTGTTTTGGAGGAAGTGACGTATTCGGGCAGGACTTGAGCACGTCTGCTTCAAGCTGCTAACGCCCTCTACTGGCCAAATGACGTACAGCGCTCAGACGCACAGGTTACTTCCTCCATACGACTTCTGCTGTGTTTACTTTATTTTAAATACTATCATTGTCTTATCATGATTATATTTATTTTGGGCATTGGGTGAATCAGAGAGGTCCAGAAATCTCAACAGCCTTTGCTTCAACAGGTGTTACATTATATAGATCCTGGTTATATTTTTCTTTTCTTTTGCAAACCTCTTGTATCTCTCTCTCTCTCTCTCTCTCTCTCTCTCTCTCTCTCTCTCTCTATCTATCTATCTATCTATCTATCTATCTATCTATCTATCTATCTAAACCTTGAGTGTGCATAAAATGTCATATTTTCTATTATGGGTCATAAATGAATACAGTTAAAAAAGTAAAAAAAGTTAAAAGACATCACATTTAACTGCATATTTACAGGCTAAATGACCTACAGACTGTCTATATGCATTTTATTGTTTTTCCTTACATAAAAATCTGATCATTTTTGCTTTTCACACAACATGTTGGATGAACCAGGAAGCTCTGAAATCTCAGCAGTGAGTTAGTTGAGATGATTAAATCAATAAAACTTCTTAACTCCTGGTTATAGTTTTCCTTTTGCAAAGTACTTGTTACACTGTACTTGTAACTTGTAAACATCTGAATGTGATCGTATATAATTACACTGTATTGTTATCTATTACTACTAAGAGGTGTTTTAACATTGGTGTAAACCTACGATGGAGCCATTAAATGTGGGGGCTTTTCAAAGGTATCGGCTAAAATTCTTTCATTTAGCAGGGCTACAATAATGCAAATTGTAAAACATATACTTTAAATAAAATATGAATAAATGATGCCTTTTTAATTCTTTATCATAAAGATCTTTTTATGATCTTCACATCTTGCAAAATTCAACATCACCCTCCTTTAAATCATTTGAATTTTGTGGTTTTTGAATATATTTTTTGAAATTTTGAACATTTTAATTCTTTGTGGCAGTTCAGCCTTGTGCAAGTTTGACTTTGCAATGCTGGCAAATTGTTTAAGTTTATGTATATTGTTTATGATTTTTTGCTTTTTCTTGATGATGCCATCCTTGAGTGAAGTGCATAAACACACTACTTCTATTACGACGAATAATAATCATAATAGTTTGTTAGCACCTTTCACAGGAGAAATGCAGCTCAATGTGCTTTACAACAAAGAAATTACATGCACCATGTTCTTCACATAAAAGAGCCAAAAAAACATAAAATAGACATAAAAACAGGGACAAAAAATTAATGGAGAATAAGATGGATGAATACCACCTAGTTGATAATAATATTAAAATTAAGATAAAGATGCATAAAAGGGGGATGCAATGCCATAAATAATGTAAAATAAGATGGAGAATAAACCCATTTGACAATAACAGTAAAAATCAAATTCAATCTAATTCACTGAATAATAATAGTGAAAATGTTCTGTGCAAACCTACTTATTATGTTTATCACTGAGAATATATCATACTTAATATATTAATATTATTAATATTAATTTATTATTATTATGAATTGAATATTGACATTGTAAATAAGTAATGTAAACTTGTGTATACCTCCTTTTTAGACTGTTATTTGTTCTTAATATTTTTACTGCTGCTATCCCCTGTGCTGCCGTGACATGTGAATTTCCCCACTGTGGGATGAATAAAGGCTTATCTTATCTTATCTTATACTGCACATCCGCACATTGGTGAAAGGCTGAATTATTTAAGTTATTCCTATCTTTGACTTTAAAAGTTGGGAAATTCAACACAAAGAATTCCTTACATATAAAAAACAGTCTGTGCTCAAAAGCCATACATGTGCTCCAGAGAACGATCCACAGATCTGCACATTTCAGTCTTCTTTTTGTCCAACCACATGGACAAACTCTTCTCATATTTAAGTCATCTGGTTTCAAAAGCTATACAAGTCTGCAGCCATAACTCATATGCAGGGGGATGCTTGGGTCAACAAAACACAACATGGACTTTTCAATACAACTGATGAAGTGGATACATTTGTCCAATAAAATGTGACAATACACTGATAAAAAAAAGGTCATCTCAGAAAATAAACAGAAAGCAGAACATTACAGAGTAGAATGTAAGTTCTCTGACAGAGAGAGACATTTGAAGAGAGGAGGAGGAGGAGGGACAGAGTAGGACGGGAATGTAACACACACACACACACACACACACACACACACACACACACACACACACACACACACACACACACACACACACACAGCACATGCAGAGGTATCATGTATCCGTATCAAAGGAGCATTGTTAAAGAAGTCAGGCTTGGTAAACTCAGAGAGGAGGAAATGTTTCAGAGCTTTCCGTTGAAAACCTGAAAGTGCTGACTGCAAAAAAAAAATATAAAAAAAACAATAAGTTCAAGAAACTGATGAAATGTCACACATTGGATCAGTCACATCTAACTTTGTGAGCCCTGTAGCATCTTCATGTAATTACTGGAGTGCGTGTGTGAAGTGTCAGAGTCAATAATAAAATGGGTAATGACATAATTAGATCCCTTTTCTTCTTCTATAATGCCACAGTAATATTCTCACTTTATGCCTCTTCTCAATTAGTGTTTCAGTCAGACAACTTAATTTATATTTTGTTGTAATAATAGGCATTTTATCTAAAAATTAAGAAAATATGAATGTACTCAAAAGAGATAAAAGGTCCTTCTTTAACTTCCAGGTAAACTAGACACCTAGAACTGTCTTGGGCGCACTCTCCTTCCTTATCCTTACCCACCTCCCTCCATCCAGGATCCAATCAGACGTGGGAACCTCCCACTGGAGGAGTGCGCTTAGTCACAGGGAGCCCCAAGTTTTCATTTGCATCAGACATTCCTGCTCTGCTTCATTAAACTTGGCTCAGTATCATTTGTGGGTCCATATCACTATACCTGGGCTTGGAAGGTTCATGGAGCATCACTGAGGTGGTTTTTGAGTCATATGTAAGTGAAACATTTGTTGAAAGATTTCTTTATATATTGTCATGTATTAAGTACATTAAGTATATTAAGTTAACAAAGTCATTGTCAGATTCATTCATAATTTTCTGTCTTTGATGGTATTTACTAAACATGTCAGACATCTTGCGTTAGAGGAGTGAACCGACACTTGGAAGTTAAACATTATCATGTGGACAGAGTGTGTGTTAAGATCGTATAATATTGCTTGGAGTTTTGCCAGAAAACAACGATTTACTATACAGATTTTGTGTAGTTTTTGCCAGAACAAGAGCAGGAGTGTAAAGGTGAAATGCATGTGTGTAAATATAAGTAAGTCATTAGACTGGATATAATGATGAGGAAAAATACATTATGACATGTTGAACTGATCATTGGTGCAATTAAAACTAGTCTCTTACGACTCTTATGAACCCATTTTCAATCATTTCTGCCCTTGAAACACACCACTAGCCTGCATTTGTGAATTTCCCCACTGTGGGACGAATAAAGGTTTATCTTATCTTGTCTTATCTTTTGGTACTGAGACACCAAAGAACACCCACTGCCCCATGATACTTTGACTAAAATTTGCAGTGATTTCACCTAAACTCGCCACACAAACAATGGTTTATTCAAGGTGCGTGACTTCTTGGAATTTATGGTGGTCCTCTTGCAGCGAAGTGAAAATCCCCCCTAAACCAGAATAAAGAAGTTTAGCTGCTTTTCAGTCTATGAAGTCTCTAACTAGACAGTCAGTTCTGCAAGAGATCACTAGATGTGGCTAAAATTTGTTCTGTGCCACAGTTTCATCATTAAGAAATCATGAAACTGTGTGCAAAGTTAAACTCACATTCAAAATCTACACAGTAGATCCGGATCATGGCCTACTACAGTAATACAATTAGTAAGATCACAGGATTAACAATGTAAATACATTTGGTTTGGGTGGATTTTCACTGAGTCGTTTTTCTTGTGTGAGCCTCATTGTTTAGTTAGACGAGAGAAATTTGTGCTGTACTAGACACAGCGTTTCTCCATAAACTGTCGGATACCTTGTGCGCCGTGCAATGACCTTTGATGAAGACGACAAAGGATCGACTAGCCAACTCTTATAATTGCAAAATTGGTGCATGCATTTGTCTTTGTGCAACAGCAGGCTGAAATGAGTGAAGACAGCATCAGGAAGAGGAAGGAGTCTCAGAATGGCTCCACCGGTCACGGCGTGGACTGTCAGGCTACAGACAAGCCTCTCAAGGCTGCTGTGCTTCAAAAGGATGTGAGTGTGTGTTCCTGAGAACACGTCTCATTAGATGTTCACACCGTAGGATCCCACCATCCGTTCCTTTTAAAAGTAATGGGGGCTGGAACTGAGTACCAGGCAGTACCACAACAACCGTCTCCACATATTAACTCCACAATGATCCACTCAGTATTGCTATCCAGGCCCCCTAAGCTGCCTAAGCCCTAAAGTGAATTTGGGGGACTGAAAGGATTTCACAGGAGAAATTAGGATTATTATGACAGTTTTTCTAAACAATTAATAGCGAGCACTAACTAAATTTTACCTCACACCATTAAAGAAGCTCATAAGATGACATATCTGCTTATTTAAAAAGAGTCCACACTGATTAAATACATGACATGGCTGCGTTGCTTATGGAGGCTGAATTTGGAACCGCTCCAGTTAAAGATTGGCAAGAATCACATGATGATTGTCGCAAAGATTTTCTGTGCACAGCGGTGAAAGTCTACAGCGGTTTAAATTTGATCCACTGATAATGCTACATAAAAATGTTAGTGGGTCGCCAAAGTCATTAGGACACATCCTCAGGGCACAATAGATATGTGCCCCAAATTTCATGGGAATCCATTCAGTAATCTCTGAGACTATTTACTGAAAACCAAAAGTGCCAACCTCATGGTGACTCTGGAGGAAAAACCAGGGGGCTACATCCTCCGTAATGACCTTTATTAACAAATCCAACAGATAGATATGCACCATCTTACAGAGTGACAGGTAGACAACATGAAGAAAGTCTTCAATTTCTGCCAGAATTTCACTGAAGAAAGTTCAAATGTGAGCACTGAGGTAACACCTCTAACATTTTTTTTGTCCTGTCCTCAGGTCGGTCTGTTTAGTGGCGTCTGCCTGATCGTGGGGACAATGATCGGATCAGGCATCTTCATTTCTCCAAAGTCTGTTCTGCTTTACTCTGGAGCTGTTGGACCCTGCCTCCTTATCTGGGCTGCCTGTGGCGTGTTAGCAACTCTGGGTGAGAATGGCACACAAACCAATACATATTTTTATTCAGCCTCAGAGTTAATTTCTATCTCTCTATAGAGACTGGCTCAGAGATTCACTGAGCGCTTTACATACACGTTACACAGAGAACAATGGTGTGAAAATGGCAAGGAGCCCTGTGATGTAAGACACATTTATTATTGAGTCTTTTCGGTCAGTGTAACCCTGGACTCAGGGCGAAAGTAACCTGGCACCATACTGAGGGAATGTTTAATATAGTTGTTTTTTAATCTCTGATGGTTTTGTATTACATGTCAAATAGCCTTTCCCTCTCTGAATGTGAATGAATGTGGACAAAACACAACACAGGTGAAAATTCTGAAGCAGATATGGGACTTTGTCCTTTTGAATGAAGGTTTTACTCGTTAATGTTTATTGGTCATATCAAGGGTTGGTTTGCATGTTTATTGCAAGTATTTCTTGCCAAGTTTACTTCAGCACTCCCAGACAATAAAATCCCAGGGAAAACACTGGATCTGATATCATCTTATAATTTGGAGAATGTCTCTACTAAATTGAATCATTGACAATAATCTATTATTATGTTTCCTGTTAATGGTTTTACTTCCTTCATAAAAAATAACAAAGTGTGAAATAAGTTATATGATATTTCCCTTAAAATATCTCCATTTGTAACTTTTACTCTTATAGTCTAATCACTATTATTGGTGATGCATTATTATGTTTAGGAATAAAGTTATTAACACAGATTTAAGATTGAAAACATGACTAGATTTGACATTGAGGATATTGGGCAGAGAGGTTGCTCAAACCAAATGTTTCTTTTTTTGGAGAAATACTGAACCTTCATGGATTTTCCTACCACTAACAATTATAAAATTAGTTTTTTTTTTCCTTGTCTCATGCTCTCTCTGTCTCTCTGTGTGTGTGGCCACACAGGAGCACTGTGCTATGCTGAGCTTGGCACCATGATCACCAAATCAGGAGGAGAGTATCCATATTTGATGGAGGCTTTTGGCTCTATTGTTGCATACCTGTACTCCTGGACCACAGTTGTGGTATTGAAGCCCGCCTCCTTTGCCATCATTACGCTGAGCTTTGCAGAATATGCCTCCACTCCTTTTTACCCTGGCTGTACTCCTCCTCGTCTCGTTACCAAGTGTCTGTCTGCATCTGCTATATGTAAGTTTTGATGTAATCTTTCTGAGTTAATGTTTAAGAGCAGTAATTATGCTTAGGGCCTGTTACAGCCTTTCTAGAAGTTATTGATCAAGGACAATACCAAGACCTCAGATTTAATGAGGGGAGTTAATTTTTCCACATTTTGTCACCTTTTAAAGCGAAGGGGTTATTGCTCATCCATTTATTTAATATATGTATGTATGTATGTATGTATGTATGTATGTATGTGTTACTGTAAACTTGTAGGTATACTTGTATGTATGCATGTCTCTTTGATTTGAGTGGGGAGGGCTGGTTGTGAAACCATGCAACTGGTACATGGGGCACATGCTCAACTCCCAGGTAGCTCACTTGGTGGTTCAATCAAACGAGCACACCCATCAGAGATGTCTATGAAGACCACACAATTTGGTAATTATGATGTCTCTGGTCACAGGGTTGTGTTTGCTGACCACATCAAGCATGTAATAAGTAGTAGTATGTTTGTGTGTGTGTGCATTCATGTGTACTTGTATGAATTTGCTCCCATCTACAACCCCAATTTCAAAAAAGCGAAACTGGTCTCCTCAGCTCCAAAATGTTACAGAGTATTGTTAAAAGAAGAGGTGATGCGAAACAATGGTAAACATTCCAACTTTTTTGGAATGTGTTGCTGGTATCAATTTCAAAATGAGCCTATATTTTTCATAGAACAATAAACATTCTCAGTTTCAACATTTGATATGTTGTCTTTGCAGTATTTTCAAATAAATGATTTGCAAATAATCAAAATTTGATTTTATTATCATTTTACAAATTATCCCAACTTTTTTGGAAATGGGGTTATACATGAAAGATGAGTAGACATGTTTGATGTAATAATATTATATAAATAATAATCTCTTATTTGAGAGATGCAGTATTTTCAAATGTCCAAGAGAGAATGTTGTTCAACGTGTTATTACATTTCTTGTGTCTTCTCAGTGATTATCACCATCATCAACTGTTTGAGTGTCAAACTGGCAAGCTACGTGCAGAATGTCTTCACCGCAGCCAAACTTTTCATCATTCTCGTTATAGTCGGAGCCGGCATCATTATGCTGGCACAAGGTGAGCCTGCTGGCAGTACAAGTGTCTTTACCAACCCAGCCTTAAAGTTTTTTGTCCTTGGATTAAATGCTTATTAATGTCAATTAATATTTATTTATGTATTGTTGTGTATTTGTGTCCAGGAAAAACAGAGAATTTGTCGAATGCATTTGAAGGCTCGTCGACGTCTTTTGGAGCCATGGGACTTGCATTTTATAACGGGCTTTGGGCTTACGATGGATGGTAACAGTTATACTTCAGTTCACTTTGACCTTTGACACGATGTATACGATTATTATAGATTGTGAATTTCCCCACTGTAGGACGAATTAAGGCTTATCTTACCTTATCTTATCTCAACCACACTCCTCTCTAAAGCAATGCGTATATTATCAACAGCCTTTTCCTTCTGTACTAACTTTATATAGGATCACTGTGACCCTATTCAACCTTCTAGCTACTCTCATGCCTGAGATTAGATATCACATTGTATGAGTGCAGAAACATGGCAGTACAGAGAGTGGCAGCAACTCCTCCAGCTGTCCCCTCAAGCCTTGTGCATATTCCATGCATGCAGGGATGTGTCTAGATTTGGACCTGAATTATCACAAGCAACATCTTACTATTCTTCCACCGGTCAGCCATTGGTCCTGAGTAACTTTACTGACTCTGCACAGTAAAAGAGGTCTGTGCTGGTTTGTGCACTACAGAGCACCAGCAGGTGAAATCTGCTACATGGTGTTGCAGCTACAGACCATTTTGGGTTAGATTGTCTTCTCAATGGTCATTAGTTATTGGGTTTCCACAACAGTGCCTGTGCTGCCTGTGCTCTGACCAGCTGGGAGCTTCTTAGTTGGCCTTCCTGCACGTCCTCCTGGTGCAGGGGTATGTGACAGAGCATTGTTGCCTGACTTTGTCCCTTTGTTTGTAATCTGGAAAGGTGGTCTCACGTGACAAATGTACTTTTATTGTTATGCCATGCTGGTATCACACCAGGGAGTGCAAGTGTCAGGCTGCAGCCCTTTGTGACATTAAGACCAATTAGAGGGAAAAGACATTGAAATGGCACATAAATGATCAAAATACCATATCACTGACATTGAAGATACTGAAGGTGAGGGGTTACAGTCATCCTTCACATGACACTGCAGGAAAAACTAGGCCTGCCTTGTAGGCTGAGCAAATCCATGCAAATTTCAGGGTGCCAGGGAGAGTGATCAAGCTTTGAGATGACATTACAGATTATTTGTATTTCCTATTTTATGGCATTATGCTGCCTATGCTACCTTTAGAGAGGACACACTTTCCTTTTTTCCCCTTATTCCCTTGTTTTCTTAGGAATCAACTGAATTACATTACAGAGGAGCTGAAAGACCCGCACAGGTGAGACAAACTAAAACCCATCATTTTTAAGACATCCTTCAAAAAAAGTCAGAGCAGTGTGTGTGACGCTGTAGGCTGCACCCTTAAAGTACACTCGTGTTTGAACCTACAATGCAACAGATGAGTTATATCTACAGTATGTGTTTCCCTGCCAATCATTCAGGAATTTGCCACTGGCCATTCTCATTGGGATCCCTTTGGTATGCGTGTGCTATGTGTTGGTCAACATCGCTTACTTCACTGTGATGACCACCTCTGAACTGCTGCTGTCTTCAGCTGTGGCCGTGGTAAGAGGCGTCAAAGGTTGATGTGGTTTTGGAG
This sequence comes from Centropyge bicolor, assembly GCA_037975185.1. Classification (NCBI taxonomy): domain Eukaryota; kingdom Metazoa; phylum Chordata; class Actinopteri; family Pomacanthidae; genus Centropyge; species Centropyge bicolor. The sequence goes on along the minus strand of JBBMOC010000001.1, from coordinate 18,149,185 downwards.
AAGTTGAGAAGCCATGGAGTTTTCAAATAAATTGGTAATGATGTGTCGGTGGTGTTAGATTAAAGATTAATATACCATCATGACAAGTGCCTGACAGGGGGTTTCTTTCACATGTGTACAGTATGAGTACATTTTTTGTTTATTCTAGAGAATTTTAGATTAAAAGTCAGCTCAGTATTCAAGCTCTTCTCCCTCGTCTTTTCTCAAGGATTTGTTTGTACCTTCGCAGACTTTTGGAGACAGGGTCCTTCACTCTCTGTCGTGGATCGTTCCTCTTTTTGTTGTCTTCTCTACCTTCGGCTCTGCCAACGGAAGCTGCTTCACGGGTGGCAGGTAAAAGAGGCAACTGTCACATTAGATATGAAACACAGAGGCTAAAGAATTTTTCTGTCTGTGTGTGCAAAACTGTGCGGTGTGCATATTTGTGTGTTTGAGACAGAAGGCACAAATAAAAACAAAGTTTGAAGGTGAAAGTGAGAATACGGCGTTAGAGTTGGAAAGAGTGTGACAGACAGGAGGAAAGAGACAGAAATAGAAAGACTCAAGAGAGTACAGTAGGAGGAAAATACTCAACCACACGAAGTGTATTTCTGTCTCTCTCTTGTCACAGGCTTGTCTATGTGTCCGGTAGAGAAGGTCACATGGTGAAAATCATGTCTTATATCAGTCTGAAGCGCCTCACTCCAGCCCCTGCTGTCATATTCAACGTGAGTCCTGTATATTTAATGAGTTCCCTCGCATACTTTTTTCATGTTGAGACCTTTGCATGGTTATTTACTGTGTACAGGTTATGACAACTTAAAGCTGCTAAAAAATTCAAATACAGTTTATATAAAAAGTCTTATCAACATTACAAGATTACATGCAACTTCAGATGAATGATCTATCCACTGTGTTGGTACCTTTCAAATATGTGTTTGGTTTTTCTCCGTTTTAGGGTCTTTTGTCTTTTTTTTACATCATCCCAGCAGAAATCGACACCCTCATTAACTACTTCAGCTTTGCTCAGTGGGTGTTTTATGGTCTGACAGCGCTGGCTCTCATAGTCATGCGCTTCACCAGGAAGGAGCTCCACAGACCAGTAAAGGTGGGTCAGTCAGTTGTGTTTTATGCAGTCTGATGCTTTGTTAACTTGAAAGTGCAATCTGTATCGTTACACACATTAAGACTACAAAGACAGAGTCTCGTGTCATGTTTAAGAGAGAATGAAAGTGTTGTAACTGATTAGATAGTGAGACAGTAAGTATGATATTTAATGAAGTAGTCAGCATTGTCACCTAGGCAGGTAAGGCCTGTTCAGCACTTGTTAATAGAAACCCTAATATAGCAGACTTTTTGAACGTTTAACCAAGTCTCACCACTGTGCAGTAGATGGTGGTTTGCTCTAATTTTTGACTTCTGTATTTGTTGGTTGTAAATGAACCAGAACCCTGTTTGACTTTACATGACTCATACTTTTATTTACAAATTGTTAAGGAGCCCATTTTAAGCTATATTTTGTCTTGAGGGAAATATACCTACATATAAAATAACCCTCCAACTATCTGACATTAATAGGTCCTACTTCTTAAAGGGTATGCAGTTGGGGTTGTGGTCACAGGACAGAAGGACAAGTATTTAACACCTCGTGTGATTCTGTACTTAAAGGTGCCGATTATTATACCAGCCCTGATGGTCATGATGTCCTGCTACTTGGTCTTGGCTCCCATCATTGATAAGCCAGACCTGGAGTACCTCTACTGTGCTATCTTCATCTTCAGTGGACTTCTCCTCTACTACCCTTTCATCTACCGGAAGGTCAGCTGGGCACGCAAAATCATGAGTAAGTTTATTCTTAATTTTAACTGAAATTCAGGAGCTGAGTTCAAGTCATTTAAATATTCTTATTGGTTCTTTACCACCAGTAAAAAAGAAAAGTGATATAGAGTATCAAGTTGTGCTGACCTGACTTGAATAGCATTGATGTGACCTTTGACCTCCACATAGGGCCCATCACCATACATCTCCAGCTGCTGATGGAAGTAGTTCCTCCTGAGATAACGGAATGAGAGGGGATAGAACTGACAACCAGGACAACTTCTGCCACTTGTTTCGAAACACCTCGAGCCTGGTTTTGGAAACAGCGGGCTAGAAATTTGGTGCTCAGAGTGGATGTGAGCCAAACATCGGAGCTCACCTCTGTTGAATAGCTGCATGACAAAAGTGAAAGGGGACTGCACTCTGTTTGTAAATAGTGTACAAGGGTAAGAGGAAATTTGGGGTTCAGGGATAAAAAAAGAGGATCCATTTTTCTAGAGGGCGTCCTATATTTTCATAGATATAGTTGAAATTAAGATGTGAAAGAGCTGGTTTGATGATGTTAGGAGGTAGGATTTTACTTTAAGATACACAGCTTTTTTTTAAAGAATATAACCAGCAGTTATAGGAAGCATTAAGCTGTCATATTAAATATTTCTTGTGCAATAATGTTTGTACTGGGCCAAAGATCACGTGACGTAGAGCTGCTGGAAGATTTAGATATGCATGAATCTGCACTTGAGCAAAGGGAAATGGACTGTGGAAAACAACATGAAAGCTCAGTAGATCATGCAACAAGATGTAAGAACATATTTATACAACATATTTATGTTGCTCCAGAGGCTGTAAACGGACAAATCTGAGTTTCTTTAATGATGTTTGCACATTGCTTAATAATGCTCTCGCTCTTGTCTTTCACACTGGGATATACTGGAACAGTGCTGCAGTTTGCTATCTGGTGGTTTTTAAATGTATCAGTCTTGTTGAGCATAAAGTGGACATGAAAAATAAAACAATTTCTGATCAATATCTGACTGCTGTTTTAGTTAAGTATCTTTTCTGTGCATTTTGTCCATCACAGGGTGTAGACTCACAGACAATAGAGAGGTGTGTGATCATGAAATAATATTAGAGATATGTTTGCTTTTGACCAGAAAGATACATGTGTTTTGTATAACTTACTACTTACACATTAATGGGAGGTCCATGACAAACAGTTGATTACATTTCACATCATGAACTCGCACCACCAATTCGAGCAAGAACTGTAAATCACAATCTGCAGTATATGTATATCAGGTTTAACTGAGGTCTGACAACCAGTGACTTTTCAGATAAACATAAAAGGAACCATTAGGTTACAGAGCCTCAAACGATGATTCATCGGTCTCAATAGCTGCAAAATTATATAATGCATGATGCAGTGAGGTGATGAGGCCTGAAAGGCTTGTGTCTCTGGCATATGTCAAAGATTGGAAGAAAACGAATCTATAGATTTTGACCAGATAAATTTGAGTTTTTTACAGGAAAAAAAACATTTAAGGAAACATTTTATTCCAACACTGATGTAAACAGGGTTTTTAGAGCATCAAAAATATTAGAGACATAAATTTAGCTGTCTATGTCAGAATAAAACCGTGTTGAAATTTTTTTGTGCTGTGGGGCTATCACTTTTTTAAACATTTGATGAGACTGTGCTTTTAACAACACTACAAACTGTAGCCTCAAAAAAGAGTTGACTCTACCTCTATAGTTTAGTAGAGATAGTACAAACAAAAATTTAACAATAAGAAACAAAAGCAACAGAATGAGTGTTTTGACTGTTTCAAAGTCAAAGTCCCAATTGTCCACCAGATGTCAGTACAGCACTGTGAAATGGCCCTGCAAAGGCATTGAGGGTCTGTGCTGTTATCATTATTATATTAGCAATATTATCATACTATGCATTAATAGTTTGTGTGTTTGATATTTACAATAATGTATGGTATTACTTTCATGTTATTGTGATTAAGGCCAGTACTGGTAGCTGTAATAGTGGTGAAAGGGTGATTATGGAGCGCAATAGTCTTTTTAGATGTTGTTATTAATGTCATAATTGTAATTGTATATATTTACTACTTTACTTTAAGTAAGGGGAAAATGCCTCTTGCCCTTCATTTCAACACTATGTATAAACAAACCAGTCCTACTCCATTTGCTCTTTGTTGCCCTCTAGTGGTGCACAATCTCTCCACACAGAGTTAATCCAGGATCTCTGTGTTCAATCCCCTGGTATAAAAGTGAAGGTTTTCTGCAGGAGGTGCCAGTAAATCTGCACTGGCTGTGCTGAATGGGAGGACATTTACAGAGAAGCTGCTTCTGCCAAATTAGGTTGGAACTGTCTGAAGAAGCAGCATGCTGGTTGTGTCACCTGTTGCGTTTGGCTTCGTCAAGGATGCTGTTGTCCTGCAGAATCGACCCAGCAAGTCCCACATGATGAAGACTGAATGCATGTTGACAAAAAAGGCAGGAGTCCCCTGGCAATGACCAACCCGAAGGCCGTGTTGTGATTCAGAGCACATAGCTGTAACATAACATAAATGCCCTGGCTTACATCATATCTCCTCCTCCTATATTTTTTGGCTTTTTGAAATTTAGAGTAGAGCAGTTGCATTCTGTTTCATCACTCTTTAATGGGCATTGGGTCCCAGGATGAAAGAACAACATTTTTCATTTGGGTCCTGAGAAGAGAAAGTAAAACCACTCTGAATTTCCAAAAAGGAAAAAAAAAAAGTTTTGTCTTTCTGTGGTGTTGGTGCTTTTGAGATGATGCAAGACGACCGTCCATTCTTTGTGAGCAGAGTTAAGGATTCAACAGCTTTACAGACAGAGACCAGTGACTTATTTTGTAGTTGTAAAATGTAATTATTCATGTTCAGAGATCCGCACTAAACTTAGATCAAATGCAAATGGGAATCATGGCTCTGTTGTGTATGTATGCGTGTTTCATGAATGACTAAGCGTGCTTGATAATATGAGGCATCATTTATCCTGCTGCTGATGGTGTAGGGGGCAGATGAAGCAGTTTACTTCTCAGTCCCATGTCATGAATATAAGCCTGCTAAACTCATCACCTGCATACAGATAGTGTCCTACTGCTTTGCTAGTGTCACCTGTCCAAAACACTCAAATCTTTCTCGGCATTTTGTGACTCAGAAAGTGGTGATAGTACCAGTACAGCAAAAGGAAAAATACTCCATTAGAAATAAAGTCATGTATTTTAAATCCTATTTGAATAAATGTACGGAACTCTTATCAGCAATGTACTTAAATTACCAAAAGTAAAAGTACACATTCTGCTGAACAATGTCCCCAGTGCCTGATTTATTATTGTATATGACATTATTAGATATTTTACTGATGCAACAATGTGTAAGCAGCATTTAATAGCACTGTAATAGCTTTTCAAGGTGGAGCTAGTTTTATGTCCTTTAGATACAGTATTGTCTGGGGGTCAGACGTGTTCCAAGAGAAATCTGACGGGTCATGAGATGATCAATGAGAGAGCAAAGAAAATAAAACAAATTTCTGATCTTAATCTTCACAATGAGTTGCATTTAATGAGTCTATCAAGCTTTTTTTAAACATAAAATCTTAATCTGTACACCAACTATTTCTGTCAGTATTTTTTAATAACAACACTGACCTCTCAAATATAGTGGAATAGAAGTATTAAGGACAATAAAATGAATATACTGAAGTAAAGCACAGCTACATCACCATTTTACTTTAGTACAGTTCTTGAGTAAATCTGCTTACTTACTTTGCACCACTGTTTTGGATGAGCATTCAGGAGTTTAATTCAACACATTATAATATCTTAAAGCAAACAAATGAAAATGGGTATATAAGATTGTGGTTTTGTGGTATTTGAATCCCAGTGAGGTGTGAATGGAATGGATGGACACCAGAACAAAACAGAGAATTAAACCCAAATCACTCTGGCAACAGAAGGACATATTGTGTTAAAAAGCCTACAAACCATCCTTAACATACAAGCTTTCACATGCTTACACATACATTTTTCAGGCTGTACATCTTCATTTCAAAAGTTGCCTAAAAGGAGACAGTCATGTAAGCTGGCTGTGATATAATCAGTACAGTCGCTTCTATCTGTTTATTACCAACTACGACATGTCCTAATCAAACTTTGCATTAGTTCAGCGGCAGATTGATTGAACATTAATATGCTGATGAAAGTGAATGTGCACCAACACACACACACACACGCATTCTGTGCATATGCATGCAGCCTTGCCTGCATGGAGACACACACACACACACACACACATGCATGTACAGTACCCTCAAATATCATCTCATTAATGGATAGACGGCTCTGATGAGATCTCATCTGCATATCATTATCATCACATTAATGCACTTTTCCAATCAGTTACTGAATTAGCATTTGGATTAGAACCTCGCAATCATTCGGCGACCTTTCCAAAAACTGCATTATAATGTGTCACTAATGAACATATGCTGCAAATGAAGTCTGTGCTTGTTCTGATTGTTTTTGGATTATCAGAAATGATGCGTCAAAAGCTCAGAGAGGGAAAAGTATTTGGTGCTGATTTGAATTTGCAAAAAGTTTTGTTTTGTAATTTCCTGGGCGAGCTCAGGGTTTATCTCACATCCTTGATATTTGACTTGACTTAGTCACTATTTGCTCCACTAAGTAGTTTGGGATATTAGACTTAATCATTTGAAGGGCCCGTAATTTCAGAGTAAATGCACTCAGCTCACTGATTTTGCCGCCTGACGCCAGAGAAAATTGAGAGAAAAATTTGTGAAGAGCCCAAACACAGGTGGGAAAAAGAACCAAGTATCATTTAAACATCCGGCAGAGGAGTCTATTTTGTCAACATGACCTGTTTTCCTCCATTGGAGGGCACACTTGAATAAGCAGTGGCAGTGAAGTGAGCCTGAACCATTTCATGTACACTGTGATCCTTTTACAGTAGAGGATCCAAATCCATTTTTCCCAGACACATTCCCCAGATTTGTGTCTCACCCCCACCTGGCACGGCTCCCAGAAATGTCCTGGCATTGCCTTTAGTGTGAAGAACACTATGAAAAAAAATGCTCTTCATTTGAATTATTATGTTTCAAATGACTGTTCTCTCATAAAATCTCATTAGTAACTTTGCTTGACAGCCTTTCTCTTGTCATTATGAATGCCTGTTTGTCTGTGTTTTTTTTTTTCTTCAGTCAGAAAGTAGACCTGCTGCTGATTTACATGAAGTCACACTCTTTGCAATACAATACCACTTGTGGTGTTTATGGAATAATTCATGTCTCCCCACTCCTGTCCTCCCTCTGTTATATGTCACTGTCTTTTTTATGTCTCTTGTACGGGCTGAAGCTGAAAGACAAATTTCCTTGCTCTGTAACATGTGCATTGACAATAAAGATCGTCATTCATTCAGTCATTCATAATGTCATAAAATATAAAATAACAGTATGTCAGTTTCACACTTATATCAATTTAAAATTTGCCATTAAGCTACTGGTCCTACCAGCAGTGTGTTTAACTGAGCATGGGTGTGTTTCATTGCTTGTGAACTCAATTTTTCATTTGTGAGAAGCTGAATGTGGTCTTTCCTGTTGCAGAACGCACATAGACTCAGTGTTAATCCTCAAGCGCTGTGTGGGAAAAGCTTCCAAAATGGCCACATACTCATTGCCTGAATTGTGACAATGATGGTGAGGTACCGGTGTTTTTTTTTATTTTTTTTTTTTTTATTTTTTTATCTGCTTTATGCCTCACAATATTTCTATTATGATAATGTCCAACTCTCAAAAAGTAAGAAAGTACTAGCAAAGTAAAGTGAGCACTAAATTTAATTTAAAATACCTTTTATGTGATTGTCTAAACTGTCTGGCACTCAAGGAATGGCACTCTTTCATAAATCCAAACCATTTGGCACCTTAAGTTGCCTTTTCTCTTCCTCTCTGCCACACACACACACACACACACACACACACACACACTTACTCACTGAGTTACTCACTGTTCTTAAAAAAATGTGGATTTGTTTGTTTGCTTCCTGTTTCGACCATTTTCAGGTATGAACGAGCTGTGCCCAAGGCGGTGAATACAGCTGCTGATAAATTGTTAATGACATGAGTTGACCTCTGTTTTCTCACAAACTCTGCCAGCTTACGGCGGTTTGACGATAAAAATGACTTCTGCAGCGACTCCTACATCGCTTACTGGAGAGACGATTCATTACAACAGAAACCTAAATACCAGGGTGACTTTTTTTTTGTCTGCACTCCCATCCCTTCTCTTTCTTTTTTAGTGTGCTTTCTATCTCTCTTCCTGTACTATCCATCTCTTTGACTGCCTTCCTCTTGTTAACCTCTTCCCTGCCTTTCTCTCACTCCTATCCTCTCTCTCACACACATTCTTTTCCTCTCTCTCTTTCTCCTGCCAGGATTTTCTCTGTATTCCCTTTGATCTTCCTCCTCGTCCTCCTCCCCTCGCCTCGCCCTGTTGAGGCTCTTCACTAGGTTTAATTGAGCAACTTAGAGATCAGTGGCTGATGCCATCACGAACAGTCACTCACAGGTGAAGCCGCAGTTCGTCTTACTTTGCATATATCTGTGTGTGAGAACAAAATGTTGAATACAAGTAGATGTATTTGTGTTTGTACTTCCCGAATTTGTATGCACATATGCACGACTGTGTTTGTGTGTGAAAATTTCAGGGACCAGGAGCGGAATTAAAAAATATATATATATAAAAGTGGTGCTTGCTAATTGTGTTGCTGTGCATACTCGGCTCTTGCTCTTGCTGTAGTTTCTGGCTGTTTAGCGGCTCTTTGATCAGCAGATAGGGAGATGGTAGGGAGGCTGGTTATGCTGGCTTCCCCCGCCTGATGCACGGGTGGCTCCGCTGCACATTCTGCACACAGTGGGAGGCTGGACTGTTGGTGTGTGTGTGCACATATGTGTGTGAATGTTTTGAGAGTATAAAGAGAGAGGAAGATGCATATAGGCAGAGATAGGTAAATAAGGAAAGTGTTTGTGGTGAGAGAAAGAAGAGACAATGAGAAAGACAATGAGAGGGAATAATTGGGTGATGGGTGACATTTTGCCATGAACGAAGGAGTGCAAACAGCTTTTAGTGGCTGCCTGGCAGGATCCTCTCTGATGTTTATTCTGCCTGTGTGTACTTCTAAACACTACCACCAGCCACTGCTGCTTCTCAGCCAAGTTATGATCTCTCAGCCTCCGTGTCCAAGATGGTTTTCGTCATCTGTCGATGAGCATTGGAGTAGCAGAAAACACTGTATCGATAAAAAAGCTTTTACAGTTAGCATCATTTCACAGAGTTCAATCAACACGCAGTAATTGCAATACATTACTGTGCATTGCCAAAGGATCCGCAAAAATGAGAGAATGATGAGACTGAACATGAAATTTAAAATAAATAAATAATGCAACTGTCTTCCACTCCATATTTTGGGCTTGTTATATAACTGTGTAAATATCAGTAAGCATCCATAAAACCAAACTCTAAAGTCCAAATAGCCTGCTCATTCAAATCAATAATGCCATTTTCACAGTTATCACACTAAACAAGGTAATCCTGTTTTCTCATATACCCCCTCAGAGCAAATGTGCAAGCTGTGACATGTTACTTGTCATCCAGTCAATAACAGTCAGGTCGCCTATCTGGGGATGGCATTAAAAGACAAGAGACAGTCTTGTTTATGGATAAATGTGTTCATATAGATTTCCCATACAACTCATATAGCATGTTATAGAGAGGCAGTCTCTCATATTAGCAGGCATGAATCAGTTCCCTTTATCGACACATAAGCAAGTGCAGCGGTGAAATCAGCATGTACAGTACATGCTGTGATGTGTTACTGTACCTATGAATAAAGATATGACACTGGTTCCACAGGGGCTGCAGGTGATTGCAGGATGGCAAAGTCACACCTTGGATATCAATTAGACCATACTCAGTTACTTCAAACGGAGAAAAAGGACCAAAAAAAACCCCACTTCACCTTTTCACCTATAACATAAACAGGACTGTGTGATGTTTCACAGATTATCAGAACCTCTGCTTCTTTGATGTGAGCCAATGGAAATTGAATTTGGGAGCTGCCCTTGTAGCAGAAACTCTCTTTAAAGAACAGGCCTTCAAGGAGCAGTCACTGTATCAAGGAAATATTTCTTTGCACTTTTACAGGGCTGTAGTGGTGTCCCTCAGTGTGAGGAGCAAAGCCTGCAAAATATCCTTAATCATATCCCTTGGTGAATAAGAGAGGGGTCAAGAGACTGCCAGTGTAAGCTCTCATGCTGGATCTGAAAAGAAATACAGGCTTCTACATACATATCAAAGACAGGTACTCCGTATGACAAGAGATACAACATTCAACATGTGATTACACTATTCCTGGTATCTTCAGTGAGCTAAATTTACTAACCCATGTTTGATCCAGTGTCTAATTAATTCCTTAAGTTCTTGTGTTTATAGCAGGGAAGGGGAGAGAGGGTGTACGGTATGTAAGGAGAGGGGATCTGTCTTTGAAGTGGTGTTCTGCAAATCTCTAGAGGACCACCAAGCCCGAGGCTGGACTCAGGCTTTGGGGAGAAGAGCAACAACCACTTTTTTTCACTGTGGGGCCAAAACTGGGGCTGGCACGGCCGTGTTTGCTCCGCTAATTTACCATTGTTATTTGTTTATTTGAAATAATATATCCCATCAGAAATATCATGTCCTGTGGTCAACAAAGGTCAAGAGAGAAAAGACTAAAAGTTTGCTTTGATTGAGACTGAGAGGCAAATAAGAAGTAAGCCTTTGCTGGCATTGTTTGGCTCTGCACTAGAATATGGGCTCTTAGCAACACTGAAAAACGAGAATCTGCAATCCTCTGTGGTATACCCCTCCCTGTGCCTAACTAGCTAATGAACTATCAGCTATCTATCTTCATTCCACCCAGGGCCCACTTGTCCTTCCCTGCAGACAGGAGCTACTTCTTGGCAGGTCTTGCTGAGGGGAATCCAAACCTCCTGGCTCTAAAGTAAAGTGTTGCATTCTTCTGAAAGTCATTTTGAGGTGAAAAACAGACTTCAGTGATGCTATTTCTGTTGTCGTAGACAGCACCATCAATATTTGTGAACATGAAACAACCTCATTCCCAAGCCACAAACCAGACTGCTGTAATGAACTGTGATGTCAGCAAAATACTAAATGCTAGGATTCGGTCACACTGGTTTTGTGGAGCAAATGACTGCTTGAGAATAATTTCACGAGTCAACCGATTCACTTGATTGGAATTCATTTGAGCATCGAGCATAATTTGGTTGATGCATTTTGTTCATACTTATTCTGTTCATGTATGTTGCATGCCGTAAACTTCTCTTTGCAAAATTAAGGTTTAATAATATGTTTTCCTATGATATCAATTTGGAAGTCACCCATACAACAGACATAAACAAAATAGAGGTGATAAGTGTGTACCCTACAGGTGGATTAAGTGTCACATGAACATGTCTGCAAGTGGCAATGTTTGAAAAATATAAACCATTTCACATTTTCACATTAACAGAGGGATTGTAATAAATTCCTGGGAGGAGGCATACAGGGCCTGATGACTGTAAGGGGTGTAAACAACAGTAAAACAATCCTTCTTCTCCAATACCCTCAATAAAAAAAATAGTGTCACCAGCTGTAACAGACATGAGCATAAGCAGTTAATTTTATTGTGGGGATTTTATTTTGATGTTAACATCAGCATACAGAATAACATACTCATATTTGTATTTGTATGTTAACATGCATGATAATAAAACTAAAATCAGGCATTTTGACAGAAAATGTACAAGTGGTACTAATAAAAATGATAATGCTCTGGTTTATTTCTGTGTCTGCATGCACAACGTCAGGGCTCTTAGTTAGACCTCTGCCTGATGAGTCAAAATGAGAAAGGCCTAATGGATGTTCCATGTTGATGTTTCACATTTGACATTTTGCATGTAAGAAGGCTTTTAGCATAAATCTCAAAGTACAGCTGGTTCTGAGAGGAATTCGAGCATTAGTTTTCAGATGTTTCTCGCCATGAACTGAGCTGGACAAGTGGAAATTCTGATGTGCTGATAGTGATGCTCAATCAAATTTCAGGGGTCAGCGTTGCTTATTTGGATTCATCCTCTTGGGACCGTAACATTGGATGAATGGATGAATAGCCAACTTTCAAGGCCATTCATGCAATAGTTGTCAAGTTATTTTACTCTGCTGTGTAATAAAGTGTTGGACAAACAGACTGAAGGTCGTCCTGAACGTCTGGCTGACATTGCCATCCTAATGCCAGCAAGGGTAAATAGATGGATTTAGCTAATGGTAATTTAAAGTGAAAACAGCAGTCAATAAATCACTTGCAAAAAGTCACTTGTCTTGAAGGCAGGCAGTTTTGTCAGATACCACTTGGTCAAGACAATCTTTTTTTCTCTCTCTGTATGTATGTTTTTCCCATTACAGTGTCACAAAATGCAATAATTCACTTTTCACAGCAGATATTGTGACTTGTCATTGCAGGAAAAAGTATATGTGCCACTAATAACATTACCTTTGGCTCTGATCTATTCAAGTGTAAATGAGCCATGACACTATGACAGTGAACCAGCATGAACATCACCAGGACCCTGAAAATGAAACATCTTCGATTATTTACACTTCTGCCTTTATTACATTGATTTGCAAAAATGTCTCCGGTGAAAAATCATAAAATTTTATTGCACACTTGTTGCTGGGTAAATTCAATCTGCCAAAATACAAAGAAAAACTGCTATACAAATAAGGCTGATATTTCATGTAATTCTGCTTTTAGGAAGCAACAAAACACACTAACAAAGGTTTGTGTTTTTCAAGCACCAGACATAAATAATGATAAGGGTGACATGTGATTATAACTAAGTTGTGGGCCCAGTTAAGAAAAGCAGATATAACTGTGAAAGTGGGGGAAATATCAACTAGATCCAACATTTCCCTGCTCACAACATATCTGATGGCAGCTCTGAAAACACTGTACATGTTGTTGTGGCCTTTCTCGTTGTAAGGAGATGAAGTTTTGTATGGATCATACCATGTTACCTCTCAAAATCAAACATTTAAAATCAACCATTAAGTGGGTTCAATTTAAATTCTCACTTATGAAACGTGTGAAATAACTACAATTATATATTTTTGGTCACTTTCTATCAAACACAAACACACCAGTTTAACTTTTTACCACCGCACACTCCCCCTCTCTGCGGCAGTGGTTCGCTCCTCTCTCCAGCTGATCGGCCCAGGTTTCCCCGGTGGATCCGTCCGTCGGCGGTTTGACGGCTTCGGTGTCTCTACGACCCTTTAAACCTGCTATCATTTCACGGAGTCAGTGGCCGCTCGTGTCGGCAAGACGGTTCCGGCCCAGTGAGGGATAATCCCGCCGGGGGTCTCGACTCTGTGCTTGTGCAAACCAGGGGATCTGAAGGCAAACAGGAGGCCCTCGGTCTATCCCCGGATTCACCTGCTACACGGCGAGCCTGACACGGAACACCGACATGGGGGACACGGGCAGCGAGGGCAGCAAGCCTCCCAGTAACGTCAACGTTATACCCCCGCGCTGCCCCTGTGGTTTCTGGGGGTAAGCCTCTCTAACGTCTTTCTTCCTCTGCCAGCAGCAGCTAGCACAGCGGCTAGCCACTAGCGTTAGCAGCACAAACAGGGATGAGCTGCTTTTCTTGTTATTAACCCCCCCTCCTCCCCATTGTTTTGTAGCATTAGCAGCTAGCTAACGCCAGCTGGCCTCGGTAGACTGTCCCTGTGGAGGCAGAGAGCAGGGCAGGAATGTGGGATTAGCCCTCCAGGTAACGTGACAGGTGTGACTGGGCTAATAAAGTGGCTACTTTTAAAGTCCTCAGTTCGTAAATGAGGCCATAAACCTCAAAGTGGGAGCTGGGTGGAAACTAGCTCTGTTGGTTTTATGTGTTCAAATTAGCAGGCTATGTGCTAATGTACTGACACATAGTAGCACAGGCTGGCACTCACTGACACACTGTGTTTGTTTAAGTTTGACGTTAATCCTCCTGAGGACATTTTGTGAGTCAAGTGTGTTTGGATACTTTCTGACAACAAAGTCTTATGAAGCCAATTTATAATGAGGTTTCATGACTTTTATTGACACTCGCTTCACATTATTTTACAAGTGCTACAAATCAGTGACATTTCAGCCTGCTTCATGTTTATATTAATTGACAGAGATTAATTAATACATTTACAGGCATATAAAATACATTCACAGGGGTGATCACTATAGTAAAATACACTTTTAAAGCAATATGTACATAAATGTCAAACATATACAAGTAGAATTACATAATGCAGCTTTAAATTGAGGTTCAGTTTGTTTACTATTTGCATTCAGTGGGCCATCTTAAAGGTTGTCAAGTTTGCTTTATGGGTCCTGCTTGAGAGAGAGGCTTGCTGTACTGTACATTCTGGGCATATTATGGTTGGTTTGTTGGACTTGAGTAAATTAGCCGACTTTTTTCAGTCTTCAATTTTCAGCTTAGTGGTAAAAGAGTGGCTGCTTTTTTTTTCTTTCTACAGACAGACAGACAGACAGACAGAGTACTTTATTAATCCCTTTGGGAGGTTCCCTCCGGGAAATTGGCATTACGCTTCTAAATTATAAAGTTTGTTTTGTTCCCCCCTCCTTATTATATATAGTAATATATAAGCCATGAGAGCTCACTTAGTACAGTCAAATACCTAAATTCACTCTTTACATAGTTTAGGAAGTGATCTATGTGGATGTGACAGCTCAGCTGCTGACTGGTTGGATAAACATGGATATGATGTGAAACAAAAGCTATTGTGATCTCAGTAACCCGGTCATAATGCCAGAGATGAACATGTTTCCAAATGCTTTTCTCAAGAGGACCTGATGACCCACTTGATAAGAGTTCACTGAGTTTTTATGTTATGTGGAGCATCTCTGAGTCTTGTTACAGTATCAAAGCTAAGCACTGAAAGTTTCACATTCGCTAACAGTCTAGCATAACACTGTGATGATCTCCCCCAATTTGCAACTCCTTTCAGCAAGTCAGAAAGTCACAGCTGTTATAGACACTTATTATTTCATTTCCTCTCACTACTGTTCTGATTGTAATATCAGTCTGTTTTTATCCATCATTTGCCAGTCACTAATAAATAATCTTAGCTCTATGTTGTAGCTTTAAGGGTTGTTGTTAGTTGAAGATGTGCGACTAATGATGATGTTCAGACACTGGGATGTGAGAGGTGATTTTTTTTTTTGTCTTTATTTTTTATACCAAATTAATCAGAAATGTGGTCAGTTACAGTATTGTAATTGTAATTATTTTATTACCCATAATTACCCGAATTTCCCCTATGGGGGATCAATAAAGAATTATCTTATCTTATCTTATTGCCTGCATGAGTCAAGCCTGTTTGTAGGATACACCTCCCCCATTGTAGATAAGAAACAGGACTCCTGGAGTATTTTCCCTGACTGTTTTGCTTTTTTTTGGGCTTGCCATCTTCTAACGTGACATCCAGTAACATCATTCTTAGCCACTTCCCATATCACTCTGTCTCGACCACGCCTGTGGTTAAAGTCAAATGGAGGTGCTTTCCAACATCTATGAATTATTTCCTCTATAGCAACAAAACATGAGCCAATTTATTACTACCAACTCTTGTAGACACATTTTCTGTGTCACATGTCATGGTCTGGATACACTGAAGGAGACATGTTTTTGGGATGCATCCTTTAAAGTAGAGAGATTAGATGATTGTCATAAAATGTTTTATTAGATGATATATAAATTATTCATAGCTTAGGTTTAAGGAAAAATGGCAGCCATTCACCGGTTCTACCTTCTTAAGTGTAAACATTTTCTGATTGTCCTCTTATTCTGTCACAGTTAACAGAATATATTTTGATTTTGGCCTGTTTTTTGGACAAAATAAGATATTTTGATAACATGAATTTGCTGACTTTTTAAAAAAAATAGACAATCATTGAATCATGAAAATAAATTATAGATTAACTGATAATAGAAATGCTTGTTAGTTGCTACCACTCTTCAGAGGATATTAAGACCAAGCTGAACCAGCTGTTTCTCCCCAATTGTAATGAACCAAGGCTGGAAATACAGTTCAGCAGCCCCTGCCAACAAGTCCAATATTTCAAAGTTTATGATAAAGTAGCTGACACTAGATACCTGGGGAAAGTTTGAAGACACCAGAGTGTTCAGTATACCAGGTTAATGTTTAATACATCCATATAACTTAATGTTTAATAATAGGTTAATTTTTATATATATTCTTATAACTTCAGACAGACAGACAGAGTATTTATTAATCCCTTTGGGAGGTTCCCTCCGGGAAATTGGTAATGTAATGTTCCATCAATGTCTGTAATGTTCCTGCAAACATGTTCATACTCCTTGTGTGACAGGCCTTGCTGTCTCGTTATGATGGATTTGGTGAAGGAAACAGCCCCTGAATTAGATTGATAATAGGCTTTGTTGTGAAAAGTGTGTTGGTCCTTGGATCACCCATAGGACAGAAGGTTACTTTATGTCATTAAGGTTTGCAATGGGAAAAAATGGGAAGTCTTAGGCATCACCTGTAAGTTGTTTTGTATGCTGCAGACTTCTTTGACGACATTTGAAACACAAGTTCCTTCAAGCTGTGGCATCGCATCAGTGCACTCACTTCTCATTTGTCTCTTTCATACAGTTTGTCTCTCACGTGGCTCTGTCTGTCTCAAGCTTGTTTTTGAAGAGGCGCAATCAGGTGCACCATGTATAGTTGTGATTGGTGCTCTGTGGCTCATAAACTATAATTACATCTGGCATTTCAGCAAGAGTTTAATGCTTGTACCTCCTTTTGTTATTCCCCCCTGAGAGCAGAAGGCTTGATTGTCTCAAAGTGATCTTTGACAGGGGAGGCAAAGAAAGACCCCCTTTGTTCACTTTTTCTCAAATCTGGGATCACAGAGATGTCATTAATGTTGATTTTACTGCAGAGTGCTTTAGTAGAATCAAAATTTGGATTTGAGCTCATTTGGCAGAGCTACATTCACTGTGGCTTTTCATTTTTTAAAAAATAAAAAAGCAAGGATATCGAATGCTTTGTTGAGGTTGCCTGATTTGGTGGAGAAGGTGATTTTTAATTGCAGATAGGATAAACATGAACTACAGCTGCTGTAGTAATCAGAAATTAGATTTTGTTGTACTTTTTGTCTCTTTCACATCAAGTACAGATTTCTGTTTTGCACCAGCTTAATTTTATCATGCCTCTAACAGATTCACAATCTGCTTGTGCAAGTTTCATGTTATCAGTTGTGTTTGAATGTGGTCAAGGTTGGCAAGTGAAGCTTAACTAGGACTTACCTCATGTTGTAAGTTGAACATCCTGTATTTCCATCATGTCCCAGCATTATTTGCTAAATAAATACATGGCTAAAGACACAACTTCTGTTTGTTGCTACTGTGGTCAGCTGCTAGATTTTGGTATTCTAACAGGTTTTTGGTGGAGGTTTCCTTTCATGTTGAAAGATTCAAACGTGACTTCATCTTTAACTTACTTTAATTTTTGCTGACCTGTACTCACTCAATAATATTGAAAAACAGTTTTCAAAGCCACAATATGCTTTACATTGTGTGCTGTTTCCTGTGCTAAGTAAACTGTGAGGGATACTTGAGAAAGAGCCTGATTTGTCAAATCCAGACTACTGCATTATCAACTTATTGTAATAATTTCATATGAGACAAAAGATGTATAACACTGAAAAGTATTGAAGATTTCTGTTGGCACCACATAAATTGCTAGATTAGTCAAGTAATTGCTTTAATAAATGAGTTAATCATTGCTAGTCATAACAAAAATGTTTTGAGATCAATAGAGGTACTGAATCCATGGCTGGCAGAGGTTGCATTGCAGAATAAAATGAGGTAAAAAACACAATGGCAGACTACATTTGGCTCACAATGATTGCAGTTCAAGGCCACTACCAGTTTAGTACTGGTTCTCAATACCCATCTCTATTCAAGGCAACTGCACAGCTGTATAAATCATAAGTGCTATGTTGCCTATTATGAAATCTTAATAAGATAGTTACTATAAAACTATTCAGATCAATGTTCTTGTCTGGCAATGGAAAAAAACCTGCATATTTATACCACAAAGTGCCTCTTTAAAACTTATTCAATTAAAAAGGGCCTGTATGGGTTTTTAACATCAATGTTGTGATTTTGAATTCTTGGTCAACGAGCTCAACAAGACTGTGCTGCCCTTAGTGTTTCCAAAGAGCCCTTCAGCAAAGTAAAGCTACTGGACATGTTCCAGGTACAAATGTAGAACAGTTGCATATAATCTCTCCTCCTCTGTGCTGTTTTATTCCACATAGATAAACTATTGTCTAATATCTAATTCAACCACGTGCTTGGGCGACAAAATGACTGTGAATAGTCTCTGTTAACAGACTTCTGTCAGTATTCAGGAAGTCATTTATGATTTAACTGCTCGTGTCACTCAAACTGCATCATGAAGGCGACAGAAACCATCTTCCTGTCTGTTCCAATCAGATGCTCTCATTAGTAACAGCAGTGGGCCGAGTATGAAGTAGACTGATTGTGTGCACTCCCTTCAAGCTTCACCCAGCTTAACAAGCATGCAACTGTTTCTTTCCTGCATGTTGTTTCTCTTTCTTTCTCCCCTCTTTTAGTTCCTTAATTAATTTGCAAGTTGATTACCTCTGATTTGTAAGGTTAACAACAGGATATGACTTATTGTTTACTCAGCTTCTGCTTCCTTCCTGCCTCTGTCCCATGATGAAGTTTCTCCTCTATCCTTACTTCTTGCTTCCTCCTTTCTCCTTTATACCAAAGAAGACACATACACACACCAGTAGACTGACAGACCACCGTCAGGTCGACTGCAGCTGACCCTACATTTAGAAATGAGGACAAAGGTGTGCAATGAAGCACCCAAAATAAATAGAATGTGACTGATAGCAGCGACCGTCACGCTCAGTGCGCAGACAGTAAGGACGAGGGCTGGAGAGGAAATGAGAGGAGCCCTCTCAGAGGAAAGCCAGAGCCATCTGTTGTGAAAGAGTTGTGCCACTGAAATCAGCAAGGCTTCAGTGATTAACCCCCTAACAAGAGCTATTTTATGTCAAAGATCTTTATCCGTGACTATGAAGGGAAAAGTATGTTGAAGTAAGAGAAGGATTTTAGTTGAAATACATGAATAATTCAGCTAATAGAAACATATTTTGCTGGTAAAGAGACTGAGTTAATGAGGTTTGTAATTTCCTCCATCCGTTTTCTCAGACCAGTTGAGTGTTTGTCTCGTCAGCTGTCTACATTGCCGACCCACTCACTAGAGGCCTTCAAATTTCTGTGGGAAATCAACTGTTTGTTTACAAAATTGAGCCAACTTGTTCCACCATACTGGCATCTTTTACTCCACTGCCACCACATTGTACTGAGTCACTGTTTCTTAGTTTGACACAGCTGACAACCATTGGCCCATAACTTTTTAATCATATGTATTATATATTCACCCGAACCACTGATTACTATACCATGGGTCAAATAAAATTCCTTATAGATCGACTGTAGGTAAAAATGTACAAATAGAAAAAAAAGGAAATTGGCTTTAAATCACTAGAATTGTTGTATAATAAACAGACAGGCAACAACAGATGACTGTCATTCAGCTCATTTTCGAGCTACACTGAGTCATTTCCATAGAGTTGAAAAGTTCAAACACACAGATACACAGCTCTAATATAACATTGGTTTATCAAGTTTCTATGGCTAACATGTTAGCAAAACCTTCCAGTAGACACCCCACATGGACTTCAATTTGGAGTTGTGTTTCTTGATGAATTTAAAGTACAGTGTTCACTTGTTTTTAGTCCTGGTTTGGTCAACAAACTCCTGACAACAATATCTGGGTCTTTAGCTCCTATGCTGGATGCTGTTCATCAGTGACTGAGACTCATAAGATAAAGTGTTAGATTTTTAATTTCTACTTGGAAGTTTAATATTTAATGTTCCTATGTGGCTTGCAGGATGAACATAAAAAGATCTAAACAAATGTCACACGTCAGCTGATGTAGCCTCCTAGCTAGTCTGCTGCTTAGACCTTGAGAGCCTCATAGCATGGCAGCTTTGGATTCAGTGAATAATTTAATACCATAGCCTGGATCACACTCTTCATCTTTTCCCTACCGGGATCCCAGATGAGAAATAAAGTGTCAGTCCGGGACTTGGGGTCATAGAAACATGTTGTTACTCTTGCTGTGTGGAGATACCCACCAGCACAAGGCTCATGCATTTTTTTCAGACTCATACCACTTTTACACCAAAATTAGCACGATTGCATTTGTGTTTTTTTTTCTGGTGTGTCATGTTCACTGTCATGAATGCGCCAGAAAACATGTAATGGTAAAAAGCAGCATGGTATGTTACAGTGTTATGGCTGTCACTTTTTGAGAAGTCTTTTACTTCAGTCTCTCTTTTAATTTCTCACACATCACTGCTGGAACCAATAGATACCAGTGACTTTCTGCAGTCAAACTGACAAATGAATGTTGATTGTTCTTTCACACGAACACAAGATATGAGTAGGTATTAGTGGGTTTTTGGTCCAGTGTGAAATGGGTATTTTACCAGCTATATGATTAACACATTTATTTTCTCTCTCTTTTCCTCAGGTCGAGCAAAACTATGAATCTCTGCTCGAAATGTTTTGCAGGTAAGTTTTTGTTCCTCTTTGCACTTGTTTGGTTGACTGATCTTGCGTCTATCATAGACTTGTGTACAGTAAGAGAGGGGTGTAGGTCAATGACTGTCTCCGCTTCTCTAGCTGTTCTGAAAAGGCCTTGAAGTGATGAAAAGTGGTGAAACAAGTCTGAAAAAGAAACTCAGGGGTAAAGTGGACAATTCAGTGAGAGATTTGTCCTTCCTCATTTAAAACTCTTTAGAAACCTTCAAGTGTGGGACTTTTTGCTCAAATCTCATCAGTATACTTAGGTCCTTCTGTCTCAGGCTATAGTTCATCCTCTGACAAAACAGTGAGTAGAAAACTGTCCATTTACATAAGATTTGAAGAGAACTGTCGGTGCACCAATGTTTGTAAATGAAACTGGGCATCATCCAGAGATGCACCTGAGTTCCCGCTGTGCCACACTTGGCGCTTGGCCTGCTGCCTGAGTTAACAAGCACTTCATACTCTAAAGCTTCTCACCATTTGACTTTTTACACAGACATTCAGAAGAAGCAGCCAGATGATGATTGTGCCCCAAAGGCCTCCTCAAGCTCCAGTAGCAGCCAAGCAGACATCTTCTGTAATGAAACAAACAGCAGCATTAGTCAGTCCCTGATGTCGATGCCTAACACATCAGAAGACCCTTTGCCAGGAGAGACAGCAGCCTCATCTCTACCTGCTCAGGACGGTAAGACGGCACTTAACCAGTCACAAATTAATGTTATCAGGCTTTTTTAAGCTCAGATAGTGTCGGTCCTCTTTATTATCTCAAATGAGTGACTTGCCTTGGCTCATAGTTCATTGACAGATAGATTTTTGCTTCATTTTTCTTTGAACCTATGAAGAGTAGAGCACTCCCACTCTGAAGTGTAGAACTTAAAGGCTTTGTAATGTGAGTGTAGTGTCTTTTAATACGCAAGTTCTAATAATAGTGGTCAAAACCACAGAGTATTGTAGCTAGACCAGAGCATTCTTCTGTAAAAGACTGCTACTAGTTTGTGCCAACCGAAGCAGCAGCTGCAGTGCCCCTGTCCTGGCTATATTTGTCCTCATGGCACAGATAGAGAGAATGATAGGAAAGGGTACCCGTCCAGAAGTGGAGGTTTTAAGAGGACACCTACAATTGCTAGAGCATCGGTCATCACTATACAGTGACAAGGTTATTCATGGAGGCTGATCCAGGACAGGACAATAAAATAGCGACCAAATGGATGTGTGGAACTTGTGAAAACATTTCCCCACACTAGCCTGCTCCTCTGGAGAGCTTTTCAGTAGCAAAACAAGTACTGGTTTATTGATGATTTTTAGATTTTTTTTTTTTTTTTTAAAAAGGCCACTCATGGAAGTAGCTTGTAATTCACCCACTAACTGACAAACTCATTTGTCAATGAGTTTGCTCATTTATGCACCATTAAGTTAAAGCTTCCACTTTTTTTAACATTAAAGCTCAGTAAGGAACCCTATAAAATGAATGACTGAGTATCCATCAGCCTCATCTGTGCTTTGAGACTGATGCTAAAATATTCCATATTCCCAGTTATAAAGCTGAAACAAGCTTGGTCACAGAACTGCTAGTCTTAACCCAGTGCATCAATTTTACCAAGCATTAATATTTATAAGAGTGAGGAATTAATACCACTTTTTTTTACCATAGAAAAAGTTTAATAACAGTTATAATTATCACAGTTGGAGTACACAGATATACAAATGGGAAATGTGTACATTTGACTCTGTTGCATTTCCTTTAAAACTGTATCAGATGGATGATATCTTTTACCCACCCACAGTCAGACGTCTCTTGGCTGGCTTCAGTCTGCACACATGCACGCTGCTGTCTCTCCTTCACAGATATCTATCACCTTCTCTGCGAAAATAAATAAATGCTCACAGCATAATAAAGGATTCCACACTCTCCAGTCACGGTCTTTTCATCCTGCTACTGTGTGGTAAACTGTACTGCAGTATCAGAGCAACCAGTCTGTATCAGCACCTCAGGCTGTTATGATTGTAAACTATGTTCCTTTCAGGCAAATCAAACTTGACCTCATCTGTCAATTAACTGCAGTTTAGCAAGTTTTTTTCTTTTATGTTGATGGCTTCTCTATTTTGTCTTTGTATTTTTATATGGGGAAGTGCGTGCATATGCAGGCTTATGTATATGTTATTTTATGAATTTAAGGGATTTTATACCGTTTATAATTATATGCTCTATTTTATGGATGATTTTTCTGTTGAATTGTTTATTGCTCATTACAAAATCAATATATCCAAGAAATATTTAATTGTTTACACAATTCCTCTGAAGTTTTAAAAAAATGTTTTTGTCCTCTCTTTTATTGCATATTCTTTTCTCATCCTTTCTCTTTTCTTCCTTTTTCTTGCTGTATCTGTTTTTCCAGAAGTATCCAGCACAGACGCAGTCTTCAGTTCACTCTCCACTCCCACAAAACGCTCCTTTGAGTCAGGTATGCTTCAGCTCTACCATTACAATGTCCATTACTGTGTTTTGCACTGTGTGCTTGCCATGTCCGCTCAGGGCATTACCGTGGAGAAGCAAGTTGCATCAACGACATTGGATTGATTCCAAAAGGTCCAGGTTAATTGTTCCTCCAGTGGAAACAGCAGAGGGAAGGATATTGGGGACGCAGTGGAGTGTATCTGCCAGAAGGTGCACATGTAAACACACAATCAAGTGGTTACTAGACTGATTGCTGGCTACAATTTTATACATATGTATATGTATATATATTTTATACATATATTAACTAGACTTTAGATGAAGAAAATTGTAAAGGTAACACAGAAGGGAGCTTTGTAGCTAAGTGATTAGCACTGTCACATAACAAGAAGGTTCTAGTTTTGATTCTACAAATGAAAGAAATAGACTTGAACTATTCAAGCTGAAACA
Organism: Centropyge bicolor; assembly: GCA_037975185.1. Lineage (NCBI taxonomy): Eukaryota > Metazoa > Chordata > Actinopteri > Pomacanthidae > Centropyge > Centropyge bicolor. The sequence continues at coordinate 18,125,621 of JBBMOC010000001.1, read as the reverse complement.
TGTGTGCAGACCACATCATTATGAACAGCATTATTATGAATTGAATGAGGTGTATGTCGATAACTCCTCAGACTTTCTCTTAGTGTAGATTTTCCCTTTATTGTACTTTCACCTTTAGGTGACACGACCTGCCTCACTCACACACGTGAGCTCTCACACATGACTTAAGACAACTGCAGAGCAGGCAAGGCTCAGCAATGGTGTGTGAACACGTTGATCCCTTGTCTAATGCAGCGGGATCATGTGAGCACGCACATGCGCACACAGCATCATTTAAACCTTGTGCTGAGGCTGAGTTGACATTTCACTTTTTGCACTCCCTATAAATGGGGCCTTGTGTATTTTAGTTTAAAGCCTGGATACAATTTGGCTTTGGTTTGTGCGAGGTACTACACTCTTAAATCAGTTCATAGTGCAAATGTCTTTCCTTCATATCTCTTTCTTTCTTTGTTGTTGACTCACATTTAAATGTGATGTGTCAGCCGGTGTAAATCAGCCACAGAGATTTACCAGGATAACAAAAGGCAGGCAAGGAAGAAGCTTTTTTTTTTCTCTCCACAAAATGCGCTTGAACATGGACAGACACACAAACTCTCACACATATAGGGATCGATGGGGCAGGCTAGGGGGATCTGGCTGCTCAGCTTGGCCTAGTTCTCAGAGATTTATTGAGCGCTGATCAGCATTCGGCCGGGTGAGGGAAAAAGTCTGCAGGATTGATGAGAAAAGCTGAGTTGAAATTCCAGCCGACCAGTGGAACTCGCTACATGCTCTTCCTGTCTCAGGTGCTGGGTTGACTGTAATCTAATGCAGGGGAACCATTAATCTCCAAAGCGCCTATTTTAATTTTAGAGGCGTTTTTGTTCTAGTGTGCCATCATCTGTTCTCCCCCAGTTGCAGGCCACATTAAATCAGAGATGATGTCTTTATGTATTAAATGAAAGTTGTTATGTAGCCTATAATTGGAGGTCTGAAGCTTTCTCTTGAAATTCTAGTCAACGCTTCTGTCCTGGACACATAGGAGATTAATGCTTTTTGGATTATTATGTGGGTAGGGGAGTAATAAAAAGTGAAGAAGGTTTGGCTGCAAATATATTGGCAGATTAATTATTTAAAACCATTTCTTTCAGGCCGTTTAACCTTCACATGCTTTTGTATCTGTCTGCAACAGAAAACAGATTTTCCATGGTTATCTATGTCTTTGGATCATAAAATTTTGGGCATTTTCAAATACAGTACAGTAGACATTCTGCTAAAGATTTTAAGTTGCCATTATGCCATTGTCCAGATAATGTTCACTAAATTACCTTTTGTTGAACAGCAGGCTCTCAACAGATGGGATGGATGTGTGTAATTGCATTGTATAGACAAGCTTTAGTCCTGTAGAAGTAGAAAAGAAAGAGAAAAATGTCTAATACCCGTTGTTGAGTTATCAAGGTTTGACTATTCCTGCTGCGTTTGGCTCCAGACTTTCAGTGACTCACAGCATTAACAGTACGTCCAGGAACTCTTACTTTTGTGAAAAAAATCCGAAAACGTTAAATGTAAAAAGTATCTATGGAGCTGTAGCTATGGAGCGCATCAATTGCAGCTAATAGCCTTTCATCTCCTGTGTGCATGTGCCTATTTGTCTTTCCAGCCTCTGAGTCAGAAAGCGACGCTTCACCCGAGAAGCGAGCAAGAGTGAGTGAGGTGCCCGAGGGTGAGGAGTCGTCATCATCATCATCATCTTTGTCCGCATCATCATCATCATCCTCGTCTCGTAGCGGCTCTAAACAGCGGAGCCGCAAACGTTGCCATCGCTGCCAAACCAAACTGGAGCTGGTACAGCAAGAGCTGGGTTCCTGTCGCTGTGGTAAGATGATACTACTCTATATATGCATAAACATGCACAGGCCCACTCACACATATTAAACAGTGGTATCTGTTATTAAAGCTGTGTGTCTCGCATGTGCATGAGGTGATAAAAGACTTTCTCAGTGGTTAATATTAGCCTCATAAATACATATTGGTTAACTTGGGGACAGTTTTGTGAATTTTACATCCACGGCAGTGAAATGCATCTACTACCTTTGTGTGTGTTTGTGTGTTGACAGAAATGTCGATGAAGCGAGTGCTTTTGCCAGCCTTGGGGGACCATTACAGAAAGCCTGAATGTTTCACATTGCACATAAAACATAAGCCAATTACCACGAACACTAATGCAGTTTAAACCAATACTTGGCTTGCTAATCAACTTGTTTGCATACAAATTAAAGTACTTAAAAAGTCACAGCTCTTCACTGCTTAAAGACCATCTGCTTAAACCCACGCAATAATTTCTAAATTGGAAATTGACTTGCTTTTCTTTCCACCAGGCGCAGCTTAATGCATGGGCCATCCATCCTTAATAGTCCAGTGCTTACTATGAAAACATGCTTTTTACAGACTGAAGGGGAAATGGCGGCAATTATAGTGATTTCTGACTATTGCAGTAATTGCAGATTACTTTGCTAATGGTTCTGCAGAATGTCTCACAGTGTAAGTCAAGAAGGTCTGATAATGAGTTGAAAGCACGGCTGCTTTTCAGATTGTAAATGGGGGAGAAAAGATAGCTCCAGCAGAGTATCTGATCCAGTGTTGTCACACTCAATAGACTTCTGCTGTTACACAGCGACTGTACTGTAATATTCACCTGACAAGTTGTAAGTGTGACACAGAGTAAAGGTACTGAAAACTAATTAATTCATACAGGCTCTCCTCTGATGTAGAGATGCAACAGAAGCTGGCGATTTTTCCTGCCACACTGCCAGCTCATTTATCGTTTAATAAATCTACCTGTACGACTAATAGTAGTTATTTACACATTAGAGCCGTAACCATAAAAGTTTATAATCAAGAGTTTATAAGATAAGTTAATAATGTAAGGCTTTAGCTTTGACGTGGCTCCCGTATATGAAAATAAGGTGTGGTATTCAGAGTTTGGCTGAGGTTTTAATGATCATTCATTACATTATAATCATAGAATTGGCTACAATCCATTTGGCCCTACTAGCAAATTGCATGTTGTGCAGCAACAGAGATGGTGAAAACCACTTAAATAAGTAGCCTATTAATTAATGTCTTTACTATAGTAAGTGGTTATGTTTATGATTTCCGTGCAGTATTTCTGTATGTGTGTGTGTGTGTATGTGTGTGTGTGTGTGTGTGTGTGTGTGTGTGTGTGTGTGTGTTCACATTTTCCAGCTAGAAATGACTTTTTTGTTTTTACCTGTTAGGTAGAATGAATATTTAAGACAGGTTGGATTTCTTGCATTAAAATCTTTGAAAAAACTTGAAACTTACTGTGCACACGTGGATTTCATAATATTGCCCAAAAGCATTCTCACTAAATGTCGCTCTAGCTAATTTATGTAAAAACTCGATTGGCAGTGAGGTTACACAATGTCTGCAGTGAGGTAGGTGGAATTTATTTGAATTGGGGTTCCTAATGGAGGAATCAACCATATCAGCTATTTGTTATTCTAACCTTTTGAAAATGGTGCAGTAAGAGTCCTAAATATCTTAGCAGTGGGTGCAGTTAAATTTAGGACAAATGTGGAATAGAAATCTTTCATAACCCACACACATTATTTGGCAAATAAATGTCTTAAGAGAATCATCATGTGTATTTCTGTTTGTTTGGCCTTTAAAATAGACTGATGTGCATATGCTGTTGTATAGAGTACAAGTGATCTTGCATTAGCCTTTTACATCTGCAGACAGACACGAGACAGTTTTTTTGTACTTTTATTGCAATAAGCAAGTGAAAGCCGTTGCCCCCCTGGGTAATGGGCAGTGTCTAGCAGCCTCCCTTTAAACGACTCAGATGTTGCACCACTTTCTCCCTTCCACTCCATTCGTGTGCACTGTAATCACATAGGTTTTAATTGCATAGCAACCAGCTGTCAAACTGGGCTTTTAATCACTGCTCATTGAATGCCAGCAGTGTTATTATGTGTATTAATGAATGAATTGAAGGCGATGAGAGCTAACGAGCTTCTCTGAGCTTATCGAGCCTCCTACAGTGGCAGGGCCTTTTGTTGAGAGTGCTACAGTAGAGACGGAGTCAGTGAGAGAGATGAGGGTTGTCTGCCTTTGTTGAATGGAGTCAAAAGAGGAAGCTATCAGCTAGAATGTCTTCCCTGGTAACAAGACCTTTTACAAAGACTTATGATATTTAAGGGGATGCATCTAAGGTATTACCACGTAATGTATTTGTTGTTTTCTTTTTGCATAAATTGTAGTGTCAAAAACATCAGAATGTTGCAGATATACATGCTTAACATTTTTATATCTTATGGTATTCTTTTGCAGTGTGTGTTACAGTATTTGTGCATTTGCTGAATTTGCCAAACTAACCACTCTTCCCTCTCGTCCTTCAGGTTATGTCTTCTGTATGCTCCACCGGCTCCCAGAGCAACACGAGTGTCTGTTTGACCACCTGGGCCGCGGACGCCAGGAGGCCGTCCTAAAGATGGTCAAGCTCGACCGCAAGGTGGGCCGCTCATGCCAGCGCATCGGAGAAGAGTGCTCCTGAGCGGCTTTTCCCTCCGAAGAATCTCAGTGTTCAGACGGTGTCTTAGCACTAACAGGGATTAGATTTTTTTTCTCTCTCTTCTTGTTTTGTTTTTCAAGAATTTTTGCAGGTTTTTTGGATACAAACCTCCACCTTTTTCTTTTAAATTATGCTCGCTCTTTTTGAAATCCCACTGTTACCCATGTCCTGGTTGTTTTCTGCTTCTGTTGGCTGGATCATATCCCTGCTGCTAAGATGCCTTTTGGAAAAATCCAAACCCAGGAATGACAGAACAATAAAGAGCAAAGGAAATCTACAGTTTCTTCACTTATTTGCAAGCTCCTGGCTACACGAGTGTGAGCAGAGTAAGAACAAATAAACGGATGAAGACAAGAAATACAACGCTTTATACAAATGTTTGTCCCGGAAGCCAGTTTAAGACTATACTCTTTACCTCAAAAAAAAAGAAAAAAACACAACAGAGAATGACGACAAGGAGAAGGAGAAGGAGTTGGAATGGTTAACACTTTGTGTACACTTCTGCTTTGGCGCTGTTTATAGACTGTGCTCTTTACCTCAAAATCAGACAGAGCTGCTTTGTACTCTGCGCCGAGCATGGACTTTGTGAAGCAAACCGAGCTAGCCAGCCTCAGTTTAAGTCAGTGTCTTACCCCCCTGGCCGTCCACCACCCCTTACCTCCTTAACTTTTAGAAACAAAAACACCTGTAAATCATCCACCTCAGGTTATCAGGATATCCAAGCCCAACCTTCACCCCTCCTCCCGCCAACTTGCATCCATCTCTTTTCCTCAGCAGGACACTTTTTTTTCTCCTTTATTTGTTTGTTTCAAGATTGTTCCCAAGGTGCGTTTCTGCTTTTTTGAGGAGACAGTTGTGGACGATGAAACTGGGGTGACACTGTGAGCTGGTTGTCCTTGGATTGTGCACAGATCTGTCTTCAGTGTTGGGATGTGATTGATCAAGACTTAATTTGTTTGTGGATTTTCTCTGTCTTCCTCTTCTGGTCTCAGTCATTATCTCCTCATTCTCCACAGCTCTCCCACATGAAGACATGCATGATGCATTCTGCCTTTCACTTTCCTTTTCTCATCTTTCCCCTTATTGATTGCTCTGTTTTTCCTTATTTCCTTATCCCCCCTCCTGTCTTGCTGTAGATGAGGGAGGTGGTGGCTGGGGTGAGCAGAGTGCTGAAAGTTAAAATCAGCAAATAATTACTTTCCAAACGTTTTCCTGGTGGACTGTGGAAGGAATGAACAGAAAATGCATAATGAATGAATATTCTGTATCTTAAAGAAAACCTTATTTAACCCCTTTGCGTTTTACTTACACTTTAGTGTAGAGCTGCTTTTTTTTTTTTTTGGTTGTAATGTGGTTATAAAATGGGAAGACGAACATGGAAAATTCAATATTTTTGTTTCCATTGCTTTACTTTTTTGCTTCCCCTTTCCATTTTTTTCTTTTACTGAGAAAGAATAAACTGGATTAGACAAAGTGTGAACATCTCTAGTGTACTTATTGACATGATGGATGGAACGATGAAGGGCTGTTTGGGACTTTAGCGGTTTTATTTTTTGTATTTTCCAACCTGGTTTGATTTTGCAGTCACAGTCTGCAAGGGGAAATGTGAGAGTGGGCTGAACGTATACATATTCTGCATAATGTTTATTTTTAATAAATGCGCGTGCGAGGTGAATGTGGTTAAGAGTTGAGGCCTTGTTGCAACATGTTGCTGGCTCTCTGCCATGTCCTACCATCGTGCCAATTTTTTATAGTGATATAAACATCTGCTTACTGCTCACAGAGGGCTGCTATAAAGCTACTCTCATTTACTTAACAAATCTGTTTGAGTGTGTTTGTGTGTGTGTGAACATGTTTGCTCACTAATGGAGAATTTTAACTAAAGAGGCTTCTGATGGCAGCGATGAGTCTTGTGGGCTGGCTGCGCTAATTAATGTTGTGAAAAAAGAAAACATATGTGGCTATGATCAAAAGACATCTTCAAACGCTGAAGCTGGCCGACCGCCAGTCAGAGCGTAATCCCTCACGCTCCTCGCCCAAACTGAGACAAAACTATGGAAGTTAACACCTAGATGTGAAGTGTTTTCTCCACTGTCAAGGTGGATGACACTTTGAACAGCCCTGCAGGGTTACAGACAGCATTTAGCACTCTTAAAAGTTACCCTGCATGTCCTTGCGTAATGCTTTGGTGCTGGATCCCACATTGGGTCATCTGATGTGCAGATGGTATCACAGGAGATCTGGTAAATTGTTCTTTTTATGATTTTAAAAAAAGGACTTAAAATATAAAAATTTCACACCATCCATTTGGGACTACCTCTGTGCTCTTAAAAGCAGGCCATATGTTGACATACAGTAACAGACTTTTGGCCTGACCTTGAAATGGGATATGACTTTTTTCTGACCCTGACTCACATTTATTTCTCATGAAGAGAACATATGTTCCTGCTTTACATTCTTTTGTATTTGGCCGGAACGCACTGCTTTTGTTTTTAATCTTTTAAGTCCCCCCTCTGGCTTTTTAGAGCCCTCTCTTTGTTTTGTTTGTCAGTGTCTGCACTCTGTTGTGTTTTATGTTGTCTTGATTATATCCTGACACACAGGATGAAGCACAGTGCCAGGATTGGGTGGCAACAAGGAGCATGAGATCTGTATTTGCTGGAGGCTGCCTAGTGTTCGAGAGGGATTTGGGGGATAAGATGTTGTGGCCGGTGTAAAGTAATCTCCTTACAGCTCAACAAACAAGGAAGCGTGCCATTCTCGCCGCCTTGATTGGCTAACATCAGTTATACACACCATCCTTTTATTGGATTTTGCTTTGTTGTACACTTTGTCTCTCTTGCTGCACGGTCTGTGCCTTCATGTCTCAACTGATACTACTTTTTCTCTCTCCTCAGACGAGCTCTTGAAACCATCACAAAAGCAGGAGCCAGTTTACATCTGACGTTAGAGAAAGAATGATCTCACATATACAGTAAAGGCCAAATGACAAAGTAATCACAGGATCATTTTCACTCTCTCCTGCATCACAGTCTGTTTTCCAGGTAGTGCTGGTGTTGCCCAGTGTTATGTCAAACTTATAAATCTTATTAAATTTGATGAGAACCAGTTCAGTATAAAAGCATATTTGTAATTTATCAATACATCCAATTGAGCAGAGGTGGTTTTCCTTCCCTATTTATTATGGAAATAAATGACATAGACCAGTTCAGTGGATTTCAGATCACACAACACAATAAATAGCACATTTTTAATAGGATTTAATAAGGAAAATTTGCTTAGAAAAGTAGAATTAGAGTCACGAAGCAGCTGCAGACAAAATGCATCATAAACTCATTTCACTTTATATTATTAACTTAAGGCTTAAATTCGATTGAAACCAACGATCTTAGGGAAGATTCAGGTTACTCTGTTCTGAATGATAAACTGGTGTGAAACCATATTTAAAATTTCCCATACGTCTCCCAGATGTGAGTTCATTTGACATAACAGTAAGTTTGAGAAAACCTCTCATACATTACCTTGACTATTAAAGCTGCTATAATCAATGTAATCAATCAATGGCAATGGATCAAATGACCGTGAGGGGTCACTTATGGTGATGACCCTGTAGAGAATCACCAGCCAACTCTCCAGCTCCCCTAAACTCTAAGAGGCTTTATAGCTTTAAATGCCTGAAATTTCTCTCAGGAGTTGGCAGAGACTAAAAACAGATCTAAAGATAGTGAGAATTACATTCACCAGATATCCAGAAACATAACTGTAAATGAGTATTTATGTTGCTCCGTGTCTGTTGACGTCTGATTAGCAGCTTTTTGCGAGTTCTCCATATCAATTCAGAGGTGATAACAGCAACTTAACACTTCCTGTTTTGTCATCACTCACCTAAAATCCCATTGTGATCCTTTGGCTGCTGTTGAACTGCTACAGTTGAAATATAACTCTAATGATATCTGTAACTATGCCACTAAATAATCACTTTCAAATCTATTCGACACCATGCCTCCCTGCTGACGTTATCTACGTTATTAGCACTCATAACGAGTAGTGATGTATTCTTTAATATTCTTTGAGTGTCTATACCCAGAGACACATAAGACATAATCCCCCCTCATACCATAGCTAATGACTCCAGCACCATTCATTACTGTCCCAGCCACCATCGCCTACCACACGCTGACACTGTGCTGCAGGAGCCTCAGAAAGGCGTGCTGCTGACATTTGGTCAGGTTTAAGAGGAAATTACCAGCGACGGTGTGAGATCCAATCCCACTGTAGCCATTACTGTCAGTCGGACATTTTTTTTTTTCTTTTTTCTCCCCCGCGCGTGACCTTTAAGGAAGACGCTGACTGCACACTTCTCTTCAGTAAGTGGATGACTTCAACAGAGTGAGATCACGCAGTGGCGAGGATGAGACTTCAGTGAAGAATTACTGATGATTTGGGAGGTCTGTATTATAGTGAGAAGGCCTGTAATGGGAGACAAGGAGAGAGAGGGTCGAAGTGACGAGCTCAGTTTCACGAAGCTATATTAAAAGTTACCTGCTGTGTGCATAATTTTCTACTTCGATTTTGATGTATTTCATTTTGCATTTAAACTCTTTGGTATAGAGAGATATTGCATTACATCCCCAGATATTATTTATCATGGATTAAGTGCTCTAACACACTTGTCATGGTTGAAGAAAACTAAAGGCTAAACATTCCCTGCACTCGATAACGTATTCAAAATAACTCCCAGTGCGTTATTATTGTATAATATTAAGCTTATTTAACCTCTACTAAAATGGTTCAAGACATTCAAGATCTTGAAAGCTTTCTGTCCAACACTTTTCTTTGCAGCATTTTCTGCTGTTGAATCCACATAGTAGTATTGATTTCACATTAGACCTCTTTGAGATAAAGCCACAGGGTAAACAGCGCACTGTCACATTTTAATTACTTACACTAAGTAACCATCATCAACACAAGCATTGACTATTCTGTGTCTATTTCTCATTGCACATTCAGGCCACAGCATACAACGGCATCTCAACCGCCCCCCCACCAAACAGCATTTTCCTTTTAAATGTGAACTCATCGTTTGCTGTGTTCCTCTGTAAAGCCTCCATTATTTGGCTGCCTGGGTGGCCGCCACTATTGATTTCCTGTTTCTCAATTCTCTCACAGAAGCCAAACTGGGCAGCTTGTATGGATCTCTCTCCCCTCTCTCTCTGTTGTTGTCTATCTCTCTCCCCCCTCCCGTCTTTCTCACCTATCCTCCGTCTTCCTAACCTTTATCTCTGAGCTGCCCCCTCTTTGCTTTCAACTCTTTCTTACTCATTGGTGTAATGTTCTGCTCTACTTCTGTCGCTGGTATGCTTGGTCTGTTTCCAAGGCCCAGAGGTTAAAAAAGTTGAATCCAGTTTGAACTGAGGAAGCAGCTTTGACAGCTGCAGCATAATAAGCAGACAAACATACTGTCCACTTCATGCTTCAGTGGATTTAAGAGAGCACATTGGCTTTTTTTTTTTTTTTTTTTTTTTGGCAAAATTCCCCCTTTCATCAACTTTCTGGCATCTGATCAGAAGACTGGCAACTGCAATGCTTCTCTGTTGTTAGGGTTATTTGGCACTTGCACATGTATGTACTGCTATGTACTGTATGTACTACATATGTTTAAGTGTTTGCATGCATTGCAAAATACAAATATAAAGAGACATGCCAACAATTTTACACACTAAAACAAGTTAACTCCACCTGAAAGAAAACTACTCAGCCTGTGAAAACAAAGTCATATGGGACTTGGGGCATTTTAAAATAATGAAAAAATAACATCAGAAAATAACCCTAATAATGTCATGAGTCCCTAATAATGTCTCAAACAGAAACATATGCCATTGAAACATTGCCAATTTCCCGGAGGGAACCTCCCAAAGGGATTAATAAAGTACTCTGTCTGTCATATAACTCCTGTAGAGAGTTCACAGAATATGGGCCGTCATGTTGTGTTATGTGAATGGTAGGATCCTATGTTTTTGGAGCTTGATCCATGACTACAAGTCAGAATATCTTGCTCTTCTTTAATGACCAATAGAAAAGAAAATTCAACTCTGTGTGAAAGTTGAGAACTGTGACTGTCATCTGTAGAATTGGCACAGCAAAATCCTGTTTTCATTTTGGGGGCTAAAAACAATGACATTTAACCTCCATTCTACAAAAGTCTACATTTAAAAAAATGAATTATCTACCCTCTATTGAAACCTACCTTATTTTGTGAAGGTTTGATTATCACCTCATATAAAGCCATTATCTGTATTATATAACCATACCTACTCAGTGGGTTATAATACATGCATAGTGAATAAAACGATGGATCAATGACGTCATCAAGTCATTAATAAGATGTTATAAGGTCTATAGTGTCACACTTGCTGAATAGCTAAACCCAGTTATTATGAGATATTCTATGAACATCAGTGAGCTTTCTGCAGCCATAATGGATGAAGAATGTGGTTATGACAGCTCATTCTCTGCTTCAGGTTCACTGAGGCTGTTTTGGTTCAGTATCCAGTGAACATACTTTGCTGTAGGGCTCTGACAGGGGCAGGAAACAACCATCATGCTGTTTGTTGATCTCAACATCACAGTCCACAACCTTGAGAGAGAATGACAGGCATTCAAAGTGTGGCGGCACAAGCAGAGCCACGGTCTTGTTAGGAGAACATCAGCGGCTGACTGGAAATACTGGCACCACACGACCCGCAGACCCCACATTCTTGGATTGCTCCAAAATAACATCAGAGAATACCAGTATGAATGTCAACGAACTGAAGAATGTCTGCAGCTGGTTTTCTGGTATCTCGGTTTGAATGAGTATATGAACGTGTGATGGCTGAACTCTTATAGCATAGCAGGTTTTAATACATGAAGAAGACAAACTAATAAAAAAAAATATTTGTTAAAAGTAATTGTCGTAATTGTAATTCTTTAAGGCTGCTTTTAAGTCATAATGTGTTGTGAAGGGTTATATTAATTCTTGGACATGTTTTAAATGCATTATAATGTATCATGCATGCATCTGCAGTACATCATATGCCAGTAGAAACACATTGGTCAACATTAGGCTTGTAGGAATTATTTCTTACTATTGCTTTTTGGATAATTTTGTAGTCATATAATTACTGTAGCCAATTAACACCACTTAATGTGACAAGAAAAAGATTGTGATATATTGCTCATATGCATATTTTCCAGTCAGTTTTTTTCAAGCATGCATGCTGTTTTCCCATTCAAAACCTGCACCCATCCACACATGGGCGCAGCCTCTCTCCAGCTGAGTCACAACTCTCCACTGTTCGCACCTGAGCAGAGCAACTGGTGATGCCCCTCCTTGAGAACACCGACAGCAGCTGAGAGAACGATCAATGTTTCTCACTTACTTTTCCTGCGCAGTGCAGGATACTGTCATACAGCCTTCGATGATAGAAACATTTTCCCTTACTTTTGCAGTTCTAAAGTTCTTGTTAAAATTATACAGTCATACCTTGCAGACATACAAAAGAGAAATGCCTCCTGTATTGCAGCTGATCTGACTGTCAGACAGATATCTAGTCCTGATATCGGCACTGGGTGACTGGATGATCACATATTCGTTCTTCAAATATCCCACTGGTTGACATTGAAGCACACCCTGTTAACTAATTCTCAGAAACCAAACAACACAATCAAAACTAATGCCTAATGCTGACTGGACTGTGTCCAACATACTGTATAATTTGGAATTTCCAGTATAATGCTGTTGTGAATTTGTCTCTTTGTCATTGTCTGTGTTGCAGAGGTACACACACAGTGCTTTCACTGCAAGCATTTAAAAGACGGGTCTTGAATGCTGTTGGTAACTTGCACTTGTAAACATGACCTGAATTTTTACTATTGCTTGAAATTTGAAATGACCTTAGTGTCAGAAGCAGCCAATGGGATGCAGTTAAGGGAACAAGTACCTTCTGTAGGATCAGTACAGTTACGTTACAGTCATTTAATATAATAATATAATATACAGTAATTTAAATAAAAACACAACATTTAAGTTACATACATGGACATTTGCCTCTAAAGCCAGCTCTAATCAAGTACATAAATATCGGCGTCTGGTGCGTTTTCTCACTGGTGTGTGTCGTGACAGTGGCTGCAAAATACCTGCAGCTTAGATACTGTATGTCCTGAATTACCCTGCATTTCTAATGGGGCTAAACAAAAAAATGCATTTCTTGATGTCTGTAGGAATGTGGGAGTATTACATATCTTCAAACACTTGGCTTCAATGTATCTGAATCAAAAAAGAAAAAAAAATCCTTTGCATCTTACCATGTCTATAGGGTCCTTTCTGAGACTGTGATCCATTCCCATAAATGTCAAGCATATCAACATCCAAAACTCACTGTTCCCTTATGGCCTGGGCTTGTCTGTGCTTTCTTTATTGTGGGTGGTTACTTTTGATTATACATTTTGAAATAATATAATAGAAGAAAACAGTACCAATACCAGTACCAATTATTGCTCCTCATGCTTTTTGTTGCTTTATATCAAATCGCAAGTGTCAAAAGCCGACAAGCTTTGCAAAGCCAAAGAAAACTCTTGTGACTTGATGTCCTTGTTTGACATGCAAGACACAATGAAGTGGCATCCGTACTTTTACTGCCTCTTTAGACAGAAGAAGCTACTCAAGGGCTGAATTAAAGAAGCGTATAAACTCACACAATTATGCACACACACACTGCTCCATCATGTCGAGGGTCCTTCACTATCAGCTCCATTTGATAGACTTCTATTTGCCACCACCATCTCACCTTTAGACACACACACACACACACGGGGTAAGCGAAGGAAAACACATACATGGTTTAGCAATCAGGACGGCTCTACAATCCATTGCTCTGTCCCAAGTGGGAAACCAATCCAAGCAGAGGCCCATCTCCTGAAATGGGATCTTAGATAACCCAGGATAGACCCCAAAGATTGTGTGTCTGTCTGTCTCAGTATATGTGCATCTGATCTTTGTGTCTGTGTGTCTATGTGTGTGTGTCTCTAAAGTGTGTATCTACATGGTAAATGTCAGCCTGGGTGAGGTTTTCTTCAACTTTTTCATTGCACAGGTTTCGGATTAGTTATTTTATGGTGTTAGCTGTAAAATGTTAAATAGCCTTTAAACTACACCTCAGAGGGTTTACACACTCATCCACGCAGACAGACGCACACACGCAGATAATGGCACAAACACACATCTTCCCATGTGACTTTTCCTTCGCGCCAT
>JBBMOC010000001.1:18016753-18109253 GCA_037975185.1 Centropyge bicolor | reverse complement strand
CCTTCTGTTGTTGTTCCTTCCCAGTCTTCACTCGTGGGACACAGCTACAGCAAAGAGGTAAGGCCATTTAAGAGCTCATTTCAGGCAAACACATGATGTACTACTCACAAGGCTCTTGCTTAGAATGCAGCTGTTACTCTCACAGCATTTTGCCGAGAAGGAACAGGTAGTGGACTCACCTGTCAAAAGCAGGTGAAAGCAGAATGACAGAATGACAAGTGGCACACACACGGTTTGCCTGTTGTATTTTTAACTACTGTACATGTTGACAACTCTTTACTGATCAGGAAAAACTCCCTTGTTATCTCCTTCTAACAAGCCTCTTTGCTTCACGCCTCTTTCACCTATAACCTCTGGTAGATTACTGGGATGACCTTTCAGACACCGTGGGTGATTTTCTCTATTCACACATGTAGCTACAGTCACTTTCCAATTGCTTTTACTACAGGTGAAGTTTTTACTCTCGGTTGTATCTCTGGTATTATAACCCTCAGATGTCTGTGTGTAACTTCTGAAGAGCCAGTGAACCTGAACAACAACAGAATCTCCTCCTCTCAGAGCTTCTTCTGCTGCCTCAACTAAATTGGTGCCTTTGTTGAAATCCTTTTTTAAAGACTGATCACAGCTGGTGTGTGTTTTTTTTATGACAATTAGTTTCCTCTTCTTCTTCTTTTTTCTTTCTTTCCCTTTCTTTTCTTATCTATTTGTCAGGGCTTAGCATCCTGAGTCTGATGTGAGCCAACAAAAGCACTTTGGTTCATGTTAGGGGAAGATTATGATTGAAGTTGTGTCTTATTAACCAAGTTCTGCCAGTGTCTAAACATAATATTTACATATAATTTAATGCTGTAATTGTTCCAACACTGTCTTGCAACATCAGATATTTCGTTTGAAAGCAAATGAATTATACTGTCAGTGAACCTTTTAACTGAAACTTTCAATGAACATTAGAACAATATGAACATTTCAGTGACTTGCCATATACGTTAATATTAATGCCATTTGCTCATTGTATTTACAGAGAGCACAATCTGGTCGACATAACATCTCCTCCCACATGTAAGCATTTTGTGAAGCTTGGCTTTGAAGCCATCACACATCAACAAGGTCAAGATAAACTGTTTTCACTAAAACTCTTCAAAGACCATTGAGCATCTGGGCAACACTGGAAAAAACATTCAACTCCAACAAGAAGAAGAATTACTATTTTAAATCTCTCCTTTTTTGTGGTCGCTTTGATTTTATAACGTTATCTAATTGAAAAGCGCTGTGCCGATAAAACAAAGAACATGTGTCCAAGGAAACATTTGGTGCACACATTTTCTGTAGATTCCTGTAAACTGGACTAGTCACCCTCACTGCCCACTGAAACATCACTTGATGTTGACTACATTCTTTTAGAGAAAGCGTGAATAAAGTTACCTTGGAAACTAAATGATTACCTAAAATCGGAAGACAAGGTTTCTACCTGCCGCTGCGACGAGCATCTCCCTGTGTTACTGCTCGTTTCTCTCTGCCTGCTCACACTCTGCCCGTCTGTTTCCCATGTGGAGACACAGGCATTTATCCCCACTTGTTGTCCCCCATTGCCTTGTCCTTAGTCTGAAAATGTGTCCCTGAAAGTAGACTCAGTCACACACACACACACACACACACACACACACACACACTTATGCCTCCATGTTGCTGCGTGGTGAGTGTACAGTCAGCAGGGAGTGAGTGGCTGCTTTTTAGCCACTAATGGAGAACACCTGACAACCCTCTATGCTGCCTTTTACTTTAGATAGAGGAGTAGAGTGGACGGTCTAGCCTTCGTCTGTTTTTAATAGATCTTGGAGGTAGGAGCGCGAACTGTTGGAAACAGAAGTTGCCGTTACATGCCATGCTTGAATGCACAGTGCTGTAGAATGCTACAATAATGAGAGAAAGTGTGCAGCTTTCTGTCCATGGTCGTACACCGAGGAGCAGTCTTCATTAAAAAAATATAAAATCGATGCTAACATGCTCACAGTGATATACAGTATAATGTTGAGCATTCTAATTAAGTGGGAGGTTGATGGGAATTAGTTTTGCAGGTATTTGGTCTAAAAAACTAAATACTGTAAGACGGAAATGTTGATCCTCTGCAAATTCAAGATTAGGTTTCAATCCATCAAGCTCATATTGAGATATTGTACTGAATATATGAATTGACCTGCGAGTGATAAAAAGTGTGTCATGGTTTTGGATTTTAGTTCATTTCCTGTTTTATTTTGTAAGAGTCTATCCTCAGGTGTGTTTCTTGTCTTTGGCTTTTCCCCATCTTAATGAATTCTGATTGTTTTCACCTGTGATCCTCACCTCCATGTGTTTGTACCACTGTGTCCTTGCCTCTCGTGTCTTGTGTTCTTCCAGTGTTTTTTGGATTTTACCTTGTGCTTTTCCCAGTTTTGGACTTTTGTCTGCACCTCTATGGATTTGTTTGCCTACTTGGACTGTTGGACTGTCTTACCTGTTTTTGACTCTCGCCTACCTGACCAACCAGTAAGTCCTATGATTTTCTTTGCACCAGCTATAGAAATCAAGCAATAATATAATTACATAGTTCTTTGCCATATATAAATTGCATAGCAACTGGCCAATGGTGAATATGTTATTTAATGATGTAGACACCTATGGCTCTTTGCAGTGCTTGGTTAAAGACTCGCTGGTCCGTGCTAAATAGATACTGTATATAGTTAGATGACATGGTATAGCAGCTGACACAGCTTTGTCACCAGTGTTGCACTCTTACTAATTGGGTACATTTATTCTAAGCAATTATTTTTTTTTAACTTTTTCTCCTTTGGTGGATCAACTTAATTATACTATATTATTGAGAAAGCCTGCATACTGGAAATGTTTGCATCAAGCAAAATGAATATAACTTTTAAAACTCCATGTGGTTTCATGAATAATATGTTGGAATAAGATTCATTCATTTAAGGCCTTTTTAATACAGTTCTTCCAGTTGTTTTGCATTAGTGTACCTTGTGTTTGCAGGCGAAGTATAAAAAGTCTGTTTTTTTTTTTATCACTAATTTTCTCACACATGTCTTGATGGCGTATAAACATGTGTCTGTCATGCAGTCGAGGAGCACTGATCACTTCTGTCACACTTCCTTAAATGATCTTGTCAGATGAGCTGAGACTATTTTAAAAGCTGCATATTATTATCATCTTGAATACATATTTCACAGGATAATTTTAAAACACAGACCTGCTTCCCGTCTGAACAGATTCAGTTTTTGTGGATGACTTATACTTCCCATAAAGCCAAATTGTTTACAGTTGTTTGAAAGTAACACTCTATGTGGTGTGTAATTCACCCAGCAGCAGACAATAGCTGCTGTCAGAATATGTACGTGGGCTCAACAGGCTCCGCATCATTTACAGGTCAGGGAGAGAAAGAGAGAGACTATTAAAGTAGACAACAACTTATTCAAAGCAACACCAGCTCCCACTGGATTCATCTCGGCTTCTCTCCAGTCCTAATTAGAGAAAGAGATGTCACAGTGTGATTGCTATTGGAATTTGAGACTCTCAGTCGATTCTCATCACTCTCCCATAGCTGATCAACGCCTCAATGGGAAGGGCTCATCTGCTGCGTGCTTATTTATGGTAGAGCTCAATTAAGACGCCGCTGCTACAAACTCCTGCTTTGTTTTAGATGAGTTGTAGTCATATTGTTGTGTCTACCTAGTTATCCTCTTTCTTCTAGGCCTGTCTGTTTAGTTTGTTTCAAATACATAATGGCTTAAAGACAACATTTGCTCAACACATTTTTCATCCACCATCCATGGGGCTGATTTTTGTTTTAGAGGAAGTCAAAACTTTTGTCCTAATGTTGTGCGCACACACAGTCGCACACTAAGCAAGACAAGATCGCCAAACGAGAGAACAGATCACAAACAAGTTGTTGTCTTACGAAGCATATGAACGGCACCGAACAGTGATTTTTGTTTCATTCAATATCACAAAGAAAAGTTAAGATAAAGGCAAGATGTTGAGGAAGGTGCTTTAATAGACACTAGAAATCAAAATCATTAATTGATAGAGGTTCATTCTGATCACTCAGAGGATGAACCATACTTTTGTGATTTCCTTTAGCGTGAACCCATGGTTCAGAGTTTTTAGTTTATCTAAAGAAAGATCTCTCCATCTGCTGGATGAACTGGCACACAGTTTGTACATTCATGGTCCCCAGAGGATGTAGGCCTATTCCACTGATGCTGTGATCTTTTGTCTAGTGTCAGTGAGAAATTGACATTAGTGGTTTGGAGCAAAATACCTCAACAGTTACTGGATTACTTCTACTGATGAGTGATACAATTACTGATTTTTTTCAAGTTCAGGGCTGCTTGTTGCTAACAAACACATTCTTCAGTACCACATAAAACGGAGAAGATGAATGCTCCTATTGTGTGTGATAAAATGGCAATATGTTGTAGCAGTCCAGTTTTTGACTCATCCCCACATCATAAGACTACTAGAATACTTCATGAGCGAGATATTAAAAAACTAATATGAAGCTCTTGCCTGCAGAAGTATGACAACCCCTGGATTATGGCATCAGCTGGACGTGGTGCCTCTCAACTGCATATATGGTCAAATCTGCTTAACCAGTACTTAAAATCATCACTCATGGGATAATTAATGGGAGACAAACCTAAACATAACTGCAGCTGAGAAGATAGGTTTGGGATTTGATCTGATCCCGGCACAAAATGAAAACTGCTCTCCTCACTTGACCTCAGTTTCGCTGCACATGCCAGTGTCAATTGCAGACAGGCCCAGTATTTGAATTCCTATTATGTCCTAAAAAAAAAAGGAGCTGTTTCAAGAAAGACATTCATGCCAAACAGAAACTCCGGGCACACTGCCAGCTGCAGCGCAGACTATCTGGGAGATAACCCGGCTTTCTGTGAGGTAATTGACTGTGTGGATGACTATTGCAAGGGTGCCATTGACTTGACTACCATCAATAGAGGCATTTTGCGGAAAGTATGTCGCCACTAGTAACCACACATGCACATGCACACACACACACAGACACACTGAGGGTGATGACTGCACATCCAAGCGATGGGAATGTAGAGACCTAGACAGACTCTTTGTGGCAAATCATTATTTATTAATGCATTTGATGTAGAAGCAGCCTTGCCGCTTTGGAGGCATGATGGTTTTTCAGGCTGCGACTGACTTGATACAGCTTGTGGTTTATCTGCAGGGTCAGAAGACCGACATGTCAGGCTGCTGATGACTTTCTGTGAGCGTTCAGCTCTGTGGACACTCTGCCCTTTAGCAAGCTTATCTCAGGATCTGCTGGCTGGCTCAAGCTTTATGTGAGTGTGTGTGTGGATTGCACTGGGTTATATGGATGGAAGAATGCATAGCTAATCAGAATAATCAGTCTCTCTTCCCTCTCTTTCTCATGCTCCGTTCGTTACCATGCAGGATGCAAAAAGCTGACCCTCAACATGCCACAGAACAAGGATTATCCCCTCAGGGGTCGACCCCTCCAATTTACTGCCTTTTCTCCTCCTCCTCTGCCCTGCTAACAGGCCTGTATGGGGATAGCGAGCGTCAGAAAGGACCCGTAATTGAAAGGGAGTGGAGAGTGTCGACTGCTTGTTTGTTGTCAGGAACAAGGGCAGAATGAGAGGGCATCAGAGAGAAGGCAGGGGTGAGGGCATGAGCAGGGAGACAACTGGCTGTTTTGGTCGCCCCGACTCCTCTGCTGTCAGCGTGGGGAGAAAAAGCAGAAAAGCAATCGGAGGAGCTGAAGCTGATGCGGTTTCTCTGAGAATGTCTTTCATGCAGGCGAAAACCAGACATGATTCATATGTGAGAGTAGCCCTTGTAGAAATCCAGCATTCTGCACTCAACCAGCGTCACACTGTTCCCTCTCTGCAAAGACAGTCTAATTGGATAGCGCCAATATATTCTTTTCATCTACCATTAGGAACCACAATAGATGTTACAACAAGCAGCTGCTGAGAGATGTGAGTTTTTTCACCGTGCTTTCCCTTCATCATGGTTACACAGCTAATGCAGAATAAATGAGATGATGCGAAATGGGAGACTACAACAATCAATCAATGAATTCTCTTGATTGATTGTGATCTGCTGTATTACCACAGTGAATTCTAGTGCGAGTGCTTCTCTTGTGTAATTCAAGATTGGAAAAACTCCAAAACATCAGATAGCCTGACATGGTGATATTAACCAGATTTATAATACATAAAGGGTGCTGTCGCAGTCACAGGTTGTCATTTGTCCATAAGTAGTGTGCTTCTGTTGCAAGCTACATTCTTTTGAGGTTGTGATGGGTAATTAATGATAACCTTCATCTCTGAAGAATTTTGTTTGTCAGTGCATGGCTCGCAGATTTACAGTGCCACTTACTATATGTGACTTACACATCCTGAGGATCATTATCTGATGTCCATTATTTACCAGCATAAATCTACCTAAAATCACAGAAAAAGGATCCTCCTAACAACTCCACTACTTGTCTTAGAATCACTGTGTTTTTAAAGTTTTCTTTGGATTCAAAGTAGTTCAGTTATAGCTCTCCATATTGTTGCGGTACATTACAAACAAGAATTTATGAGAGCTAATTCAGCAAACTTATAATGGTGCTAATTTGCCAAAATGTCAACAAATATTAGATGGAGTAAATAGCCAACAGCAAATCAGCTGATGTGGCAACATGAAGGGAAGTATATTGCTGGTAATTGTTGACTGGTGGTGCTACAGGCACTTCTGCCTACACACTAGCGATGTTATTGTCCAACAGCTGAGTTTTTGTCTACATTCTCAGTCTGTCTCTTTTCTCATCCAGCAGAAAGCAAAACAATTTGCTATATTCTGCCCTTCTGGTAGTTTACAATTGGAGTTCAAAACTCTTCCCCCACTCAGCAAAACAGAAGTCAATGTGGACTGAACTGTGGATCAATTTTCATTGCTTTTACACAAAATGCATTCAATGACCACGTCTTTCAAAATTCTCAGTCAACCACCAAAACTCTACACTCTATTTACACTCATCATCATGACAACACTGTTTTCATTCCTTGATGACCTCTGTGAAATGACTGTCAGTTGAGGAAAGTGAGGCGGAATCCAGAACATTTTATTGTATTGGACCATGTGGCATCCCAGGATGATATTGCTTTTCCTTCCATCTTGCTGTCCACTCATCAACCCCATAGCGAAATGATTTTACTCATGGAGGAGGAATGTTTACGAACACTGTTCATGTGAACAGATGTCCCTCTTGGAAGCAATGAATGCTGGATGTCTGGACATATCTGCAAAATATTTGACAGGGATGGATCAGGCATGCATCACTTTCGCAGGTGTGCTGAAAAAGAGGACATAACGTGTCATGTGGATGTAAACTTGTGGTCAAATGCAGGGGACCGATTTGACTAGCACTGTTCTTTATCTGTTGATATACTATAGTAAGTATAGTGAATATGCATGGTTTATTTTATGGCATTATAGGAATTACTTTTGTTTAACTTTGCGCTCTTGAATTTACTCTATACAAAGATTTATAATATACCATATGTACAATAAATACGCATAGGTCTGACTCATGTCAATGGCATATACATTAATCCATGCAATAAAGATGTGACCTTCAAGACAAGAGTGATTCATGCTACCAATTAATGTTTTTTCAAATCATTGTGTAATGAGTGACAATGTATTACTGTTGTAAGATAAATCATTAATTTGACTGTATAGTTAAACCTTTATAGGGCACTCATTGAAATACATTTAAATTCAAAAATTCAACCTTAGTGTGTTATTGGAGGACATAACAAATCTTTTTTTCTGTTGCTAAAAACTTTGTAAACTGTGAGGAAATTACCAAAAATAGTCACTTACCCGATAAAGGGTTAAGGGCCTTGTATTGAAATTTTGCAGTTGCTTTAAGAATGAAGTTTGATAGATGTAAGTGTTTTGATACAGGAGTTGAAACTGAGATATGTAAGAAGTGTTATGGTTCCTTTAGTGTGTTTTGTATCTGAGGCTAGATGACTCATGATTACAGTAAATACAATTAATGCAACCAGATGGCTGATGCTCTTAACGTGACAAGTGAATGTGTATGTTTATACAATTAATGAAGCATTTTGGATAGAGTCTTTTACCTGAAGGGAGATGACTGAGTAGAGGGCCGGCCTGATGAGAGGAGTCCTTTAAAATTTTACAACCTTTCTGCTGAATGTGGACGTGGTATAATTGCAAAATGGTGGGGAGATCACAGCCAATGTTTGAAGCCGTGCCCATGACTCCGTCCAGCAGTTTTTTCTCATGGGCGGTAGAGATGTCATACCAAACAGTTATTGAGAAAGTGAGCACACTTTCTATTGCTGCTGCGCCATACCGGGCGACATCACTGTTTTTATTTGTGCACTATCCATAAGGGTTTTTGAACTGCGTTTGGTCTGACCCATCACCCAAGACCTGTTTGCCTTGGGAGACCCTACCAGGGGCATAAAGCCCTGGACAACATAGCTCCCAAGATCATTCGGGCACTCAAACTCCCCCACCATGATAAGGTAGCAGTTCAAGGGGGAGTTATTGTTTTTTTTTTGTTTGTATGGGGTTTTTTTTTATTTACATTTGGTGATGTTGTTAATCTTGTTTTTTTTAGTGATCAATTTTTTATTTTATTTTTTTTGGGGGGATGTTTTTGATCTAACAGAAGTTTGGTGGTGGTGGTTTTGCCAAAGTCCAAGCTCTCTCCCAGTCCGAGCTCCCTGAGAAGATGAGGAAGAGACTGGTGGAAGCCTCGCTGCTAAAGTTTGTTGTATTGCTTCGTGGGTATGACTGTATTGGAAGCTGAGCTATAGTGGTTGAACAGTATCCCAGCATAGGTGGCAGATGCCTCTAGATGCTGCCAGATGGAGTGGAAACACAAAGATACAAGATCATTTACTGACCTCCTGGGCCTGTACACAAACTGGATGGGATCTAGAGCAACACTGGTCAGATGTTCACACTATACTTCATGCCTGATCACTTTCATTACAACAGATGTTGTGGCAATGGGCCTGTAGTCGTTTAAGCAGATAACAATGGGCTTTTTAGACACAGAAATTATTACTGCAGGCTTAAATCATACAGGTACTTTACACTGGTTAATAACAGAAGCAAGTTCAACAGCACATCGTCTTAAAGTCGCTGACGACACAAAATCAGGGCCTCCAGCTTTCCTGCTGTTCTGATTGCGCAGCAGACAGCTGACCTTGTGCTCCCCGATAACAAAAGGTGGACTTCCACTGTCTGCACACTCTGTTGGCAGCTTGAGGTTTTAAATGACAGTAGAATTCATTAAGTTCATCACAGACCAAAGGGTCATCATTACAGGCTGAGTGTTCAGCCTTGTAGTTGGTAATTTGCCTCAGCCCCTGCCACACACCTCTGCTGTCCTTGTCCAGGAGCTCACTCTCCAGTTTGTCTTTGTAATTGGCTTTAGCCCTCTGCCGGCTCAAATTCATATTTACTGGATTTGTACAGTTCTCTGTCTTCCCTCCTGAATGCATTGTTTTTCATCCTGCATAACATTTTAACCTCTCCATTGGACCATGCCTTGTTGTTACTAAACACAGTCACTGTCTTGGAAAGAATGCGCACAGTTTCTGAGAAATGGATGTAAGACATTGCAAAACAGTGCTGGTTTATTCATCTAAGTCATTGAATGAGTCATTAAAGACAGACCAGTCTGAAATATCTAAAGAGTCACTGAGTCTCTCAATAGCCTGGGGAGACTATTATTTCCCCAGCCTAGTTCTTGGTTTTGTCTGTTTCAGTTTTTTGATGATACTTGAGGATTAAAAAAAAAAAAAATCATGTTACGATCAGACTATCCAAGCGTTCTCAAGCCACGTGTGAAATGCATCAGAAATGACAGTGTAACATTGATCCGACACTTTGTCACATCTGGTGGCGACATGGATCTGCTATTGACCTTGGTAGAGTCTTTCTCAGTTTGACATGATTGAAGTCTCGGAATCAGCGCTGTCGTATCTAGATGCGAGTTTTCAAAATCCATAACGTGACTCCCCGGCTTCTGGGCAGCAGCTGACGCCTCAGCTTGCGATGGAGTGTAGACAGTGATCAGTATGATGAAGGAGTTTCCCCATGGCAGGTAGAAGGGTGCACTTGACGGTGAGTGCCTCCAACAGTGACGTGATTTGCTTGTATCCTCCACACCTTCATTTAACATTGGCAGACAACAAGATAGATTCACTCGGACCGGCCATCAGGGCACCAAGAGAAATCCTGGTGGGCCGTTTGAGCAGCCTATTATTATACAAAAACACAAGCTAGAGAGATGCATTGTGGGCACACTTTGGTTATACACCAGGTTGTGCATAGTGCATCTGCAATGGACAGATGCAGATTTAGTCAGAGTCAGGATGCCAGTGCTATTGTGCCAACATGTGCTTCTTCTAGCCAGCCTCCTCCTCGTGCCCGTTGTTCTTTTTACATCTATTGGTGAGTCGGTCTGAGTCAAAAACTCCAGGGCCATTTTTCATTCCAAGTCCGTTCTGGCTGTGTTACATAGTGAGGCAGACAAGTAATGTAAGAAAAGGCTGGATGATTGACAAGGCGCTTCAGGAGCAGAGTTTTCTGTGGGGGAGTGTAGCTCCTTTTATTGTGGACTTGTAACTTTGTAGATCTTTTACATACATTTGAAATGCTATAAAACACTCAAAGGAAGAGAAAGCCCCAAAAAGTATCATGTGACCTCTTTAAAATAGTGGAACAGAGTGGCTCAAGGTTTCTGCTTCTTTTGTGATAAGATACAATTATTGATGATAAGAGAAATACATGTGCTATCTTCTGCACCTATTTCTTCTGGCTCTTACTTGTATTAGATTAAGGCAGGATCAAGAAGAAGCTAGCTGAATATGTGTGCATTGCATGGTTCGGATACTGACCATTGACAAAGTTTTCATACTTCAAGATATTAAAATGTTGAAAAGTTTAAGAGATTCAGAAAAAAGATCTTTCCAGGTAGAAAACTGGATTACTGATATTTACACTGTGATTTGGTGCCAGAACATAACATTCTGTTTAAAAAGGAGGGAGAAAGGAAACAATTAATTTGCAGAATGTACAATGTGCAGTTGAAGGAACAATCAACCATTACTCACTGAAGGTTTTCAGATAAACAGATTAAAGTCAGTATGTGAAGAAGAGTGGTTCTCGACTATCTGACGCATCCCTTCTTCCTCTTTTGTACAAACGTGAGGAAAGTGGTGAATGAAATCCAAGAATGGATAACTTTTACTGAAATATTTCAATTCTCAGCTGAACTGTGTACTAAGCTGATTTTAAAACACTGTGAGAAACAGAGGCCCCAACAACAGATTTGGAAAGAATAGATGGGACATTATTTGAACACAGAAAAGACATTGTCTGAAGATAATAACAAAACAAAGGAATTCAATGAGGTATAGAAGTACATTTGTGAGCCCAAGGCATGCCTGGAAAGGGAAGCGGCGACTTTGGTGGAGAACACAGGACATAGAATTAACATGAGGTGTGTGTGTGTGTGTGTGTAAAGAGGAAAGGGGTTGGAATGAGAGGTATATGTGTTATGTATAAGATGTACACACACACACAAAAACTCCTATCTTGTGTCTTATACCTTGTGTGAATGTACTGTATTAATGTTTCTAGTTAGCCTGACACCAGCCTCAGTATATACTATCTTATACCTCGCGGGCTCACCAGATTGTTTCTTGTGGTATATGACGTTTGAAACTTTTTCTGTCTCTGTTATTGGTTCACTGCAGCTCCAAGCCAGAAATGCTCAGCCAGGGCGTTGACTGCTTATTTTATTCATGATGTCTTTTAGCATATAAAAACACCATCTGTACATTTTAGCAAGGTTAACAACATTGAATGAATTAATATGAATCCAAAGTTGCCAGTCAAAATCCTATGTTCCGTTATTTCAACCATGTCAAATTTCCTAAGCATTTGTGGCACAATATGAACAATATACTGTAGCTGTGCTGTGAAGAGAATAAATAGCGTGCCAGGATGGTGTTATCACACACACAGGAGGACTGCTATGTTGGTAGCAAGTGGTTAACACTATTTTACATAAGCTTCAGGTGGCTGGAAAAACTTGTATCTATGTTAATTCTTGACCCAGAAGCCTTCAGCAGGATACATATCAAAGAAAGGAAATGACATGGTCTTAAAATTTGATGAGGACTTCAACTCTGTTTCACCACTGCAAAGACTTTGCGTGCAATAGAGAACCCCATCCTACCAAAAACAAACACAGACACACACACACACACTTAAAATCACACAAGCTCCATCCAACAGGCATCTTACTGCTGGATTCACAGGTCAGCTGGTCACACGAATGACTAATAATAAAAAAAGTGAAAAATTAGCCTTTGAATAACAGCAAATACAGGCTTGGAAATGAATGAAATATTTGATCCCCTTGTTGTGAGTTTGGAGCAATTTGAGCTTCTAATAAAAACTCAAATTTGGAAAGAGTCAAGGAGAGAGTAAGGAGAGAGGGAGGGAGGGAGAGAGAGAGACACATTAGAGCTGGGCTTATACCACTGTTGCAGTAATGATAGTGTTTGCCCGTGGCCAAACGCACAGAGAGAGAGCTGTGTGTTAGCAGCAAAGAGAGGATAATAGCACAGAGAATTATTAGACAGATCCTTGCAGTCTGTGTTTGAGTCAATTCTTTAGCCTTATTACACACTGCGGGGGGGTGGAGGAGGGGGGCGGAGGGAGGAGGGAGAGAGATTTAAACAAGTAATACTGCATTACACGCATTAAAGGGTGACAATAATTACTTATACCACTCAAACTGAGGCATTAAGACAGAAAAACACAAGCTGTGCTCGAGCTTATTTCCTTTTCCTCCCTCCCCCTGATTGTTTCCTCCTCACCCCTCCTTACCATTTTCTCTCCTATCCTTCCTTCTTCCCTCCCTAATGCCATCTTTGCCCCTTCCCTTCCCTCTCCCCACTCTCCCCTCACCTCATCCCTCTGCCTCCTTCCCCTCTTTCTTATCAGGGCTGTGGCGGCTGCCTGGGTAATGAGGATCAGTGTTGTTTTAAACATGAAATGGTGAGGGGGGCCCGGCGGGGCGGAATCAATAAGAACCATTACCTCTCCTCTCTAATGATGCAGCCTCCCCCTCCTCTCCTCTCTGCGCACACCACCCCTTGTCTCAGCCCATTTCTACCTGCTATCCGATATCGGATGGGAGGAGGTTATGAATTATCGAATCCCAAGGGCAATGTGCCTCGCCGCCAATTATCCAGTGAAAAATGACCCTTTCTTGGATGCACGTGTGTGCGTTTGTCTGCAGATGCATGTGTGTGTGTGTGTGTGTGTGTTGGGGTGGGTGGAGAAGTTGACACGAAGCGGCTTGTGTCACAGACTCACGGACAGCTATGCCTCCTCTGTCTCCGCCTGTTTTGTGTGACACAAAAACACGCACATATGCTCCAGCCTTACTTAAATGTTCATTGTGAGTGATGGTGATCATTGTCTTTCTTTGTTTACTTTGTTTTTTGGAGGCTGTACGGGTGCAGCAGATTATCCATCAGCTTAAGAGAACCACAGGATTTCGGTTAGTACACCGAAGGGAAGGCATTTTTTGTTGGTGGTGATCAGTTTTGCATAATACACCATAACTTCAGCAGATGAGAGACATAACAGCAAAAGCAAAAGAGCAAAAATACTGATAGACATAAGTTAGTGGCCACTTGTCAATGGTCCACTTTTCTATGATAATGTAGCCACACTGTCTGTTTTGTCCTCTCAGTCAAAAGAAGGATTACAATTTCTACTGTATCTGCCGAACTGTCAAAAGGTAGACAGTTAGTTGGAACAGGAAATTGAGCAAAATGTGAAAAGAACACAATACCAGCCTCCTGTAAATGAAGTTCACCACGGGCAATTATGCAGCAGTGCTTTGTGTTAAATGCTGTCATTCAGTGCAGGTGACAGAACAGTAACTGATCTAGCTCAGTGAAGCAGTAATGATATAGAGATGGTGGGTCTCCAACTTTCCTAACCTTTACCTCTTCTTAACCGTTCTTTATTTAGCATCATCAGAGATCTGGGGTTTGCAGAAACATGAGAATTCAAAGTTTACCTGGAGTCCACACACAAGACACAAAATGAAGAACATGCATAACAACTTGTACATAAGTGATCATCATTTAGTTTAACATGTGTGTAAGAAAATCAAATATGGGCCCACAATAATATTCAAACACTTGCTCAGACAACAGCATGAAGAAAATGGCCATTATGCCTAACCTAGCATTCATTTTCTCTCAGTGACTGATAGAGCAGCACAGTAAATCAGATGATGACTGACTCTCTGTTGTCCCTCCTGACCCAATCTAACCGATGTGTGATCCTGAGAAATCTCACCTCCCATGAAGGTGCAATGGTGGCTGCTACCTGTTCCTGGGTACAGCTGTGACTCCTAAATGCTTAGATAACACCCTCATCCTCCTCTTGATCTCCTTCATTCTTGGTGGGCTTTCCTTTCCCTTGAGACCTTGTTGGGTTGGGTATGTTATGTAGCTCACTTAGCATTGGTTGGAATGTCTTTAACTTTGTGTCTATCTTTGTGTCTTGAGTGATCCCCAAGTTTAGTAGGTGGTGGAATTACCCTGATTGCCTCAAAAATTGATGCATCTTTCCTTTAGAGCCAATTAGACTTGTTCCACCTGCACTCATAGAACTCTGCATAATGTTTGCACTATTCGAGAAAACCCCCCACTCCCTCAGCTATTGAACTACCTTTGTCTTTCTATTGTCAGACATCAGTCTTAAATCTCTCTCAGGGAGCCAGAATCCTCTCAGCCCTTTGCATCGTCCGCTTTCCTTCCTCGTCCGTGTATTGACGTGTTGAGTTGTCCAGTTGAGATGCCTGTTATCGCATCTCTGTCTAACAGAGTTATATTGCTTTTCTTTTGCCCAGTGTCTGTGCCACACACACACAGACAATGAAATTATCGCCAGTCTCAAGTGTATCTTTTCTGTCCATTTAGCTGTTTCTATGTGGGGAAGTGCTTGGTGCTGATATACAGCACTTTGAGCTCTGATTGAATTACACTGATGGGAACATCAATTACAGAGCATGGTACCAGAAAAAATTTTTAACCAAGCACCTCAGATCACATTACTGCGTGTAGTGCTCTGATGGGTTCCAAAAATGAGAATCTGGGCTGGAGAACATTTGCTGTAAATATACCAAAAGGGATTTTTTTTTATTTACCTTGAGACTTTAATTGCAGCAATTTTGTTCATGATGAGCTCAACGTCAGAATGGAAAATAACTATTTGAGAAGTTGCTCGGAGCAACACAGATTTGAGTCGCTCCATTGCTTTCATTTTTACCAACAAAAACCCCTCTTAATACCATTGCCATAGTCTTTATGTTTACATGTCAAGCTGTTTCAATCTTTCCATCATTATGTCATAATACTTAGTGTAGTATTAGTCTAGTATTTAATAAGTACTCGATATACATTTGACCCTATTGCTCTGTAAGGTCTTGCCCTCTTCACATGCATACATAGTTCGTAGCAAGAAGTACAGTTAAGTATTTATCAAAATGTCATTTAAAGGCTGTAATATAAAACAATACTTGGGTTATCACTGCTGTTAACATGTATGCTTGGCGGTATGGCTATATTTCACTGACATGTCATGTATCTATAACTGCACTCACCTAATGCACGTCCAGTTTACTCAGCGTCTTTGGTATTCTGTCACAAAACCAATGAAATGTCTTGTGAGAATGTTTTCTTATCTATGTTTACCCGCTGAATCAAGAAGCCAAGCAGAGATGGACACACACTGATTGTTGATTTTTCTGTGAGAGTTTTGTTCCATGGTTTCATGGAAGAACACGTAGAAAATCACTTCAGCTGAAATCTTTGTAATATATTATATTTTTTGAACAATAAAGCAAAGGGATCATCACAACAATGCCTCTTAAATTCTACTGAATTAATTAATTTTGTGTGATTATATATTTCTAATTTATTTTGCTATTGTAAAAGTGGATTCTCTGATCAACAGGTGGCAGTAATGTGCAAAAAAAACATAGCAATGCACCAGCAAAGGCAGCAAAGTAAAGAAAAGGAAAACTGCTAGCTGGAATACACAGTTGTAAACAATGCATGAATTAGAATTGTTATAAAAATTGTCCTTGCAAATATCTTGTTAGGATGAAAATACATTAAATACATTTGTTTAGATCTCAAGGATTCACACAATGTGTTTTGGTGACTAACAATGCAAACAGAGCTTTTGTTTGTTTACAAGAAAACTCCACAATCCTGAGACCGAAGAACAGAAATGATGGATGTGTGTGTGTAAACTGTGCCTGTGTATATGTGTGTGTGTATATATATATACACACACACACACACACAAGAAAAAAAATCATGTGTAAAATGATATAAACACAAAAGCTTAAAAGAAAAATCTGAAAGGAAAAGCTGTATTTGACTGTAAACTCAGCACACGAAAAAGCTGTAACTTAAGCTCTAGACAACAGAGGACTGACTGGAAACTGACGTGTGGCACCTGTAGCACATGTAGGAACAAGTCCCAGTGACCGAGCAGCTCCGCCGAGTCACTAAAGGGTGAAAAGTGCGTCTGTGTGAGAGCACAGTCGAGTCAAAATGGTAAATTTGGCGAGTGTAGTATTTTGCTGTCTGTGTTCACTTCTCTGTTGGCTCCCTACACCCACCGCAATTATTGCTTCCCTCAGAAGCCTTCTGCAATTCTTTGAAAAAACATGGTTTCATGTAGTGGGATGAACGTGTGTGTGTTTGTGTGTGTGGCTGCCACCCAAGGTTGTTCCTACAACATGTTGTCTTTTGAGATTCATTGCCTTAAGCAGCAATGATGCGCTCTCAGCAAGACATGCCAAGAGTGCTGGCTAGAGCCCAAGATGAGGAGCAAAAGGGAGGAGGAAGGAAGGAAAGAGACAGATTCTTGAGCCAGATCCCATGATTTTGTTTACTCTGAACAAAAGATGCATTTGAATTGAGAGAGCTAAGTAATTGCTTAGTGTCTTGCTTCTGTTTAGGAATATTTGCTGCTCACTGTTGATTGAAGTATTTGAATGTTACCGCTATGCTAGATACAGAACAACCTGTGTTAAAAGTTTGCTCATCTGGAAAACTGTGTTGCCAAAGGTCAGAACTCAGGTGAATAGGAAAACAGGCAAGTTAATGCACTTTAATTAGAGTGAGGAACAGACTCACTTGTCATTTCTTGTGCTGCTTAGAGCATCAACAACATGTAAATATGTTATGTAAGAGGTCCACGTCTGGTCAGAGTTTTCAGGATGATGCCATCAAACAAGTAATGTTTTTGCAGTGTGAGTCTGCTAATGCAATAGAAATGATTTGGTAAATTCTAGTAAACATCAAACTGTCATGTGGGATTAATTAACATTGCCAGTCTCTGCAGACTCGCTTTCAGAGTACAGTAGCACAGACCACTTTGAAGTTTAACATCAGAGGCTTCGACTTGCCTGCAGACGAGACAGATGGACGCTTGACTGGAGGGTTGCTAGTTCTAATCCCAGACAATTCGGGAGAAATTGCCAGCTGAATAGAATGAGAATCGCTCTTCACTGCCTCAACTACTGAGGTGCCCTTCAGCAAAACACATAACCTGCAGCCGTACCTGTGGAACACGTCAACATCTGAACACTGTGACTGTACTCTGTACTCTCTCTGTGTGTGTGTGTGCATGTATGTGTGGTCGGTCCATATATTGATCATGTTGTATACCATACTGTACATCTGGTTACACAGTCCCATTGAGGGCTCCCACTTCATGTAAGTCAATGTAATGTCCTCTGAAGTGGTGGAAACATGACTGTATGTGTGTGTTTGTGTGTGTGTGCGCATGTGTGTAGTGATGGCGTTTGAAATAAGCGTCCTGTGTAACAGGCCCTTGTATTTCGGGCCTCCCCACAAGAGATGCCGGTTTATCACAAAGCAGCGTTTCTGTGTGCAGCAGGATAGAATGAAATAGACACTTAAAATATCAAACAGGCTGCTTATCAGAGCAGAGCAAGCAATCTGTCACTGAGGAGAAGGAATACACAGTTTCTCTGCCTTTATTTATACCATGCAGAATTTATATGTTGTGTTTCCTCTTTTTCATAAAGATTACAGTTTTAACTAAAAGGCTTGTTTATTGTGTGGAAACAATGACCCGGACTATTTATAGTACTACATATAGGACTCTATTTATTCATTTAGCAATTTGTTAGAAAGTGTTGGTGATAGTAAGAGGGAGTGGAAGAAAGAAGGAAAGCAGAAGAAGGAACAATTCAAACAAAAACACAGTGTAGCTAGATCACCAGACTTAGAAGCATGTGGTCCTATAAATGTATAATATGAGACCTTGCAGGGAGAGAGATATTAAACTGCCCATTTTTCCAGACTTGTTCATTACGTGACTGGTCCTTCTTCTTCAAATATGTCTGTGACAAAGAAATAAACTCACATTTTAACTTTGAGGTTTGACGATCTGTTTGGTGAATGTTTAGTGTGAAGCACCTAGTGGGTGGATTTTGTAGTTTTATGATGATGGGCATGTTGCAAAATTCATGTTGCATACTGCAAAATACCATGTGGATGCAAGCAACAACAACAATGTCAGCACATTAATATGCAACAGCCCACTTGTCATAGTTCTGAGGGGTTGGTTTTGCCTTGTGTATTTGTATCAAATCAAATAAGAACTGTGCAGCCTGTATCTATGTGCTGTTTCTAATTTGATGACTGAAGTTCTGCATTAATCACAATCATCTGCAGTCAGTTTCTGTTTGGTCTTATCTGCTGCTGCTGATTTATTGTTATTATTCTTTGAAATTAATTTACACACACACACACACACACACACACACACACACACACACACACACANACACACACACACACACACACACACACACACACACACACACACACACACACACACACACAGGACACAGGACACAAACTCCTTACACATGCACGGGCATCCCAATAGTGGTAACGAGCTGAATTACGCCCCCCTGTGGCCACTCTGGGAAGTTAAAAACTGGCTGGCACGACTGTGGGTCGAGACACAGAGAGTGCTGTGTGTGAGAGAGAATGGGGTTCAACACTGAGTCTGTTTTTGCTGTCGTACATAATTGGTCCACAGGGAGGGGGTGGGGGCGCGGATGGGGGGGGGCTGATCCTTCATTTGGCCAAAAAGTTCGGGAGCGCCTTTCTCTCAGTTCTAATTGGCAGGGACGACTGGTGGCACAGCAGCTGACCAACTCCAGCAAAGAGTCAAGAAGAGAGAGCGAAACCCAGAAACCAGTGCGGCCCCTTTTGGATCTTTAAAGACATCCTGTGGCTCCCAACAGGCTGGAAAACCTCATCCACAGTGAATGAAAGAGAGAGAGAGAGAGAGGGAGACAACCTGTTCAGTGTGGAGTTGCGAGGCTGGAGCGCATCTCTGTGTGCGCCTCTGTCCTCCCTCCCTCCTCCTCCTCCTTTCTCTCCCTCCACAGACAGGGGCGGTCGTTCTCAGTCAGCGCACATCCTCCTCTTGGCCAGCATCACTTGGAGCCCACAGACAGACAGACACAGCGCTGATTGAAGCAGCGGGCCGGAGATCATCCTCTGAGAGAGAGAGAGAGAGACAGGGAGAGAGTGTGAATCTCAACCACGCCTTTAAAAAGTAGATCATCCACAAGAGAGGAGACGGCCTGTAGAGGATTTTTCTGTCAAACTAGCCTTGCGTGAGTTTCTCAAAGGGGGACTGCTTTTATGAGCGCGCTCTGGAGGACGGACTCTGCTGTGGCACCGAGGCGGCTCTGTGCGTAAAATCCAACTTTACGCACGGAGGAGATCATCTAAGAGGGCCGGCTGCTCCGTAAACTCTCCGCTCTACTCTCCGGGAATTGTTCAAACTGCACACCGGACGCCCACCCGGAGGAGGATATATAACTTTTCTGCTCATTTTTGTGGAGAGACGCCGAGGCGGGTCGGTCTCACGGAGGAGCGGAGGAATCCTCTGCGCGGAGCCGGGAGGAGAGCGCGCTGCGCCGGTGAGCAGACTGACCCAAAGGACGGCACCTCGGAGACAAGGTAGAGCTGCGGTGGGGATGCATGCTGCTCAGAGACCCTTCTTTTGTTTCATTATTCACTTTGCCTCTGGTCTATGTGCATTTTTTTTCCAATAATAAAATGTGCAAATATGTGTGAGCATCTTAATCAGTTCACTCTCTTGTCCAACACTGATTATCAGCCTTGCTTTAATTTTAATCTGACATTCAGATTTTGGGGTGCCTTTCTTTCACGTGCATCATCTCTTTGCATGCACGCAACATAACGGCAGCAGACATGTCAGAAGAAGCAGCTCTCATCCTGACATTAATGCAGGCTTTAAACTCACACGCCTCCGATAATGAAACTTTGATCAGGGCGCGCTGTGTAATGCGCTGTGACCTGTCAATGCAGCCCATTCTGAGCCATCACGCAAATATTAGGGCCAGATGTCTGTGGAAATCCTCATGTTCGGTCAGAGGAGTCACACAAGACAGTCCATTAGCCTCTGACTCCAGCTGCCTTTCATCTTTTTTTTTTCTTCTTCAGGATTTCCACAGGTTGGGAGTTGTACACAGACACAACACCAACATGTGATCATCAGCAATGCATTTAAAAATGTGCAGACATCAGGATGCACAAAAAAGTCTTTTTTAAAAAAAATAAGAGCAGATTTATCACCCTCTCCCTGCTGCAGAGACATTGGAGGGATAATTATATTGATCCACAGCTAAGGTGGTATGTGTATGTGTGGGTGGGGTCTAAGGTGCATGACCCCACTTGTTGAAGCTAATCCTCCATGAATACTGCAGTCTAATCCTCACTTTTCTCCTGTCCCGACTACACCTGACGCCCGCCCCAACACCAAGCTTCAGCCAGGAGCTTGAGTCACGCCAAAAAGCAGACAATCATGTCAACCTCCAATCCTCGAACACACACACAGCCCCGCTTGTAAACTTTGTATAATCCAGTATTTGTGATTGAATTACACGTCCTTTAAGTTGAGTGAAAGGATGCAGGCTGTGTCACTTTGCTCTGTGATATTATTTTCACGGCTTAAGGGGTTGAAGGGGACGTAGTTGGACATGAAAAAAGCGATTGACGGAACCTCTCCT
Organism: Centropyge bicolor; assembly: GCA_037975185.1. NCBI lineage: Eukaryota > Metazoa > Chordata > Actinopteri > Pomacanthidae > Centropyge > Centropyge bicolor. The sequence continues at coordinate 18,087,967 of JBBMOC010000001.1, read as the reverse complement.
TTCTTTTGGATAACAATCACTCAGCTGCCGCCTCTTGTTTGTCACATACATTTACAGGCTGATCCCTGTCTGTGCCTGTTTTCACCTCTCCCTTTCCTCTCTGTCTCTGTGTCTCGCTCTTTCTCAGGTTATGAGGGAACTGAGCTGAACATGGAGCTTTTCTGGATTTTGTTATTTTCTAGTGTCTGTCCTCTCGCCTGGGGCCAAGGAGTTTACGGTAAGAACGTGCTATTTACAAATGTATTCCCATTATTACATCAGTGCATGCTTTATTAGCGCAGGCCGACCGAGTCCAACTGCACCCGCCATGTTAATTTGTTCAATTATTAGCCCCTAACCTTAATTAAGGGCTTCTCTGTGCCACATATTGTCCGTGTTTCAGTACCACACGCTAATAGGAGGCAGTGTAATAACTGGCATTTAAACTACTGCGAGAATAGCTTCAGGGAGATCGACAGCAAATTAACTTGAGAGGGAGATATTACTTCTTAGAAGTCACAGGAGGCGGCTGGGAAAACATCCAGCACTGTAGTGGAGGGGGGAAACCCACCTGCTGTAAATCCAATTTAATTCCATTTTAAGGCTGATATTAATCTTTACGGCGAAAATTCACATTAGGCCTACAGATTAGTGCTTTATCACACAAAGTAGGATCAAACTTTGAATTATTGTTTAAAGGTTTATGGTTATTACAGAACGGAGGTTATGCTTTGGCCACTTTTTAAACTCACCACATACTGCACTTCAGAGACAACAGGTTTCACGATGAGGACCAAACTGGCAGAGCTCCCCCGACGCCAGGCTCCGTCTTTGTCAGGTTAAACGGGACGCTTACGCCGTGCCTCTGAGTCTAAAGCAGGGATTTTGTCCCCCTTCTTAAGACGCTCTCACTCTAGTACAGAGGCTCAGTTTCTTCAGCTACAGGCACCTGTCCAGATACGCATCCGTCTCTGTCCCTTCGGGCAAGGCAAACACACAAACCGATCCGTCAGCTTTGATACTCCGATTTTGATGTTTGAAGGCATGTGGCAGCCATTGAAAACAAGGTCTGTTTAGTCATAGTAGCATAGAGTGTGGTTGTCATAAGCAATCCTGCAGCCTGCTGTCACACTGAGAGATGCTGACAGTCTGTCATGTGCTGAAGCATATAGGCCCGTGTAGAAGTCCTCGCGAACTAATCAGGCTCGTACCAATATAATGCTTCACATGCAGGGGTCAGTGTTAGGGTTAATTATAACTTGCACTGACAAGACCTTTTCTTAGCTTATGACATGTTCTGTATGTACTGTGTTTCGACCACCAGCTGACACCTTTTTGAATCATTATACCTTAACACTAAAGCTTTTCTTTTTTAAAATCTGTTGTATTTTTGTGACTCACATCCTTTAGACCGAGCATGTGTCTGTGTGCTGTGACAGTGCTGGATGAGCTCTCAACAAGTTTATTTTTTCCCCCCTATCTGTTTATATAGGAAATGCCAAACACGGCCTTACAGTGAAAAAGATTGTACCTGAGTTTTAGTAGCATCACGTACGCTTATCTGGGATCATTTTTTTTTCACCCGGCAGCAGGTGTAGGCCTCACCCGCTATGATAAAGTCAGGATTTAAGTCTGTTTTGAACCTTCCAAAGTATTTTCAGCATACATATATTAGGTATTTTGGAAACGTCGCAGGTTAAATATATATGCTACACAGAATGTACTTTCAATGCCAGCAATCATTTTGAAGGAGCGTGTGTTCATTTTTTCAATCACTCCTATCCTGATGGAGTGACTTTTCTGATCTAGTTAGGCGGTCCTGCAGAAGGCTCGCATCTCCAGTTTGCCCTTGTGCATTCTTGTCCTCATTTATTATTATTATTTTTTTCCCATAATAACCGTATGAAACAGTTTTGGGTTCTCCACAGGGCGACACACTGATTGTCATGAAAAATTTGTGCATCCGTGCCTCATGGGCTCTGTCACAAATACGCAGTGGGTCGAAGCAGAGAGGTGTGCAGTCAGAGCCAGAGGTGGAGGCTGCGATGATATTTCATTTTTTTCCTCTTAGTGTTACTTATCTTATGTGCCATAGCAGCCTTTCAGTCTCTGCTGAGGGAGTAAACGTCCCCCAAAGCTTTCTGGGAATCATACTGGCCAGTTTTCACAGCTCCCAGTTTCCCATGTGGCTTGTGTGGTGGTGCTCAGCTGTGCGTACCTGTGCAACAACTGTTTTATGTAGCCAAATCATCATCGCTAAAAAGAGTCATTCACTGAGAACAAATTGTTTCACAATTCGAACAATTGCAGTAAACAACAAGAGCAGAGAGGATCGGGAAGAGAGCCAACGAGTCTGGCACGCTCGCTCGCCGCGTATGCAGATATGCATAAAATGGTTTCCTTCACTTTGGAATTGTTTAGCACTTGCTCTCGCAGACAGATGCGACTCAGCGTCCGTCGGGAGCCGAACAGTGTAAGCGTGCCTGATTGATGTCAGCGCTTTGGACGGCTGTGAGGTTCATTTACTGTGGCCATCTCCTGGGTGTGTTTGGATGTGTGCATTTTTGTCAGCGCGGGCCTGCGAGTCTGTGCATGCAGGTGTTTTTTTTTTGCACTGTATGTGAGTGTGAAGCCTGCAAACCTGTGAGCCTGTGCTTGTGTGTGTGTGTGTGTGTGTGTGTGTGTGTGTGTGTGTGTGTGTGTGTGTGTGTGTGTGTGTGAGTGGGACGTGTTTGTAAGTCAGGCTCACTTTTCTTCCCACTGCAACAGTTTGCTGGCTCAGCAGGGACTTGTGGATCAGTCATTGTTTCTCTTGCAGCAGTATTGGTTGTACTTCTGTGAATTTTGATAGGCTGTCAAAAAGCTTGTAACACTTGTCCATCAAGCAGAGGCTGGATGGACAAGTGCGCCGAGGAAATGCGATGCCGTGTTTCAAAGGTGAAAGGAAACTCTGCACAACAGTTGTTTTTTCACATTGAGCTTTGTTACGTAGGTTTATTAAAATCACTTCTCTCTTTTTATATATGCATCTCCACACATGGGACACAAATGTCCCCCAGTGCATATACAGTGAATTTCAAGTTTCATTTAATCTGGATATACTGTAATCCCAGGCATTACAAGCGTGATGCGTCACTCACACGCGCCAACTCTCAACATACTTAAGGATTAGGGGGAAGTTCAGAAAAATTTCAAGACAGTCTTGCAGGATTTAACTCCTCGTCTGAGGGACTCAACAGTTACGACATCAATCCAGACAAAGTGTACCAGAAAAGTGTCTCTCCATCTCTCTGGCGCTGCATCACATCACACTCTGCGAAGCACGAGTTCACAGGGACACCAAATTATTGATTGCTTGACAAAGTCACACGAAGCCATTAGCCGGAGCTGTTGATGGGATCCAAACTGTATTAGGCGGCAATATGATGCGTCAGTATGAGCTTGTTCACTGGAAATTTAATGAAGTTAAATCAATGATTTTAGCTGAACTGTGTTTTTTGTTGTTGTTGTTGTTTTGTTTTTAGATTTGAGCAAGGCCCTCGCAGCAGCAGCAGGAGAGTCGAGGCCTTGCCACCGGCCATAGAACAAAGCATTACAAGAGATGCAGAAAGTGAAAAAGTTTAATATGCCTACATTGCGCACAAATTTAACATCACTTTGAAGATGTTGCCCAAGGAAGAATGAGAGGCTTGGAATTCATTGCTAGTTTTTTTTTTTTGTATTTGCAGTCTGCTTATGTGTGTGTGTGTGTGTGTGTGGACGAGCACCCAACATTTGAGCATCTTCTTAATGTGGAACTTTGACTCGCTGCAGTGCATTAGCTTGCCATGGCACACACGGGTTGAGAGCCGGTGACCTAGAAAGAGATCCTTCCAGGTTTAACTGGCCCGGCCACCGGCTCCCCTGCGACTTTAACTCTTCCTCTCCCCACATCAGCACTTTTTTTGTTTGTGTGTCTTTTATGTCTCCTGCTGATGAGTTTATTTTGAATGCTGAATATTGCCCTTTTCTAATAAGCATCCATAATTTATCTGTGGCTCTGAGGCAATGGAGGAGGGGGACGGGAGACGGTGATGGAAAGAGACTGAAGCATTAAGCTGGAGATGATGATAATCTTTTACCTCCCACAATCTGACACCTACCATCCTCCTCCTGCTCTTTATCTCTTTTTTTCTGCTCACTGTACTCACAGGTACACACACACGCACACACACACACACACACACCTCTTTTTGCTTACATCCTCTCCACAATAATGTGATCAGTATTGTCAGTGATTGTTGAATGACCTTTCCTTCTATATTATGTTTAATTAAAGTCCTTGGAATTTAATTAGTGGTGCTCAAACTATTTTTCCAACCATTCAAACGACAGCTAGGTAGACTGATAGAGAGATAATTCTGACTGAAAGGAGATATAAGAAGCAGGTCAATATTTGGATAGAAAAATTCAGTGTTGTGGAAGCTGTGGAAGCTGGATCATGGCGTTGAGTGCCGGCCGATTAGTGGATGTATTCTTTGCACAGAACAGGTAGGAGATAAATGCTTGGCAGCTAGAACAGCTGATGAATGTCGGTTTTATTGTTTGTAATGTATATCAGATTCTCCATTGTTCACCACAATTAAAAATTAAGAGTTTACATGTGAACCACTTTACCTATTAGCTGCAAGTGGTGGTGTCTGCCTGCCCCCCCCCCTCCTTCGTCTCCTGTCCCTCCCTCTTTTTGTGTCTGTCTCGGCTCATCTGTCAGTCTCTCTGATCTCATCCCTTCTGCTAAAAATTTTAGTGCACACGCTGCTTTAATTATCTCCCCTTGCTCCCAATTTTTTTTCACACATTAACTAGGTCCATTGTGTTGCGGTGTCGCCCCATACTGCCTTCATATTAAAAGGGTCACACCTTGAGCACACACACGCAATACAACACAACCTCCTTGTTTTGATGCTTAGTCAGCTCATTCTTTGCCACTTCTTTTTTTCCCCTTGATCCTCTCCTTTCCTCCTCTCCTCTTCTCTCCTCTCCTCTCCCCTATTTTCTCTCTATGGCTGACTGGATATTAAAGCCTGACAACATTTCTATTAACCCACAGGTCAGCAGCAGAGCCATAGGCCTATGGCCAAAGTGATATGTTGACTGTGGTTTACACTAGCCTTGCTACCTGGGGCTAAAGGATAAGAGCGCTGAGACAACGTCTTGGGAGGTCTGATTTATCACCCTGCCTCCCACCACTAACACTCCGGGCCCGGGGTGGGCACAAGGCGGCAGGTAGAGGTGGGCAGTCTGGCACTCTGGGGCCCCGAGTGAGGTGAGATAGTAATATATCTCCTTAGAAAGCACAGTCTGGCAAGTCTGGGTGTAATGTGTGTGTGTGTGTATATGTGTTTACACCAAAGCGTAAGTGGCTGCCTCTCATGTTTGTCTGTTAATGTAGTGGGCAGCGAGTGGCGCCTGCCACCAGATGTGAAGATGTGTTATTTTAAGAACAGTAAATTTTACTTCTTTGATCAAAGATGTTCAGGAGACAGAGGTGAGAAAAGGTTCGGGGGAACATAAGGCACAAGGCTGCACTCAGATTTACAACAATGTGAGTTTAAGCTGTAAGCTGTTTGACATTCTGGGAAATACGCTTATTCACTTTCTTGCAGAGACCCACATTGATCTGTCCGTACAGTATATATGTGGTTGGAGCTTAACATGACAAGGAACATTTGATGTCATGTAACTCACAGCAAGAGTTTAAGTCTTAAAATGTTGAACTATCCCTTTAATAGGATGCGCATTAAAAGCCATTGTAGATTGTTCGACATTTATCTTACCTTGTCTGTTTTCTGTCAACTTACACTTGCCAGGCCACACTGACTGATTTTAAATCATCCCTGGAAACATTGGTTTTGATGGAATCAGAGACAGAAGTTTGATGAGGAGGAGTGAAACGCTGAGAATCACCGCAGGCTCCGGCAGCAGCCAAGCGCCGACAGAATTATTAGAATTGTTTGCTCACAGATCATCATGTAAACCCTCCTTTTATATCTGCTGGCTTTTATTTCTTCCTTCCTGTCTTTGTGTTTCGCTCTCTCTCAGATGATGATGTTCATGTTCACACACGCGCCGAGCCCACTCACAACTTTCACGTGCACACGCGGACGTGCACAAACATCTCTCTCTGCGTTTACCTTTCGCTGAACTCATAGATTATTACCTCACTACTCTCACCCACTCTCATCTCTCTGTGCCGGGATGTTAGTCAGTGTCACACACACACGCACACACATTTGTGTTTCCATCACTTTAGGGGACATTACATTGACTTACATTAATTTCCTGAAGACTCACGCTAAACTTAATCCAAATCTTCACCCTTAAATGTATTGATTTACATTATGGTGACTTGTGTTTTCTCCTTATAAGGAAGATGAATCCCCCACAGTGTGTAAACAGATTTATGACCCCACGATATGAGTAATACACGTCCACAGTAATAAAACGCAGGCCTACACATACACATACCTTTTTGGATGAGAGTGGTCCGCAGCAGGACGACGTGGGTGCCCTGTGAGTAGGAAAAACTGTCAGGGAGGGTTCACTTTTCTCCTTTGCACTGCTGTCGCTCTGTCAGACGTTATCAGGCCCCTCTTACCGGCTCGGCTTCAGGAGGGAATGTGCACAGATGCGTGTCCTTGTGTTTGTGCCTTTGTGCGCAGTTTTGGGAAAGCAGGGTAATTTAATATTTGAATATGCTGTAGTAGAGGCTAAACTAACAAAGCTGTCGGAGTGTAGGTGTGTTTGGTGCTGTCTGTGTTTGCTCTTCGTGTGTGCACGGGTCCTGATCCTGGTGTCTCGAGAGTGAAGGAACAAGGACTCCAGTGTGTGTGTGTGTGTTTCTGTGTGTGCGTTTGCATGCATGGACACGAGAGGGAGGGAACATTTGGCATCTAACTTATTCATGAAGGTGACAGGACGGTTGTGAACAGCGGTGAGAACATGGCTTACATCAGAGTCTGCCTCCTCCTGCACTTCTCTCACACTGTCACTTTCTTTCTTCTTCACTGCCTCCTCTTTCGCCCCCCTGTCCTTTGTCTTCAGCTCTCACTTCTTCCTTTGGCCTCATTCTCTCTTTGAGAAACTTCTTGTTGGATTGTTTTGTGATTGTTAATTTTGAGATTCTAATATTTGTCAGGGAATATTTTTTAGCATAATTTTGTACCCATGATTTGTAGATTCTTCATGTGATTTGAGCATCTTTCAAATTATTGTGATGGAGTTCTTGTTTGCAGAAAGATAAGAACTTTCTAGTAAAAACAGGTGCAGTTCATGTGTTGCTCTCAGTATTGCATTGCTGTCTGCAACAGTGCTTTTTTTGTGTCTAACACAGAAGAGTTCACAGTTTCACAGGAACTTTCTAAATCCTACAGACAGCAGCTTTAAAGATTCCCTCCACACATGTTTTAAGACATATAAAAATACTTTTACTTCCAAAAAGTTTAGCTACCTTTTTAAAAATATATTTAAATCTACTCCTTTTGCCTTCTTGAAATAAAAATCCATTCTCAGTGTCTGTGTGCTGGAGGCTTCCAGTTTCCTTAACTTAAAGTAAGTGCATATTGAAGTGTTTTTAGCTTCCAAAACTAGTTGTAATGTCACAAAATCACAATACGCATATTAAATTCTACAACAACAAATGAAAAGTGAAAGCAGGGGACTTTTCCATCAGTCAAACATATGTTCTAAACAGTGTACAAAACAAACCTGATTTCCACGAAACTTTGTTGTTGTCAAAGACTAATGTGATTATATTTGGTTATCTTCCTGACAATCACTCTCTGTTGGCATCGACACACTGCGCCCGTCTTTACAGTGGGCGTAAATCACCTCGGGAGCTTTAAGATATTTGTGATATTGTTGACTCCCACTGAGCAAATGATGGGCTTTCACAGTGTGCAAAGTGCTTTGCATACTGGCAGCCGCTCTCGCCGCCTGTCGCACCTTCAGCACAGACATATATTGATCTGTCACTTCATAGAGAACCTGCACATAGCTCCGGCAGCCAGCTACAGACTGCCGGGGGAAACCTTATCATACAGATATGCTCTGGCTTAAAGAGTGGCAGGAAGCACACACACACACACAAACTGCTAAAACTACACTCTTGGAGGCTGCTCCTCCCACATATGTTCTGCCTTTCCCTGTGGTGTACGCTGAAAACCCCCGAACAACAACAAAACAACCGCAACTGCTGGAGTTGGTCGTGTCCAACTAAACTTTCTGACAGCGGGAAGGGATCAACGTTGGAAATCTATCTTCTGCTCCTACACACGTCTGGCCTCAATAATTCAGCGATGCGTGCTGCTTGGAGATCTCGCCCTCTCCCTCTCTAGTTGTCGTTCGCGCTCGCTCTCTCACAAATCTGCTCGCCCTCAGCAGCAACCCCCACCCCACCCCCAACTCCTCGCCTGCTCGTGACGGTTTCTGTAAAAAGTGAAATGAAAAATAAAAACCTGGCACTTTAAGTGTTGGAACTGTTTGGCTTTCTGCTCTCACACTTCTCCATGCTTCTCAGCTGGCTCAGGGGAGATGGGGTATAATCTGTCGGATATGTTAAAAAGCCCCCATGTTGTCAGTGTAGCAATTTACCTGCCACCAGCTACAGATCCTGATCCTCCTCCTCCTCCTCCCTCATTCTGTCTTTACCCATCCACTAAACTTGTACCTGTCAAGAAAGATGTTCCCGTCATCTTCCTCTCTTCCCTTCGTCTCTCTCTGATCCTCTTTCCCTTCCCAGCCATCCACATAGTCGACCTTAACATGTCAAAACGGGGCAGAATGTGCCCATTCTCTACTTTACATCCTCATTCCATCCTAATTCTCTCCCTTCATCCAAACCCTTTCCACAGACACACCCCTTTAACTCTCCTCATCGCTTTTCTTCCTCGCCTCCTTGCCCGCTCCCTCTTCCCCTTCTCCTCACTATATCCTTTCTTCACACCCAGCACCTCTCTCCTCCAAAGCCCTGTCATCCTCTCGCTATCATCCGCCGATTCAGTGGCAAGCATCCACCCACCTCTCCACTTACTGCATATATAGGACATAGCGCACGCTGTCATTGAAAGCCACAGACAGGCTTTGGGAAGCAGGTTGGGAGGACTGACACTGGGGAGCAAGCAGACAGCCGGGGCTAGCAGGAAATGAGGGCAGAGGGAAAGGTGCGTCGTGAGGGAAGGGAAGGAACAGAGGGCGAAACAAACAAGAGCAATTATTTTGATCGGGAACGAAATTAAATGCTTGTTCTATTAGATGAAGAGAAACAGCGCTTTTTAAACCCTGACAGGAGTCTGACAGGTACAGAAAATTGAGCATAAATTTACTGTATTTTTATGCAAACCGTGCTGCCCAGTTCACACAGAGCCCAGCTGAGTGTGGATGACACCTTTTTTTGACTGACGTACCCCCCAAATACGTTCAAATACCCCTTCATCCACACCGCCCGTTATGTTCCAGATGAGTTCATTTGAATGGATTTCAGCTAAAGCGTGGCTTGCAACCATTTATCCGTCACTTTTAGCAATTTATTTCAACGTCTGCTCACTTGTTAACTAGTTTTTTTTGTGCAAATGGAACCCCGCTGATTTTACACATCAAAGTCTGTTTACTAATGCACATGTGGAAAAAGTTGCATAAAGCCTTTCAGAGTGAGAAGCATGAAATCCAATAAATTACCTCAAGTGATGTCACATGGTAGAGTCGCATTTTAACAAGGAATGAGAATAGAGCATAGCTGATATTTTTTGATCTGCCACATCGATTTTCTGTCAAATCTATTCATCAACAGGAATGTGATGATAAATGTGTGGACTTTTGTATTAGTGTTACTACTGATTCAGTTTGGTGTGAGTGGCGTCATGTGCAGTCGGACTTGTTTATTCCAACTGAAAAAAAAAAACAGTTTTACAGGTATATTTTTTCTTTGCCATGTCATATTTTCCGCAGGGCTACTCCACAACATTTACATGCACCCCCTGGTGACTGCAGTAGTAGACGTACCCCTGTCATGAAATCACTACTGTAGCTGAGGGAAAATGACTCAGACCTGGAAATATCAGGACAACCGCATTATCGTTGTAATAAATTATCATGAAGAGCAGATGCAGCAGTCTTTGATTTAATCAAAATCATATGAGATTGAGAAGACCCCAAGTCTTAATTTGTGAAAATGTAAAAAGGAGCTGTCTAGAAAGTGTGTGGGAACTTGATCAGCAAGGACAGGGGAAAAAACAAAACAAATGAGAGCTGCTATTTCCAGGTGCATGTGTGAGAATATTATTTCCTCAACTCAATCACTCTGATGCCTGTGGCTCAGCGAGGACGCGTTATCTCACATAAGAAATAATTTCTCCAGACATCCTTCATCTGAGGGGGAGGTGCTGTTAAGCAAGGTAATGCATCAGGTAAATTTCACACTCTCTTCCAAAGAAACCAGAGATGCACTGCAGTATCCTGACTCGTCAGCCGATCTCATATCCAGCCGACAGAAGCAACAGTAGTTTTTCTGAGCAGCTACGGCGCACATACATTAAGATCTGATGGGATGTGGAAAGCAATCATTTACATCATTTTATTTAGGTGGAACCAAATTAACAGTTTCTCACCTTGTTTATTTATTTTACAACGCCGCCTTTCACTTTCAGGTGTTAAACACATCAGTGGAGCTCATGAAATCTAATTGAATTTTGACATTCAGCGAAATTACTTGGATCTGGCTTATGAAAAAAGAGAAAAAGGACACACGGCAGAGCTCATATTAAAAAACAGAGAGAGACACAGCGAGAGTGACATTGAAAAGGGCAGGGCCAGATACAGAGCAGCTAAAAGAAGAAAGGCTTCCCTAGAGACAGAGAGCTAGACCGACGAGCTCAGAAAATGAGAGAGAAACAGAGGGAACGAGTCTGAGAGAGCCACAGAAAGTGAAAATGAGAGAGCGACCTAAACTTTATTTGCTTTAGCCCAAACCATGTTTGAAAAGTTTGCTTAAGGGCACTTTTACATTTGGCTGTGTGTGAATCACACTGCTCTGCTTCTACAAGAGAGCTTCAATCAAAATCACACAGACACACAGAACGCTTGTTGCAATCTTTAAACATCTGACAATGAATTTATTTATTTTTCATCTTAGTGTCCAACACATTTCTGCACAGTTCTGTTCTTAACAACCTAAAAGCCAAAGATATTCAGTTTAATTTATTATTCATTTTCAGGTTAGTGATTTTTTAAAATTATATAAAAAAAATAACAAACGATTAATTACCAAAATTGCTATGATTAAGTTTCGGTCTATGGACAAATCGATTAATCCACTATCAATCACTTTATTAATTACTTTAAGTATTTGTCCATTTATCATTTAGTTGCATGAACAGCAACAGATGCCAAATTATGTCCCAATAAAGCCTTGTGGAACAACACAGCAGTAAAATTACACAGCAGTAAAACTACACTTCTTTATGTATATATATATATGTATATATATATATGTATATATATGTATATATGTATATATATATATATGTATATATATGTGTATGTATATACATATATATATATATATAAGAAGAGGTATGTATAACTGGAGTTCAAATGGCAGATCCAAAGTGACTTAGTGAACATGACAAAGTGATACATACAGCAGCCTACAATACAGTCCAGCAGCAGAAGTACTTCCTGAACCACACCACAGCCTGTTGTCTGGTTAACAGGTCCCGTCAAATTTTGAATGCCATTGGTCTCGTCTGCCCAAACAAGCTGAAGGATTAAACGTTCAAATAACCTGCTTCAAACACACACACACACAAACACCACAGTGGATCTAAAGGCTGGCAGGGTCGGAGGCGGAGACTTCTGAGACTTAGTTCATAGTGGTGAGGCATTCACAGGTAGCAGAGGGGAAATGTTTCACTGGTAGGTGCTGGCTTACTGATGCTGTGGCTTTTATCAGACTCTAACCATGCTCATCGTTTCTCTTTCTGCATGGGGAGCCTTTCTCAATATGCTCTCTGATAAGCAACATCCCTCCTCTCTCTTTCATTATCTCACTCACTCTCACCTTTTAGGACTTAACACAAAGGACTCGAAAGAGCGGGCTTGTCGCCCTTAAACAATTTCAGTCTGTTTATTTTTATTTTTTTTGCTTTCCACGTTGTGATTACTCACCACAGGCTTTCTACTCTGCTGTAGATTTTTTTTCCCCTTTCGCTTTCATGCTTTCTGTCTATTCAAAGTCTTCATCCATTTCGACTTCATTCTTCATTCTTCCTTGTTTTTAATCTTTCTTCCTCGCCCTCTCTATTCTCGCCTGCAGCACCCTGCAATGCAAACACAACCTGTTCTGAGGGGAAGTGAATTATTGAAGCCGCTGCTGCCATTCCCTCTGCGCAGAAGTGGGCCGCGGAGGAAGGATGGAGGGAAGGGAGGGAGGAATGAGGGTGGATGAAAGAAATGGAGAGGATAGATTTGTAAGGACGAAGGCAGGAGGCGTTCAGGGTGCGAAGAATCAGAGAAGTGCGGTTTTGTTTACAATGTCTTTGCAGTATGTGTGTTTACGGAGGGACAGAGAGGATTGTGGGAACGTGATCAATGGTGAGGCACTGAGCTGATATATATAGAGATGGATAACTTTTGAGACCATGATGTTGAAAGATAACATTTTTGACCTGCCCTGCCAGAGGACAATATAGTAACTAACCTTCCCTGATCAAACACTCTCACAATCTGAGAGACAGACTGGTTCATTCTGACACTGTCTCCTGGCTGTCTAATCAACCCACAGGCTTTCTCCGCTGTGGCCGCTGTGCACAATGTTCTGACTTGTCAAATACTTGACACACTCACATAGTGGTAAAACCACCATAAAATCCTTCAGAAAGTGCAGCAGCACACATGTTGCCTATATGCCCAAATGTCTGCTTTATGTTGGACAAACCGAAAGAGTTCGTAAGATTCACATATTTCAACACAAAACATCCATTATGCTTTTGTTTGTTAGTGCTTGGTACAAGTTAAGTACGGCTCTGTAACATTGTAAGAGTTCTGGGAAATAGAAAAAATGTCACCCTCTCCTATAGGTGACAACATTATCCACTTACTGCTCTGCAGAGGCATATTGCATTCACACTCTTAAGCCTTTAGGCCTAAATGAAAAGCTGAATTTGTCACATTTTCTCTAATTTATTAGACTTGATGGATGCAGTACTTGTACTTGTACAACTGTTCTTTTGTTTCTCATGTGATTACAGTGCATTGGGTGGGTAACTGACTATGGCAAATCCCACCTTTTATCCAATAGTCTTGAACTCTTCAGTCCTCTATGACAGTACATTTGTTTGTCAATATATGTATTTGCATTATGTCTTTGTCCATTTTGACTTTGATGACGACACAGTGGTGTTGAAATGTTGGTCTGTTTGCACAACTGAAGTCTGCAAATTAATCCAGTCTCCTTTGATTCCCCTTTTGCTGTATAAACCTGTTGTATTGCTAATGCCCTAACTTTGTACTTTATATATCACTTTTTATTTCTTTGGTAGAAATGATAATTAATTTTAAAGTTGCATCTTTACTGCAAAGAACTCTACTTCACTGCCTTCTTTTTAATTTATATTTTACTGAAGCACCTTGTTATTATAATAAATGAATTAAAATACTGGTATTAATTATCCAACTACATAGAGATTAATTTTTAAATTTATCCAAAGAACATGCAGAGGTGGTTGAAGTACTTTTTCTGACCTCAGTGTCTGGACGTATTCACTTAATGCTCCATGATAACAACTTCCACCAGCCGGGTATGGCAGCCTGTATGAGAGGCGAAGCCCAGGGCAAAAGCACTTCATAAAACTCAGTGCATCACTTCGTTCCTGCGTGTTAATCTCAATGCTTTGAGCAATGAACTGAAGGCAACTCCAATGACTATATCAACATTTCTATCAACTTCTCTCTTCTCTCATCAGGGTTACAGTGGCTGGACAATAAGAGAAAGTTGTTTTAAGTGACTTAAGTAACAAGGTCAACCTGTAATAATAAAAGCGAGGGGGACAGAAGTAGGTAAGGGGGATGTGTACCCCTATGCCCATACACCTTGAATGAAAGCACCTGTGTGCAATGCCTTTGCATACAAAACAATGTGAGAACGTTCTTACCAGGAAAAGTTTCCTCACATGATCCTGTAGACCAGAGTGGGTCACTCCGACTTCTCCAGATGTGGATGTATGACTGGTGTTTCCTCTTTGTTGTTGCACCCATGTCATGAGGGAGGTGCCACATATTCACTGGATCATGGTGAATCAAAGAGTGGAGGTATAGGATGCATGCAGCTCATGGATTTACAACAGTTAATTGCAACCTGTGGATGTGTGAGATCGTCTGTATAGGGAAAACAGTAATCATGTTGTCGCAGTGTAAATACACATTAACATCATTACGAGCCTCAGTTCATGGAGCACATTACAGACTAATTTCACTCCTTTGTGTAGAGCAGAACAAAGCATCTGTAGCACTGAGTTGGATCAGACTTTTGGGCTCAGTATTCCAGCTGTGACTTGCACATAAATCCTGCTGTGCATCCAATTTTACTCTTTTCTAATCTACAGCAGGAACAGGTATTTCTTATTAACACCACCCTTGGGAAGAGGCAGTGGGAAGAGGCAGAGACACATTGTGAAGTTGTCATTCACATGCAAATGAGAGAGGCCGTGCTTCTCTCCACTACAGAGCATGAATAGTATGAGGGGTGTAAACTTCTGCCACTTCTATAATTTGATAGAGAGCTGCACCTTAACCCTATAGAGGTAGAAAAAATCTTCATCTTTAATAACCATACTTTAATAATCAGACCAAAAGCACATATACAATATTAGCATTTTGTGTGGTTTGGTGGATGAAGTCAAAATTTACATGTTTGAAGGCCAACTAAAAATAATTACAATAAATAGAAATGTGATTGTGTTGCATGTAACTGTATGTAATTCATGACTTTCAGCTAAAGGGTAGAATAGGTGTGAAAAAGAAAAACAACATGTTGTGCATGCTTTATATTTGGGTTATAGACGAGCCTGACCAGACTGAAAATACTTCACCCATGAGAGATGTGAATGTTGTAATTGGTAACCGGGGGATTTCATGCACTTTCATCTTCCTTTAAGATGCCCACTTCTCTAATTGCTGCTTTTTGTTTGGCAGTGAAGACTTTGAATCCATGCCCAGGAAAATATGTTTTTTATTGGTGCCAAATTGAATTGAAAATTGTTGATGCAATATAAATGCGCTTCACCACGGTATCGGCACCCTGCCAGAGCGTTGATGAATGTACTTTGGCTGGGCTTTAGAGCAGATACTAGCCCTTCAGATGTTTGTGAGCATCCCAGGTTAACTTTTAGTTTTAGCTGTTGTCCTTGAGCTTGACAAGCGATTTAAAATGAAGTCTTTTATTAAAGCTGATAAAGGTGATGGAATGATTTGAAGGTATCGAGCGGATTTGTGTATTTAATGAATCTGTTTTATTGGTCATCTTTTATGTGTTAGTAGTGAATTCTCTTCTCACATATCTATCTTTGAGACTCATTAAATGTGGCACTTTCAGTTCAACAGGTTTTAGAACATTACAATATATCGAGTTTGCCCTTGAGCTGTAGATATGCATTGATGATTTCAAGTGAAAACGCTGATCAATAATGGTGTGAGACTATTGTAACTGTGCTAGTCATGGAGGACTCAAGGTCTCCTGTCTGTTTGTAGCTGCGTTTGAAGTGTTTACATTTCTCTGCCACTCTTTATCACCCGCCTTGATGTGTGTGAGTGTGCGTGGGTAGGCATCTGTAAGTGAAGTCAATTGAGAGAGAGAGAGAGGCAAAGCAAACTCATTCTTGTTTGTATTTGTGCATCTCCAGTGTTTATTTCACACCTCTTTCTCACTCTCACCTTCCTCCTACTGTTCTCCCTGCTCCTGCCTGCAACCACCTCCCGCTCAATTATAATTAATACGCAGACACCTTCCATCATTGGTTAATATCTGATCTCATATCAATGAACCATGTCGGTGTTAAAAATTCAACATGCTCACCACTTACTGTAGCAAAGAAACACACACATGAATATACCTTTTTCCCATCTTCTCGCCAAGTGGGTGAGTCATCTCTCCTGACCTGTCGCTTGTCATTACAGAAGCTGAGTGATCAATATGATTGTGTCTTTGATCTGAGTTGTAAATGGGAACAGACTCGCTGAGATAGCATCAAAGTAGCTGCAGACCTGGGAACTGAGGATGGGAACACAGCTGATGCCAATATACATTTCAGACAGTTAAAAGAATGAAAAGCTATTAACACATTTTTTAACTTCATTCTTCACGTCACTGCAATCACGGTCTGTGGCTTTAACATCAGTTTGAAATATAGAGTATGAGACCTGATAAAACCATCATGGCTGTAGAGGTGAAGAATAGGCCGCCAATGAAACTCCAGCTGTCGGTCACAGTAAATTGTCTTTGATTTTCTTTTCACCGTCTTCTCATGCTGCTCAGAGCTGAACTGGGACGGATGTAAAGCCAACCACTGGGGAGGTGCAAAGATGTCTTTACACAGGGGAACTGATCACAGAGCAGCCATTATCAGAAGCTGCAGGAGGTGACAAGGTCAGGGAGAGATGTGCTGTGTTCCCGCTGCCTGTCTTAAGTACAGCTAAGCCGCCTCAGGGAATGTTTTAAAGGACCTGGTTTTTCTTTTTGACACATTTACATTTTTTTTCTGATGATTGGAAACTGATCAAATTTAGTAAATTATAATTCTGTTATATGGTCACAGTCATGGTCTGTTTTCTTCTTTCACTTTCCAATTCCTTAAAATTTCTCACCTGACCGACTTTGTATCGGATCCCACAGGAAAACCCCGACATTGACATTAGTTCCTTTAGAGTATAGGACTTCTTAAACTCTAGATCTTCACAATAAAAGCATTTGTTAGTCAAGAGTAAAGTTACTCCCTTGTTAAAACACACTTTAACACTTTTTTGCTTCACTCCTGAAAAAAATGTTTTTTGTGGATTCAGCCAAAAAAGACGCAAATCACATTTGTGCTAAAACACTTTAACACTTGACTTGAAAGGTTGAAAAAAAGATTGAACTTGTTTCTACTTCTCTTTCTGCCTGTCTCACACGCACAAAGACATGCTAATTATCTCTTCCTTTCTTATTGGCATATGTGGCATTTGGCAGAAATGTTATCACAAGGGTGGGGAGTGGATGGTACTGTAATCCTGCAGCTTTCTCAGTCATCCCGATGAATATTCGAAAGGGCAACCCCTGACTGTCTTTGACTCTAAAGGAGAATATTGTGTGTGTGTGTGTGTGTGTGTGTGTGTGTTAAATGACGTAGGACCATTTCTATACCTACCTGTACTTCAGAATATCACTTAACCGAGGCATTGCTGCTGGTCCTCAGGAGGGGAGGAGGTATTTTAAATTATTGTAATGTAATGTAAAGCCAAAGGGTGAGACATGTGTCTGTGAGTTTATGTTAAGTAAGGGGCTTTGAGAATGAAGGAAGGTCAATAAAAAGCTCTCTCAGATGCATGCTTTAGTGGATTTAAGTTTTAAATATCACACACCTGCACACCCACACACATACATGCACGCAAACACACATGCCAAGTTCACCAATTCTCCACAGGACTCATTCCATAAAGTGAATATTGAATTACCCGTGATGCTCCAGCAGGACTGTTTCATAGAAAGAAAATATAGAGCAAGGGTCCAAGGGTATTGAATGAGAGCAGCCAGCGCTCTGTGGTCTGCTGTGGTTCTAATAGCCTCATTATTCATCGGTGTGCTCTGCTTATACACTCAGCAAAGCCTAAAGGAGTAAAACCAGAAGCTATTATACACACATGCACAGGCACCCATACAGCGAAAACTCATACACACATATTTTTTTTTGGACATATCCTTCAGCAACCTCCCATATAAATGCTAAGCTAAGCTAACTGTCTCCTGTCTTACTCCTAAGAGACGGACATGAGAGTGGTATCAATTTTCTCATTTAACTCTTGGCAAGAAAGCAGGTAAGCATATTTTACAAAACGCCTAACTAATCTTTTAACATTTAAAACAAGTGCCAAGAGAAAGAATCTGCCAGAATCACATCTATTTGCGAAAATTTTGAGGTCTTAAACTCAAGTTGGCTCTCATAAAGACAAAAGTAGAGGGTTATACACACACACACACACACACACACACACACACACACACACACACACACACTTCATGTTCCCACAGACATCATATAAGCTTGAGAATGTGACTATATGTAGACAAGCATTAGATGTGGACTGTCGGTGAGAAGCCTTTGTTTGCCTGCAATCAGGGGAAATAATACAATCACAGCTTTCAGGGCAAAATTAAGCCCAAGCTTTAATGAATCCATTTGTCAGCTGAATGATCTCTCTGTGTGAAAGTCATAAGCCTCTTCTGGTCTCTGTGCCTTTGATATTCACCAGTTAATAGCCATGGTACGACAGGCGGCTGTTACAGGGAGTGTTGGTGATGAAAGAGAATATAGACTCAAACAGATTGTTGACTCCTGCAAATGAAAACTTTCAACCCTTGGATGCTCTTATTGTTGGATATAATCAGTGTAAGTTTGTTGTGATGAATGGTGTAATTTACTCTTTTGGTGCAACAATTTTCCTCCACTTGGCCTTGTTCAAACAGTGATTTCCATTTAGGAAACACCTGGAACGACTGCATTCAGTATGTGCAGGTGAAGAGAACAAGACTGAACTCATTAGTGCCTGTGACTGAATTATATATCTTTACATTCCATATAAATAAAAGTTGCATGTGAAGACATTTGCTAGAGGAGCTGTTAGTTTCAAATAGGTTTCACTTGGGTTGCATTTCCAGGATGTACATTGCAGATCTTGCAACTGACTCTCAAATACATATAGGAACCGCTCTCTCTCTCTCTCTCTCTCTCTCTCTCTCTCTCTCTCTCTCTCTCTCACGCACACAAGATGAAGAGAAACTTGCATAAACCTCTAGGGGCACTGAGAAACCGTATTTACAAATGCATTACAATCTCCATGAATTAATAGTCAATCTCAAAACATTTTCAAGGCTCTTACGAGTATGATGCATACATTAAATCACGAATATTCGAATGATCTTTATGTAAAATGCATTGCATTGCTGAGTGACATAATATAGATGAGGCCCCCCAGCCATTCTGTAAATGAACCATAGAAATGGTTCAAGATTCTCATCTGTTGTTTGCTGTCCTTCAGTCCATATGAATAAAGTTTCTGCGGCAGAGAAAAACATATTGCTATGCACTGAGATGGGAATTCAACAATTATAACACTTATAAATCTGCCACATTTTTTAAAGAATAAAGAAAAGAGTAAATGCTGCTACCTCCAGCTACATACTAATACATACCTTCAAAATTTCAATGGTCATCATCAGAAGTTCATGTGTTCTCAGTAGTCTCGAATTTCTCATCACCACTATCCTTTGGGTGTCCTTACTGTTATTGTCAGGCCATTCAATGAACATTTCTGCCACATCCACATCTTCTGATTGAACTAGTTTTGACCTGAGTGGTGTGACCTTGGCAGATCAGTAGGTTGAAATGTTAAGAGGCTCCTATATATATACTTGAGAGTCAGTAGTTATCTCAGAAAAGAATGGTTTAATGGAAGGAAACAGACCTGAAGATGCCGTGAAAAGCATTGAAACTAATGGAGAATGGCTCCTCAAGCGAATGTTTTCACCTGCTGTTTATTATGGTTCTTTGTAACTTTTCTTTATATGGTATATATAGTTGCAGCATGTGTGTACTAAAATAATAATAATCCCTACATTTTTATTGCTTACTCCAGGGCATTTTCTACCATTTTGCGATAGGAATAAAAACAGTAGTCCCTTGTGCCCAAAGACTAAATATAGTATAAGAAAATGGCTGTATCTACTATGTAAACTACAAAAAGCATAATGATGTATTAGGTATCTATGAACTCATAACAAGTTGAATATGCACACATATGCACTATTTAAAAATATATATCATATGGAAGAGATTTAATCAAAACAATTTCAGCATTTTTTCTTTTCTATTTTTCACAAATACTGACTTTGACCATATTTAAAATTTAATGATTTTTTTAAAGAGAACTAAAAGTTGCACTATTACATACTATGTCTGTACCAGAGCTCTAGACTTTAGACCTATCAGAACAAATTCTGTGGCATCTTTCCTTATCATACTAAATATAGCCTGTGGGAACAAATGGGTTAACACAGCAGAGAGCTTTTCCAGCTCTAAAAAAAAAGTAGGTATTTTCGAGCTGTGTTGCATTTTAGTCTTTTGAGCCTACTGTCAGGGGAGAAACTGGTGTCTTTGCGTCCTCTGCTCACATTTTCCCCAGTAGCTGTTGAACATCTGTGCAAAATGATGTCTACAAAGCAGCTGAGGCTCTTTTTATTCTGAACAACAAGACATAACAAGACAGTTGTGTTTCGCATCAATGAAGAAAAAAAGCCTTTTAATCTCCATTATAACTGCACTGGAAACATCTTGACTGCTGCTGTCTTCTACTGTTGTCACGTGAAAACCATGTATCTCCTGAAAAGCTTTTCATTAATTAGGAAAAGCTACACTTGTGAAATATGGCCACAGGGATCAGATGAATTACACCCAGGTCAGGTCTACTGTCTTACCTTGTATCCTAATTGTCCATGTCTGCCATGAGTCCTCAAGCCTGTTTATAATATTACAAGGAAAGATTTTACAATTATAGAAATGAATCCAGTGAATGAGCATTTTGTCATGCACTGTACCAATGTCATGATACTTTGCCTTTGCTGCCGAGAGAATTCACCTAACAACAAGAGGTTTCTCATCAGGAAACAAAGTTTGAATAAAGAAAAAGCAGCCGCTATTCTGGTCAGAAAAGTCTCATTAGAGCTGTACTCTCACTACTGTCTGAATTCAATCACTTCTTGTGCAGGTCGCCCCCTTTTTTTTCTGCTTCTATTGACGTTAGAATCAAAAGAAATTGACTCGTCCCGTGAAAAATGGGGCTTGTATTGTCACAGTCGGTGAACCTCTGAGTCGCTCTCGAAGAAAACCTGATGGTTTTGTCATTGTTGTGTTGACCTTATTCAGCGTATAGACAGTCGGAGCAGAGCAGCTCAGCTAATTAACACTCCAAAAGGGACTTAATCAGATGCCAAGTGTGCTAATAAAAATGAAAGTCATTGGGAAAAATGCAGTCTCCGCTGGGGGACAGGGAAGGATATTTGAAGACGCACGCGCATGTGTGTATGCATGCGCGTTGGAGTGTGTGTGAAAGGGACTGAACGGAGAATATAATTTTCTCGGCTGCAGTAAGGTATAGAACGTCTGTCTGGCCACAGATGAAATGAAGAAGACAATGGTCAAACTGAACTATATAGTGCAGATAAAGGCAGGTGATCTCTGCTTGTAGGAGCATTGGTTCAGTTGGTGCTCACCTGTGCAAACAAGCAGAAGGACATTAAACAATAAAATTACAAAATTATAATGTATCTGAGGATTTCATAAGGTTTCATGCAGAAAGGCACGTTGATGCAAAGGATGTAAATGAGTCTCAAAAGGACCATGCATAACTGGCACGGTGCAGCATATTACCGAGTGCCGATGGTTGGGTTTCCAGCTATGGAAGCATTAGGCGCCATCGCTTTGTATTTGAATTCTCCCTTGACCAATTTAAATGGTTAGAGAAGGCAGGCAGCTAATGGACAAGGTTGTTGTAGCTTCAAGCAGTGCTCTGAAGTGCATTTTATCCCAAAAGTAATGACCATTCATTGAGAGACAATGACCTCAGTGATGGCTGCGTTTTCCAGATGAGTTGGGAGAGAAGCCGAGCCACGGAGTGAGCTGATTATGGGAGAGTGAGAAAGAGAGAGAGAGCCCGAGAAAAATGAAAGTGAGTGAGAAAATGTGGAGGTGTAATAACTCTATAGGCTATGGCTCAGTGCCTGTAAGGATTCATAGCAAACTAGAAAATATATGCTTGAGTAAGTAGATTGTGTTTGCATATGATTATCTCTCGCCTCTCTCTCTCTCTCTTTGCATGTGAATATTTAATCATTTCATGGCGTGTTAAGCATGTGTTCTCAGTAAGTGTGTTTAAAAAGTAAAGCAGTGGAAATGGCGCCCGTTCTCCACGCTGCATTGTTCAGCGCCTCTCGTCTACTGACCTCACCTCGTTCTGCTTACGTCGAATGAGAAAACAGGCCAACGCAGTGTGAATCTTTGCTAAAAAGTGTAAAATGCGAATTAGTCGTAGATATTTCACTTTTTTTCAGCCAAACTATTCGTGTAAACACATTTGCTTTTTTTGCCGTGTTCAGGCAATTCACGAGAAAACCGGGAGATTTTGAGCACTTTCATCTGCTTCCGTTTCAAAATCTACTCTATCTAACCCAGAATAAAAAAGTCCTCCTCCTTCTTACTCTATCCTCTTTCTCCCTCTCCTTACTCATCTCTCTTTTCTCCAGCTCATCATCTCTATATATTCCTGTATCCACGCACCCTCTCATCCTCTCCGTATCCCTTTTTCTCCAACTCTGCCTCTTTCACAATTCCCTCATGTCTCATTCTCTTACAGCTCACTACCCCCTCTCCCCCCCCCCACATCCCCTTTTGCTCCGTCTCTTCCATTCTTTCCTCATTCTCAGATTTTTGTACCTGTTGTATTCACTAGCAGCCGCCGGTAATGCATATTTATTGTCTTCAGCGGTCTTGCCTCATCCAGCGTGTACGGCGTGTGAGAGTAAATCTTCTCCCTCCCTTGGCTTACATACAGCCTTGTCTACTGTCGCGGGCAACACAAACACCTATTATTTACTGTGTGATTTATTTATGAATTAAGTCTTTTAACTTTTTGCTTACATCCATTTCCCAGGGAGGGCAGGATGGCAGGGCTGATTAATTGTGGCTTGCCGTGCCCAGCAGAAGCCCCGTGCTGCATACACACATACAGCTTCTTCAAGCCATTTGCATAGACGCTCGCTCACACGTGTATGCGTGCACATGGCTGTATTACCGAAGGGACACGCAGACATACACAACATATTCACTGAAAGGACAAGGCCACTACTGCTTCAACCTTTTTTTTCCAGGGGAGCAGGCATCCCTCGCAGGGACTGGCATATGTGAATGTTTAATCTTAAACACAGCAGTTTACATGCAACTCGCTCCTCCACTGAGAACATTTTCTGTCTGTGTGGGTGTGTGTCTTTGTATGTTTGCATTTTCACTATACCAAGGTTGTCGGAATATTTGTATCTAACAGCACTGTATCTGTGAATCTGTAAAGTAAAATGTGTTAACCGTCAGTGTCTGCTGTGAGCCCTAATGAGTGTGATATGTCCTATTGCGAGACACAACAGGTTAGCTCTGATAAAGAACATCAGACTGTCTCACAATCAAGATAAGCAACAACCTCTGCCACATATGAAGTGTAAACTGCTGCTGTTAACCTTTGACAGGACAACACCTTGTTATAAAAAATCTTAATCAGATCCCAGAAAGACTCATTTTTTTGTGACATTGACTACATCGTCTCAGAGTACACCCACAGTACACATGTCCCAGTGGGCTGAACCCTGTTGGTGCAGGCCAGGTGGAGCCGGGGGAACATCACCACTGTTCATTCATCATGGCCTGTGTGTGATGAGTGAGCAAGTTCTCTTTTAAATAGATACTGTGTATTTGCATTTCTGGAACATTTCTGTCTTGTGCCTTTTCACACATGACAATGCTGGAATGGATTAGGCAGCAGAAAAAGGAGATGTATGTGAAGACAATGGAGGACGTCTTTTATTATTTTGAGGAACATGGCGGGCGTGGTATTGTTTTTAATATTCAACAAGTTTGTGATACAAGTAAGTCATCTATTAGCTGTAAACACATTCAAATACGTCATCGGCGGAGTCTTGTGATTGGTTCACTTGCTCCATGTGAAAGCGTCTTTGTCAGATGGGCGTAACCCTGCACAGTCCCTTCAGAGCCAACACAAGGTTTGGTTACAATAGAGACATATTCCATAAGGGAGCTTGACTGTACTTGTTTTTCCTGAGTATTTTTTTTTACATCCTGTGTAAGAATCACACACACAAAGACCTTCACCTTAGCTTGAATACATATGTGTAACTACATCAAGTGTTTGAGTGCAAGGTAACACACGCACAAAAGGCTTCTGAAGGGACTTTTAATCACACTGCAACAGTAAATAAACACAATAGAATGTGCACACATTACACACAAATACACACACACGCTGGATGGGCTCTAACTCTGAGTGCAGGTGAACTCAACTTTCCTCCTTGAGGTTCCCTTTGGAATTTCATTACCTGTACTTGGTGCTTATCGATCCTGTTATATACACTAGGCCAAGCAGCTGCTAAATTATTCAGTCTGGTTAAATAGGGCTGTTCCATTATTCAGAAGCGTGGCACAGTGTAATTAATATTGTAGAGATATGTGACAGGCTGGGTGGCATTTCACTCAGTGACAGCACATCGCTCGCTCTCTACTTTCGCTTTCTCTGCTCTCCCCTTGTTTTTGTCGTCGCCTTTCCTCTCTTTTTGTGCTCGCTCTCTTTTCTCTTCCCCTCCACTCTCTCTGTTACTCTGTTTTATTTTGTTGTTCTTCTCGTTTCTTTCCTGACTTTGTAATTAACTTTTCCTTCTCTCCACCTCTCACTTTGCTCTCTCAGCCTCCTTCTTCCTATCGTGTCACTTTATCTCAATCTCTGCCGCCTCCTCTCTTCTTCCAGGCTTCTAATGGCCGCGTTGAAAAGTTGGTTGCGAAACTCAAACAGCATCTGGGGATTTACTCAACGAGTTGTTGTGTGTGTGCCTGCGTGTGTGTTTGTGTGCATGCGTGCAGACTATGGAATGTCTTTTCTTTTTTATTGTGACACATATTTCTCAGCTCCTTCCACAATGACCCATATTGTGCTGTAGTTGTTAAGATGTGACAGAATACTCAGTTTGACAGAATATCCGGAATATTGAATCCCTCTCTATTGCTGTACATACAGTGTATGAGAAAAGCATAAGAAAAGCATTGTTGCTACTGTATCTCATTCTCATGACAGCGTCCTTGAGCAAGATCTTGCTATAGGCTATGCTTGCATGCTTCTGAATAATGTGTATGGTAACAGCCATTATAGAAATCCCCCATCCTACTTATCCTCAATCTGTCCTTCATTACTACTGCGGAGAAGTACTGCATTATTAGTGCAATGCATTACTGTATTACAGCTGCCTGTTCATGCTCCCAAGATGTAGAACTGATGTCGATGTGTAGTATTTACACAAAAAGGTCTAAAATAACAATATGATTACACTAAAAACAGCCCTTGAATTTTCAAAGTGCGTCCATTGTTTGCTTTTTCTTGCACTTCTGTAAAATGAAACTTTCGCAGACTTTTACTATGCCTGCCCACAGACATTCTTTTCTATAACTTACCAATAATATACTGAGAAATGAATATAATTTCTTGATCAGTTATGCTGCATGAAATGATTCCAGACAACTTTATGCTACTTACTACTTCAAGAATTTTAGGGTCACAGTTTCTGCTCCCCAGTTAGTTTACTCTCTAACTACTTTACTACTCAAGCCAATAGTTTTCAGTCCCTGTAGCTCAGCCCTGGTTTCTCCTCCTCTCCTTGGCTTTGGCTCGTTGGCCTTATGTTGCTCCGAACCTTGCTTGGGTTTTTGGACTTGTGATTTTTGTTGAACCCTTTATGGATTAGTTTGCCTGTTTGGACTCCTCTTTCTGTTTTTGACCCTTGCCTGCCTGACCAGCGAGTGAGGCTTTGGAAATGTGTTAGATATAGTATTGAACTGCTCCTGTGCCTTGGTGTGTGCATTTTTAGTCCTTTTCCCTGTTATACATTGCCACACTCCTGCCTGACATTTTGTTCTCTGGATCTACATAATTTTATTTACAGATTATTCAAAAGATGCATTTGAACCATGACTCTTGTCTCACAACTGCATGCAAACCATTGCTGTTTTGCAGAGCAGCGTATACTTGAACAGAGGAGGTTACATGGAAGCGAACAGTGCAACACAGCTAATAAGCTCCAACAGCTTGCTCAATATTTTTTTTTGTTTCCTCATAGATCAGCACTGTCAAGATAGCTTGCTATTGGTGATTGACGCAAAGTTCAACTCAATGTGAAAAAAATCGTGCAGATTTACTTCACCCCTGTAAATGAATCCACTGATTGCATCAATTTCATTGGAATGAATTTCACCCTATTAATTGCTGGTGTACAGTGAGATTGTATGTTGGCAGCGAGTGGGTACTGTTGTGTGTATTATCTCACATGTGTGTCGTCACCTTGCACACACACACACACACGCACACACACACACACACAGGCTGTCACTCAGGGCTCTGAGTTTTCATCAGGAAGCCTCCTCGGTGTTATCCTCCTCTTCTTCATGCAGCCAATTAGGAGCCATCTCCTCCTGTTCTCATCAACGCTCCTCCTCCAGTCTTGTCAAAAATTCTTTGGCAAAACAGCAGAGGGGAGACTTCAAAAGACTCTGTTGTCTTGTTTTTTCCCCTGCTTCTCTCTTTCTGAAGACCGGAGTGAAACTACAGAGGTGCCGGGATGACAACACAGAGAGCTCAAAGGGCCTGATGCTTTGTGTGTGTGCACGGAGGCATGGTTAATGCTGTTTGTATGTTCACTGTCTGTCTGTAAATGCATGGGAGAGACATGTATACCCCCCCACACACACATTCTCACACACACAATTACTAAATGCTCTCTATCTTATTCTTCATGATATGACTCCTATTGACAGGATGTTTCTCACACAACAGGCTGAACCTTGTTCTGTTCAATGTGTTGATTATAGTTGATTTTCATTGCAAGCACAAAATTACTCTCCCATGACCAATTTCACACTACTTTTAAATTCATTGCTGCCCTCTTTAAATATCCAGCGTGTGATTCTCTCCTCAGAGAAGCCTTCTTTGTTCGCTTCATGTTTGAAGCGCTATTAAGAACACGATGCCATGATTGCCTTTATTAATCTTTCATGATGGTTTTAGCTAATGAAAGTTTTAACACACAATAACTAATCGGTTTGACTCGAAGTACATAATATTAATATATTAACAGTTTTTACACAGTTGTTTACACACGTTTTCCGAATCTTTGGCTCATTCTCGCTAAAATCGCAAGCACAAAATGCAAAAATCTGCAAATCTCTGGCAAAAGCAAACACTGCATTCAAAACTGTTCTCTCTTCCCAAAATGTTTATTTGCATCAAAATGACACACACAATCATATCTTTCTACCAGCCAACACACTGATGTGCTCAACACAAAACACTGATATGAATCTTATAAGTAGGTTTATGCAGTAATGCATGATCTATTAAAATATGAAACTTTTTTTTTAAATGAATGAAAATGTTTTGTATGTAACATTTTACATATCCAACAGGAGAAAACCAGGAAAAACCATCCAGTAAGATGAAGTGTTTATATATATATATATATGTATAGCTTTTTTTGACATTCTAAATGCAAAAAGTACAATGAAAAAATGTAAGTGAAAAAATGCTGCATTGCTCCCAGTTGGTCTGGTCATAGCAGCTACCACACCTATATCACAAACAGTGTTTTCCACGGCTAAACGGGGAAAGAATCTTCCCGGGGTGATGGATCCAGCTGCTGAAACCCCTCACATCAACTTCACCACATGCATCTTCCATCGTCTTGAGAAGAGGCATATGTCCACACACCTTGCCTCATCACAACAAAAAAAAACTCTTCAGTTGGATTTAGGAATTGGGAATATGGTGCAAAGTATAGAAAAATAAATGGTGTTTGGTTGAGACGGTTGTGGACCAGAACAACCCAGTGGAAACATGTTATGCATACCTGGGCTGCTCCGGTCCACCCCTCTGCTCAGCTGGGATATGGATGTCATGTAATGTGTCCAGGAATGTGACGAGAAGGGCGGTCCGGTAGGGACCAAGGTTTTCCCTCTGAGCTGTCCAGAGATGTTCACACTGGCACAGTGGGCAATACTGTTCTGTCCCCTTCTTTTGGCTATTAAAGCCAGCATCATCAAGAACAATAGAAATGTGCTGAATGGCAGCAGCATCCAGCTCCAAGACTCTCTGCAACAGACAACAAGACAATATGAGAAACAGACCCAGAGCAGTCAATATGGTGAAGCACAGCAGACTGGATTACTGTACTGTAATGATACTGCGGATATAGAAAAATAATCACAGTACACTTCCTACATATTAGATATTCATACTGCTCCTTGCTGCTGTTTGAGCCTGTAGACCCCCTTTCATTTCGATTTGGTTGTGCTGTAATACAGAGTCCAGTGTAGACAAACCCACCTGGTGAGTGTTAGTGAATAATTTGTTGTTTGCAAGTGCTCAGTTATGGATTTGTTTAGATGAACTGGACGTCTCTCTGCAGAACATCCAAACATATGACACAACTCCCCCAGACTCTGTCCATGGCTGAGCACATGGTGAGACGCCTGATCATCCATATCCTCATCCTTGTCCTCGTCCTTGTCCTCCTCCTCCTCCTCTTGCCCCTTGACCTCCACCTCTGCTTCATCCACGTGCCTCCATAACAGGAGAGCTTGTCTTTATAGTGCAACTAGTGCTTACACCTGTGAGGAGTGTTGTGTTGGCACTGTTATTGCCGTTGTTTATCACAGGAACACAAGAGATTTTAATTTAGTTGGTTGTGCCCAATGCAGAGAGCCGAGTGCAGTGTTTTGCAAATAATGTGATTTAGAAACTGAGTCTAAAGTAGAAATTGTGCTTCCAATTTTGCAGACTTGGTTTGGGGATTTGCTTCATGAGTTTCAGGTTTCAGTGATTGCGTTTCAAGTTCCAATTTTAGTGTATAAGCAGTGGCGAAAAAAAGTGTAATATAAGAAGTGACAGTGAGGATTCACCACATGCTCCAGCAAACAGGACATTAAGTGGAGGTCATTGCGGGAAAGCAGGTCCATACTGTGGCTGCTGCTCTGTGAATCCAGGCACATTTGTATTTTTCTGTCTTCGTCTTATTTTTCTGCTTCTTTCTTTATATTTTCCACAGTTTGTCCTTTCACTGCCTTTCTCGCTATCACTGTCTCTTTTCTCTCTCTTCGTCAATCTGTTGTTGTCTTACTATCCACCCTCCTCGGGGGTTTTGAGTCTAGCTGTTCTCAGCTGCTAGTTAATATTTAATCTACTGTTAAATAACACATTGTTGATGAGTCACTGTCTGTCTTTCAAACGTGTTTAGTCACAGGGAGTGTTTGTTTTTTTTGTGGCATATATTGCAAATCTGGGAAATATTGTCTCTCATCCTGTAAGAAATGCCTCAGAAAAACATGTCAGCAGCCTTTTCAAACCGTCGGGACCCTCCAGGCACAGTTTCCCCTCGCCGGCTGAGCTCATGAACCAGAGTTTTAAAAAATACACCAGAACACTGGTACTGCTGCAATATTTGGTGAGTTACTTCTCCTACTTTGTTCATAATAGACACGATGTTCTTCACAAGTGTTTGCAAAGGGAAAGACAAAAAGAAAGGAGGGAATGGGCGAAGATGAGATTGTTGCATTGAAGGAAATACTTATGTTATTAAAGTTACCTCAGAGAGAAAGGACATGTCAGACCAGATAGAAACAGACCGCCAACATCTCGCAGGCGGTTACGAAGCACAGATGCTAGTTTTTACAATCTTGACGACAAGCCCTGTTTGGACGTGATGCTTCGCTCTTGCAATGAATTCTTGGAGCTTACTGTTCATTCCTGTTGGCTAAGTCGGTATCTGATGCATCCTCAGCTGGAGAATAATCCGTTGGGATCTTTATCCGCCTGAGTGTCTTCCTCTGTCTGTGTGAGATTGCAGTTTGGCTGATATATGACATCAAATATGTCATGAGGGACGGAGGCATTATCATATGTAAAGAGATCTAATATACCAACAGATAGACAGGCTGACATGAATACCTTCCAAGAGTGTGAAACCGTGAGACTTTCAGCACAGACCTTTATTCTGTTCAGGTTCTTTTTTTTCTGTTGCACTTTCTTAACTCTCACTGAAGTAGTTTTAAGGTATCTCTGGCTTGACTTTCTCCAAGTTTAACACATCAGAAAATTCTGAACATTCTGAATTGGTTGTTTCTATACACCACGTTTAGTTCAACAGTTCCTCTGAAAATGTTCAGCCCATAATTTACAGAGACCTAGTGTAATTAATGATCACCCTTGAAATGTGTGAAACACAGGATCTAGTAAAATTCACTGAAATCTTCTTTAAAAAATCTTTAAAAAAAATATTATAAAGTAACCATTTATGCATGGTGGGGATTTATGTTAGATTCCACTCACATGTTTAATGGCTACGTTATGGATGTGTTTACTCATGATCTGTGCTTGCCGCCAAGGGAAAAGTTCTGAGTATTATTTGACTGTAAGCATGTGTGCTTCACTGGCATTATATGCAAGACAACGTGATTGACAGCTGGTTAATCTTGCTGGCTGAGTGGCCCTACATTATGTCAATTATGCCGAGCTAAATGTCTTTATTAAACCCCATTTACAGCTGGTGAAAGGCTCTCTCTGATATTCACACAGCCAATATATATGAGAATGTGTGTATGGTTAGCTTGTAGCGCAGGAGGTGACTGATCACAGGCTGCTTACAGGTAGGTGTTAAAAGGTAAATAATGCAGGGTGATAATTACAGACATGTGGTAGGGATTCTATATTGGGGGATACAGTATTTGCACTAATCAGCCAGTCACAATGCGAGGTCGAAACTGACTGCCTAACATTGACTTTGTGTCTTTAGTAAACCTCAAGTACCTTTGCTCCTTTGACAACCCACTTTCCCCAACCAGGATCAATATTGATGAATAATAGTAATAATAATTGAAAAAATAATGATAATAAGGATAATCAATGCATTGTTTACATGTTTTCCTTGTGTGTGGTTTTCTCCTGAGTCCAAATACAGTTTATGTGAATTGGAAATGATGCCTAAATGTGAATGTGGGTGTAATAGTGTTTGTCTGTATGTGTTAGTGCTGTGATAGATGACCTGGCAAGCGTGTTCCCTGCCTCTTGCCCAATGCCAGTGGTGAGAAGTACTCAGCACTGTACTGAAGTACACTTTTGAGGTACTTGTAGTCCACTGAATTTCAGAGGGACATATTGTAGCTTTTACTCCACTACATTTACACTCAACTCCACTAAGTTTGATAACTTTAGTTACTTTGCAGCTTCAGATCGCTAATACAAAATATAGTCAACAAATAAATTATACTGTAATATAAGATTGAGATAAAATGTTATTTAACCCCAGTGGGGAAATTCACAAGCTAAGTAGCAGATATGTCCGCTCCACTTTTACGAGCTGCAACCTTAAAATGATGTGCACATTAATGCGTCACTAATTATAATCCAATAAAAATAATATACCTTATTCTGAGATGGGCCATTCTGCATAATGACTACTTTCATTTTTGGCACTTTGAGTATATTTTGACGCTGGTAAAACCAGTGCATGCTGGGATTGACTCTAGCCCCGAGCAAATCCAGACAGGATTCAGAAAATGAAGGGATGGATTTGGTAGCATAATTTTCTCTCGACAAACATAACATTTCAAGTTCAAAAGTTTCCTGCTCCAGATTAACCCACGGACCTGCTTTTTTTTTGCTTCTGACCCATCTTTGGCTTTGAAGTCAAACAGCCGCATGAAGGTTATCCTTGGCCAGCTGTCCCTGTCAGGTTTTTGCGTGCAGCTCGCTGCTCCAATTTCATCTGAGGGCGCTTTCAGGGCAGGCCTATAGGTGATAATCCATCATAGTTGATGGTACTGGGTGTTGTGTGCACACACAGAAACACACCGCCACACACACATATTGAGTCTTACTTTTTAGTAATTCGTTTTTTTCCCACTGAAAACTGAATTATTTAGCTTTAAACATACTGTATGAAACACAGTCAGGAATAGTGTAAGTGTAATGTGTGTATCTGGATGTGTGTTCAGTATGAACCCATCTTCTCCTCTTACTCATCACCCAGAATACAAATTCAGAAGCACAGCAAACTGAAAAAACCCTCTCTCTTTCACATCACCTAAGACGTCTCTCACTTGCAGTTATCTTTAAAGCTCGGCTCTCCAGCTCTCCGTTTCTCTCCCTCACAAACTCGGGACGTTCACACTGGACATCATGCAAAAGAAGTGGGATGACTATTTTTAGAGAGGTTGTTTTTGCCCTTTTTTTGACTTCCATAATAGGTGCACACAGCAAAGCTTGTATGAAGGGCAGAGTTTCTTCAAGTGCATTGTTGGGCTAAGTTGTTTTCAGACGAGACAGATTTACGGTTTCACAAAACAGTTGTTAACATGCATTGTCTCTTTTCTTCTCCTCTCCTCCACACACACCTTCAGGAACTGTAATTATCACGGCTTGTCTTTGCCAAACGCAGCAGATGTTAGCCCCCTGTTCAACCTCACAGCCTCCCACAGTTCTCTTACTCCGACTGATACGTAGTTATCAGTTTGGCATGGAAGGAAAAACAGCAGTACTTAACATTCTCATCATTTCTGGAAACGAGATGACTCTTCCTAGAAGAATCAAAGTTTACCTCGTTAGTCTCATAAACACCAGATACAAAACCCAGAGTGCAAGCTATTTTCATCTCTAAATGTCATTATGTCTATAGCTATTGTAGTTACTGAAGGTAGATCTATTTAAGTCATTGATCAGGCAGTATTAATATAGAATCCATGGCATAGAGCACTGAAGCTGAGGATAACAACACCTAAGCTTCTACAAAACCTTAGGCTGGGTTTTGGCTTACTTGTAGTTGCCACCAAGTTCATAATAAAACAAGAGAAGAAGAATTGTTTTATATAATATTCACATTTACCAATCAGCTTTATAAAACCAATATATATGTATTAATAGCAGTCAGGAACTTTTTGTATTTTGAATTATATTTTGTTCTATTTTCTATTTTTGTTGTTTGCTTGTATTTTTCTGTGACACTGAGGGCGGCAAATGTCATCAATCAGCGCTACTCATTTTTCTCTCATATGGCAGTAAAGCTCTCAGAGGTCTTGACTTGAGGAATAATTCAAACAAATCAGAAAGATCTTTGTAAATCACACTTGACTTTGTCCTCCTGTTGCTGACTATTATTTACCATTTTCACTTATTGTGTTATCTCTGAAATCATGATAGTCAGCCGTTGTCATGCTCAAGGGTTTGCAGGTAAAGGCACTTGAGTGTGTCCTTTTCATATTAATTCATGTATTTCTTTAAAATGACATGAATTGTATGAAACAACTGAAAAACGAGAATAACCCTATCTGTCACTCGTATCCATCCATCTCCACGAACATGACAAAACTGCCAGGCGCTCGATCCACGCCGTTGTCGAGACCCGCCTTTATTGTGAGCCATCACTTCATTAAAACGCGATAGCGGCTGAAAAAGGCCTGCGTGAAATGGAGTGTGACACATTAATGAAGTATTATTTATCAGCTGGTTAAATGGATCCAGCGGTTCCATGTGAGACTAATATCAATATCCAACGTCTGGCTGTTTTGACAGGCTCAGGGGAAGTGTGATTTAAGTTCTCGACTAATTGCAGCCGCTCGTGCTTTCTCTCTCTCTCTCTCTCTCTCTGTCTCTGGTGTCACCGTTTAGTTAGTATCTCTACCTGCTCTTATTGCTTTATCCTTTTCACCTTTTCTTAGTCCCCTATCTACATGATTTACACATTGCGCTGGTTACTGTGGGACATTTCTTCTTTCTTCTTTTTTCTTATTTCTTTGCCTTTCTTCCACCGTCTGCCTCAGGACTTCTGCATCTGTGACTCGGTCAGTTTCAGTTTTCCAATTTCAGTCACTTTGTTGGCATGACTGTTAAAATGGACAGAATATGTAGAATCTTGGTTCTTCTTGTGTGGATCTTTCCCTCTCACACACACACACACCTGCCTCCTTCTTTACCTCCACCTTGTACTCTGACCTTTTATTCAAGCATTCCTTCTCACTCTCCTCTTTATCGACATCCTTTTTTAGTACCTCCTTCCTACCACTTCACCTGGACTGACCGCTATGCATTGTCAACTGCTCTGCTGTGGTTTCCTTGGAGATACGTGCACGCAAACACACACACACACACACACACACACACACGAATTCTTTCTTTTGTTCATGCAATGCCACTGTGTGTCAAATGTGTCTCTTGTTATTTGGTGCTGCTGTGTGTGTGTGTGTGTGTGTGAGTGTGTGTGTGTTTGTGTGTGCCATCAAAGTGAGTCGGAGCATTATGGTTGAATAGAATAAGGTCAGGTTGACAGTCAGGCAGACAGATGATGCGGGCCACATGACCCCCATGCCACACCGCCTTGTCTTCACTCCTTCTCTCTTTCCTCTTAAATACAGCGCTTTTCTCCTCTGCTCTCATTCCTCCCTGTCATTTGAGTGTTTTGTTCTTTGCCTTGTGATTTTCTGTTATCTCCCCTCTCCCCTCCATCGCAGTATAATCACACAAACGAGAGAGCGGAGAGACTTTTCCTTGTCTCTCCTCATCATGCCCATCCTACTCCAGAAAGTTACATTGACTAGAATAACCATATGTTACACCTAAGGTGGTTCGTGTGGCATTTGCCACACAAACACAGAAAGACAACACACACAAACACACACAATAAAAAAAAAGCAAAACCTTTGCTGCAATTTCTGAGCCTCACCAGCTGTTACTGTCCTCTGCCTGTTCCTCTCTCTCTTTCGTTCTCATTGTATTTTCTTGTCTCAGCAGATGCTTGTGGTGCGTTGAGAGACCCAGAGGTTGGTGGGAATGATGATGTTGGAAGTGTGAAGTGCAAATTTGAAACATCACTTACACTTCGTATTTTTCTACAAAGAAGCGGAGCGACTTGTGAATCAGCGCTGCCTGCGTCTCATCTCTCATCTCCGGATTTAATTTACCGTCTTAATGACATTAAGCACAACTGTGAGTGTACATCGGAGGAGCAGGACAGCAGCCACGGAGAGCTTAGATAACCTGTGACTGTCAAGGGATGGGCTTAAATGTTAGATAGCAGGGGTTCATAGTCTGCCCACCAGGGTGCCCCATTAAGCTCAGTCTGAGATTATTAAAAGACTTGAGCGAGGATGACTTCTGAAAATCCTCAAGAGAGGGTTTGAATTTTAGGATGAAAAATGTGTGTGTCCATAAAACTGATGTGATTTGAGATGTTGAGGGAACCTTTTTTTTCAACACCAGACAGAAAAACATTCTGCTTGATGAAGATTTTGTCCAGGTGTGATACCTGTCACACAGGTTAAGAGGATCAGAATGAAAGTCTCACATCATTATGTCTAAACAGCAGAACATAATAATTGTGATGATAATAATGTTGTGCTTAATTAGTTATCTACAAGACGCCCAGATGTGTTTACCTCCTCAGGCAGAAAGCTACACTTGTTTTTAGCAGCTCTAAGCTCCACTCAGAGCAATATGTGTGTGCGTGTGTGTCTGTGTGCACGACTTTGTCTGAACACTTTAAGCTCTAATCAAGATATCAATATGTGCTGTTGTAACTCTAACTGCACACTGATGTATTGTTCAGTTTCAAAATGGAGGTAATTGAGGATCTTGTTTCCTTCACTTTAGGCTGAATTACACCGACGGGTCCGGTATCCAGCAGTGTTCATTTACTCGTCAAGATGATCTTAATGTGTATCTTAAAAACAAATGAACGCACTAATATAATCTAATCTCTCTCCTCCAATTTGACCTTTTTGGCCAGTATACGTTCAGTTAGCGTTAACACCGTCCTCACCACCATTAACACTCATACTTCAAGGGTTCCTTGGATGTAGGGGAAATCTTTTCATTTGGTCCATCTGCATGACTTCTCGTTTTGCATGACTTCAGAATTAACTCTTATGTCAGATAAAACTGAGTTATCCACAGTAGCCTTCAGTCCACACTGGCACTAAAATAACAGGAGAAAGAACTTAACTCGAAAATCATTACATTTATTTATCTGAAAACTGTCAACTGTCAACCTCATGGTGGCGCAAGAGGAGGTAACTTGGATACAGCGTCTGGAGACCATGAATGTGCAAAATTTTGTGCCAATCAATAGAGTAGATGTTGAGATATTTCACAAGATAATGGACAAATTTTGACCTGCTGGTGGTGCTGGAGGAAAAGTCAGCTGATTACTAAAGTCAGCAGGGTTCATCCTCTGGGGACCAAGAATGTCTAAATTTCATGGTAATCGAGACATGTCAGCTTTCTGGAAGTGATCGACCAACCGACATACAGACATTGCCATGCCAAGAGTTGTAGCACTAGCACAGATAAAAATCAAATAATCGAAACAAATATTAGTCACATGTGATCATAATTGAAGTACACACATGAAACTCATATGTCGCCTATATGTTAATGCCATCATGTCATAATGACACTCTCTGAACCACAGGAGACGCTGGAACCACTCGGTGTGTAACAAGGTGAATAATGTTGCAGATGTTAACATCCTACTGCAACTGGTTGTCAACCTTACAGACACAGTGAGAAACAGTGGAACTATCAGCTCAACCAAAATCCCATTAAGACCCTGCAGTACTGGTCAGGGTTTATGCATAATCAACCACTAGGTCAGATGAGGATTAGCAGATACCCCAAAAAAAGAGTGTGCAGCTGAGTTGAATATCAACTTATAAATTGTCTTAATGAAACCCAGTGAGGTTGTTAGCTGGAGTGAAATAAGCCGCCTACGTTCTCTCGTCTCTCTGTCAGTTTCAACACAGTGTTTATTGTACAGGACAGGCTTTGTGAATGGAGCTCTCACAAAGAGAATGCCAGTCTGACATTTCTCTTTATTTCCTCCTCTTCTCCATCCATCCCCCCATTCCTCCCGCTCCTTCCTCCCACTCCTTCCTCTCCCCCTCTGGTCCGTCTGTGCCAAAGATCTAAGCGGTTTTCATCTCTTTGTCGGAACTCTCCCTCTCTCCCTTTCGTTATCTTTTCATCCTGGGAAAGCTCAAGTGCGGCAAACATGCTCTTACGGAGAAGTACGAGTCATGTTTGACCGCACTCTACAAACCCCGGATCACTTCACATCACTCCAGTCCTCACAACAGACGCAACCCCTAATCCCCCACCTCTGACTAGTTGTCTCTTCTCGCTCTGTCTCTCTGTCACAAAGCTGTCATTTTATCCACATTAAATTCACCTGT
This sequence comes from Centropyge bicolor, assembly GCA_037975185.1. Classification (NCBI taxonomy): domain Eukaryota; kingdom Metazoa; phylum Chordata; class Actinopteri; family Pomacanthidae; genus Centropyge; species Centropyge bicolor. Next base: position 18,050,618 of record JBBMOC010000001.1, on the reverse strand, counting down.
TTATGTGGCTGTATGACCTCATATGAATTTCCTCTTTACGGCTTCAGCTGGATTTAATATAATTTCTGTATTTGTTTTTGGGCCTTTTTCGTATATATTGGAAGTGAAGACCTAAAAAAGAAAAAAAAAAGCATTTCTTGAGCTTGCATGAGGATCAGAGGGAGGCACTTCGTGGTGAGGTAATTCTCAGGAAACACATGCTAAAAAAGTATTAGAAAATCGACAAAATCTTACATTGATGTTAAAAGAAGCTCGGTTGTGTCTGGAGAAACCGGCTGTGCAAAGTGGAGATCTTTTGAATTTTAGTCTTTCCTCCCTTTCCTCTTGGATTGCATGCTCTGCGCCCGCCAATAATCTATATTGAACAATATTTCAAAGAGAAGACTCACTGTACTTGGATATGAAGCCTGTAGTGCTGCAAGGAAACTGCTCTTCTCTCTCTCTCTCTCTCTCTCTCTCTCTCTTGCTCTGTTTTCCATTAGAGTTTTTTTTGTTTCTCCACCTCTCTGCCCTTCCAATCTACCCTCTGCTCTCCAATGATCCCCCTTTATTAGCTTCTGCTGTCATCTGACACTTTTGTTGATCGCACAATCTCTTCCTCCTCTCGCGGTGATTGTGGTGGAAAACACACAGTCGCTCAGTGACAAGGTACACAGGTACACACACACACACACACACGTAGCATGTATCACACACCCCGACATGCCGATTTCATGATCCTAGAAAATCCTTCCTTTGGTGTGGATAAAATAAATGAATCACGGCTCTTATTGTTGGCTTTGGCTGTTTGTACTCAGTACTGTCAGATACACTCTCAACTGTCCCTGCTGTTCATCCACAAAGAAAACCATGACACCACAGACTGTATAAAAGAGCTGGACGTAGCCTCTGAAAAGAGAGGCCAATGGGAAAGTGCCTTAAACCTGCATTCTTTCTCATGGCCGGTAGGGGACGACTCCACCGGTTGCAAAATCAAGCCTGATTGTAGGGAAGTCTATGAGAAAATGACTCTATTTCTCACTTTATTTAATAACTCAGACATTAGACATTTCATTTCAGAGTCCAGTTAAGAGTAAAACAGATGACAAAGCAGGATATGATTTAAGGCGTGGCTATCTGTGATTGACAAGTCGTCAATGGCATGTCTATGGTTCTGTGTACATTTACATATCCATGAACTTATGTTTGGGTGTTGTCTGTGTTTTTGTCTTAGAACACCTAAAGGTTGTTTCGAGTTTGTTTGTGCTAAAAGAAACTCTAAGGAGTTGCATGTTTTTCCATTTTGTGTTAAGCCTGTTTTTCTCTAGCAAACATTACAAGCCAGAATTTGAGATTGAGAATGAACACGTACTGAATTACTGGACATGTACAGATTCATTAGAAGATTTTCCTCGTCTCCTTATCTATCTGTTCTATCATCGTTTGCTCTGTTGCTGTGTTTTTCTCTGTTTGCACTCCCCTCAGGGAAGCGATGACTGCGCTGTGTGTGTGCGTGTGCAATTAATTCACATGCTTCTGTCGCCCTATTGTCTCCTCCAACATGGTCACTTAATCGATACCCCTCAGCGAGATGTGTGATCAGGTGATATCTGAATTTTTCCTGCTTCCTGGTGAAACTAGAAAGAGTTTTGGTATCGCCCCAGAGTTACAGCATTTTATTATGTTTTACATGCTCATACTACTCAGTTCACATTTTGGCCTATCTATCAGGCATTCTGCATGTAGCCACAGGCATATAGACATTTTGGGAAATTCAGGGATTGATGATATGGCTCGTCCACTGTCTGTTAACTCTGTGGCTTCACCTCTTGTAGCCATAATGTCTTGTCAACAACCACAAACCGCACATGCAAATCAGTGTGCAGAGTCCTTTTTCACTCTGTCCTTCTCATTGATGCTACAAGATAGCTCTGTGCCAGCTCGCCACCTGGATTCATCACAGTTCTGTAAAATGGGGCGCATATCGTGAATCTTCTGAAAAGGAAGTCACTTTTAACTAATGTCAAACTATTTCTTCCAAGGTCTGACAAAAATGCCAGTGTTGCAGTGGGTTTATGAATATAGTGTATTGGTTTGATGAAAAAAAGAAAAAGAAATGAGAAGTCTTGAAAATGCAGTTTGTTTGATTAAATGACTGTGTTCTAAATTTTCCATCTCGTCGAGAACAAATCTGGAATAAACAATGAACTTATTCAATAGTGAGATTTTTTCACATAGAAAATAAATACCAAAAGCAAATGTTGGCAGAAAATATTATATATTGATTCTTCACTCCAAAAAGTTTACACATCAGCTCTGTGGTAGCTAACACAGAGTTATAATCAGCTTAAGTCATGACACTTTGAGTTTCGACTCATAACAAAATGTTTTTGTGTTTGAATATCAGTCTCCAGTTATTGTGAAGTTAAGTGACTGGACTTCAGTATTAGAATGTGCATGTAAATTGAGATGGGTAATATCAGTTTTTCTCATGTTTCTGTTCTAACCTTTGTATCTGAAGAAAAAAAAGGGCAAAAGGGAGATTGTATTCAGATGTAGATGGCTCCAAGACCAGAATCAATTTAGGCAAGGAAGGCAGCTTCCTGATGTTTATGCAGGCACAGTCTAGGTTTGGAAACCTGCCACTGAATTCAACACCAGTTAAATTCATATTTGTATGGAAGATGCAGCTCTGGTTCATGGAGGCTGGATCTGTTTAGTGGCACGGTGAAAAATGTAGGTGACGCTATCAAAATACAATGGAAAACGCAACGAGTCATTGCAGGTTTTGCAGAAGAAGAAAAAAAGTCCTACACCTGCAAAATGAGTTCAGTGTTTCTTAACCTGGACTGTATTTTTCCCACGTTTCTGTTTCTAAGTGACAAATGGGGATAATAATCTATTAAACTGGCAGAAAAAGGCTGAAATCCAAGCCAATGTCAAGTCAATGTACGTCCACTTAAAGCATGTGATTTTTCCTCTGACAGGCTCAGATTGTTATTATAAGTGTCTGATAATATTATGGAAAAGATCCCTACAGAGATTAATGAATTGTGAATTTCCCCACTGTGGCTCGAATAAAGGTTTATCTTATCTTATCTTATCTTATCTTATCTTATCTTGACCTTTTTAGAGTAAGAAAGTTTTTGTTTAACCAGAAACAGGAGACTCAAAGACTCCATAAGCAAAAACAGTAATTTTACCTCCCAAATCAACATAACTCGACACAAGGTAAAACTCATCAAAACCATCTTGGTTTGTCCACTGGTTGAAATAAACTCTTAATTCACTGAGTACATACCAATATACCAAATTTCCCTTTAAGTTAAAACTGTATTATTTAATTATGTGTAAATGTGTTTATATGTGTGAACAATGTGTATGTGCAATTTACAGTTGAGTGAAAGCACCAAAGGGGGTCACTGAAGGTTAGTCCTTTCATTTATAACGGTCATTTAACAGTTAGGTCAAAAGTTAAATCAATGTCCCGGGCGCGTTTTGATATCTAGAGCTCCAATCAAGCCAAAATGAAAAGGATGGGGTCATGACATCAACCATTTGATCTCTCTCCATCCTGTCTGCAGAGAAGAATCGTGATTAAAAAATACTGCTGTCATAAGGCTGTGTGTGTGTGTGTGTGTGTGTGTGTGTGTGTGTGTGTGTGTGTGTGTGTGTGTGTGTGAGTGATTAGTGTTTCTTTGGGTCAGATGAACAGTTCCCTCTATTGCAGTTAATCGATAAAGTCTGTGACTTTTCTCTTGGGTACCCACTCTCCACTACTCTTATCTCCTTCTTCTCCTTTCCTTTCCTTTCTTTTCCTTTCCTTTCCTTTCCTTTCCTTTCCTTTCCTTTCCTCCCCTTTCCTTTCCTTTCCTCCCCTTTCCTTCCCTTTCCATTCCTCCCTGCTTGTGATGGCAGGGGAAGGGCCAAAGCATCTAAATGGTCTCTTGTGAATGAAGTGAATTGAGACAGAGCTCATCGTCATGCATGAGCAGGTCCCATAAAGTAACTACGCATATCAATCTTGCTCTGCGTGACTTCATGTTCGACAGGATTCATGACCTTCTGTGGGATTCCTCCGGCAAGATACAGTATAACATACATAGAAGCACGCACACACACACACAGACTCACACACATAGACATTGACATATGCATGTACGTTCGCTCACATTTAAACAGAACGCACACACACACACATGCATCCATTCGCTCTTTCAACCACAGCCACACACACACACACGCTGCTCAGCACTCTGTCAAGCTGTCACTGCGGTTTGACACCAGCTCTCCTGTCTCATCATTAGTTTTAGTGAGAGATGTCCTGTCCCCTCAACAAAAACAAACATGGCAGGCGGTGACAAATCAATTAATCAGACCAGGCATTTGCCGATAGTTATGTTTCACTTACAAGTAATGTGCATTGAACGTCTCAGAAAGTTTCCAATAATGCATGGACAACACTTTCAATCAGCATCCCACGGAACAGTTTTGATCGATGAATCATCACAGTCAGATAGATTGCTGTCAAAACAGCAGCTTTCTATGACTGATGATCGTGTCACACTCTAACTGAATTGATGCACCTCTGAGCAGGACACAAACACTGTGCCAATATTTGTGTTAATAACTTCTTCACATGCCATTTGTCCCCTCTCTCTTAGAGCCGTTGGCCTGATTTAGACAATTGATTCCTGTGCTGTTTTGTTATTGCCTTTTTTTAGGATCTCGGGCTTTTGCTGTCTCCTAAATCTCAGAGTTGTTGCAGTATTATTAGATGTCCTAAAAATGATGGTAACATTGTACATAAAGGACACGACTGCCAGTTAAAGTACATGAATATATGAAAATATTTGTCAGTGTAAATAATGTTACGGCTCCTATTTGAGTTAGACCATTTAAACAGATCTGTGTAGAGTTGAGAAAAAAAATGTCAGTTTTGTCCTCGTGCCAATTCTACCTCAAACACGACGATCTCGCCACTTCACACTGAGTTAATCACGAAGTGTGAAAGCTAATCTGTCATGCTCCTTTTGTGTTGATAATCAGCAAACCAGTGGATGCTGTGTTGCAAATTTTACAAATGTCAGTTACTTGGTTATTCGGCTCGTCCGGCTTGTTTTTGAGGGTGCGATTCTGTCGGTATGTCTGTGTGTGAGAGTGAACGTCTCTGTGGTGTAGCAGGTTGAGCCCTCTTGCTTTGTTTGCATCATTCCTTTGTGTTTGCTTTTGATTGCGTGGCTGTTGAGGAGATTCCACCCATCCAGCCTCTCCTCCCACCGGTCGAGCAGTCAGTCTCTCGTCTTTGGCCGACTACATTTGCCTATACTTCTTTTGGTGGTCTTATGATTATTACCATCTATTTCTATTCTTCTTCTTTGCCTTTCACCTCTCGTACCCCTTCCCATAGATCTCTTTTCTTTTCAGTCTCTGGTGACATGAATTCGTCCCTCTGTCCCTACTTAACGTTGTCAGTCTCGTTCTCTCTGCTTGTCAGTTTTTTTTTTGTCTTTTTGTCTCATTTCTTTTAGCTTCTTCCCTCTTTCTGTACTATTACACTTTTCTGTCTCTCTCCCTGCTTTTCCTCTCTCTCTCTCTCTCTCTCTCTCTCTCTCTCTCTCTCGCTCGCCTTTATTTCCTCCTCTCGCTCAGCCTCCCTTTCTCTAGTCGATCAGACAGCTGAAGCAGCCAAGCTGCCGCAGGCGAGAGCAGACAGAGGAGCCGCTCTGTCCGACCTCCCTCCCTCTCCGGAGAGGCAAACTAATGCCGACACGCCAATTAGCTGTAAGGAGACAATTATTCACCATTTATATCAGCTCTACGTCTGTCTGAGTTAGCGCGGTACACCTCTGGAACCCAGCTTTGTTACCCCACGTAGTGTTTTTAATGCTTGCATCCTTTCATGAGTTACACCTTCACTGATTGATTGGTTGTGATTTGGACGAGGGAAACTGCGGCCCAGAGGCTGCAGTTTCCTTGTTACTGGAAGATCATTGGTCAAAAGTAGGCTAACTGGGGAAATCTGAGGGAAGAGAACATTAATATGATCTCTCATCCCTCTCTAACTACTACCCATGTGCCCTTCAGCAGGCCACTTAACCCCCAACTGCACCACTGGATCTGCTCTGTGTTCAGCATATAAAGCAGTAATTATACTGGGCAGGTCCCACGTGTGAATGTGTGTAACTGAGTCGGTCTGACGATGATTGTTTGCAGTTTTGGTTAAAATTCCTACTGATGTGTGAGTAATGAATGAATTGCTCAAAATGAATTCATCTGTTACTGATTCAGGAGTGACACGCTCTCATCTCCGCTTTCATCTCCGAAATTTGTCCCTCCTACCTGCGACCAGCTGGTATCCGACTATCTTTAAATGTGGGGTTTTCAGATGAATAGAGTCAAACCTCCCGTCTCTATGGCTAAGTGTGAGTTTTTCTGTTAAACTCCTAAACTAAATCAGTTCAAGTCTCCCATCTTCTATATGTTGGAAAGCAGCATTTTAAAGGTAAATCACATTTACGTTTGGATACGTTTTTGTTTTTGTGAACTTTTTCCACATGGTGCTGCAGAAACAGAGAGACAGTGAGGATAAGACAAACGACAGAGAATGGCAACAGAGCAAGAAACTTAATAAGCAGACTGTTCAAATGTAGAGAACTGCTGCAGGACTAATGCATACTTGCTACATGTGCATGCATGTGTGCATTTTACAATATGAATTTTAGAGTGTGTGTGTATATTTGCATTCATGTGTGTATACAGTATGCTGCTGTTGTGGAAAAGAAATAGCTGTTGTATGCTGAATATGCCTTTGGAAGAACTATGAAAAAGACTGAAGGAGTGAATGATTGGCTGCTCTGTTGATGAGCTCTTCAAACACAAAAGTGCAGAGCTTTAAGCCTCACATTTAAACAGGCATTCGCGCACATATTCCTACAGTACACACTGTGAAAGCAGCACTGACTCAAAGACGCACAAACAGAGGGAGGCGTACTGTATATGCAGCAGGCATTGTATCATACCACAAACACTCTTTCTCTTTTCTTCTCCCAAACATCCACTTTCAGAAAATGAGAACAACAAACAGTGATAGCTGAGGAGAAACACTGAGCAGACTGTTTGCAGTTGTCAGTTACAACGAGGTGCACATATGTGGTTAAGATCTTCAAAATGCCCTCTTTTCAAATCTGGTGTGGCTTATTTTTGATTTCATACTTGGACAGTCTACTGCTTTGTGCATTTACCTATCTGACGTAGGAGCACAGCTGGAAGACAGTGGCATAAGTTTTTAATAGCCACATGTTTGTAACTGGGACTGAATCTGACCTACAGTCCTTTTGTCTTGTCTCTCTTCTCCTTAGTGTTTCTTGAAAGAAGAAAAAAAAAATCCTCATCTAATAAAGTGGAAATGTCATGAAAATGCACAAATGTAAGCGGACAGGCACACTCGCTGTGTCCCAATACCTTAAGCTATTAGCAGCTCTGGCTTGTTCCATGCAGAACGAGCAGCGACAGCTTCAGAGCCTTCTCTTATTTTGAACTTGATTTGTGGCTGGAGATTGCCCTCTGCATTATGTCTGATCGAGTTGAAGTTTAAGGTGAACAGGCCGCCCACTTCCTTCCTGTCTGTTCAATGATAACAGTTGTAGAGCACAGTGAAAATTTGTTCTCCCCGTGAATCGATGCTAATCACATCATTGTGCTCCCCCGTCCCCCACGCCTCTCTCTGGGGTTTCACACTCCTCTCTGGCCTTTTCCTCCTCACCCGCTGCTTCACTCGTTCTGTCTCTGTCTCTCCCCTCCTCCCTCCTGTCTCCCCTCATCATAGTGGAGGTGAAGCCATCTGAGGCTATACTTGCACGCAAGCCAGCCCTCCTCATGGGTCAGCGCTGTGCAGGCTCAGATATTGCAGTTGTCGCCACTGCAGAGATCTCCCATCATGCATCTATCATCTATTATTTCTGCAGTCACTGCCTGTTGTTTCTTCACTGTTGCAAAGCAGACTTGAATAGGACGCTATAGACAATATGTTGATATCTTATTGTCTGACATTTTAATACATGACACAACAATGTTCTACCTGCGTCAATATATAGACAATATATTTTACTAACCAATGAATGGATCTCAGGTGTTTTCTTTGAAGTCACTGAGAGATGAGCAAAGTGTTGTAGTTTTTGGTTGTGAATGAAAAACCGTGGTCCTGTCAGACAAGTCCAAATGCTGATTTAGAGCTTCAGTAACCAAACATCAATTTTGTCAAATAGGTCTAAAATCCAATAATGTGATTGACCCAAGTTTGCCAAGTACTAGATCAGAATGCAACATGAAATGACACAGACTACAATTTGCAAGTCATCAATTCATGTCACTCTCTCTTCCCTCCTTGTTATGAAATGTTTCGATGTACATAGTGCATAGTGCATAGTGTAACATAGTGCAAATGCTATGGCCATTATCAAAACAAGAGAGAGGTAGATTCAGGTTGATAACATGTCTCTTCTTGCATCCGTTTTTCCTTCCATCTTCCAGCTATGATTCAGCGGGCATTCGTCGCACCGTCAGACAAGCCTCAAAAAATTGATAATCATACAGTCTGACACTCATTTTTACCAAGACTTCATGAAACCCATCCTGTCCTGTGTGATGTGCACTTCACTTGTAAGATTGTTGTTATCACACACTCTCCACTGAATAAGACCAAAGCACTGTCCCAGAGTGAAGAAGCATCCTTTTGACCTTCTAATGGACAGCAAAGTTTCAATTTTCCAATAAATGCCTGCGTCTCTCATCAAACACTGACACACGTAACACTCCAGCATTTCTGTAAAAGGCTTTGTTCATGCAGATGCAGGCGTAATGTGATATATTTATTTATCTGAGTCATCGATACTGGCGCTAGTATTACACATACACCCACAAGAGAATGACCTTTTTTTCTGCTGCAGAGATGTTACTAAATACATGATGTGGTTTCTCTTCCTTTGTGTGTGTGTGTGTGTGTGTGTGTGTGTGTGTGTGTGTGTGTGTGTCTGCATGGCTACATGTCTGTCTCTGCATGTGTGTGTGTGTCCATGTGTTCGCTCACAGCTCCAGCCAACGCCCAGATCGTGCACTCAGGCGCAGCTTGTAACGTCAAGGATGATAACATCAGTGAGAGAATCTACACCATCAAAGAAGGAGACACACTAGTGCTTCAGTGTATTGTTAAAGGACACCCACGACCACAGGTAAGGTCCCAAACAACCTGCTGATGGATGCTTCTGCACGTATGTTGATTCTGTAATCCTGAGTGACTTTCACTGAGGAAGCAGGCAGCAGGTTTAGAGACTCTTTCTGAAGGACAACAGCGTTTCAACTTGGCTCTGAACACAAGCTGTCATCAATCCAACATGCACCCTCTGTAATCCCTGCACACTAGGTAAACATGGCAACTGATGGTTGGATGGATGAATGAAGCTTTTTCCAGTGTTTGGTCAAATTACACACATGGTTTATTCAGACTGGTGTCATAAAGCCATGTGAGAAAAAAAAATTACGGGTGAATGAAATTTCAGTGCGGTTTCACAGCTAAGTTATATAAAATGCCACGTAGAAACAGAATAATCAATATCATCATAGATGCTTATTTTTTTTCCATAGGAATATTAATATTTAGGTGATCAATTCACTACATGCATATATCTGAAAATAGCAAACAGCCAATCAGAGTCGAGAATCCCTGCTCTTTAAGCTTGCTGCATTTTTAACGTATGTCTCTGATTCAACCTAATGCCTCTGTCTTCATTTCCCTGACTTAAATATAGCAAAAGCCCAAGGTCTTATCAAGCTGTTGATGTTGTTATAATGCATGAACACCTCCTTTAATCTGGCAAAAGATCACTTTGTTTACATGGTGTGCCTCTTTTCACACAAGCACAACAGGGCAAAACATGCCAGTGAGTGAAAAGACCGTAGGCGACGGAGACACGTTCTATGATTAGCATCAATTACAAAGCATGCCCTGCCCTGGCTGACATAGATTATATGATACATCCATGAGCCATTAGTCATGTTTGTAGTGTCGCTTTTCTTCTGTTTGCGCTGAGTCACACGGTCTCCTCATTTACTGGCCGTACAGTGGCACTGACTAAAACTGCTTTAGCATTCAATGGACAGTGATATCAGTTGGCTCTCACCCGAGTCCTCTGTGCTGTTAGTGACACACTCATTATATTTGGTTTAACATTATACAAGTTGTGATGAATAAGTATAGCTGTATTGCAGGATTTAGAGAATATACTTGTGACTTAAGGGTCATGGGTTTAATTCCCCAAGGCTGACAGGCTAAATGTACTCTACCTGCTGTAAACAGTTACATAGTAATTTCCATACAGATTTAGACATGACTTATACAAATATAGCACCACTTCTATTAAGACACAAGACATAGTAAGACACATGCCAGATCATATGCATTAAGATAAATGCATAGTACAAAATATGATAAATCACTGGATGAAACTGTTTGCTGTGCACTGGAAATACTGTGTTGCACATGCTGTGTTTGGAATGCAGTACGTAAGTACATAAAGACATCTTCTATACTGTACGTATGATCATTTAAACCCCCCACACGCACATGACTGAATAGATGTGTATACAGTATGCACATGTGCACACACACACACGAATGAATGCACAAGCACTCAGACGTGCGTTCGATCAAGCACACACACACACACACACACAGCAGCAGCAGTAGACTCAGCCAACACTGGACACATCATGTCGAACTCCAGCAAAACATTTTGGACCAGGGCCTCTCCCTGTGTGTGTGTGTGCATGTGTGTGTATGTGTGAGCCTACAAAGCTAGATGTAAAATGAACTGAGGTGACTGCAGAGGGGTTGTGTGTTTTGTGTGTATTTGTGTGGGAGTGTGTGAGGTGAGAAAAGCAGTGTTCCTCACGGGTGCATGTCCACTGGCATCACATCAACATGAATAAAACAGTGCCTGTGTCTAGGCCTTGTTTTCTTCTGTTTGTGTTTATGTGTGTATTGACTGTGTGTATGTGTGTGTGTGTGTGTGTGTGTGTGTGCAAGTGTGTGTGAGAGAGAGAGGAGCAACCTGCTTGTGTGATTCTGTAGATGCAAAGTAATCATTTGTATGTAGCTGCAATATCTAATTACGCACTGACCTGTTGACCTTACCTGCCTCTACCACCTGTGGCTGTCATTTCGCTCTCATTTGATCCATCCATCTTTCTCTCTCTCTCACACACACACACATATATACACACACACAAAGGCAGATACACAACACATTTAAAATCCATGTGCCCTAAAACAAATACAGACTAACTTTTAATAAAACTTTTATTTTCACCAATGCCGGAGTAATAGTCATAATAAAAACGTACTGTGAAAAACACATACTGCACAAGTTCATTCCCCTGGAGCAGTTCAAAGATGTAGGAAATTGCGTCAGTGATTGCTTGTTCTCTGGGTCGGAGGTGGGAGTGTATTTTGAATAATGATCACATTGGTCACATTGTCAGAATGTAAAATGTATTTAGTGTGTGCACAAGCAAGGCTGCCACCGCCTCTGGCAAAGAGACATTGGTTGAGTTAATGTGTGTGTGTGCATGTATGTGTGTGCGCGCTTGTCTGGGAGAAACTGTATGTAGACACACAGTAATGAACAAAGGCAGACAGAGACAAAGAAACAGATAACAGAATAAGACCAGAGAAGTACTTGATTTTAACTACGCTTTCATGTTGGCTGCCTTGTGGATCCTGCATCTGTTTGGACCGTCGGTTGTGCACATCCTCAGAAATTAACGCCTACAAAAGATGCAATATGCACATGAACAGTAGGGGCAGTATGGGGATGGTAAGCTACAGTGTCTGTGTGGCAGATTCCAGTTTCTCATCATCAGTTTCTCACATTGGCAGAGCAAGAGAAACACACATGCCACTGTCATGACATGTTTGATTTATGGGCCTTACATACTCCCTACGAAGTTCTATATGCTCTGACTTCTTTGGTGTGCCCTCTAGTGGCACCGTCCAGGAACACGCATAGCATGTAGGCAAGCATGTGAGCAATTACGTTCATGATGCAGCCGGATGTCGATGCAAACCCATAGTTAAAAAGCATGTATATCTCCAGCCAAGACAAGGGTAAACAGTAGCTGCGCCCTTCTCAGATTTAAAAAAGATATCTTGATTAAATCATTTGCATATCATTTTGAAGAGGAAAATATGTAGGTAAGGGTCAGCTCCAACTTGTTTCTTAATTTAAGAAAGATTTGAACATCTAGTTAAAACTATTGGGATATTTAATTACTTAACTTTGAAGAAAACAAAAGATCGACTGAATTGCAACATACACGAAAAGAGACCTGAGACCGATCAGATGAAGACACCACACGTGTTTAACATGACAGTCTTGTTGTGTGTGTCTAATGAATCCTCATCATTGTCATCACTTCTCCAAAGCCAAACAAAACCAGTTTCACTTATTTTGCATATGAAAATAAAACATCTGCCTTATGGTGTGATTTAAAAAAAAATGTCTGTTTTGCGCATAGAAATTCATTCTCGACCTTTTGATGGGTATAACTGACAAAATAATCTCAGCTCAAGGTCCACCTACTAGAGCTGTCACATCTCAAGGTCTTTGTCAGCAAATGAAAGTGGCTCAAGTGTCATCTGATGAGTTGTCATTACATCATGATGTCAGTAATGCCAGCACATTTTATTTTATTTCTGATCATTTCCATTTCATTTAATTAGCCCACGATTGTGAATCTCACATCCACAATGCAGCAAATATGAAACCTAGCAATACCAGGTTGAATACCCTGGAAATTATTCCTGCCAATGAGACATGAATAATAGATAACTGACCATTGTTAACACTTATGAAAAGATAGATTCAAACAAACAACATGCTGTTATACTTGATGTTTGTTTGAGAGGGAGAGACAGAGATTAGATAATAACAACAGGATGAACCAGTATAAGGACGACTGAAGAGAAATCGAATGATGAAAGATTATGTCAGCACCAGAGGAATGAAGAAAGATACGGCGATAAGAGATAAGAGAAAAAAATGGTGATGCTTATTTTGATAAAGATGAGAGAACGATTCAATGTCAAGATTATCATGCTTGTGTGTATGTTTATCTCAACACATGTAGGCTCATGTATTAGCATTAAAGAAGAGAACAGCACAGACTGAATTTACAGAGACTGGACTTTTAAGAAGCTGTTCAGGGTTTGAGCTCCCAACCTTTGTCACAAATGATCCTCTATCTGTCTCCCACATTTTGCTGTCACACTCCTCTGGTTGATAAATCTGAAAAGACACAAATTGTCTAAATCTGCCAGAGAAGTCAGATAAGCGTCCGTCCTCTCGAGTCTGTGAGGATAGAGCAGAATGAAGTAGAATAGAAGTAAACAGTGAGTGTGCTGACCTCTGTCCCAGTGCATTTTGCTGGAGTAGCACACTGCAGCATTCTGCAGTTGGTCCCTTTGGGCTTACAGAGTTTCCACTGCACTCCATTGGCTGTATTGATAACCTGATCCCTGTCACAGCAGCTCTCCTCCGTCCATCCTTACAGCTTTCCATGCCTCCTTGTCTTTACACACATGGATGATGATCATTGCATAAAGCTGTGGTTTATGTATTTTTATATATATATATATTTGTTATTGGGAGCAAATTGAAAACTCATAGTGCTTAATGAGATGAAAATAATCTGCGACACTGACAATCAGACCAGGTCCAAAACTGTACCCAACAGTCATGTCTATGTTCATCTCTGTACAATGAAATCGTGTATATTAGTCTTATATAGTTACATCACATTGTTCTATCAAATTGCGTTTTGAAGGCAGTTTTTTCTGCGCATGTTGCAATGCCCATTGGAATTCGAAAATGAACTGGCAATGCTAGGCCACGAATTAGCAGCAGTCTCAGACAAATATGTTGTAAATATGTATACATGAAAGCCATCATTCCAGAACACAATGCAACGTAGTGTTTATTACCCAAAGCAGCAGCCAAAACATGTAAAATGATGTGGTGTGTAACTTCCGTTCAAAGCAACGATGATTTAAGAGTATAGTTGAAATAGTTTCCATCTTATTTTGGAACAAGACTCCTCATTCTTTGGAGTATTTTTGGATTCACCTCATGCAGAGAAAGGAAACATAGCAGTTGAACAGCTACCAAAGTAAAACATGTTTTTCCCCTGTTGCAGTTGTGCAAGCACAGTAACAGCAACAGTAGCGATTGGACCCAGATGCAGAGCTGAAGCAGTTGGATGATTTCAATTCAGAAAAATCACTTGACAAAACGCTTAGGGGATGATGAGGCGGGCAAAGGTCAAATCCAGAGAAAGCGGTCCAAACTGGCAAACAAATCCAACAGGGAGCAGCCAAGAATCAAAATCCAATAAACCAGCAAGGTCCAGGAAAATCTTGACACAAGGTACAAAGATGAACTGGCACTGAGTGAAGGGAACACAGACAACGAATGCACTAGAGCTGGGAGGATAACGAGGCACTGGTGAAAGCAATCAGCGTAATCAAAGAGACAGGAAACACAGTAAACACACTGGACAACAGGAAATACTGAATAAATGAATCTAAGAAAAACATAACTGAGGGAGTAGAGCGGGATTCAACAACGTACTCGCTGAGAAGTTTGTGTTTGCCAGCAGGTTTCAGCAGATGTTCAAGTCTCCCGGCTGCTTTGTTATTATTTGTGTACGTCTTCTAATTCAGAGTGAATATCCTCATAACACTGTCTGTACTCGACCCTCAGAGAAACAATGCGTTTTTGATTTGTGCTGACAACATTTTAATACATTTGTTGATAAACGCACCCACTGCCGAGCAGACCACACTGAGTCTTTAAAAACATTAGAGCTTCATATTTTATTAATCTGAAAAGCCGTTTCATAGCAGTTCAAAATCTCTTACTCTGGTTTCTGGCTTCGGGAGAGAGCCGCTCGTGTCCCACATTTTGATGGATCTATTTAAGATCATAGGAATATGATGTATGAGTTCTGATTGGCAGTGTGTTGTTTTTTTTTTTTTTGCACTTTCAGCCTCGACGTATTACCGGGAAAGACTTTTATACTGTGTATTATTTTTTAATGCAAGGACCATTTTGCTCACATAACTTTAATCCGCGCATTCTCGGACTGAGACGATGGTCGACTCTCCTACTTTCTCACTCTCTCTCCTCACCTCTCTCAGAAGAAGGAGGATCCAATTTAGCCATGTGAGGCCGGCCCAATAAATAGCTGCTTTACTGAGAATGAGTCTGATTGAGGATTTATCCAATCCTTTATCGAGACTGATTGTTTACCTTTGGCCGAGCTTGATTGGATTGAAAAGGGAGCTCTCGCCCTGATCCATACAGAGGGGAGAGAAATCTAATCATTTCTCTCTCTGTCTGTCCTTCTCCGTCTGTCTTTCTTTCTTCCTCTTTTTGTTGCAGCCCATTTCCCTCAGATTGTCTCTTTCTCTTCCTCCCTGTCTTTGTCTTTCTCACTCTTCCTATGCTTCACCGCCGATCTCTTCACATGTCTTTGTTCCCTCTGCACTTCTTTCATCCTTGTCTTATTTCTCTCCTCCAAACGGACGTTTTTCTCTTCATTCCCTGCCCCGACGAGCTCTCCTTTTTTTTTTTCTTTTTTTTCCCATCCCCTGCCTCTTTTTCTATTTCTTTTGGGCTTCCTCTTGCCTCTATCTCCTCTACACTTCAGACCGACTGCAACAAACCATACATCAAGTCAGAAACAGTTAGTTCACCCAAAGGAGCGGCTCGGTCTGGGAAAAGTCAATTTTGAGTGCATATTTTTGCAGAAAGACACAAAACAGCTGGTTCAAACTTTCCCTTTTTCATGACAAACACGACCTTAGACCATTTAAAGAAATTTAAAGCGTTACAGCGCAGAGTTTCAAGATAGCAGGCAACAGGGTGAGGCAATGATACGCAACGATTTCCTCACATACTGTCCTCCTGTCAAGCGCATTGATTATTTCTCTGAATATTTTAAGAGTCTTCAAAGAAAGAAAGAAAGGCAAAAGATAAAACCTTTAGTGTTAGGGGTCACCTAGAAGGTGCTTGTAGCATCGCTCAAGTTCACTCCAGGGACAGCGGGGCTTTTAGTTAACAAAGCACTGTAGTCTCGCTCACAAAGCTTTTCTTGTTACGTATACACACACACACGCACACACACACACATGGCTTCTTCAAGAACACAATAGGGGAGTAAATGGTTTTTCTGAAAGTGATTCCTACCTCCTTATTATTTATTCATGGGTCTGCTGGTCATTGCAACCTTGAGCCCAGCTTGTGTGTGTGTGTGTGTGTGTGTGTGTGTGTGTGATGAATTCTATAAGGGAGGAAAAGGTGGAGAGAGCCATAGAAGAGAAAAGTGGAGAGGCAGGGAAAAAGAAAGAAGTGGGGAGGAGGGGGGGGGGATGGAGGGAGACGAGGGCTGCGGTCTGGAATATGGGTTTGGATTTCCGTCCTTGAGGGGTGAGTGGAAGGCGATCGATAGTGAGGCTGAAAGCAAGGCTGATCGGGTGGCAGCACGAGGCTGCACAGGCACTCAGCGGGAACACGACCTAGACGCAAACAAGGTCACTGCCTGACCCCTAACTGGGCCGAGGGACAGGAAGAAGAGAGTGGAAAAAGAAGATCAAGATAGGGAGAAAAAGGTTAAAGAGGAGGAGGGGGCGCTAGATGGGTGGGAAGCAGAGGCTGGAGTTGCAAGTGAACTGTTTTTCATCTCCCTGGAAAAATGAAGCAATAGCGGTGAGGATAAAAATAGACGAAGACATGATGAAGGAGATGACACAGGGATATGTGGCGATGGGGTAAAACAAGTAGAATGTGCAGTATCTGTAGACATGGAAATCTGTAACATTTCCATATTTCAGAAAGGGAAAGAGAAGAAAAAGAAGGAAGCGAGACAGGCAACCTTTGACTCTCTCTGATGATACAGCTCTCTTTTAAAACCCGAAATAGAAGACGCTTCCACCCACCTTAAATAAAACCACAAGATGTTACGCTGCTAACCATATGCTCGAGTATATGAAACGCGTGTGTTCGAGAGTACAAATGTAAACAAGAACAGAAGAGGCGGAACAAATGAAAGAAGTAGAAGGGAGGGCGAGAAAAGAGCTCGGCGAGCACCAGTGATGAGTACGGCGCCGTGAAAAGGACATGCTGACCACAAGTGAAAGAAACAGACAGGGTCAAGATGTGACAATGAAACGACCAATTGTGTTCAATATGTTCACAGAGTTCATGCTTTCAATAGAAGTGGAGAACATCTGCTACAGTACACATCTTTGGGCAACACTACGTCTTGTTTACTGGATGTGCTGCACACAAAAGCATTGTTCAGTGTTCACTTAGTGTTTTGGAAGGTCGTTCTGTTGCGAAGCTACATACAGGCGCTTTTATATACGTACACAAAGCAAATTGTGGGCAGAGACAAAACTGGTACAGCTCTCTATGTTGTGGTTTAAAGTTGGTGGAGCTGCTGCTGTGCTTCTGATTTCATGAAGAAGTTTTCACCTTTTCAACATTTTCACTGCCATCACTCATCCAGCACTTGGTGAAGGCAACTTTAATTAATTAATGTCTGCAATTGACTTTACTTCACACTTTGGTTCAAATAGAAGCTAGAAACACAACAGGACCTCAGGGTGAGCTTAGTAAGCTAGAGGGACCAGATGTTCGAACCTCCAAAGTGGAACGTGTACCATGCATATGTGTACATCACATGTATGCGTATATGCATAAGTGTTTTTTATCAGGATCAGGAAAAATTACTTCAGCACTGAGCACACCAACCTTTTAACACCATGGACACCATGAACGCAGCATTTCCATTGTCAGGTAGGAGACAAAGGAAGAAGTAAGTCTCCTAGAGTTCTTTAGAATGACGTTCGCTTTGACATGACAACTCATGTACTGAGAGGTTCTGTCAGAAAGAGCCTTATTGGTTAGATACAAATTGATTATATATAGAAAAATAAATGGTGCATTTAGATGCATGGTGCATGTTTCTATATTGGGTTAGGTAATACTGATTGAGACCAATCAAGATAAACATCTATGTATATAAGATAATTATTAGTGGTGAAAAGATAAGATATACCTTCTATATGTCTGTGTTCTCGAATGCATGAGACAGAAAGAAGCGATCAAAACTAAAATCAAATTAGATCTCAAAGCAAAAACAAAACAAAAAAAACTAATATTGCTGGTGATGAGTCTGGGGGCACAGCTCTGTACTGGACTCCTCTTTACCTTGTCTGTATGTTTGATTGTCTCTGGAGTGTCTGCTGCTGTGGTAACGCACTGTACTTTGCAGACAAGCCCTTCTCTGAGGCTAAAAATAATAAAGATGATGTCTAAATGTCTGTGTGTCTGTGCCCACAAAGTTAAATGAAATGCTAGGAAAAAAGTAGACTCTATATTGGCTAGATGGAGATAGACAGACAGACAGACAGACAGACAGACAGATGGATAGATAGACAGGTCGATAGACAGGTCGATAGATTGATAGACATTTCAAAACCTGGAATTCAATGTTAAATACTGTAGATGGAAAACTGTCAGACTTTTATTTTCTTCCTTCCCTTCTCTTCACTTTTCATTTCTCAGCATCCTGACATCCATCATGCCACTCAGCAATGACCTCATCTGCTCTACATACACATGCACACGCACACAAAAAGGCGAGAGCTCAAATTTTGCCATGCCACGCTTGTGCTAATTATCCACTGCTCATTACAACTAACACGGGCGGAGCGTGTAAGGTAGCGGCTGACGCTGCTGCTGACGGCTGTCGACACACAGACCTGCTTCTGTCTGCTGATACCGTCTGACTCAAGCCATGTGATGATCGAGGAAATGTTGAGCGAAATCTTAGAATGTCTCCATTTTTTTTGTGCAAGAAGGCAAAGTAAAGCTGCTGCTTAAAAATCAGGTGTCGTTGAAGAGCACGCACTGGGAAACTGAGCTTCAGTGTCAGATTAGTTATTATTCTCGCTCATCACATCTCCATGATCTGTGTCAATGACTTCATGCAGGAATTAAATATATACAGACTTTTTTTTCCCCTCAAAGATCATGACTTTATCGTAAATGCCGATGATTCCTCTGCTTCCTGTAATTTCATCACGGCCATGGTCTCATATTACAGAGGCAGAAAGAGTGATAAAGGCATCCATATTGTATGACAAGGTTAGAAAGAGGGATTGCGTGTTCAATATCAATGAGTCAGTTTTATTGAACTTTGTGGCTGCGTGATCTCAGTGGCGAGGAATGGACTGTGCTTCACGCTGATATATAAAAAAACAAACTGATGGCAGCTGTTGCTCAGGTTTGTTCAGATACCGGCGGCTGCATTAAATGACGTGCGTAAGAGCTTATTGATGTGAAATCAATGATGTTCCTATTGACAATAATCAAGTTACGCTACTGCTTTAAAGCAGTCCTGCCAATTACTTATAGGCTATTGATTACACCAGAGGTTTTCAAAGGCCTCCCCTGGGGGGCTCCCAGCAGTTTCAGGGAAGGCTGAGTGAATGGAAGTGAGCCGATATCACATTGTTATTACATTAATTATCAAAAGAAGATAATCTAAATGTGTCTGATCTGGTTATAGATAAAGTAGTTTTAGGGAATTTTGCTGGGGGTTTTTCACTTTCTCAGAGTCAGAAACTAATAAATGTCTTAGATTTTATGTATTTGCTGAAGTCTGAAGTTAAGTCAAACAGAAATATTAGGCTCTCTTGGCTCAATTGTCGAGTGTCTATGGGATCAAACAATGTAATCATGACCCCATAGGCATCCAGGAATTGAGCAAAACTCAGCAAGTAAACTAAAAGGGGGGTGAGGGGATCTCATATTTTCACCTCTTTTTTCCCCTCTCAATTTGCTCAGTTGAAGTTCTCTCTGTCTCTCTCTCTCTCATTTGTCTTCATTTCTTTGAGAAGTTTTTTTCCACTTTTTGATTTTCTAATTAATGATTTTCTTCTTTTTTTTCTATTTTGCTTTTCCCTCTTATTGATCATGCTTTTATTTTCTCCCAAATACATCTATGTCTCTTGTTAATTCTTTCTTGTGTCCCTAATCCTTTTTCTTGCTTCGCTCTCTCATTATGCCTAATCACATCTCTTCCTTTCCTAAATTTCTTTCAGCTCCTTCTCTCCTCTTCTCCTTTACCCCTTTTCACTGCTCATGTCTTCTCGCCTACTCCTTTTATTCACCCACATTAGCGGTGATTAGTTTCAAAAGAAACAAAACTCTCTGCCCTCTCTGTTGTTCTCACCTGTTCCCACTCACTTCTCCTTCTTCTTCTCTTCCTGAGCTTCCCAACACTTGGTGCCATGAATCAGCAGAGTAACCTCCATGCAGGCGCTGATGCTTGAAATGATATTTATTACTCACTCTCGTCTCTTAGTCTTTTAACCACCCATTTATTCTTTCTCTCCTCTCATCTGCTTCATCCTCTCCCTCCATCTCTCCTCCTGGTGACAGATAATTAAAACAGATATTTCCATGCACAAGCTTATTTAGTCCTCCACTGTATGTCATCCACACCTTGTCACTTTAAGTCACTGAGTTTGGCCATGGCTTGTAAAGCAAGGCGGGACCGATCGCTTCTCAGTGACTGTTCATCGGTTCAAGCTGCCGTTACAAACCTGTGCCGCTCCTTTTTTGTCACTGTCACTTTGCCCTTTTCTGCCTCTTCTCTCTCTTCCTCTCCCACACTTTCCCTCAGACGTTGCATCCTGTGTGCTTACGCATGTCTTTGTGTGTGTGTTTGTGTGTGTGTGTGTGTTTGTGTGTGTGTGTGTGTGTGGGTCTGCGTCCGTGCCAAGTAGTATTCCCCGATAACAGGATTACCATCTTAAGCCTATTCACGGTAAGTGAGCCAGTTGGATGGATAAAGCACTGTATCGTCGACTCCACTGGCGTTACATCAAGAAAAGAGTTAGAAAAATTGTAGAAGGCAGGCCTAGCGAGCTCTTGGTGGGTTACTGAGGGGGAATATAAAGGATTCAGTCTGTAACACCCCAGGAAGCAGCAGCGGTAGAGGGGTGAAAGCCTTGCAAGCTGAGCACTGCTTACAGTGATGTCAGACAAGGAAGGATTTAACTTTTGCACAGCGGTGTTTTACTCTGTGGTTGATGGTAAATTACACAGAATACAAACACTGTGGATCGGGTCCACAAAACACGGAGAGGCAGCAGTAACACTCCCAGCTAAAGGTACATGAATTATCATGCATGAAAAAGCATCAGTTCCTTCTCCTATCAGGGATGTAGAAGAATGAACAGTAGCTCATTGATACAAGAGCAACATGTAAATGAATGCAACACCTAATTTATTATATGTCTCAGTCATTATATTTCAGTCATCATGATTTTTAAGTTATTAATAATGTTCATGACTGTGTGAGCAGCAGTGCACATATGTTATGTTTAAATTCGAGTATAAGCATCAGTTCTTTGACTTCATCATGTTTGAAAAATAGTTGGCAAAATGACACTGATGATATAATAAGCACAAGTAGTAGTAATAATAAGGCACTTAAACAAACAGTAATGTCTGTGAAGTAAAAGTAGAAGTTTAGTTTATGAAGTTCACTTTTTACTAACTTTGAAGGGTCTGTACACTTGAAATTGCTCATTAAACCTTACAGAAATAAAAATGTTACTAATAATAATGAAACTAATAAAATTTCATGGATTTCAATTTTCCAACCTGCAGTACAGGACTTTTGCACATAAATCAATGTCCGTAAAAAGCACGTATGACATAATGCTGATTAAGCCTGTCATCTCATCTTGACCTACAGTTAACCTACATTCAAATGATACCGGTATATATTTTACTCATTGTGATTGTATGTCTTTACTTGGCTTTACTAGTATCATCTTTACTATTGTTTGCAAACAAATTCAGTGTGTGAAAAATAAACATGAAAAAAAAAAAACTATTGATATGTATAATCATTGTTTGGTCTGCTTTTTGTTACAGTTGTATTAAAATAGTAGGCGTAACTGCTGAACATTTGCCACTACATGCTTTTTGCAATGATAATAGTAATGGTGCCCACACGAGTCCTCATCCAGGACCATCATACTATGTTTAAAAATTGAACTCATCCATGCACTTTCTCATCTTTTTTAATATCCAGTTGGTTCAAAAAGTATTTAAACCTGACCATTTTTGCCACATTTGATTGAATAAAAATAGATGACATTTTTTTCCCCCACTCTAACCAATAATGTGCATAGATTGATGGCCAAACCTTGAAGGGATCTGGACACTTATAAACCCACTTATATGTATGGTTTTTGAACACATTTCAATTGTGAACACTAGTTTACACCATATTTGCTGAAGGACTATTGGTTAACTAACATGATTACTACATATGATTTGATATACATAGAAGCTTTACTGCTTTTGCCTGAGATTTTGCCAGCTTAAGAGCCACAGAGGAAGAAAAGCAAACATGACAACCAGAGCTGGATTTATGCTAGAAAACTCAAAATGCAGCTCATTTTCATGGTCCTAAATTATCTACAGGTAATCCAGCCAAAATATTCAAATCAGTCATAGCATCATGAATTTCTACCAGAATTTCACAGCAGCTTCATATGTAAATGTCTGTCATGACTCTAGTCCAACAGATGTTGACATCACCTGGAAGTGTAGAGCAGCCAGTACTAGATTTGGTGCCTGCTTTCATCTCCACATCACCTTTCTGGAAACATTCTGATTTAGGGTCTGGTTAAGTTCCCACCAAAACAACTTCCTTAACAAGACAAATTGACACAGCAAGAATTGTATAGTATGATTAACTTTAAATTTGTAGATACAACACACTTTTTCTTCTTTTTTTTTTTTACACATCACAATTTAGGGAACTGGCAGTGCATCTGTCATTTTGGAGCTGTAAAGTCATACTTGTTAATCAAGGGAATGTAAAACTGTTTAACATTCAGAGAGTAATAAAGTGCAGTACAAAGACGTTTATATTGCTTATTTTGATTGATTGGATGAAACAGCCTTCAGGTCAGAACAAGTAATATAATATTTGATAGAAAGAAATTAATTACAAACGATATTGAAATTGAAATATAGCATTTCATGGTACTTGGCCTACAAAATAACCACAGTCATGAGTACATATTTTATCTGTATGATAAAAATAAAAAAGTGTACTGTAGTCAGTAGAGCTGTCAGTTGAACAACACTTCACATGTATTTCCAGGGTCCCCAAATCTGCTTACCTTTTTTGTACAGAAACATACAAAGGTGTTATTGTGTATGAAAAAATAAAATAATGGGAAATGCCATTAATGAACAAATATGACTGATAATAAAACCTTTTCAGTTTTAGTTTGTGACTTCAACTTGGCAGACATTTTTTTTAAATTTGTCCAGTAGAGTATTTCTTTTCATCCAGATGTCCATTGAGTGGTTTTGGAAACACCTTTAAAACGGTTAGTTTGGTGGTTAGTGTCGTTACACAACCTTTTTGCTTTTTCGCAAATCACCAGGGAGTCTTTTTCAGAAAAACTGATGCTTAGCTCTGTGACATTAGTGTAATCCCACTGTGACTCCACTTTCAAGACCAAGGAGTTATATTCACCTCAGAGGAAACTTTGTCTCAGGAGCCTGAGGTCAAGTCTAAAGTGATGACTTTTCTGCAGGCAGGTTGAAGTAACAGTATTTAAAAAGAGAAACATTTTGTTGACATTGAATTGCTGTCAATTAATTATTAATAATACATTTCTAAATACTCATAATGTTATAATTCATATGATTTTTTTAACAGTATTAAAGAAAGACCACAAACATGATGATGTCATCATGAGGTAATGCTCAGTCATGATTACTTCACTTTCACCTGTACACTGCTGTGGCCTGTGTCCCATTCACTGCAGACATAACTATAAAGAACATGAACATCATTTATAACTCTGTACATTCTTGTACATTACATGAAGAAATTTATCCTTTTTCATGCATGGTGTCATGATAATTCATGTTCTACCTTTAAGTGTTACTGATGTAGTTATACATGCTCGCCAGGTAGATTTTAGTTGTAATTGCTCAGGCACAGATGTAGAAAGTGAAAGTGAAGCAATGGACAGGTGACCTGTCCAGTTTGTTAGCTGTATCATAGTTATTCAGGATCAGATTTGGGCAGTTTGCATTATTTTATACTATTGGTGACAGCTGAGCTGAATATTGATAACACATTAACATAAAGCAAGATGTAAACAACCATCTCAACCTCCTTTTTCTTGGCTAAATGCTAATTCAGTATTAAGGTCTCTCATGTATTGTTGTGTAGTGTTGACAGTTTCCAGTTTAGACAGCAGGGCAAAAGGGTCTGACAGCCATTGGACCATGTCCGCTGGATCCTGTTGTGATGTGTCACTCTGAGGAGAGAAGAGAGAGAGGCTCAGACACAGATCAGGAGGGGAAGTGTGAATGTGCATGTGTGTTTGTGTGTGTATGTAAAGGAGGCAAAGATAGATGAGGGATGGTAAAGCAGAGTAACATTAGACTTGTAGTCATGGAAGGGACAGAGGGAAAGAGAGAGACAGAGACAGCCAGAAAGAGAGTGATGGGAACAAAGTTAAGAGACTGAGACCACACAGACAGAAAAGAAAGGAGAGAGACATGGAGACAGACAGCTGCAGGCCACTGACCTGTCAGTGTGGTTGACACACATTAGCCTCCTTCTCCCTCATCACCTAAAGAAACACACACCTTTCACTCTTCTCTTCTCTTCTCTTCTCTTCTCTTCTCTTCTCTTCTCTCTGGTGCATCGTCCATGCTGCAGCTGTCCCTCATTTCTTCCCAAGCATACCTTCACTGTCCCCGATCCATATTCATCATGCATAATTAGCTGTCCTTCTCTCTCTTCCCCCACAAGTCAACACAGACTTTCTGATTTTGAAGCTGGAAATCTGTTGCCAGTTTATAAGGTACACACAGCGAAACTCAGTGCAGTCCACTACAAGAGGTTTGCAATAAATCCAAACTTTATGAAGCTCATAATGTTCACTTTTTGTGGTGTCAGAGAGGTGTTGATTCAACTCTGTCATTTTGGTGGCTGAGCATCGAAAGGTGTGTCTAATATTTTGTCCACATGTCTCAACAAAAGCTGAACTTTATGAGCTTCATAAAGTTAGGTTTTATTGCAAGACAGGCTGTTGTATTGGATGTGTGGTGGATTTAGCAAGGTGTATGTACCTGTTACCCTAGCACTCGAGTGTTTTATTAAAATATCCATCCGTGTTGTGAAGCACAGCGCAGTCACTGTGGCTGGAGATGCTGTGAGCTACTGCTAAGTTGGCTTGTCAGGTCGCAACATGTTGACAGCACCAATAAAGTCTGTTTATATGATTCACATAAACAGCAGGAGGCCGCAACAATATTCCACGACAGTGTGCTGCAGTGTGAATGTTGCTGAATGTGCCAGAAGTAACTGATTTTCACTTTAACACCTAAATGGAGAGCCCAACAATACTGACTTCACTATCTGGGTTTGAACGCTGAAACTTCAATGACTCCGCAACTGAGTGACACCTGGCGACATCTCAGACGATACCAGACGATAGGGGATACGAAATCCTAGACTCAAACATCTTGGCTCATTTCATATCAGTGTAAACAAGGCAGCGTTTCAAGGACAAGTTTTAACAGTTTGTGGTTCTGTCAATGCTGAGACTGTTGGAGACAAACGTTGCATTAAAGGGATTTATTGCAAATGACGATCACACAACATGTGACCACTAATGGAAAATTTACCAGTCCACTGGGCTTTGGTCAGTATTTTAGTGCTTTCTTCAATATCTCCCAGTCTGAATAGGGCCTATTAGTGCCATCCCATAAAAAACACAAACACAAAGTGGTCCCTAACTTTCCCCCGCAACACTCTGACAAGGCTTCTTTTCTCTGCACTGTCTCTGTTCTCCTGTTGAAACATCTGTGTCCTAGACAGCAAACAGCTCCACAGCTGAATACAGAAACAGCGAACAAAACCTGCTGCATTTCATGTCGAGCCGGATCCCAGGGGACCCCAAACCTTCCCTTCACTTTACACTTCTAACCAAATGTAAGAGCTATTATTACAAAAGGCTCTGACTCAACAAATGCATCTTCATCTTGCAGCATGTGTATCTGCGTGGGGGGAGGGAAAAAAAAAATCTGTGGGAATGTGTGTGTGTTTTTTTAATGCGTGTAAATGGATGTGCATTTCGACACAAGATGTGGTGACAAGTGCGTGTTTGGCTCTGCTGTACTTTTTGTAAAGAAATGAAAAGGGAAACGGAAGAGAAAAGCGCCCAGACAGGGATGAGATGAGAGAGAGAGAAAAAGGACCGAGAGAGATATCCAGACCAATCCGCCGAGACCTGAGCGGAAAAAATAGAGCAGTGTCACACGTCTATTGAAGGAAGGGAGAAGAAAGAGGTGTAGAGGGAGAGCAAAAGAGGTCAGGAAAGAGAGCGCAGGTGATGGTTTTAAGCTGCCGGTTTCACAGGCAGATATAGGCTCCTGTGCTGCCTGGCTGACATCTGCATCGCACACAATATCCCCTTTATTCGCAATATCACCTCTCTCTATTTCGCTTCATCTGCCTCCCTGGTGTAGCGACTCCCAGTGTGATGCACTTTTTCTCTCCCCATCACACAGCTGCCAGCGATACTGTGTATATCGTTCCCTCTCATTCTCGCTCTCGCTCGCTGAAAAAAAACTATATCTGGCTTACACATGCAGTCTTTTTTTTTCCTCACGCACATACCCTCTCCAACTTACAGTTTTTCTGTCTTCACACACTTCCTTGCATACTTTCCTCATGCCTTTTACCCCAGGATCTCCTTATATAACAATACTCCCAGCTGTATTATTCTAAGCTCATATGCTACTTCCATCCCCATTGACTTTGTGTAATCTTTTGAGTGCAACACATCATCCTGAATTCACATCAGTAAACATAGAGTACCTGCTTTTAACTGGAATATATTATTTTACTTTGCCAGTTCCAAAGCCCCTATCGCATAATCTTACCATTAAAATTCTTGAACCTAATCTTGGTGTTCCTGATCCGATGAATAACTCTAAAATGCTCCCTCTCAAAGCTAAAGCAGACGAAATGTCCGTTATTCGTAAGATTTTTCACTCATCTTTTAATCCTTGAATGGAAAGGATAAAAGCAGGAGAGCACAGATGCACACTTCATGCTCACTTTCTCTCCCCGTCTTTTTCTGTCTCTCACAAAGGTCCACACACCCACGTACACAAACACACACAGCCGCACGCACACACGCATGCAAACTGGACTCACTAAACCGTGGAGAGACAGGGTTCGGTTCATTGCTCACCTTGGCTGGTTTGATCAATGGCAGTCTGCCTCCTGCAAATCCCTCCCACAAACAGAGCTGAATAAACAGACAGGGAGCGTTTACACAGACCCTGATAATCTGCTAATCCATATAACCTGCTTTCGAACCAACACGCACATCACACACGCACGCACATGCACGCAGGAGTGTATGGGCGCCGATGCTGTGTGCATATCCAGGAACACAGGCAGACAACTGTGAATAAAAACAGGGAGCGCACACTTCTACGCTGGAACATTTGCATGCGTGCATGTGCATACACACATACACACCGTATCAGTGACTTTTACCCATTATCCTCTCTGACCTCCTCAACAGGACATGGTTGGTAGTCTCGCCGATGTTGATAACAGACAGAAGGGTTAATAGGGATTAATGGACTGTAGCCTACACACACAGTTGCACACGCACATGAGAGCGAGGAAAACATTTCAGTGTTGATGAGTTTAAAGGCTTTCATGTGTCTCTGAAGTGTGTGTGTGTGTGTGTGTGTGTGTGTGTGTGTGTGTGTGCGTACGTGTTTGTGCATTTGATTAGTCGAGTGAAAGTATCATGTAGCTGTCAGCCGTGCAGCGCTCCCTCGGCTTGATGGGATAATTGAAGCGTGAAAAAGCCATATAGAGTTTGTCAAAACTCTTAGTGGTCTGAGTTTAGCATCATGGACCCCATGAGTACAGCGCTTAGTGTCATTAACTTCCACTCTATGGAGCAGGCGCCGATTTTATCAGCGGGGAGAAAGACATAACTGCATTTTATGGTTTTGATTAGTTATTCAGACAATTTAATGACCTGCCCAGTGAAATGGAGACTCTCCCTGTTCATTTAAGTTGCTTTATGTCGACACACATTTCAACAACCACTCTGACACCTTATCTTGTAAAGATAGATGATTATATATGTGAAAATAATGTGTTCAAATATTCAGTGTGTGGCTGTCTTTGTTGATCACTTTTTTTTAAAGTTGTTTTGTGACAATTTCATCTGTGCTTCCCATCATATGCTACTAATTGACAGTGTTGTCAGGGAGCCCACATTTTCACCAGAACTTCTCATTAGTAACAAACTGACATGAAAGGATTTCTGGAGGCACGTACACCAGCACAAATCAAGATTAGAGAAGTGGTTTAACCAACAACCCCTCTTGATTAGATATCAAAATGTATCATTTCTAAGTGTCCTGCACATCATCGCAGACGCCTGTTCAAAAGTCATCACAGCTGGAAAATAAAATCATTTTATGATGCGACAAGGTTTGGTTAGGCTTAGGTACATAAGAAACTTGGGGTGGGGGGAAAGATCATAATTTAAAATAACTGACTCTACCTTATTTCATGTTAGTGAAACGTCATGATTTCACTGACTGTCGGTAGAAAACTGGAAATGAATCGTTGACTCCCATATCACAGGCCTATCCAACCACCCCAGCCTCCTCCTTATTCAGCCCTTGTAGCCTTATAATACCATCACACAAAATGTTGTCCTTTGCTCCCAACTGACAAGTCATAACTCTGCTTGAAGACTTGAACATAAACAGACTTAAAAGTTTCAACCACAGAGAGCAGCGACACATTATTGAAGAGCTACTTGTCACTCATTTTTCTTTGTTATGATGTTATGAGCAGAACTAATAAATGTTGGTTTTATTGGCGTAGATATGAATAGTGTGAATGAACTTGAAGATTTGCTTCTGCAGAGACACGAGAGAATGAGTGAGTGCTTTTCAGCATTTTCGCTTCTACTGTATCCTTCAAGCTTTTTTTTGGAAATCAAACGTCAAAGCCTGCCTTTCATCGTCTTTCTCTCTGCTGTTGTCTTAACTTTCTTCCATTACACTTTGACTGATTCTGTCCTTCAGTACGCCGCGCCTTCACCGACAGCATCTTTGTC
Organism: Centropyge bicolor; assembly: GCA_037975185.1. Taxonomy (NCBI): domain Eukaryota; kingdom Metazoa; phylum Chordata; class Actinopteri; family Pomacanthidae; genus Centropyge; species Centropyge bicolor. Next base: position 18,021,286 of record JBBMOC010000001.1, on the reverse strand, counting down.
AACTCAACATTTTCTCCCCTCCCCCCCCCCTGCTCTCTCCAGGTACGGTGGACGAAGACGGCAGGCAGTGCATCAGACAAGTTTCAGGAGACATCCATCTACAACGAGACGCTGCGCATCGAGGGCATCCAGAGGGTGCAGGGGGGTCGCTACTACTGCAAGGCCGACAACGGGGTGGGGGTGGCTGCCATCAAGTCCATCCGCGTAGATGTGCAGTGTAAGTGGGCAGGGAGAAAGAGGTCCACTTCTTGACCACAGCTGACTATCACTACAGCCATTCCCACTGTTAGAAAAGACCGAGATGGGGGAGAGATGGAAAGATTGGAGGAGGAAAGATGAAAGACAGATTGGATGGATGATGAGATTTCAGGTGGGAATTGCTTCCAGGAGTATCTGATGACTTGTGGTGGAAAGGATGAAAAACATGGTAGGAGGATTGGGGGGAAGAGGATAGATCAAATAGAAATGTGGTATTTGGAAAGGGTGTAGATAAGAGAGTGCAACATATAGAAAAACTAACATCTCAATTTCAAAGCTCTTTTGCTAATAGTGTCCCATTGGCTTAGTGTTGCAGGTGTGTGCTCCACCAATGAGGGTGATTAGGAAAACACTTATGTCGTCAGATACTCCTTGGAAAAAGTGAAGTCTGTGGGACATAATGAGAGTTTTATAACAGTTAGTCCAGGTGGCATGGGCTCCCTAACCCACTGTTTCTCAATAGAAAAAAAAAAATCACAACTACAAAGTCAGGTTATTATCTGTTCAGACTGAAACATCCTCAATATGTGTTTTGCTGCTTAGCTCTGATTTAATGGTGCTTGCCACAATTAATATGTAAATTGCTAGTCGACTGATAATTAAGAGATCACCTCTCCATTTCAGACCTTGCTCCTGATCTATTGAGCCTGGACCGGGGCTCTATAAAGAGTCCCTGGTTGTTGTTTGTAACCCAGACAGACAATCGTGAGAAGCAGTGTTGTGTTGTAGGGGCCCCATGCTGCTGCTTGTTTCACTGCCCCACTGTCCCTGTGTGTCAGGGGCCAGGTCATGGCGACAGGTTGATTCACACGAAACTATCTTCTGGGACCCAACACATCAATACAGTGTCTTTTTCATTCCCAGCACCCTAAAATCCCTGTCCATCCGTTACATCAGTTTATTGCATAGATAGTTCCTTCCTTCATTGATTCAATCATTTTAATGGTGGGTTTATAGACTAATAGAAAAAGGCTGATTTTCCAAGGGCCCTATAACACTAAACATCCATTACCTGCCTTTCATTTGCTGAATTCATCTCTTCTTCGGCTCTGCTTTGTGCAGTAAAACACCATTGTCTGCCTCCCTTCCTTTAGCATCAAATATCTAGCACATACACACACACACACACACGCACAGAGACATGCTCGCCTCATGCTTGTCCCTCCAGGATTTGTCACTTACACACCACCCTGCCTCTGCCTCTTAATGGGGCTCTCCCTCCCTCCCACCAACCTCCTTCCTCCTCCCTCTCCGCCGTTAGTGTTAGTTCTCCCCAGGCGCCGGCTCGGCCCCTGCTGGGGAGCTGGTAATTGCAGGGGGCCTGGGTAGTAAACAGGTTGTATTGTGTGTGTAGTTGTGACAGGTCTGTGAAGCTAACCAGCTCTGACGGCCAATGCTTGTTCAATTCCCCATCCCCCATGCCGCGTTACACCCAGCGGCGGTCAGCCATGCTTCCTACACAGGATGACTTTAGTGCTAGAACGATGTAACAATTAGCCCGGGCTACCAGGGAAAGAGGGAGAGAGAGAGAGAGAAAGAGATGAAGAGAGAGAGAGAGAGAGAGAGAGAGAGAGAGAGAGAGAGAGAGACAGATGAAAGTGGAAGGAAAGATGGATGGGAGAGTGAGGAAAGAGGGGTCACAGGCAGGGAGGGAACCAACGTGACTGAGTGTCCCTGAAGATGCAGTTTGAACAGCAGGATAACTGGAAATGCATATATGTATATTAATGAACAGATGAGTGACAAATTGAAAGAGAAAACGACACGGTTTCTTTGTAGGGTGTGTAGCCATGAACTACCAGAGGAGCCTTTACGCTCATGACGAACAAGTCTCTGAGACTCGGATCAAGCTCAGATATCGACAATAGGTGATCATTAGGATTGAGCTGTGTAGACTTTGAAAGCTATGGCATATGATTCACCTAGTTTTATTTTCATCAAATCTCATGCCTTATGTGGTTATCAGATTAGTGTATTATGGATATCAGCCTCAAAACTTTAATATCAGTTGGACTATGATTGAGAAATTGAGATTTTCATTCAATTTGTCACTCATCTTTTATACAGCGTAATTAAATTGATTCTTTACAAGGAGCCAGGGTCATAACAGCTCGTTTTACTTCTAACGTATCTTGGTAGCAATTTGAACAGCTTAAATGATTTGGACTTGACAGGTGTCTTTCAGATCTGAATACATGGTCATTATAAATGCTGCCTATTTGACCAAGATCTTGTCATTCAGGCTCTATCATGTTGTTCTTTTGTGGCTCTAAAGAGATGACAAGACGGCAGCTAGTTGTTAACACAAACTTCAACATCCCAAAAAGCCCTGTCAAAAACCAATGGGAGGCGTCACGATGTGTTCATGTCTTTTTATACAGAGATTGTACAAGAGAAACAGATGAATATGTGTAGTTCAAGCAGGAATGTCCACGACTAAAGAAAAGACAAGGCCACTCTCTATTTTGTTTAATACAACCTAAAGAGGACTCTATTTTTCTAGAAAAAAAAACTGAACAGCAGCTACAGGAAAGTGATGAAACAGAAAAGAATGGTGATTGATTGAGGCAGAATAGATTGTAGTGCCGAGGTAGTTTCCTTTCTACAAAGGTGAGGAAATGAGAGAAGACGAGAAAAATAAGACAGATGGAAGGAGAGACGAAATGAAGAGGGGGAGACATAGAGTTTGGGGAGGGAGAAGAGAGAGAGATGCACATAATAAGGTAGATGCACTCATATGCTTTTCAATTTGGATGCATCCAACAGACCAGTTATTGGACTCGAGGGCAGAACATGTTGTTACCCACACAGAGCACAAACACGAGCTTCACCTCTCTCCTTCTCTCTTTTTCTCTCTATTGCATAATTTCTCTTTTCCCGTGTTTCAGCTCTTTTAACCTAAATGACCAAGCACTGCACTTTCTATTCACTCTTTTCTCCTTATTTCCCTCTTCTTCATTCCTCCTTCTTTTATGACGTCCTCTCATCCTCCATGTTTTTCTTCCTTCTTGCCCTCCACTCTGAACCAATGTGTGATGAAGGAGTATGCTTTTTTTGTGTGTGTCTCTGTCTGTGTGTGAAGCAAGTCAGCTGGGGTCTCTCCCCTCGACCAAACACAGCCGTGTCTGTCTTTGGGCCTTCTGCCCTGCATGTGGCTTTAACAGTGCTTTCCCCCTCCATCTCTCATTCTATTTGATTCTATACCCTGAATCGAGCATGTGGATCAGTTATTAATTCAGCATGTTTTCCTTATTAACCCGATTGAATAAATCAGATTGTACAGAATAGCTGATGCGAGCCAGCTTGTTTTCTATATGAATTTACAAGCAGGACCTTCAGATGACAAATTATAAAGTCTATGTTGTCGACTTAATGAGCAAATACAGGTGCAGCTTTGCCTTCCCGCTGTCAATCTTCCCTTTTCCAATTCCACAGAAAGCACATACAGCAGCCTTTCCATTAATCTACAGCCACTTAGACTGGCTCCACCGACGCTTTCCACTCAGGAACACCTCACCCACCCATCACCCGATCCCTTTCCCTGTTAGACCTCCATCACACGGGGGTCGCCTGTATCAACCAGCTTACCAATGACCTGGCAGTCTAACCACTGAGGCAGTAGGACAGTGAGCAGGCGGGGTTTAACTTTGAGTAGCCTCTACTGATGGGATGGACTTGGTTCAGAAACCCAACTAGTGATACTTTAGTGTGGATCAGCTACAAAAAAATTCAAAACAAAACTGTGTTATAGCTCAGTTTAGTTTATATCAAGTCCTATATGTGGATTCATTACTCTTCTCAAGACTCAACAAGGTAAGTGGAAAAGTGTTGGGGGATAAGATCTGTGATAATATTGATGCTGATTATGATAATGATGGCAACATTGTGGCAGTTGGGGTGAAGATGGTGCAACACGATTTTCCCCTGGTTTTAGTTGTTGTTTTGCTTCTGTGAAACCCTTTGAGTCATGACTGCAAAAGGCACGAAAACAGACTTATTACCTCGCCCTAAAGCAGGGGTTTCAAAGTCTGACACTGTGAGTCCCCCTCAGACAAAACCAAGACAGCTGTGCTCAGCGTTCCAGAAATATCAGAGTAATGTCAGTGGGACATTCTCAGACTTCTTAGTAATATCAGAAAATATATTGATAGTGCAACATGAAAATAAGTTGAAATTTTTGTCTCCTGTTATTCTTTGTCTTAGTTCTATCTGCAGGATAGTCATGCTCAAAGTTTTGACATTACAATTACAGTTTACTTAATTGGGGAGGGGGGG
>JBBMOC010000001.1:17956759-18016353 GCA_037975185.1 Centropyge bicolor | reverse complement strand
ACAGCTTGAGCACTGTTTTTTTAAAGTATGTTGCCATAATAGCCATTAGTTCCTGTTTGCGGTGTATACATGGAGGCACAAACAATTGGATTAGTTTTATACTAAAGTCAACAGAAAAACGTTATTATCTCAGTTAAGTTATGGAGTTAGGAGAAGCATCTTTTTTTCTATGAGTTCTGTGTGGATTTATGAGCTTGTGTGATGGATGGAGATAACGATGTCCTTGGTAAGTGTAAGTGACGATGGATCTGAACGTATCGCGTCTGCGTGCTCCCATTTGACTGAGTTATGACTCCAAGAAACAGAAGTATTTCTTATGCAAATTGCTCATCAGCTTCAGTCGGGGTGTGTGTTGCAATCGCTCTTGCAGCTCCGCCTGCGTTGGTGAGCATCAGTGGACCAAAGTACAAGTACAAGAAACAAGTCTTCAGTACATATGAATATACCATGTGAATATCCAGAACAAAACACAAGGGTGTTTTAGAAGCAAATCCACTTGGTCAAAAATAAACTTGTGTTCAGCTGATTTTCCAGCCAGGCTGACTTCTTCGCAGAAACCGTCTCTAACCTCTTCTGGCATTGTCAGTAATGACAGTATAAGTCAATGGACTGTAAGACCATGAATCTTCAAATGTACACAAGCCCTTTCACAGCTTTGGCAGTTATCACCTCACCTGTCACTGGCTATGGGAGCTAATAGAAGAATGTGTAATCTTTAGAAATAGTCCCAGTGCAGTAATACAAGTGCTCTAGAATTGGTGCTTTTGACAGCGGCACACACACACACACACACACACTTTCACACCCATCAACAGCAGACTAGGTGGCATTTAGTCTGTCTGTGTTCGCCTCAGTCTTCTGTCACAACACGGGCTCTGTGCTTCAGGGTGACACCAGTCCTGGCTGGAGCAGGAGGAACGAGCACTGACGCTGCTGGCGCACACACGCACACACACACACACACACACTTTGACAAAGGAAGCAAGTAAACTGTGGTATAGACAGGGAGAGGCGGTAACAGGTAGTTTAAAAGAAGCATTGACCTTTTAGTGGGATTGAGGCTCAAGCCACAGGGTGAATCATCAGGCCACCACTCCGCTGTCTGAGTCACACAGCGTGGCAAAAACTCACACAAACTTTCCTCCCTTTGCTCATCATCTCACGCCATGTGTCTCTCCCTCCCTAACTTTCTCTGTTTATCTCCCCCTCTGAGCAGTACTTGTTATTACTGTCTCGCTCTTTCAATATATATTTCTGTTTGTGCATGCTTCTTTGTGATTTCCTCGGTCTGTGTTTTCTCCATCACTCAGCCTTGTCTCCACAGGGTTTGCCCCTTCTACTTTCTTGTGTTAGTTTCACCCCCTGTCCAATTTTCTTATTCTGGCTGTGTCTACGAAGGGATGGTCATTGTTCCCATGCCGGACTGTTATTGAAGAGGTGTGTTTTGATACATAGTTGATATGGTTGTTCATTCTATATTCTTACTTCACAGTTGACCTTCACACCATGATTTGATTTGGTCTGCAGCACATAGTTAGAACAAGTATGTTAGAAATGTGTTGGATGGTGTTGAATTCCTGGTGATCTGGAAACCTCGACCTGGGGAAAATGCAGTTGATTTTCCCACACAGGCAAAAGGATTTTTTTTTTATGTGACCGTGGCCATTATGTGTGTGTCAGCTTAGTATTGTACTTTCTACTTTCCTCTTTCTCAGCAGACCAAATAGTCTTTTTTGACTAAAGCTTTTAAAAGAGCCCTGACTAGTCTTGCCAGAGTTAGACAGCGTTCTCCATTAGTGACCATGAATTCCTCGTGTCACCCAATTTGCAAAAAAATAAAAGAGGTCACTGAGGGTGTATTTTGTAAAAAGGCCTGTCTTTCTCACAGTGGACACTGTGCTTTGTTATGGCACCAAAAGCAAAGGTGTAACTAATCACATTAATGAAGGCTCTGGTCCCTTTACGTGTGTCAATGAGCCAGTATGTGTACTATCAGTGTGCTGTGACCAGATAAGCTACAATTGAATGCAGCCATTAATAGATCCACATATTTGACTAAATAAGACTGAGAATGTCTGCTGTTTAAATGGTTTATTATTAAACACAATGAAGGTGGAAAAGGCTGGAGGTTTGATGTTTGAGATTCTCAGTGTTGGTGATGTAAGCACAGACACCCTGTGTAGACTACAGTGAAATACAGTAAGAGAAAACTTTCTCCTTAAAGTCCGTTTGACGGATACTCGCTTGCCTTGAAGCATTAAGGTCCTTGTTTCTGTGTGGATTTTTCTGGTCTGTGGTTTTGTAAAAAACAATCTTTGCTGCATCTGTTCAATCATGGCGATACCATTCTTTTTTATGTTGTTTATTAGAAACTGCTGAAAACTACAGTCTGTGTAGCAGGATGTTGAATTTTAAAGGAATGCTGTTCCCATCAGTGGACATTTAACCCTTTATAGGACACTCATTGAAATACTTTGAAATTCAAATATTGAACCTTAGTGTTATTGGAGGACATAACAAAACTTTATTTCTGATGTAAAAATTTTCACAATTTTTCACATTTGTAATTCGTGTGGAAATTACCAAAAATAAGCATTGTCCGATAAAGGGTTAAGAAATATAGCAACCTTCCACGAACAAAGCATCAATTGAATCACTATTAAATGATGTTAGTTGATTGAGTGGAGCTTTTTTCCTAAAAAAGTTGAAGGTTGTACTTTTTTCTCTCCTATTTTAGAGGTGTCTTTTTTTGTAAGTGGGCTCCAGACCAAATCTGACTTGACGTGCTTGTCTCGCCTGACATTAAAGAAATATTGCGTATTAAGGCAAACAATTCTCATCACGAAGGAGCGAACACAGCATTTCTTCTCTTCTGTATGTAAGATAAAGTGCTGTGACACTTGCCTTAAACTGTGTCTCCTGTTTTATCTGGCTGCTATCCTCTGTGACACCATGTTCTTTTATGCCACTCCCAGACCAACTCTGTGTGTGCGTGTGTATGTGTGTGTGCGTGTGTGTACGTGTGTGCGTGCACAGTATGTATGATTGAAAATCTAATCATTGTCTTTGGCTTGTAAAGACATTTAAGTTCCTACTCTGAAATTTAAAACGAATTTGACAAGGAGGCTGGAATAAAGAGATCACTTTGGCATTTTACTCCAACATCCCATTAACTCGGGAACCTGGAAATCCAGTGTGGAAACACACTGAGAAGGAAAGTTTTCATTTAAAATCATTCACTTCACTGCTATTCTCATCTGTCAGTCAAGTATAAATATAACTACAATCATACAATTAAGTTCAGAAATCACTCAGGAAACAATGCCTTGCTCATCATGAAGGAATGATTCACAATTATATAACATGCTCTGCAAACATTGCTGGAAAATAGTTGTTCAAACACTCTCTTGGTGTCCAATAACATTCACAACAAAGCAATTTCCTATGCTATCTTGACATATGCATCATTTTACCAAAAGATACACCATACAGATACAATAGCTGGTGAATTAGCAAGAAACCTCAACTGCACACACAGAGACACAAATGGCAACGTGACATTTTCATTTAACAGTGAATTTGGGAGGCATCTGATCTGAAGTCAACTTGTCACTGCTGCTTACATTTCACTTCTCATTAATGCATTCTGATTCATGTATAGGTGCTAGACTGAAAAATGCCATTCATTTCTATTGTTTCTCCCAACATACATTGACATACATTTGTATATGTTGCATGCACATAGAAATACACAGAGGCGCTCATGTACAATTTATTAGACTCATACTATAATACAGTGCTTCGGTTTGCATGTAGAGCATTCATCTGTCCGCACTGCCAAGCTTCATTTTACCTCCCTCCTTGCAGTCTGACATTCTTGCTGGCTGCGACAGAAGGAGATGCTTTAGTCAACCATAATAATTTCATAAAAGTGTATGATAAATAAAGATGGCACATTGCCTCAGTGGTTTGCGCTGTCACCTCACAGCATGAGGGCTGGATATGAACCAAGCTGGAGTTCTCATGTCCCTCCACGGTCGTGTGTATTTCCTCCCACAGACACGCAGGTCAGGTGAATTGGACTCTGTGTCGGTTTAGTAGGATGTGTTTGAATTTTGTTTCAGTAATAAACTAAATTTACGAGACATAGCAGGAGCTGCCACAAATGAAACAGACATAAAAGAGAAAAGAGTAGAAGGACAGAGAGTGGAAGAGAGATGGAGTTGAAAAAAAAAAAGACCTTAGCGTGGGTGAGTACATTTTTGTCAGCATGGGTAAATAATTATTGGTCCCTAAACTTGAAAGAGATGTTTCAGGGTGACCTCTTGAGACTACAGAAGGGCACAAAAGACAATGAACTGATCTTGAACATGTGTTGTCCTATACACACATCATGTCCTTCTTTCAAAATGCTTTTCAGAGAAGCTCATTCAGACGTTCCTCTCACTGCCTCGGTATTAAAAGGTTTCAAAATGGTACGTGAAGGTTGTTCTCACATATTCTGTTTTTTTTTTTTTTTTGTCGACGCAACCACTTTTATTTAATTTTAAAGGATCATTCTGAGGTCCATGAAGATTAAAAACAGTTCATTTAAATGTTTGCATATATATCTAATTTCATTTTAAAAACATTTTACAGGTTTATTCCACGTTGGTGCCTTGGAGTCTTTTCCAGGGATAAAAGAATAGACTGGGTTTTTCTCAGTAATTGTTCTCTTCTTTAATTGTTTCTTTAAGTCTGCCTGAGCTTTGTGTTGTACTTTTAATCTTCTTTCATTATTTATTGAGGCCTGTCTAGACTTCCTTTAAAGCTTTTATTGCTGTTGTATCATTTCAACAGGCCCAACTGATCTGTTGAAGTGAGCCAGGTAGCTTCATTTCTAAAAAGCTTGAACACAAGAACGTTGTCAGAAGAGTAAGAGCTGCAAACCCTCGAGGCTTACAGCGCAACAGGTAGTGCTGCAGACATTATTGTGAGTTGATTGTTTGAAAGAGGAAGGAAAGATGTGATTTACATTGTAATAGAAAAACCATCCGTCGGCAGAAGAGTTACAAAATCACTTATCCCCCACCAACAATGTTGTCCTTTCATCACTTCCTATGAGATTTGACAACCATTCACATTTGGCCACAAGTGACAGTGACCTTGACACATCCCAGAGATTAAAAACATGGGACTTCAAGCCAGGCAGTTAGAAATGAAGAAGCACCTTGGATTAAATGTTTTCAAGTATCAACAAATAAGTCCAGTTGTACTAGATTCAGCCCTCTTTGGATTACCATGACCAGGATGACTGAGAGTCTTCACAGACACACCCAGATTTAGTCTATTGACTTTTCCCATGAACACAGCCAAAGACAAGAAGTTTGGTGAGACAGATTTAGTGGGATTTGTTTGTCTTGGTTTCCTTTCACTTGGTTATTAATTTCAAGCTACATTTCATTCAGCAAATGTGGAATGCAATATGTGCCCATAGGTTGGCCCTTAATATTGAGAAGCTTAGAAATACCATTTCAGTTTTAAATGAAGTGCACCTGTGTATGGAGCCAAATGAGTCCTGTGTATTCTGAAAAAACACAAATCCTGGCCTTAGACCTTACAATACAGGTTTAAATCTGTTTCCGGTACAGAGCGTTCACTTGAATACCTAGATTGAGAGTCCACATTGAGATTTTTTCATTGTAAGCTGTCAGTATCTGGGGCAGTCGGTACCAAAGGCTACATGCTTAAAAGTAAAACTGTTCCACTTATGTGATATATGGTGCTGCTGAACAGTAGCTCAGTGAGTTTAATTCCATGCTAACACTGTCAGGGTTAGGGGTGTTGGTCCCATAGGACCTATCTGCCAAAAATATAAGCACTCATGTAGATTAGCAGTAAGGCACGTTGGATTAAACCATCTACAGAATTGCTTATAGTGCATTGATGGCATGTTGAGTATGTTGTTGAAGCTCATGCTTTACATGTACAGGTTGTCATCACATCCTCACCTCATACATAGAAAGCGGATAAATGATATATGATTACAACTATGGATGCTGATTTCGAGATGTATGAGCAGAAAAATGGCATAATAGCTGAAATAAATTCTCTCACACGGCAGTGGTGCACCTGCAGCTGCAAGATGAGTTTGATTTCAAGGTCTGTGTCGAGGCTTGTGTCTAATAAATTAGTGTCCGTTTTTCCACTGCAAATGTGCAAACCTTTGTAGGATGCAGTGATAGTTTGATAGAGAGTTTAAACCATTTAAGGGGTCTTTACATGGCAAAAAGAAAGAATCGCAACTGAGAAAATAGAGGAAATATTGTCGATGATAAATGTCTAACAGACTAACTCTGTAGCAACTGTGTCCTGCTGCAGCAATGTACTTGAACCTTAAAGTAAAAGAAATATTGACAGCGGCAAAAAGCTAAGTTATTTGAGTCAAGGAATAAGCTCAGACCAATCAAGTACGAGGACAAACAAAAAAAAAGCGTCCCCAGCACTCCAGTTGCTTGAAACACACAAGGTGAGGTTGTGACTTCACTGGAAACTGAAAAGACGGCTCCAAACTGTTTCACTTGAACTTTGAGGTTCACAGCTCAGCATAGATTTGAAGTGGCGTGTTACACTATACTATGAACTAACACTGCTCTGTCAATCCATCAGAAAACATTGTCTTCATGCTACATTGAGTGTTGCGGTGTTGATAATATGCAAACGGCCTGGGGCTTCTCTCAACAAGACGCTGTTATGTTTTGGCCAGGAGGTGCAGAGTCACATGTTGTTGCTCCAAATACACCACCCAGGCCAAATTATGTCCCTTTTTATGTCCCCTTTCTTGCTGCATGCCAGAGACTGAAACACATGCTTTGTGGTAGAATAAAACGTGCTTCCATTATTTTGTACGTTTCAGCACACAGCATACGTGACAAATGCAAACAAGTGCTCTATGTGTACGTGAGCCTGTATTTCACTCCTGCAGCAGCTCAGAAAACTGCATACTAAATGTCACTATACCAGTCCTCATAATTCAGTTTGCTCATGTCTCCTTAGTCGTCTCATGTTACAAGGAACTCATGTTATGGTTGTACATGAACTTGATATGACCCCAGACAGCAACTGATTAAAAAGAAAAGTTGATGTAGCAACATCCAAAGGAGCGCTGCGCAGCTTATATTCAATATTAACTGCTAGAATATGCACACTAATAGACAGGCCTATCGGTCATGTTCTTTGCTCTCTTCGTGCATTTAAAAGATTCTCATTACCACTATCTCACCTCCAGTCAAATATGTAAATGAAATAATTTGACTCACAATATGAAGTAAAAATACACCTGCACCATAAGGCGCCAGCCGAATCACTCCGAGTTCTCATTTGATCTTTGAAAGGAGGAGAATATGATTATTATCGCCTCCACTGCTATCATATTATCATCGTATCGTTGTCAGATCCACTTCAGAACTAATATGATGGAACACTGAGGTGGATGTCATTACCAATCACATATATTCACATGGTCTCTTTCAGACGAACGAGCTTGACTTAATAAAAAGATACCGAATGTGTGCCTGTTTGTGTGTGTGTCTGTATGTCTGTGTGTGTGCGCCTGTACTTCAGAGGAAAATGAAATTGTACAGTACACGTGTACAATTAAGTGAGTGTGTCTAAGTGTATGTGCTTGGCAGCGTGAATGCTAAGCTGCAACAGGAAGACTATTGTCACAGGAAAATAATACATTTCTCTCTCTAAAAAAATCTAATTTTGTCCCAGAGTGCATCCTATTTTTATGACTGAACAGGCAAAAGATGCTCCACAGATACGGGACGGCAGGGAAGTATGAAAAGGTGAGGGAGCTATTGTCCTCTTCCTCGTGAATACATTTTTTGATTAAGTTCATCTTTCTGATATTTAAAGTCCTTTGGATAAAAGTAAAGAAGGGAGCTTCGGCAACATCCAGCTTTATGGACTCTCCCATATCTGCTTTATGAAGAAGCTAATTATTTAGCTCACTGGTCATTTGAACATGTGTTGCCTCTTGTGTCAGTATGGTCGACTGTGCTATATTATAGAAGAAAATCATGTGAAAAACACTACAAGAAAATCTTATATCCATGCAGGTTTGCTTTAGTGTTCGCTTTTTTGAAAAGGAAAGGAAAAGCATACCACTTGCACTCAGCACTCATTGCTGGCACCTATGGGTTATTCTATTCTCCTGTTACGCATTATAGAGGTTTCAACCCTGCCTCCAAGAAAATCTGTACATATATACTAAACTGTTTTCCCGATCACACTGTGGTGACAAATGTAATCGCTGCCTGGATTATGTTCGCTGGCGACATAATTTTTTATCACAAAGCCGAGGATCCTGGGTTCTGTCTGTGATTAGGTTTAAGCAACAGAAGCACCTAAGTAAAGATTACGATTTCATTTCAGTGTCAATACAGTAAACATGTTGTGTCTCCATGAGCAGATCTGTTTCTTCTTTACACACGTCTGTTCCTGTGCACACATGTATGACAGATTAAGATTGTGTATTGTGTTTACGTTGCACGTTACTGTATGTCCTGTCTGCTGTATCATTGCTCTACAACAGACAGTCTTAATGCAACAGCTTCCCCCATAACCCCAATATTCTTTTTATTACAGTATCCTGAAATAAGGCTCTCAGTCAGCTGACTCAGTTGGAAAGTGAAAAAAAAAGAGAGAGAACGAGAGATAGAATGTAATTGAACTGATTGAACTCTCGCTAAGCTTCATTTCTTTCATGACAGTATGAAGACAAACCTGCAGGGACTTGAAGTTTCAGTGAGGTGAACATCTTTTCTGCTTATATTTTGGTCAGAGATATGTTATTGTTATTTTGCAATGCTTTAGTAGTGTAGGTGCAAAACACAACAGCAATGCAGAGATAATGACATGAATGAAAAACACATTCAAAACTCTTAAACACTGTGACATGATTTTAAAGTGATTGGTGGTTACGTCTATAAAGATTTATAGTTGTGATTTATGATTTAGAGTTAAATCACAAAAGCATTGCTATGGTCCTTTAATGGACCAGTTGTCACATCTGTGTAATGATCACACATACTTTACTCTTCACCAGCTCGACTAGATTCCAACCTTTGTCCTGTTTGCATGAGGGACATTTTATTTTGTGTCTGCTGAAGATGTGGTTTGTTAAGATTCCACATATTAAAAAATAAATAAATAAATAAAAATACGGCTTCTGTTGCCAGCGCCCGCATCGACAAGTTTGTATGAGCACATCACCTTTCTTATCATTCATCTCTGTGAGGCTGTTAAGAGAAGCTGCTCAGTGGTTAAATGGCTTTTCTGCTCATGTGTTTTAGGGCATTACTTAAACAGCATGCACAGTCAGCTAAGCTTGCCAGCTACATTAAGGCGAAAACAGGCTTTCGCTTGACCTGAAATAGCCTCCAAAAGTCCAGCAGTGGTCGCATTGTATCTCCTACAGGGGAACGAGCCCAATATCCGACCATTGTCTCACATTAGGCCTAATTAATTAGCACTTTGCTATGGTATAAATCCCTAATGGAAGCTCACTGACCTTGGAGTTATTTTCAGTGCTCACAAGGCAAAGGCAGCCCTCTCCTGGGTGTGTTTATAATAAAAATATCTTTTCTCTTTTGTGCTGTTCTGTCTGTGAGGGTGTGTTTTGCGTATGTCACGCATTGGTATGGCACGGGTAGATTGATTGTGCAAGGTGCTGGGTTAAATGATGAGTGGAGAGCAGCAGAAAAGCTTGATTATGCGTATATAATTGACCTGTTAAGTGAATTTAAACATAGTGAATAATGTGGCATGGGTGACTGTTGTCACAGTGTTTACAGTTCACATTTCACGACGAGAGGGTGTCATGTGTAATGTGTCACTACATATACAATCATTGACTTTGTCATAGTGTTACAATTCACGTGGCAATGCTGTGAATATGTACCACAGTGTCATGCCTGTTTTAGTTAGTGCCATCCGTTTTCACATATGAGCAGATTGTTTTCTTTAATCTATTGGTTCTGTTTTTTATGTGAGATAGAATTTTTCTGTATCATCATACCGCTCTCCAAAACCCGGGGATCTGCATCTGGAAAACATCTGCAAAATACAAATCAGTACAAATTCCTCAGTGCTGTGTAAAATCAGGAGACGGTGAAATTAAACAATCACAAAAAACATCATGTTCACCATCGTTTCGCTCTTTTCATTTTCAATACTGCGTTGAAATTGCCGGTCTAAATCTGTGGTTAATAAACTGTTTGTGAAGAGAATTTCAGAACAGCACCCTCACAAATGCACCCTGATTCAGTCCTTCTTGGTAATTATTAGCAGGTGTGGAGGCTCCAAAAGTAGAAACTGATGAGTCCTGAAAAGCAAAAGCCATCCTTTTCTAAAAAAGATTACCTGAATGCTTCCATTTGTTGAGTGCCCACAGTTATAGATGCATTTGGCCATTATGTACATTTCAGGTATTCGTCACACTTTTTCCATGCTATCATGTATAGCCACTGTGGTACCTAACAGTATTGTAAATACAGCGCGTCAGAAAGAGGTTTCTTCTGAGATCTGTGGTTTCTCTCAGCCTTACTCATCAGTCCACAGCTCCATTTGTAAAGATAGCCTGTAATGTATAAGATCTGTTACTAATGGATCTATACGCTTCAGACAGCCACCCCGGACTAATTATTTTCTCTCGCTGCCAGACACTGTGTGCGAGCGTATGAAGGAGACACAGAGTGAGTTAGAGGGTTTGATTGAGTCTTTAGCAGAACCTTTGCCTTCAAGCAAAAAAAAAAAAAAAAAAAGCATCTTTTACAATCTGACAAGTGCATTCCCTGACAAGTCAGGTGGTGTCACCTTGACGGAGGAACATACAGAGACATCAAAGAAGCCACAGCTGCAGATAATGGCTTCTCTGTGTCCAAGAGAATATGGATCAAACCAAACAGGGAAAAGCACTTACATTTATCCCACAAATCTTTTGATCAGCAAAGAGAACAGAATGAAAATAAATCCTCTCTTTGCTTTTAAAACCTCAAAAGCTTGATCTCTTGTGAGAAATAGTTTCTTGCTCCCTGTATCGCATTAGTGCGGGGATTTTTTTTGTCATGTTACACATAGCACTATTCACACAAAGGAGCGAAGTTTTTGTACTATAAATTCCTCTCGAGAGAAATGCTTAGTTAAATGCTTGTGATGTAAAATATTCAATAGTGAAGATGTCTGTGGAGGGGGAAGCTTTCACTCAGACAATACTGCTCTCAGCCTGTAGAAACATTCACACTCAGGTAGCCATCGTCCTGCACACGCTGTGCCTTTTATTAGCAATGCATTCACGCTCTCTTTCATTTTTCAGATTCATAGATGTATTATTTATCCCGACATCAAGGATAGCAGGTTTTACTCTGTGTCAAATGTGATGATATCCTATGACTTTTCTTTATGCATTGTTTCATGTCCCGATATTAAAAAAATACAATAATTTGTCTGATAGGTGTGATATAATTACAGGTCAGAATTTTAATCTTTTAAAGGCACTAATTCTTGCAGCCTAAATGTGGTTAACATAAAACCTGCTACTCACATAAAGCTATGCTTACAAATGACTCTGATTAGCATAATGGGGGCTGCTATAGGTCAAACCCTTTAAAGGTATGCTGTGGACTTTTAACCTCATTTCCATTGGAGGCTCTGCTAATCTCTTAAAATGGACTCCATTACTACTCCAACAAACTTGATTGTTCATTGTTGGTCACCATTCCTTAACACTATTGCATTTTTTTTCTTTCAGTCCATTAAGCACTTACTTTGCTAAACTGTGAACTTGTACCTCACTTTCTGTAGCAGACTATAAATACTAGGAGGCAGCACCACCACTTGGATAAAGTGTCCAAGATACAACAGCAAGCAGTTTAAAGTGCTGTTGGCTTCATAAGTGCAATTATCCTGAATCATTTCATGCAAGAAATTAGGAAGAGAAAAGAATTAGGCTTCCAGGTGAAGTGCTTCACATGGAGCAGCCTCCAGGAAAATGTCAATGCGCTGACCCATAATGTCACGAACATCCTACTGTACCAGAGACGCAGTTCCTTAAACATCATGCTGTCACAGTGCTGTTGCTTCGCACCCATTACTTAGTTCATTATGCAAGAATTATGTCCTCTCTCCCGCTCTACCCCAAGCCTCTCTATTGTGAGAGGTCATTTGGTGTCCCTGGAGGACCATTCAGCCGGGACAATTATATAGCAGTAAGTCACACAGGGCTTCAGAGAGGGAGATAGTCAGGGTGGGGAGGACTGAGGCTGTGGTCGCTGCCACACATGGCAGGTGACTTTGTGTACGGTGGTATAGGATGTCAAATACAAAATGTTTTAACCTCAGAGATTTAAATATTGACAGAATGCGTTCTGAGATACCCTTTTATTGTAGCTACAGCAGAGGTGTCAGTCTTGTGTGTATTGATTCACCTCTGACAGGCCGGGTATGACATGCTGACACTGTTGTAATTAGCTTGGTGCCCCTTCCTCAATAAACTGTGTGACATAAAGTATTAACAGTGACACTGGCTCCTATTAGGAATATTAAGGTGAACAGTTTTTATCAGCTCTTGGGTGAAAGGGTCATGCAAGACAAGCAATGTTTGGACTGGTCATTCTACTGCATGCACGAAAATGTTCAGTGTTTGAAAATGTTCAGCAGCTGTTTCTCTAAACTCTAAATCTATGTGATGTTACCACTACAGGGTTTTTCATATAAGCAGTGTTCTATCAATGTAGTATAGAGTACTATAGACTAACTGCTGCAGTTTAGATAAGCCTATATTAGGTACATAGTGAATATGATGAGCCTTATAGCACCGCATTAATTAGGCCATTTCAACAGACCCTTAGCAAAGGTCCCCAGTTAGTTCGACTTGAGAAGTTTCATAGTTTGCTTGCAAATCAGCTGTATTTGTCAAGACAGATGGATGAGCAGATGGAGGTGATGAGCACAAACCACAATCAGCCTGCCATTACTTCCCAGACATATGCTTAATATGACATGTTACAATTACACTGTCACAATGGAGCCTCATTTATCCAAATTTCAGGCACCATCTAGTTGTGTCAAGTCGCTTCGACACAGCAGAATCCAACTGATCCAAATTCCAGATATCGGTGAGTTTTCTCTAATGGCCTCTCTTAAGAAATTGCAATCACAGCAAGTGAAACCTCTCAAGGATTTTCCTGCTTTCCGCTTCAACAAACACCACAAATACGTGTCCGCTTAAACGATCTGTGATCATAAAAGTGCACCGCAATTTCCAGTGTTGCAGAAACCCTGAACCACAGTATTAGCGGAGACAGTGTTTAAAATGTATTATGTTCTTCCTAGGACAGTTAGTATATGTGACGACCTCTGACACACAAAGCTATATTTTCTATTGGGAAAGAAACTGTCCTCCATAGAGGTCTCCCTTTTGTCCATGTACTGCTCTGTGATGGCTATATTTTCTACATCATCTTAGTGCAGCCTTACACTATAGCCTCCTTTGTGGGGCATGCTGACAAGTGGATCGCTACACAAAGTTGTTTTTTTTTTCCCAAATACCTCAGAGATTCGCGTCAAGATGTGTCTGTCCATATCATAAACACAACTCCAAGGAACTGCACCATTGGAGTCAGAACAGAGACAAGATGGTTGATTTGTGAGTACACTATATGGGCGACCTACAGTAGTGTGTGTGTGTGTGTGTGTGTTTGTGTGTGAGGCTTTGATAGAATGGGACTGAATGTGTTCACGCATGCACAGAGGACACACTCCCTACAGTTTCCTTAGCCCGGGTTCCCGGTGGTTGAGTGTGGTGAGTCACTGACAACATGGGTTTGCATGACAGTTTGGGGTCGTCTGTGTCCCCACCCCTCCGCACCGAGGTGCTACATCATGGTTAACTTCTTTAAAAGCAGACCTGCTTGAAGGCTTTGTTCAACATAAAGTATGTTTGACAAAGGCAAAGGTGCAGTGTGGAAAAGGGAGGGTGAAGGAGAGAAGAAGGCAGGTGTGGAAGGAGAGAGGAGAGGGAAGAAGAGCACAGAGGAAAGGAGAAAAGGAAGGAAGCGCAGCAGCACAGTGAGGATGTAGAGCACAGCTGCAGAAAGGTAAAACCAACAAAAAAGATAAACAGCAAAACTGTACCAAGGAGTGCCTGAGAAATTGTGCGAGCCATTGTGAGGTTGCAACCATCACTCAACAGCTTCAGACATTAAAAATGGCCGAGAGGAGTGTGGATTTTTTATGGCAGTTTGCCAGTGTCTCATACATAGTCAAGTGAGGTAAGGCTTTTATACCATTTGCTGGGTGGAGACAAGATAAGAAAACTGTTTTACCCATCAAATAGGCTGACTGTCAGACATTGATAGAAAGACAGGGAGATATAAAAGAATATATGAGGGGGAGATCCTGACGGACAGAAATAGCCATGTGTTATGTTTTAAATCCATTGGGTTAGAGTAAGAATATATTTTTCTTTCATTTATTGATTTTTTTTTTATTTTAAAATCTATGTTTCCTTTTATTTGACACACACAGAACATTATCTGTACTGAAAAGGATTGAGGCATTTAGTGAGACCACCACATAGGCACGCAGCAAGCGTACACATGAGCACACACACACACACACACACACACAATAGGGTGAAGTATGGTTTGGTTATAAGCTGTCCCACAGACCACGAGGAGATAAGACCACTTCACTTGTAGCCATTGTGTGGTCGGCTTTATCTAAAATGCGTTTTTTTTTTCTTCCCCTTTGTTTTTTCATCCCTTATTTATGTACTCTCTCTTCTCTATGAAGGTTATACAATACAGTGTAGGCTTGAAATTATCTTGACCTTACCACCGGCTCTTGAAACACACACACACAGTGATATTTTTCTCAGGGAAAATAACCATTACACTGGAATAAAGCATAAATCAAGTGCTTCACGGTGGGTTTCCTGTGGTGCAGACGTCGTATGAGAAAGACGGGCAATCATAAAAAAAAAGGAACTGAAAGAATGTCACGAGCTTCATTTACAAAGTAGATGAAATGTGCTATTCCCGGATCGACCATAAAGTGTAAAGCGCCACCACCAGTTGCAACATGTAGATTATGATGCAGAGGAGAATTATTTTCTAGTATAATGATATCTTAGTTGCAGTGGTGCAGAAACACTGTCATTTGTAAACTTAAAGAGCAACACATATGGATTTTCAGTATCTGCCTGTTATAACAACAACAGCACCACTTCATTAGAATAATACACTCAATATTGTTTTCTTACAGTATCATTCATCTACATTTCTCAGCCTCAGCAGAAACTGATCCATTGATCTTCATTGATAGGCATTGAGGAGAATCATTTTCATCTCATTCACATCCCTTGTGATCCAAATGACCTTATGCCTTGCCGCTTTGAACCCAATTCAAATGTGATAAAATGGCAGTGTCACGACGCTGCAGTAATTAAGACGTCCAGCTGTCTTTTCAATATCCTCCAGTCAATGTAGCAGATCAGATTTCAGCCGGTCCCTTTTCACTCAGCTGTCATTAATTTGCCGCTACTCCTGGCTCCTCCAGGCCAGTTATTGACGATGTGTTGGAGCTGGATGAGGGTAAAATACGCTCTAATTTCAAGCGTGCGAGGTTGAGAGAAGGTTTGATTTCGTGTCATACATTATATTTGTTTAAACTCCATCTCTGCTGGGGTTTCTAGCTGGTTTTAGGCATATTAGCGATAAATCCTGCACACATGGTTAACTACCCCGCCGGCAGCTATTCTTAGCAAGAGAGACTTCTGTCTGACACCTAACCCGCCATGAGATGGAAATGTGGGGCCATAAACTAAACAACTGACAGTGAACCTTTCATTTCATTTCCTTTAATATTTTTTACCGCCCTCACAGGTAGAATGGCTGTTCAAATTAGCCAGTTCCCCCCAGCTTAAGACCCCGCTGGGCAGCATCTGTATTCATCAACGCCATAAGGCCAGACCAATTCTAATATTATTTTATGGCGATGGCATTTTTCATCCAGCCATTCTCCAATAACTTCCAACTTAGATTTTATGACTTTGCTCTTCCTCGCTTCTTTTTGTCTGCCTCTGTACACTGAAACCCCTTCTCATTGTCACGCCTGCGCTCTCTGGCTCCATCTCCAACCCTGCTACTGACTCCTTCTATGGTTTCTGACCTTTTCCCCTCCTTTCCTACACTTCCTCCTTTACTTGTCTCCTCCCTTCCCTCCTCCCACATCTTTACTTTTTCATTTATGGCCAGCTTCAGCGGGCTGGGTAATGAAGGCAGTGTTATAAAGTATGGGAGGTGCCTCCCGGCAGGCTCACAGCCTGTGTATCGGCAGATAGAAAAAATTGAAATAGGATGAGGATGGAGACGGAGGGGCAGAGACTAGAGGATTAGACGGCCATGAAACATAGAAAAGATCCAAGATTAGAAAAATGTAGAAAAACATTCCAGGAACAAAGAAAGTCATAGCCGCCATGTAAATGAGTTTTCTTCGCGACTCTGTCAGCCTTTGTGTAAAATCTACTATTGACCCAAGTAAAGAGGCGAGAAAGAGCAAGAAAACTGCCAGATATGTCGACAGATAAACGCCTTATCAATGGAACAAATAAACCAATATCGGCGTCACCTGAGGACGCAATTATTTAGTACAGATGTGGTTTTTTATCAGCTGCAAGCAGTTGTCTCTTTCAGTCTGAAGCAAGATCCAGCTTGGGAAAAGAAGGACTTGAAATAGTGAAGGGATTCAGAGTCAGCAGAGACTGAGAAATAAAGAGAAATGAGATACAGAGAATAATAAAGTGTTGGCAGGAGGGAGGTGGCTTTGAATGGGCCACACGCTGGTCTTTTTTAAATTGCAGCATATAGCACTTCACATTAATATTTTCCATTGTATATAAAAGTGCTTACACATGTACTACATATATTGTACGGCATCAACATATTAGCTGATTCTATTAATGAGGATTATCCATCCCTTTAATTCACTGAAAACATAACATTCAATTAAACTAAATATAATTGAAAAACACAACAACCTTGCACACCTTTTTCCTTGCACCCGAGAATTTTTCTTTTTCTTTTTTTCTTTCTTTATTTAGTTTTTGCACAAACACAGAAACAGAAAAATATAAAGCTTTTAACCTCAGTCCAAACTGAATCACGGCAAGTGAATAATACAGCACTTTTACTCACCAACACAAACTCAGTTCAATACAGGCTGCAAAACCTTTGCAAGTGTCCCAGCCTTGGAAAATAATCTCTGTCGCTGTAGAAAAATCAGGGAAGGACAGAAAAACACCAACAGATTTTTAAAAAAAGAAAAAAAAAAGCAGGAAATAAACCAGAAAACAAACCCAGCAAAATTCAGAAAGGGTAACTGGGGGGGGGGGGGGGTACGCTGCCATGAACCCAAGGTGTTAAATTTTGTTAAGAGTGAGCTGGCTCAGCATTTTCTGAGCTGCTGCTGGTGGTGCCATACAAATCAGTCTAGAGAGTAGGCAATAACCATCAGCGCCACAGGCAGGTGGGGTTATTCTCTCTCAGAGCATTGCCTAATAAGCTCAGTCAAGACTTTCGCTGCGGGCAGTTTCTAAAATAACACTTGGAGGACTGTCGGTGGCCTGAAAAGCTCTATTTTGCTTTAGAGTATATCCTCCAAGGTGGGCTTTGACGTCTCTGTAAGATCACACACTTAGATCTTACCAAACCCTCTTTTGTTATTGTGAACTTACCGGCTTGGACAAACTTGCATGTAACAAAATAATGTTTCTATCCCACAAGACGCAATTACATCCTGTAACCCCTGTAACACAGACAGCATTGACGCATTAGAGCATGAGCAGCACAACTGGACATGCATAAGATCACACTGATGATTGTGTGTGTGTGTGTGTGTGTGTGTGTGTGTGTGTGTGTGTGTGTGTATTTGTGATGAGCTGTAATGGGAGTTTTAGTCGTTTGTCATTTTATCGTTTCATCAAATTGAATCATATTCATTTATTCAATCTGGCAGCTATGAGTGTCCTTGTTGTATATTTGCTTGTATATCACAGGTATTTGTCAAGTAAATTGAATTGCGCTGTGACACAAACATCCGCAGCTCAGCTCTTAATATTGCATTACTGTGAAAAACTCTCTGACTTCCACGTGACCTTTGACCCCATACACCCTTGTGGAAGGTCATAAAGACCATGTCTTAAATTCCCTTATGTCTAGAATAAATAAATTCTTAATGTGACTGCAGTAAAGGCCAAAGACATTTGTACAAGTTGTTACTCACTCCCTGATGATCCATGAGTGGCTCAGGTCACAATTATTGTACCATGCATCATCTCGTGAAACATGTTTATGCATACTTAGGTTTTGGACTAACATAAAGGACAGACTAAAGAAGTTAAAAATGCTTATTCGTGTTGTCTCAAATTTCAAATAAACATTTTAAATGTTTAGCTGAAGCTGTTAAATATTTATTGAGTAAGCAGATGGTTTTTCAGTGTCTTGCCTGAGGGCATTGTGGTAAGGTTTGTTATTAGCTGCCACTGAGCACCGCTGAACCTTTGACCTGTCAGTTATGAGGTGGTAAAAGATATTGGTAATACTCTCACTCCTCAGAACTAATTGTGAGGGGGTGAGAGTGAGTTATATTTACAGTTAAGCTTGTGGCTCAGTATTGCCAACATGTAGCAGTCAAATCTCTGTTTATTAACACAACAATGATAATATGTGTATTCACAAGCTCTGAAGTTAATATCTACTGATTTTTCGTTATATTTTCCAATCATGTATCACCATACTAAACTGTCTGATACACTCAGATTATAATATTTTGGCAAAAATAGATCATTAAATGTTCTTAAATATTGGGTGGGACACGAACACACAAAGAGTAATCTCAGACAATGGATAGAACAGAAAGAGGTTGAGTAAATGGGTGGTTTTGTTTAGCTGAAGAGAAGCAGAGGAAGTGGTCACTTGACAAACCATAAACCCACACACTGGCCACCTGAAAGTTAAGAGCAGCAAAGCATCCTTGTCCTCGACTTTATAGTCACCTCCTCGACTTCGTGAGGTCACTTTATGGCTCCGGTGAAACTATCAAGAACAAAAATACAAGTCAAGGAAGTACCAGCGGAATTCTGCTTGTGAAATCCACATTGACTCTCCAGAAGTAAAGATAATACTTTTAGAAGAACTTTTCGTATCTCTTCAAAACCTTTGAAGAAGTGAACGAGATGGCGAGTGCTGTTTAAATGACTTCAAACAAGATATATTATGATAAAAATTGTGTGTGATGTTTTGTTTTCTTTACTTTTGTCGGCTTAAAACCAACTACCCCAGCTTCTCACTGAGACGAATGATGAGGCATGGTGCATTCTGTGCTTTCCAGCCTTGGGAGTTTCTCAGCTCTTATTTATTTATTTCATCCCAGTCTCCTGTTAACCAGAAGACAATGAAAGCGAACCTGTGCCAGAACACCACTTAAGTTTCTGAGCAGGACTCTGCAGAAGTGGTCTGGAGTTGTTTTAATAAAGGCATTGTGCAGATCGCCCCAGAGTCTAGTGTTTGTCCCTCAACACAACACAATAAAACACAGGCAATTTGATAATTATAAGAGCAGCAAAAGCCTATATTACTGTGTGTGCACCTATATCTGTTTCCCTATTGCTGTGGTCCACCGTGCCCCTGCATGCCACAGAGCTAATTAAATATAAAGCAAGTCTGGGCTGAAGGTTTCGATAATACACATCTGTCGCCTGGTTGTGCCCCCACGTAGGTGTATATGTGTGTGTGTGTGTGTGTATACATATGCACTGTCGAGTGTCAAAGAAAGCTGCATGTTTCTTTTGCCACCTTCGCAACTACACATGACTATTGATGTCAACATGCACTCTTTCTTAAGCCTGACATCAAGACAGTGCTCACACAGCGAAGGATGAAACCGAGCTGTTACACTGTGACCCAGGCGTCCATATGACCACAGAAGGAGTAAGAAGGACATCCTTTATCCACTCTGCTCCCCATAGATAGCTTGAGAAAGCACTTACGGGGACACAGAAGGACTTTCTTGTTTTTGCCCTTGGGGGCTGCAGCGAGGGATTTGAGATTCATGTGTTATTTTGCCCTTAAGGAGTTTGTGTGCGTATTTCTCAGTGTGTGCACGCTCGTGTGTGTGAAGGCATATGCATGTCTAAACGTGCGCGCACATATTATTGCGTAACTGTGTGGTTTTTGCGCCTGTGTGTATGTGTTATTTTAGCCTGAGGCCATGCCTCTTTGTCCCTTAACACCCTCTTCGCTGTCACCGCCGCCGTGCAGCTACACTGTCACACTCAGGGTAAATAACCGTGCCCAAATTAGTCTTTTTATGGCCCTAAAATAATAGAGTCGCACCATCATGAAAGTTTAATACCATTTCCCAGGCTCTCTGCTGACAAAAGCATAATTAAGGCTTGTACATAACGCGCTGGCTCAACTGAAAATGCACCATTTTCAGCAAATTCATGAGTGTTAGTTTGGGAGAAGACTCATCGTGTAATTCTTCTTAACACAGGCTCCGGTGCCTTGCTGTTAAGCCTAACAATGCAGGTTGTAAGACAAGATGCTGCTGTGTACTCATAGGTAGACTGCAGCGCTCTTCATGTTCTGTATAATTAGCAGGAAAAGAGAGAGGACGAATGCAACCAAATGGGAAGAGTTTCCATGTGTAAAGCTAACTCACAAGAGTTATTTGAACAGTCATAAAAACCTACAAAATGTCTCTTCCTTCTCCTTTTGGTTTGCTATGAAACAAAAGCGGTCATCGGATCAGGACGTCTCTCAGGTCAATCAGTAATCCTGTGTGCTGGGATATTGTGTTGATATGGAGCTAATGGCAGGAGCTGCATTCACTCTGAGTTTCAATTACTGAGCCACTCTATTTCATTTTGACTCCTTTTTTTCGGGCCACTTTCTTCCTGCTTCCTCCACTTCGTGTTTTCATTCTCATCTATGACTGTCTGTTAATGTCGCCACCTCTGTCTGTCTTTTTTCCCCTCCTATCATTCTGCTTTTACCATCCTGATTCCAAAAAAGTTAGGACACAGTGTAAATAAAACAAAATGTGATCACTTGCCAATTCTGACATACTCAGCTGAATACAGAACAAAAACAATATATTTAATATTCAACATCATCAACTTTGGTTTAGGAACATTTTCTAAAAACGCTGATGTTAAAAAGTTCATTTGCGAATGATTGCGTTCCGTTTTCATTTATGTTTTACACAGCATCTCAACTGTTTTGCAATCAGGGTTGTATTTCATGATCTCAAAATATTTGCATCGTGCCATAGTTGTTTCTTCTGTAAAGAGCCCAGTGCATACATCACATTGCTGTTGTCCATTACCACCAATTCAGCTCCTTTGATTGTGTACAAAGACAATAATAATGCAGGAAAAGTCTTGCTGTTCTTGTTTCTCCTCTCTTCCATCATTTGTTTTTGGCTATTGTCTAATGCATCAATAAAGAGAGCGGGAGCTACAGACCCTTGATGTGTGGGGTTAAACAAGCAAAAGGTCAATAGTTCTTGTTGATATACTTTAAGAAACTGTGCAGTGAAAGTCAGCCTAAATCAATCTTTACTTCTCAACCTTCCTTTTTAAACACAGGCAATGTTCTCGTTATTTCCAAATGTGGGCCTCGTGCATGTTTTATGCCCTCTTTAAGGCGATGTCTATGAGCAGAATGCTGAATAATTGACAAGATGCAAAGCTGGATCAAACAGCAAGTCCTCCTCTGTTTGTGCCTCTCTGTATGCACAGGCTTTTCTCTGTGTGTGTGTGGTCGATAGCTGGTATTAATGTGTTTTCAATGTGCTGTGTGTCTGTGCGTGTGTGTGTATGTGTGCAAAAGAATTACAGAGATAGACAGACAGAATTGGTTGTTTTTTTCTGTAGTTGGTTTGATGATCACTTATTACTGCAGACTGAAATATGTTTAGATTCTTAAACAGATTTTTAGCTATGTTCTATCAACCAGCTTTGATTTGCTGGAAATCACTTCTAATTCAGTTTGCTCAGAAATAGTTGGTCGGTCCACCACATTGGTCCAGACTGAAATCTCTAAACAACTACTGAATGAATTACCATTAAACATCCTAAGTGCACAGGGGCTGAATCCTGCTCACTTCAATGGCGCCCTGACTTTTCCTCTGGTCCCGCTGTCAGATTGATTTGTGGCCTTGAGTGAAACATCTCAACAACGATTGGATGGATTTGCCATGAACTTTGGTTCAAACGGTCATTACCTCCTCAGGATGAGGAAAAAATAAGAATATTAGCACAGTGTCACAGTGAATGTGTTTGCATGCAGATGTAAACATTTAGCTCAAAACACAGCTGTGCACCAGTACTGTATAGGCTACATAGCTGCAAGCATGACTATAGACTCTTAGCTTACATCCCAATTTCTTTGACTGCATCCATGATTCCCTCACTTGCATCCTTTCCTTGTGTCTTAGTCTCTACCAATGAAGACCTGAAGAGAGATGCAAGGAAACCAAGCAAAGAGAGGGACGTTTTCAGAGAAATGAGACATCCTTCCCTCCGAGCACCCGTCTGAAAAGACATCCATTTCAAGCTGGCAGTTGACTTTGTTCTGTAGCAACTTTTGATGATCTGGAGTTTGTTTTAGCCAAAACACTGAGAACAGTTGCCACCATTGGCACAATTATTTGCTCATTTATGAAAAGCCTGCATGCTGTATTTAGGAATCGTTTAATTGACGCGCTGACGTCACGCACGTAAAGGAAGAAGAAAGAGGCATATTCTGCTCCTGCGCTTTGTGCATAAAGCCGATAAAACTAGTATGGAGCTGTATGTGGAGACGCTAGGCTGTATCTCCGTAATGGATTGGTTGATTCCAGTGATCGACACCTCCTTTGAAGCGTTTTGAAGAGCCAATAGAATACAGGAACAGCTGCCAAAGTGAGATTGACAGCACCGTTAGCCAATTAGGCTGCAGAAGGGAGTCAATTACATTTGAGCCCCATGTTAAAATGTCCGATTTTACGACAGAAAAAAAAAACATATTTACAGCCTGGTTCAAAACATGGGTCTAGTCTCATAAGCTGTTTTTATACTCCATGACAACTCTAAGGCGTTCGTTTAAAATATACAGCATACATCATTATGCACAATGCATAGCTGTCAATCTAAGTGGCGCCACTTTGATTGACAACTAGCCACTGACGGTCTAAAGGGCGTCACCCCGGCTAATTCTAGTCACTGAGTTTGGGAAAGAGATCGTCGTGGGGTTAGCCGGCTAGCAACGATATTTAGCATTTAACCTAGCTGGTTAGCCGTAGCTAGTTTGATTATTTCGAATAAAGCGGCTTTTTTCAGCGGCTTTTTTTCAGCCAATAGCGTTCATTCGACCCGCCTCAGCTCCGCCCTTGCTCCACCTCTTTGTCCATGTTTGGAGTAACCGGAGGTAGGCTACCAAGATGGCTACGCACTACGATTTGCTTCATTTTTGCTCTTCAGAAACCTATGGGTGACGTCACGGACACTACGTCCATATTTTATACAGTCTATGATAAACACACTTTTCATGGCGAAACAGCTAAGGTAAGAGAAATTTTACGACTGTAGTTTGACGAAGCAATTTCCGTTTTTGCTGTAGTTTGTGTTGTTTCTGGCTGTTGCTTTGGTTTTAGAGAGCTTTGATGGATATGGTTTGAATCTGTGGACTGTCAGCTGTCGTTTGAGGGGCTGTTTGTCCGTTTTGCATAAAGTACCACAGCGCTATAGCCAGAAATATGACGCTATATTTATTTCTATATTTGATAATTCATTTAGCTGGCGTTTGAGCTGTGTTTGGTGCATGTAAAAATGGCTTATATATTCATGTAGCCCAGGTTCTGCTGTTTAATTTGATGTGCAGCATTACTAGCCCATATATGAAAACAAAAATATGTTTTATCCAATTACTCGATTACTCGGTCGAATTTTCAGTAGAATACTCGATTACTAAAATATTCGATAGCTGCAGCCCTAATTACCAATTATTGATATTCTAAATTCATTATGCAGCAATTAAAGTTATGATTAGAATGTACTGTGTACTAATGTTTTGTTAAATGAAAATTATTGGCATCAAGGTTTTTTAGACTAAGTAAAGGTTATGTGAATATTTCACACTCTAGTTTCTACCTGATACACAGTGATGATATCATGCAAACTAAATAATATTAAGTGAAAGAAATCTTTCTAATAATTTGAGAAAGTTGTTGTTGTGGTTGGTGTTGGTGAATCTGAATCATGAGGCTCATGAGTTGGCATTGCAATTCATTCATTGTTCATTCATTCATATTATGTGAGCTTTGGTATGAAACTGCAGTGATGTTGTGATGTAGTGTCAGATCAGCTGCAGTTTCCGATCACTAACAAGATAAAAACCCTGATAAAAGACTTCTGCAAAAGCTGGTGTGGTGTATCCTCGCTCATGTCTCCTCAGAGCAGAAACAAGAGCACCGGGGTGGCCTTCATGATGAAGGACCAGAATGTTTTCGAGCGAGTAGAGAGGAACGATCAAACAGGCAACCGGCATGTTGCTTTAGTCTTGTTGTTTATTTTGGTCCATTTTGTTGAACTGCTAGTCAACATCAGCAGCGAGGACGACAGAAATGAAACTCCACATTCTGAATGTATCAACTCAATCAGCCTTGTGCTCAGTGTCCAATGCAGCAGCACCTATTGCGCTGTGTTAAATAGGAAACACACACTGTATCGCATCTGTTTAACGTGAATGCGTGTCACTCACCCCCACCTCTCTTTTCTCCACCACATGCACAGTTTCTTTCCCACTTATTATTCAGCAAATTGATAATGGATTCTGCTGTGACCTTCAGTGAATTACAATGATTGTGATTCTGTTTATTGGGGATAACACAATGTTCTATGTTGTACAATAGAAACTAAACATAGCTATCTTTCCTCACACAATCACACCCTCTCGCCCACCCGTCCACACACACCGCACCACACCTTATTCTCCTCCATTGCACGCTCACACTCAATTGAACCTGTCATCTTCTCTTTGGTCCCCTAATGGCCGTCTACTCCTAGAGAGCTATTAGAGTACAGGACATGTTATTGGAAATCAAAGAGGATTTGGAGTCCAGAGCGTCCTCCTTCAGGGGAAAGCACCCAGCAGAGGTCAACTTGTTACAAAAACACACTCGGTCAACCCTGACCGCTCAGATGGATTGCTTCTGAGTAAATCTCTGTTTCCATCATTGCCATGGCTATTCTGGATATTTCAGAGGGATTTCGGTTCTGAAGAACTGATGGCATGCAGACATACTGCAGAGAGTCTATTAAAGATACTGTACATGCATACCACTGTTAGGTCTGTGAAATTAAATCAAAGCCTTTTTTTATTTCTTCCACATTGTCACTCAAGATTTAATCTGTTGTGCAGGGCGAAGAGGTTTGGAACAGGGTATGAAACCATTTAAAAATATAGCAGATAAACCCCTAAAAAGGTCTGGTGGTCAATAAAGATAAAAGGCTGTTTTCTTGTTGCCATGCGTTCCCTCCGCTGGGTTTATTGCATTTGCCAGCAGCGTCGTCACTAGATGTCCAGCATTTGTGATTCTCGTCACACTTCTGATCGTCTGATTCCTCAGATAACAAGCAAACACTGTCTGTACGGGTTTTGCTCCTCTCTGCTAGTTAGTTCGCCCTGAAATTTGTATTAAAACAACAAACATCATTTTCAAGAGCAAACATAATTGGAATACCTGACCAAAACTGCATTCTGTCCAAAACCCTCTGGGAATGCCTCAAACAAGTTTTTAATATTGAAGCACGTGCTGGTGTATAAGAAGGTTACCTACATCAGTTTTTAATGTAATTGAGATGAACAGGGGCCTGAGAATATTGTGAGCAGAAGTTTAAAAGAAAATAGCTTTCTTATAATGATAAAGGAATTTTATTAAGAGCTGGTCTGACAAGATCTGTATGAAAGATGAATTGCCCCCTCTTGATTTAATTTGTCACAACCAGATAAGACAGCGTGCGAAACATATGTCTTATTTCTTATTTCCTTTATCACTAAATTATCAGTGAAGTCAAATTTATTCATAAAGTATGATTTTTAACTTAGGTGTTTGCCATTATGTTATTGTTAAGGAGCTAAAATGACAGCAAGTAAAGTGACAATTTTTATAGACGTTACAGTTTTCCATTCTCCAGCTGCTGTCTGTTTCTGCTGCCTGAGTTATGTTAAAAATAATCTCTAAGGATCCAGGTAGTCTGGGTAACTCAGGTGAACTCCATAACTGTGACCTTGTAGATTTCAATCCAGCGTGGGACTTCAGTTGAGCGAGTTCTGTCTTTGATGTTGTTCCAGTAATATTTTTATCCCGTGTCTCTCCCACTACAGACAATAAAGCACAAATTGTCACCATCAACAAGGTGGGGCCCAAACACAGGACACGGACTCAGAGTGTGGAAAAATAAGAAAAGGTTTATTGGCAGGATTCAGGGAATGAAGGTGCATGAGAGTAAAATCCGGTAGGCGAAGGCAGAGGGGAAGAGGGAGACTGGTGGTTGGTGAAGTGTAGCGAAGCAAAATGGATGGCTGGCTGGACAGCAGATGAATGAGAGGACTGGCAGCCAGGCAGGCAGGCAGGCGGGCGATGATCCTAAGGCACAAAGAAACAAGGTTAAAGACGAGCAAACACACAAGGAACAACTTGAATTCACAATTCAAAGGGCGGAGATGTAGACTGAAATGACAATCTGGCGAAGAGAGGGTAAAGGACCAGAGCTGCAGCCGATGAGTAGATTAAAGCCAAACTTTCCGAACTGCTTGATAATGTTGGGGGGAGGGATCTGTTGGCGGCCAGCAAGGCTTTGGTTGCAGTCAGTGTTGTGGAGCAGGGCAGATCTGGCATCCTTCCTCGCTTTGTGGCAGCAGCTGTGCTGGGCCTGGACCTATGGCACAGCGATCTCATCCTCCTGAATGAGAAACAATGGGGTTAATAGACCAGAGAAACTTCACATGGGGATACCCATAGGATGCTGGACAGCTGTTAGCTTCTAGGGGCATTGACAATGCAGAGCATCTTATAGGTCCTGATGGGCTTGTTCCAGCTGACCGTTCATCTGAGGATGAAGAGAAATTCACCAAGGCTCCAAAGGCTTGACAGAACAGATAAATTCAGTTTGGTGAACAGTGTGACTCGCTGATATTTGTTCTTCACAGGAATGTCATTTATGCACCTGCAAGTTAGGGAAGCTTCAGGTCTATTGAACAATCACAGGGGCCATGTGGAGGCAGAGAATGTGCGTGTTGTTTGCTCAAAACTTCACTTAAGATACTCAGGGGCGATGGTGAACAGGTGGTCGCGGCTTTGACACAAATTCCCAAAAAGAAAATCAGTAACCAGTGAAAAAACAAATGTGCCTGCTAGTAGCATTTTGTACTGTAATTCTTAAACTTTGAGTCACTTTGACAAAGACAAATCAGCCCCTTTAACATCCTGATTCAACCATTTTTAATCATTCAGAACATGCTCAGCCTTTTGTTGGAGGACAGACCATAAACCAGAAATAATTAAATATGCTAATTAGTTATCTTTGGGCCAGAGAGAGGGCAGGTGTCATTTTTAATTACACTGTATTAGCTTCATAAAAGATCAGTAATCTGGTGCTTTATCCACAGGTATTTGTCAAGACTAAGGGCAACACTCTGAGGGAGAACTGAAATGTCTTTGTGTCAGCACCACTGTTTGGTGTCTAAGCGGAAAACAATGCCAGACCCCCAGTGCGGCTTGAAATTTGGATACGCAGATGTACATTAAAAGCTATAGCTAACAAAAGCAGCACAGTGCAATTGATCTACGCTGTGTGCAAAGGCAGGACTCTGGGGAAATCAGAAGCTTCATTAAAGTTTCAGATTGTATTTCTGTACACTTGCAGTTTCATCTTGTGTGTCTATTTACTTAATGGCCCAAACTGAGTAAAGTTAGACTCACTCTGGGAGCTTGAATTATACAAGCTATAACAACACAATTGTTGTGTGGAGGGAAAAAAAGGATGTGGAAGTATTGTCATTGTTTTATCCATGACCTCAGTGGGGGAATTTAGAAATATAAAGTCAGCAGAAGCAGATTTTTGAGTTCCAGTGGAATGATTGTTTATGAAAGTTTTGCTTTCTTCTTTGGCACCGCACCAGTGCAGGAGATTGTGTTCGTACTTGCAATATGAGTGAATTACATTTTCCAGTGTTTTCTGGTAATATGGTGTTTGTGATCTCAGCATCCTCTTGGCTGTATGTGAACATGTGATACGGACCTCAGAGTGACTCTACAGTGCTTGTCCATTTGCAGTTATGTGATGTTCTTGAGAATCTACTTGTCTGCATCTGCATCTGTCAGCGTCAATCTGTCACTTTCCACTTTCTCCACATTCATAGTGTCACGAAACAGACAGAATGACAGCAGACAGTCACATTCACTCACTCTCTAGCACACACACACATGCACACACACACACATTACTGTGGCAATAGTCAGCTCAGATTCCCCCTGTGCTGCAAATGATCTGTGAAAATCATACAAAAATCCTGTGCCAGTCTTGGTCAGACACGCACACACACTCACGTATGCACGCACATACAGTATTGACAAATTGAAGTATACAAAGGTGCCCCCTCTTTTGCCAGATCTCTTTCACACACACGTGCACACGTGGCAGAACCGAGAGGCTGATATCTGTGATAGCTGCCCAGGTTTGATGGCCTGTTGCTGCTGGCAGAGGCTTTTAGAGAGACTGGTGGTACCTCACTGTCTAGTTTCCTGCTGGGCCTTTTGTCCCAATCTGTGGGTTGTCGTTTTATAAATGAGGGTGTCCACAGGGAGATGAAAGGAATGGAAACAGGTGAACACTTCACAGCACAGAACTGAATCACTGAGAAAATCTCAAATAACGGAAACACGAAAATACTTCACTGCATCAGAGTAAGCAGCTTAGCCAGAGTATATGATGCCTGAGTATCTTTTCAAATGCTGTAATGCTTAGACAATATTTGTATGCATTTTAAAGTTGGATAGTTTAATTAACATCACCATCTTATAAAATAAAAATTGTATGAAAGCATTTTAAAATTAATGTCACAGTTTTGCACTCAGCTTAGTTCAGCCATTAGTTTTGTTTTTGCCATAGTTTCCTTTCAGTCATATGTGTTTAGTACTGTGTTCTGGTTTCTGTTGTTTCTCATTTTCTATGTCCAGTGTCTTGTCTCTCATCCTGTCTTAATCATGTCACTTAACAGCCACACCCACCTCATCATGTCACCTGCGTTTTCTGTTGAAGCTAATCACCTGTACACACTATTTAAGTCAGTTGTTTTTTGTTCACGTTGCCGGATTGTCACCTTTCGTCACGTCACGCTTTATGATCATGTCCACGTCCATGTTTTTCCTCGCCAAGTCTTGTAAGTTGTAAGCTGTAAGTTTTTGTTTATACTTTGTTTTATTTTTATTAAAGTCATTTTTTCGAGTCAGCATATTGTGTGATGCGCTTGAGTCCGCACCCGCCCGCTCTGACAATTAAAGCAAGAGTAAAAAAAAAAATCATCTTAAAAAATATACAACAGCACTGAATAAAGATGCTCCTTTAATTCAGTGGATGTCAAAGCAATTATGCAGGTCAATGCAAGGTCTGATACACATTCAGTCTGCACATTCATTATATGTTGCTTAGTTTGTTGCAGAGGTGTCACAATAAACACAGTGCTCAAATGCACACAATATATATGACTTTCAAGCACTTTAGCAATTCTTTTTTAAGATATGCTTTGAATTGGTTTGACAACTATTGTGAAGATGATTTGATGCAACATCCATAGTCAACAGTGTTGACACGATAGTTTCAGTGTTGAACTCATTCTGACTCACCCTTCTTTTCCATGACATTCACACAAGGTTTCTGCTCACTGTCCCCAGCTTCAAAGCAAGCAAGATCATTCTAGTTATCACATCCTATGAATTGGTAAACTGTTCCATAACCCCGTGACTCATTTGAAAAAGAAAAGATGTAATTGCATGCAATTCCTGCTTTTTTTTTTTTTTGAGCCACAAACACCTGAACGAGTTCAAGCTCCTGTGTGTTTATGTGCTAGTCTTTTTCCCGGAGCTCTAACCTTCAAACCACAAAAGCGCTCTGATGCCGAGGCTGCGCACACTTTACAGATATAGGTCCATGTGATGTGAGTGTGTGTATGCATGCATGTGCGTGACAGCTGTGCCCTTTTCAACAGCACTCTCAAGCATCTCAACCAAAGATACATTAAATACAAATACCATCCATCTTCATCTACTTCATCCATCACACTGGCCGTGCAGGGCTCACAGCTGATGGTGTCAAGGAAGCGAGTAGCAACACCCCCATCTCACTTCTTTTATACATCATACGCCAAGCCTTCTTGATAGCGTACAGCATATTTGATACAGGAGAAAGGAAGTGAGGGACAGGGGCAGAGAAGAGAAAAGAGGAGGTGAGAGGGAAGGAGAGACGTAAAATGGAAAGGCATGAAAAGGGAGGAAAAGGCTGCTCTGGTGTTGGCAGAAATTGTTTCCATGATGTTTGAAGTCCGCAACAGTCCAATTAGGCTGCAAAGAATCGGGATTACACACACACACACACACACACAACTCTGCCCTGTAAGAGATAGAGGCAAGGAGTGAGGAGGAGGGGATGGAAGAGGGAGGGATGGTGATGAGGAGTGAAAGTGGCACTGAGTTTTGGAGAGATGGCAGAAACCGGGGGGGAGCAGCCTCCATGCTTGTGACAGCAGCTGAAATCCTATCCACTGGAGGAAAAGGGAGATGACACTCCCATGAAGTAAATGTGCAGCGAGACGAAGGCAAGTAGGGAAAGAGATAAAAACGACAGAAAAAAATCTACTGTGTGAGAGAGTCACAAGCGGAGAGGGGAACGGCGAAAGGCACAGATTGTTTGGACATTGGTGCTTGTTAGAAGCCATGATCAATAGGCAGCTGTTTGGACAGTTTTCGTCAGTTGGGTGGGCAGCTCGGCCAACAAACAGCACTTGTTTGCCCTTATTTACAGTTGTGTCCCAGTTACCAAATCCCATCCCTGCCACAGATGATATTGCCTATGCTTTGCACAGAAAAGGCGACAACATCACACAGACTGAAGGTTATTTTAACTACAAATACTAATACTAATAATAAGAGTTTGTGCTGGTATAAAACTGTTCCTTATGTTTTCCCTGTTGTTAATTTTTGTGGTTGGCACAATAAGGCCTTAATGAACAAGCTTCTGGGGTGTAATAACAGATATTCTCCCCCTTGCAGCAATATCGGCGTCTCGGTTTGTTTTTATTTTTGGTTCTTCTGCTGTGTTTCTCAGACCTCGACACGCCGGTTCTCACGGTGCACCAGACCATCAGCGATGTGCGTGGCAGCTACTACCAGGAGAAGACGGTGTTCCTGCGCTGCACCGTCAACTCCAACCCTCCCGCCCGATTCATCTGGAAACGTGGGAGCATGCTTATCGAGCAGAGCAAGGACAACGGAGTGGACATCTACGAGCCGCTTTACACTCAGGTACGAGTGGACGCATGCATGGGACAGACGTCGTGCCAGATGTGCGGTCACTCCTCTCCTTCTGCTGTGTTCAAAATGACACGTCCGCTCTCTGTGGAGTGTTTCACCACTGTGTGTGAGCTGGTCCTGGATACTATATTAAAGTGTAGGCAGCATTAGAAGCTTTTTCCTGCTCTTTATTTTAATTGGAGAATTGCATAAACCAACTTTTTATTTGAGATAATACTGCACATTTCTCATTATAAGAATTTCAAATCTTCCCCATTATCAAAATAAACTATTTGTGGGTCATGTGCTTGACCTGTGTTTACATATGCAGGTCTCTACATACGACCATGCACTAATCTCATGAAATATATTCTGTGCTAAAAGAAGAAATACTCTCAGACACTTTTCATCTTACGTTGTGCAGTGTAGAATAAAGCTTGACTGCTTCTACATATCTTCCACCTCTGATATAGAGGTGTAGCACTGTGTGACCCTACAGAAGAGGGGAAACCAGTTGACCATCCCGTCCATCAGCGACTTGAACAACAGTAGACCCTTATCCAAATAACAACAACAAACAGTCCCCGAGCCTGATCTCCCAGTCCGAGCGCATGATTGTTGCGTTGGTACAACTGCTCCCTTTTCCTCCACTTATCAAAGCATCAGTCAGCCACATAGCAGAGCCCCTTGAGTTCAATTAGCCAGCCGGCGGAGCTCTTCCCACGGCTGCCTCAGACGCTGTTATAGCCCCTCACCTACCAGAGCGGACGAACAGTTGTACAGTATCAGACACAAAGTCTTGATCTGAAAAATCAGATCAAGAGGATGGAGAGGATGGAGAGGATGGATGGATTTGGTCTTTGCACCGGCAATCAGATCAGTTTCATTTTCGTAACGGTCCCATTTGAAATTCATCATTCATATTACTTTATATGTAGATCTGAGTCGCTTCAGTTGATAATCAGGGCATGTTAGGCGTACCAACACACTGTGTGTTTGTGTATGTGTGTGCGCATCTTTTTGACCCTGTTTATCACACTGCGGCTCATCAAAAATTGACGGCACTTTTACACAAGATTACAACCCAGTTTGGAAAAGAGCAGAATAAAAAGCTCTGAGCTTTCTCGCTGATGTAATATTATGTGTTACACAATGAAAATATGGTTGCATTAGATTTTGTTTAGATTAAAGTTTGTATGAGTCTTTCATAATAACCACATGAAAGATTATGTGTTTTTTGAGATTTTAGCAATTTAGCATGATGTTGTTGTGTGTGTGTGTTATGTCCCATCTAGGGCGAGACCAAGGTGCTGAAGCTGAAAAACCTCAGACCCAAGGACTTTGCTGATTACACATGCCAGGTGTCCGTCCGCAATGTGTGCAACATCGAAGATAAGTCGGTCACCTTCAGGCTCACAAATGCCACAAGTATGTATTTCGATTATTTTTTTCCCCCTGAAGACAAAGCAATGCTTGAAATTCTTGTCAATGCACAGAAATGTACAAGGCTTTTTTTTCTCCTCAGCTATCAATTTCTTGCTTTGAATTTGCACTCGCTCTTTATTTCTTTGATTCTCCCACTCCATCTGACTTTCCTCTGCACGCTCGTTGTGTCTCGGCTCAGGAGTCCTCTCGCTCTCCGTCTCTTTCTCTCATTGTTAAAACGTCTCCCGTGTTTCCTTGCAGGGAATAGCCTTCTCCTTTCATCCTACCATTTTCTCACTCCCTTTAATCTCTCTCTTCCTTTTCCTGTCTTTCCGTGGGTTGTTCCCTCTGCCCTGTGACTTTCCGCTCAGACTCGCTCTCCGTCTCTTCCTCTCCTGCCCGCCCAGTTTGCCATATTGTCTACCTGCCTTGTTTTCGTATTGCTGAGATCTCATGTCAGGGCCGTCAGGTGTAATTCAGTTGTCACACTCTCTGTTATCTCCAATTCACTCTACACCTCTCTGTCCATCTGCACGCCATCGCCGGCATCTCTGTTACTTAGTACGACATTATTGCCGTTGACAACCCTGATAGACTGCTACACCACGAGGGAAAGCCCCATAGCTCACGCAGCATTTTTCTCTATTGTGTTTATTTTTTCTCTCTCCCTTTGTTCATGCCTCATTTTCTAAAAGGCCAGACAGTCTGAACGTATGTTGGCGAATCTTGCTCAACAAGCTGTGCAGTGTTTTACAAACCCATTATCATTTATATTTAATTCCTCTCAATAGTGTGAGCGTATTAATTTGGAGCATCCTTGTTGTCAAATTTCATGAAACGCGCTCAAGAGCTGTTTTAAGATAAGAGGCCCGTTCAGGGCTTCTGGTCTTAATCCAGTCTTTCTCATGGTCAGAGGGTCTGAATTGATGCGCGCTGAAAATGTGGATACAGCAAAGTTGTAATGATTGCTTTTACTGAAAGGAGGCTTTAGGTTAGAAAAGCAGCCTTTTGGCCAAAACATAGCTTCTTTAAATCTCCAAACTGGTTGTGAAAATGAAAGATTAATATTCCCTTCAAGCAATAGTTCGACATTTTGGGAATTACACTCTCTCGCCCAGAGTCAGATGAGAGGATTGATACTCTCATATCTCTGAGTTAAATGTGAAGCCTCTGTACAGCCGACAGCCTGTTAGCTTAGCACAAAGAGCCCAGGAAGGTGGAAACAAGGCCCTGATCACAGCCCACCTACTTACACCTCTAAAGCTCACTAATTAACACCTTCTAAATTAAGATGTTTCGTCTTGTTGAGCTAATCCATCCTAAAACTCGAAGGTGCAGACAGCAAGGTTTTGTTTTTCTTGTGCAGTTTTGTTCTTCTGTTTCTTTGACATTGAAATGTCGAATGAATTAAAACAAATCCTTAAACATTACATTACATTCATTTAGCCGAAGCTGGATACAAACCACTAATTGCAACAACTTCCCTTGAGCAAGGCACCAAACCTCAACTCAGACAATTAATGTCTGTGCTGTTCATTTCCCATGCTGTAAAAGGCAGTAACTCTAAATGTGATGCAAAGTGATTGCAAATGTGATTAATTATCAATCACAGCAACAAGGTTGGTCCATACTACTAAGTTACAGTGTTCTTCAGTAATTTTAAAGGGACAGTTCACTTTTTTTTTTTACCTATAGTAAAAGTCGGCATGAACCCAGTTTGGAGAAGACAGCCCTTTCCTTTGGTACTGTATTTCATCAACCACATAATTTATTCATACCTACACATAAACATAATTGTACCACTCACTGTGTTACACCACAGATTTAGGGAAAGGACAAGAAATGTACTCATTTAAAGCTTGGTCTCTCATTTTCATCAAAAAGATCATATATAAATGTTAAATTATGTCTGCATTAGCTAATATAGTTTTACAAAAGCAACATAGAAAAATACATAATTTCTTAACTAATATTAATGTACTAAGAGTAAAGAGAGCAAATAGAGAAGTTTGTTATTTGCCACGTTTTTTATGATGGCCACAAGTGTCCATGACTTTTCACTTTTACTTTTTATTTATAGACTTTGAACTGAAGAAGAGGTTATCAATTGAGCAATAAGGCCTCTTTCAGATAAGAGATAAAGTTCCCCAGGAGTCTTCTAAAGTGAGCTGAAGGTGGGGAAGATAAAAAAAAAACCTCAAAGAACACACTGTGTGATAAAGTTAAGAGGAGGGAAACAGAGTTTGGCATCTGTGTGAAAGACTGAGAACGGAGCGGCTGCAGACAGATGTAGAAAGAGGAGGGAATGAACGACGGAGAGTGAGCCAGGCAGAAAATGAGAGATGGACACAGCTTGCTTGAAATGCTCCGGAAAACAGAGTGACGCTAATGAATGAGCTTCAGGTGAATGTAGTGTAGCTCACAGACATGCTGTTAATTAGAGCAGACAACACACAGGGCCAAACATGATAAATGATGGATTATAATGAAAGAGAAATAACAGGGACTGGAAACAAAATGGAACAAAAAAACAAGAAAAGAGTTGGAAGACTGATTAACTGTGTCGTTTATGATTGATTTGTACACATGAACGGCTTCTGAGTGTCTATACAGTATGTACATATCAGAAGGTATAAGACTAGGCCGTCCCTCTTGCCAGTGACCTCATTTTTCACTCATTGGCCCTCAAATCAATCCATGAGCTGTAACTTATCTTTGTGAAACAGTCAGAAAAAGTGTTGTTCCAAAGCAACAGGTAGAAAAAGGAAAACAGATAGGTGTTAATGCTCAGGCTCAATGTGATAGGTGTTCTTCACTCTCATTCCCTCTGTCTTCCTGTCCTCCCCTCTTGGACTCCTGTGGTTGAGATCGATTGTATCCCCACAGCTCAGTCAACACACACACACACACACACACATACACACACACACACACACACACACACACACACACACAAACAATAAGAGTCTGCCTGGTGCTGGCATACAGACTCAGAGACTTGCCAGAACAGCCAATCTGTCTGGACCTCGCAGCCTCACAGAGTGACAGAAAACACACTACTTAGTATGTGTGTGTATTTGTGTGCGTGCGTGTGTGTAAGATTTTTACTGTTTTTTTTTCTCCATTGCTTCCACACATTTTTAAAACCCCAAGGTTCCAACTGCATTGACATGTTTCCCAAAGCTAAACGCCCACTGTCCTAACCCTCATATTGTGCCACCAAGGAAGGTGAACTGGTGTCAATACAGTAAACTTTACTCTCACCCAAATCTAAAACAGCTACTTCATCTTTTCATGCATGCACACACACACACCACTGCCTAGCACACATTTACAATAATGGCATACTGTCATCAAACCATGCACCCACCCCAGCTTCCTGTCCCACACTGACAATTGACATCAATATGTGGTACATTTTCACGGTTACTCAAAGTCAGCTACATTTATGTTATGACACTTAAAATACAAATGGAAGTAGATCGCAAATTGAAAACCGGAGGAAAAAATCTGCCTGCTGTTAGTAGGTCTCACACCTTCCATAGTTACACAGCTATTGCAGGCCTGCACCTGCAGTCCAGGTAACTGTATCCAATACTGCTGAGAACTGTGATGAATCTGATTCACAGACTCATGACAGTCAATTGGTCCCTCTGAAAATTATGCTTCTGCTGTAATTGCTTGCAAATGCTTACTAAGAAAATAACAATATTCACAGTTATAAATGCTAAGTTATCTACTGAGGCATTTTAGCTGTGACACCCAGAGACGATGTTAGGAGATAAAGAAGCAAAGTGGGAATAAAGTAATACATGGTTTTAAATAATTCCAGCTACAAGAGACGAGTCACACTGCTTTCCAGAGAAGTGTAAACATAATGATGTTATCTAAGAAAATCGCATCTCTGGACAGATCTACAAAAAGACTAGACGAGACTGACAGATGGGGAAACACGAAAGAGACAGAGCACAAAAAAATGAAATAGATAAACAGAGGGCGGAGAGAGCGAGATAAATAGACAGATGGACATAGAGGCAGAGATGGAGAGATTGTAAAAGAGGAAAACAAACAGCGAGTTGCTGCTTTGTTTTTTATCCTCTATAATATTTATCTAATGAGCATATTTTGTTATTCCCCGCTGAGCTCGCTTTTGTCCTTGTGCCGTCAGTCACTGCTTAGATTAGATTCATC
Source organism: Centropyge bicolor (assembly GCA_037975185.1). Classification (NCBI taxonomy): domain Eukaryota; kingdom Metazoa; phylum Chordata; class Actinopteri; family Pomacanthidae; genus Centropyge; species Centropyge bicolor. The sequence goes on along the minus strand of JBBMOC010000001.1, from coordinate 17,979,081 downwards.
CAACTAGGTCATGCCATCGCCGCTGATTCACCGCGCTGGGACAAGGGGATTGATTGATTTTTATATCATAATCCCAACCTGGGATTTGAGTGCGGGGCTTCTGCCCCTCCGGTAACTGCTTACGGCGGCCAAATCCTCTTCCCCTGCCTCTCATGAAAAGAACACGAGGCCAATGCTCTGGAGCTGGTTTTATTTAAAGTGGTGGAGTACATAGGTGGAGGAGGGGGAGTTAATGGAACAAGGCCTGAGCGTGTGGAGGGATGGAGCAAAACAGCGGACTGCATCAGATTGACATCCACCATAAGTGAATATACCACCATCCACCATAACCACAGCACAAAGTGGCTTGGTATTTTTTTCAACATGATGCTTGGAGGTTTTACTGCAGCACAGACAGATAGAAGACAGGGCAGTTGTTTATTTCGCCAAGCTCCTTTGAAGCTAAAAACTGGTAGCATAAGGTAAATTATTAATCTGGCGCAAAATGTTTTCTAGTAGTGGGCTCCTGCAGAGGTCTAGCCATTATAATGAAATCATAAAATAGCCAGGCATCTGGACAATAACTGGATACATTATGTATAAGAAATAATGCAGTGAAAAAGAGCAGCTGTACAAATTAAAACAGAAAATGAGAAAAGTAAAAATTGACTTTTTATAACCATTACACACTGTATGTGTTTGTGTATGTGTTTAGGGAACAATGTACAGTTAATACACATCAGAGACTTGGTGACTTTGATTAAAGATTCTTCATGATGCAGCTCTGTGGAAATGGAACGAAATGCTAAATCAAAAAAATGAAACAGTGTTTAAAAAAATGTTTCCCTTCCTGGCCAATGTTGGTGGCAGGTATGTTGGAAGAAACACACACACACAAACACACACACACACACACACCGTGATTTAAAGCAGTTTAGAGGCACTGAGAGATCTGACAGTAGATCTGAAAGATGAGAGAGTTGATCCAGGCTTTTATTGATTACTGTAACTCTTACTACAATACACCTTCACAATAATATGACAGTCTGACAAGTTGGCAATATATATGATGAGATCAATGGGAGCCAAAGCTTATTGTGTATGAATTCCCACTTGAAAAGTTGAGGATCAATGGGCAATCTGCCATAAACTCTGAGTACTGTAAAACCTCTGCGGCAGGACAGAGTACTGCATCTGTGCAGCCCGTTTTATGTAAGCCTGTAATCCAGGTCTGACAGTGGTCACGTGAGAGAGGGAGGAAAAAACAGAAAAGGGACAAAACAAGAAGAAAGAAACACATTTAATATAAAAGCTTGCATTTATTCAAAGCTGTTCTCAACAGTTAAACTATTTACTGACTTCTATACAAATGTATGCGTTTAGATATTTAACCAGTAGATCGCGTGTGTGTGGGCTTTACGGATGTAGGTTAAAGGCCTCCTACAGGAATTATCATGCTGTTCAGTTCCTGAACTTCGCTGACGTTTCTCCACCAGTGTCAGATCCAGTCCAGTCAGGGGATCAGGGCGGGGATATACGACCACACAGCTGCCAAGAATCAATTTGCTTGTAAGGTTGCTTTGATCATTTTTTGTGCAAAGAGTTCACACACACACACACAGACACAGTCTTCACTTACGTCACTTTTGGGGAATTTACATAGACATACATTCATTTCCTGGAGACTAACCTGAAGGACCGCCTGACCTTAACCTAACCCTAACCTTATCAGTTGACATAAAAATCACAGTTTTCCAAATTGTGGACACAACTTTTGTCTCAAATTGCACCCACTGTCCCGAATCATCTGGTCTTCAGTCTAGTGTATGTCCCCAATTTGGACATAAGTGAACCCCCTCCCCCCTCCTCACTTTTCTTATCTGCCTTTTGTACAGTAGACATTTCCACCTGTCAGATATTATAAAATCACAGGTCTTACCAATAACTTTAATGATGATTGATTACACTTGTGCTTTTACTGTGACATGTTGAAACATTCCCAACTACTTTTTCTGTTATTTTCATCATTGTTTTGGTTTTATCTCGTGATTGAAACTATCAATTTTCCATTGAACATAAGCTCAAGGTCAGGAGTACTGCATTGGCCACTGTGCACTTAGATATAAAATACTGTCGGGTTCACTCCCTCACCTTGCTCCGCAGTATGATACCTGTGTGTAACCGACTCTTCCAGGGTACAAAACACAAACACACAGCACCTGTCAGCACACACCTCTATCTAAACCTCTAAGTTTTCATTTCCAGTTGATTTCCTCCCCAATCACCTCCTGCCTTTACCTCACAGATGCATTAAGTCCTGCAAATCTAAAACAGCTAATGCAGCGTGGAATGGAGAGAGAAAAACAAATGACAGAGAGAACGCAGTGACCAAGAAAAAAAAAAAAAGGCTGGAGGAAGGAGAAGCGTGTATATGGAGACGGAGACAAGGGAAGGCAACGACACAGATATTGAAGATACAGAGGTGACAAACTGACAGAGAGAAACGGGAGAGAGGGCGAGCGTGGAGGAGAGAGGCATTTGTTACCTGGTTGTAAACCGCTGTGCTGCACATAAATCCCATTACTTTGGGAAGAGCTCTGGCTGATCCCACCGTTACCGTCACCCACGCATCCACAGGAAATTGAAGCTATAATTCTCAAATCTTCAGTCTCCACCCCGTACCCCCACCCGCTACATATAGTGCTCTCTCTTTTTTTTTCTTCTTCTCCCCAACTTTCTCTCCACTATATTTTTGCCCTTTGCTGATCCTAAATTTGAGGAGTTGTTTCGCACTCATTTATTTTAACATTCACCTGTACGCCAGTGAGCTCAGAGGAAAATGACATGAGCAGCATACATCCTCAATAATCAATTATTATTCCATACAGGGCTTTGCTGCAATACATCCCCAACAACAACTGGCCTGATACTTTAACTGTATCTAACAAAGAGACAAATAATGGAGCAAAACCAATGAATGTTCATGTGATGCTTAGGAGTCTCTTCAGGACTACGGGGATCTACTTTCCTCGCGTCGCGATTTGATACAATGGAAGTCGACAGTGCTATTTACGTTCTGATTGCAGTTGTTACACCGGTGAAATTTCTTGTCAGCTCGAGAGCCATCACCAGGGAGGTTAGCTAAAGAGATATCCCATTAGAGCATGTTTTTGCATCCCACCCACCTAGAGAGCGCGGGGCCTGTCTGCGTGCGTGCACGGCGTCGCGCACCTTCTTGTATTAGTAGTACCACGCATCTGTAAACTAGTTCGTCGAGCCTCCGTGAACCTCTTTCATTACGGCGATTGCAATCTGTTAAAAAAGAGATTAGATGAGAGGATGTACTGCATAAAGTCTATTAGAGGAATGAATTGCTTCCTGTACTCTGTGGGGTCGGTCTCTCACTGAGGATTAACTCTCTCAGGTCGATAAAAGCCTGGATTCTCCTTCTTCTTGTCCTCTAGAGCCCATTTAAAATGGCTGGAGTATACTCCTTCAAAATGCTCAAATGTGAATATTTAAAACCTTATAAATGAGGAGGTTCAACAACTTAGTGCGTTTCATGGTAAACAAATGTGTCGTGTTTTTAAAAAAATCAACATAAAACAGTAACTCTTTTTAATAGAGTACACACATACATGCTTGAATAATGCAGAACGAATGCATGACATAACAGGATTTTTTAATCTTTTAATAATCTGCAGAAGGTTCATTGAGCGCAGTTTGCGAGTCCTGCACTGAACGAGCATAAATCTGCAGGAAAAAAAACACAGTCTGCTCTGCTACTCACAACTCCAGCATAAGGCTCAGATGTGCCTTGCTCAAGGGAACCTCAGTGCTAAAAATGCATTAATTTAAGATCATCAGCTTCATGGCTCAGTACTGATAATGACATTGCAATTATAAGCTCATATGATTAACACTTGGTGGCTCATCATTTTATGAAAATGTTTTTATTAACCTTTCTGGACTTTTCATTAGCTCGATAACCAGTCTTTTACAGCTAATCTGAATATGTGTTAATGCAGTGCTTGACTTCAGAAATGAATGCTCCTAAAATATCAAATTGAGTCTTAGTAATTTGATAATTTATTAGTCTCTGAAGTTATGATATCCAATACTTTATAGGATGATAATAGGTTCTGCATTAGGGAAGCATGAGGTATATACTCTTATTACCTTAAAGCATTCACATGGCAAGACATTGATACAAATGCGGGACTCTGGCTCATCAAACTGAATGTGACAGTTGGATTTATAAAAAAGATTTGTAGATGGATGAAATTCTCTTTACTATCCTTCAACTGTTTTCATGAAGGCTCAGCGCCTGACCTTTCGACTGCCCCCTCTATCTGCTGACCCACACTGACACGATTTGTGACTGATACTGAAATGGTGAAAAGGGCCCAGTTTATCTCAACTGAACACTGTCTTGTGGCTAATAATCTAAGAGATGGTTGGGAGTGTGCAGTGTTGCTGAGGCCCTTTTATTTCCCCTGCCACCTTAAAAGCTAATGGTACACTCAGATGACACATGGCACATAATGCTACAAATAATTCTTTGCTCAGGTCGCTGTAGGCTCACCAGGATCTGACTCTGAGGTTGGATTTGTTTATTTTCTATATGCATCTAAACCTATTAGAGAATGTTGCCTCTTTCATCTTCCCTTCATCCACTGAATTGGAATGAATTCACATTGGCAAGTAAAATAGGTGTTTACCAATGTAGCTCCAGCTCTTTATATTGTGTGTGTGTGTGTTTGTTTGTGCGTGTGTGTATTCTTTAGTTTACATGCCAGATGAGGCACATTTTCCAAACAAGGAGCATATATGAAGCAACTGAATTAATCTGAAGAATAATTGGGAGAAAACTGCGCAACAAATATCATTTGCTTTTATCTTCAAAACGACCCTGAAAACATTTTCTCAACAGAGTAATGTGTCATTATGCCTCCATGTGCTAAACAATAGAGAGTTATCACCTGAAGCATGAGGTCTTACACGGCCGCTATAGAAAAACAATAATTATCATCATATGTGACACGGCAGCTGAATATAGAATACACTACATACATAATTCAAAGTGGCAGCTTGATTGAGCACATTTTACGCAAAATACAATGACCTTGTTTTGTTGTTTTTATCACTATAAATTGGCAAATTATTTTATGAGGGGTAAAGTTACACACACATGGACAGAGAGTAAGCGTACAAACTCTTCGATTGTGAACAATTTTATGCAAGTTAAAGAAAAAAAATATATCATTGTAACCATTACCTCTGTAGTAATAGGAGTTATAAGTACCCTGACCACCAGAAGGTGACGATCATAAGTGTTGACTTTGTTAAACAGTAGGATTTGGTAGAAGAAGATAACAGAAACCTTTATTCACATAGTTGCCCCTCTGCTGCCGAAACCCGGGATCGAACCAGGGGCCTTTAGATCTTCAGTCTAACGCTCTCCCAACTGAGATATTTCAGCTTTATAAGAAGATGAGTTAACATACAATTTACACTGATATGATGTGTTAAGAGCTTTAATAAATAATTAGATAAAATCAACCCAAATTTCCTCAATTTATGCTAGAAACATTACAGTGACTATGACACGCACTGTCTGGCGCCACCGTGTGGTCAGGTGGCATTAGATCAACTAAAAAATCCTGGGAATAGGCTCCATTCGTCTGCTATCCTCTGCAACTGTCCACTGTTTTCACATATGACAAAAGTAACGAGAAATGACTTCATTGAAATATTTGATTTGAAAAACTAATTTGTTAGATTTCCAATTGAACGTAGTGGATTTACAGTAGCGTGTCATTTTGTATTGCGTTACCTCCCAATGCTGCTCCAGTTGACGACCAAGGCTTGACTGTTTTGCCCCGAGGTGTTTTTACTGTAGCTGATAAGAGAAGGGGAAACCTTTCGATATTACTCCACCAAAAAGATTTTTGTAGCCACTCGAGGGATTTTAACAGGTGACATTTCGGTCACAAGCTCATTTCTCTCGACGTTACCCTCCTGTCACCCCATTTACGCCCCGTGGCAAGATATGCAAAAACCTATTACAAGATGTTGCAGATAGGATTGCCACCTACGTGATGTGGAACATTTGGAAGTCTTTAAAAAGTGTTCAGCTTTACATCGAGCTAGAAAGTCTAATCACAGGAAACAGGCTTTTCACCATTATCAGGCTGTAGGGAAATCCACTTTAATGCTCCATATAAAACAGTACAGTATTGATCACACAGAGAGCCTGCTTTTATAAAGAGCTTTTTAACAGCGCACATAATTTGCCGCACAATATTATGGCCAGACTATGTGGCTAACAACCATTTAGTGGGTTTGCATCACCCACAATTCCCCGCTGCCACTTTGCAGAAGTGGTTTTATTATGTAGAAAGTTAATTTAGCTAAATAGACACGAACAGATAAACAAGGTGTTAATCCTTCAAATTATTGTCAGTCAGTAAATTAAAAGAAACCATGAGCAAACAAACAACAACAACAGCACAATAAACTAAATTAAAAAAACAACAACAATAATTACATTTCATTTTTTTCATGATATCTTTGTTTATTTGTTCTGTCAAATAGCACCTGCTGTATTATGTGGTTTTTGGCCATTAGGGAGCAGCATAACTAATAATGATCCTATGAGGCTGCTATTGTCAACATGTTAGCCAATAAATAGCCTACTCACACGTGCAGCAAACATTAGGAACATTATCACTCTTGGAGCTTTAGCTGCTGGATAACTTTGGTCATTTGGTAACATGTGGTTTTATCAGCATTCACTGGAACCTCTTTGACAATGCACACATTCATTCTATTCTGTCCCATTATATAAAAAAAGGATATTTGGAGTATTAAGTTTCAAACTGTCATTAAAAGTATCCTGAAATATTTTTTGCATGGCTCTGGTGTAACTTTATGGAAAGGAAACTCAAGCGGACACCATTGAAACTGCAAGTTAAGCAGCTCATTGAATCTGTGTTGTGTTGGAGGAATGATGGACGGTTATTTTAGCACGACTGGCCGGCTTGTTTGCCGAGCGCACAATTTCACATTTTATGACCAATTTAGCACTGTGAAACACCTTACACTCACTTGTTGCACTTATTGTTCAGAGAGTCACAGAGCCAACATGTAATTTGCCACAACTGCTGAAGGCTGAGCTGGAAAAGCTCACGCACAGCTGGTGAAGTAACACACACACACCAGAGACTTTTACTTCCTGAAAGAGGGAGCCTGTGAGTCACTAACCTCCAATACTGGATTCATGGCAAGTAGAATTGAAATCAGCACAAGCTCTTTTACAAGGGACACATAATATGCACTGTATATACAGGCCTGAGAACATTAATTAACAGAATGAAAAAGTACTTCCACAGACAGGAAAGACCTGTAACATCATCAGCCTAATTGATGCCACTGAGCCATCAGCTGGCACACCTGCTATTCATTAGCTCTTGTTTCCTGACAGCCCCATCTGCTCCTGGCGATGCTTTAAAATCATAAAAAAAAAATGTAACAATGCCCCTGTCCTTTTATAGAGTAACTGTACTCTTATATATACATTCACTGTGCTGTATGTCAGTGAAATAATGTCCACTTTCCTACACTCTGTATGAGCCCATGTAGTCATCAAGATGTGTGTTACCTCTCTCCCATTTCAGTCCTGTCTTTTATTCTCTCGTTCCTCTTCCAGTTGTTCAGTACCATACCGGTAGTGTGTGTTTGTGTGTATGTGTGTGGGTTCACTTATGTCCAAATTGGGGATATACTGTGCACTAGACTTAAAACCAGTTGATTCGGGACAGCCGGTGCAATTGGGGACAAAAAAAAGTGTCCTCACTTTGGAAAACTGTGATTTTTAGGTCAACAGTTTGTTATTGTTAGGATATGGTTAAGGTCAGGTGCTCCTTCAGATTAGTCTCCAGAAATAATTGTATGTCTATGTAAATTCCCCAAAAATGACATAAGTAAAGACTGTGTGTGTGTTTGAGTGTGTGTATGCGTGTGTGTGTGTGTGTGTCCCTCTCGCTCCCACTGCTCTGCCCTTTTTTTGTATTTTGAAACTGCTGGGGTCCAATCGATCTCTGTCTGGCAGCAGGATTTTTTTTTTGCCCCCTCTGCAGTTGTGTTTTAGGTCATCCTGTTCTTTTCCCGTTAGGTCAGTCATAGGAAGATGACACAGTGGTTCGGGGTAGATACAGAAAGGGGAACATGGGGGACATGAATTACCTTTGGTTTTCTGATTAGTGTGAACTGTAAAAAGACTGGAAATTCAAACGCACACACACACACACACATACGCACACACACTCACAAACTAAGGCTGATATTATTATCCACACACTGCATCATATCCAGTCAGAAGAAAATTATAATCGGCTGCTGTGTGCTGATGTGGTTGGGGGTCAGGTCCTGTCTGTGTGTCTTGGGATTTACACAGCGATCCTCCATAGACAGCCCTCAGTCCCTCCTATAAAATATCCATAAGTGGTTCTGAGCATATGGGAGTTCATTGTTGCTCAAGATGTATTCATACCAGTGGTTGTCCAGTCCTGAAGCACCACACTTCTCCTAATTTTACTTTGGCCAGTAAGACAAGGATTGAGTTTGATACCAAGTAAATATGTTTGTGAAGTAGAAAACCAGTAGCTGTGATATTTAAAGACCAGGATGTCAAACCACAAATTTCTAACAACTTGCTTGTGAGGTAGAGAAAATCAAATTCAGTGAGTGGTGGGAAAATTCAGTTTCCTTAGTAAGATTATGTCATAGGTGTTATATTATATGCACATGCACACACACACACACACATACACAAGCACACACATTACACATTCTCTCGCTCTCACTTTTAAATAGTGTCATCACTTATATGCAAAATCCTGTAACCATCTTGCAATCCCACTGGGAAACCTGCATCTACATATTACAGGTGCAGAGAAACTGTTTCACCATCACCTACAACATCTGTGGGTGTAAACATCTGTAAACCACAAAAAGAAAAACAACAAAGTTATGTTTAGTGTGACAACAGAGAGAGTGATTTGTATCTGTAATCCTTTTTCTCTTCTCTCCCTGTGTCCCCCCCACAACAGCTCCTCCAATGATCCGGCTGTCGGTGAACGACACCGTGGTGGTGGATCCCGGCCAGGATGTGCTCTTAACCTGTGAAATCACCGCAGGTTTCCCCCTCCCCATCGTGACGTGGAACCGTTACCCCGGCCCCCTTCCCCTCAGCGCCCAAGTCCGAGGGCCCTCTCTGATTCTGCGTGCCGTCACACCGGCTGACGCGGGCTTCTACAACTGCACTGCTGTCAACAATGTGGGGAACCCTGCTCGCAAGAACGTCAACCTCATTGTCAGGAGTAAGTGTGTGTGTGTGTGTGTTTGTTCCCAGAGTTCAGAGGGTGTGAGATTTCTTGGTGAACCAAGCTGCTGGTTTGGATGTGAAAGGTTTGGTCCAAACTTGATTTATACAAGCAATTCAGGTTTCCAATTTATCAGCTTTGAAACTGAAAATAATGAGCTTTTTGTTTTTGATCAATTTATTTATTGTACAGTCACTCCATATGTGTTTATCCCTTTTAATAGCTGTGAGGACAGTAAACAACATATTACAAACAGCAAACAGTCACACACACCTGAGTATTCTTGAAAATGATACTGTATTTTTCACTTCATAAGTGCCATCTGGCAGGTCCTTGCTAACTTTAGTGTGCAGACATATTCATGTGTGCACGTACTGTACGTGTGGTGGTGGGCAACACGTGAGCATCTGATCCACCATTAGAGAGAGAGCAGATGTGAATCTTGTCAGAATAGACGGGTTAAGTATTGCTTTTTCTATTTCCCCTGCCGTTAAAACAGAAGCCTTCCATTCTCCCTCCCCTCCAGCTATTTTTAGCCCCTTTAATCATCTTTATTCACTCCAATTAGTTAGACTGGAGTGGAAGCAATTAGCGACAGTCTCTTCTGTTAGTTAACACTGTAGAGAACGTATGCTGGATGGGTTTCTCCTGTTAGCTTAATGGGCCTGAACGCATCGTCACAACACCACAGGTGGCAAGACAGTGAATGAGATGCACGCGCTTGCACACACACACGCACACACACACACACACACACACGTGCATTCAGTGGGTGCACAGAAGTCTGCAGGTAGGCGGGCAGCACAGTTGCACATGGATGCACACGCAGCCACAGGCTCCCACATCACATCCACACACAGCACTGCCTCCACACTAAGCAGGTGAAGTTGCAGAATCATATTAACCATATGGTCACCGCTTTACATCCATGGCTCCACCCGAGCGTCTTGTTAACAAGCTCGAAAGGAGTTTAAATCAATCTCTCCTCTCCTCCTCGCTGCCGGTCTCTCCCCTTAGTGGGGAAACAGAGAGCTGTTTTGTATTCAACATGGAAATCTGTTGGGGAAACGCAGCCTTTGAAACTGAAAATTAAATGTGACAGTGTGAGAGTTACTCTTTGTCCTTGATTTTGTCGCCCCCCCCCCAACCTCCTCTTTATACCCCTGTTATTTTATTCTCTATCTTGCTCCTTTTGTTTCTCCCTCCTTCACAATTTGCTTCTTCCTCTCTCTCTCTGTCTTTCTTTCTTCTTCAATTTCCTCTTTCCTTTGGTTTTGTCATTGTGCCCCCTCCTCATGCCTCACACACCGGCGCAAACTCATCTGCTCTTCTGTATTAGCCACTCTCTTCGTCCATCCACTTTATTTTATATTAATTGCTTCTTTTACTCTCTCCTTCTCCCTAACTCACGTTATCAATTTAGTCTGATGTCGTCGAATTTTGACTTTATTGGCATGACATACATAAATATGTGCTCACAAGATAGAATTTCAAAATAAAACTAAAATTATGCAGCAGGCAAGCAACACATATAATAATCACACAATAGAAGGACTGTCGAACAACACCTTTGCATGACTGCCACCAAGTCAGCATTCCTTTTTTATCTGTTAAAAGTTAAAAAAAAATATTCTTTTGGTGTTTAAAAAAAAAACATGTGTTTGTGCTATTTGTTCATAGTAATATCAGAACTACATTCCAATAGTAACTCCAGCCAACAGCAGCCCTTGAACCTGCTGGATTTGAATTTGTGAGGTGATTCCAATTTAATATTTTCATTCAGAGTAAATAAGCCTAGAGATTAGGTGTAAGTATTTTGTACAACCCAGATTCCAAAAAAGTTAAAACATAAAGCAATCATTTGCAATTTGTTCACTAATGACTGTTGTACCTGTTGTTCCTGAGCCCATGTATTAATCTCATGTGTTTGACAAAGTGTTGAACCTCTCTCCATCTCCATCTGATCCTGTCGCCTGTTACCAATGAACCTGTTTACCTGTGGAATGATCCAAACAGGTGTTTTTGGATCAGTCCACAACTTTCAGTCTTTTGTTGCTCCTGTCCCAACTTGTTTGAAACATGTTGCTGCCATCAAATTCAGAATAAGCAGATATAAAAATCAATGAAGTTCATGAGGCCAAACACAAAATTATCAAATTCTGTTTTATTTGTTTTACACAGCGTCTCAACTGGATCTTTTCTCCATCATCTTAGTGAGCATTGTAAATATTTTGCTGGTGACATCTCTCCCCCAATCACTCTATTTAACCCTTTGCTCTCTCATCCTTCTCACCCTGCTGCCACCACACATAGCCATGAGCAACCTGACCTTCCAGATTACACCAGACTCCAACAAGGACAGCGAGACCATCCAAATGGGTCGCGACCTCAAGCTGTCGTGCCATGTTGATGCCACCCCACAGGACAAGGTCAACTACACCTGGTACAAGAACGGCGCCCCTATCTACACCACAGATACCCTTATCGTGCTTCGCAGTGACCCAGACATGGCACCCGGCACCAGCAGCTTGGAGATTGTGGACATCAAGTTCAGGGACTTGGCTACCTACAGCTGTGTGGCGAACTTCCCAGGAGGCAGGGTGCCGGAGCTCCGAGTGGACGTCAACATCTCTCAGAACAGCGGTGAGGTTTTTCCTTTTCCTTTTGATTTTACATCTCTGTGAGACAGATTTTCATGACTTTCTGAACATCTGTCAGTTACAGTGAAATAGCTGTCAAAACACTGCCAAAAGGGCGAAAGAAAAAATCATTGATGGACCGTTTTTCTGTGTTGAAACCAGAAGCATTAACAAATCCAAATGTGCCAACAGGCTGTAAATACACACATGTATGAACTGTGACTGCTGATCAGTAGCATCGCCAATGCTGTGGTTAGTAGTTACTCACATACTGTTAGCTTAAGAAACAAGTCATTATTCATGCTGACTATATCCTGAACACACAGTCAGTGCCAAGTGGTTAGAGGAAAAAAAGAAACTCTGAAAAAGTTACTTTCCTCATTATTTCAGCCTTTATTGATTAACTGCTCTGTCTTTTATCTTGGTGGTGTCTGTCACACAATTTCCTCTAAAGACTCTCTCCTCTCTTCACACTCTTTCTTCTCACACTATCACACAGTATATGTATGCTCTATACATTATACAGCACAGGGCTGACACATGACTTGCTAGTTTTCTCCATTTTGCATCAGCAAAGAGAGCAACAGTGGCTTAGTTTGTCGGGCAACAGAGAGAGACACACACACACACACACACACAAACATATACACCCTGAATTTAATCAGATCATTACAGATTGAATATGTTTTTTGCTCCCACATCCACACAGTAGTTTGAATTTTGCACAAACAGCCACAACCTTAATACAGTATTCCCTGTAACTATCCAGTATCTCTGTATGCACCTCACCACCTTGTTGCTCAGTTGCTGCTACACAGAGAATTTGAAATTATAGCGGTGTATAACTCTGTGTCTGTGTGTGTGTGTGCATTGGTTAACCATAATGTTAGCACTTAATACTGAGCAGTCATCTTTTTAATGCTCCTTTGTTGCATTACAAATGTGTGATTGTCCAATAACATTAGCCTTGTAAATGTCGCCCGTTTCATACCTTTTTATTCTCCCGTCTGTCTCTGTTATCCACTTTCTCTGTTCGCACCATCTGTAATTTTTAAGCCATGTCCTCCTCCTCGTTTGTTTTATAACAACAGCCTTCCTTTCCATTCAGTTGTGCTTGTCCACTTAAAGCATTTATTCATCTACGTTCACAATTTAGAAAGATGAGAGTGAAACTAAAGAGCTCAGAAAACTTTTCTCAAGGTTTACACATGTTTTTTTCTGAAATAATATTAAGCAGTAGATATTTCTTTTCAGTAGATAATATTCAAGATACAGTATATCAGATTTTCCCCTGGCTTTGTTACTATTGTTATGAAAAATTGTACAATGATTGTTTTCCTTTCTGGCAGCAGTTTCGGTATCATTGTAAACAGAAGTCATACTCTTCAAATACATTATTTATGCTTCAATTTATGTAAGAGAATAAAACTCAAAGCTGCCATCTGCTCCTTTCCCTCTTTCTCTGCCCTCTCCAGTCTCTCCTCCGGTGCTGTCGGTTCCAACAGGAGGTCAGGCGGTCAGCGTCAAAGAGGGAGGCAACGCCGAGCTGGTGTGCTTGGTGGTAGATGGCAAACCACGTCCACCTATACTGTGGTCACGGACAGAGAAGGACCTGCTGATGCCGGGTGGAAAGACGGCCGTGGAGACGCCCGATGGCCGCTTGAGGCTCAAGAACGTCAGCAGGGACATGATGGGGCTGTACCGGTGCCAGACTGCTCCATACAACGGACTCAACATCAAACGCAGGGAGGCACAGGTCCAGCTCAACGTGCAGTGTAAGTGTGGATCACGTTACGTTCAGCCAACGTCATGACACCGTTGTTTAGATCAGGCAGTTGAAGATTACTCTTTGAGAGCAGTTGTGCCACCTCTCGCGGTGCAGTTTGGTGTGAATAAGGCCAGATTGGTTACGACTGCTTTCAAATGCTATTATTGCTGCATCTTGTCGACTGCTAACATCAGACAGGATAATATGAAACTTTAATGATCCCTGGGCAACAGTAGCAGCAAACAGTAATAGTAACAGTGTCAGCAGTACAAAGAAAAATGCATTATAAATGAAAATAAAACAAAATAAACATGAAACAGAGAGAGAGAACTTCAGAACTGGGATATATGAGGAGAAAATGTGTGAAATATAGCGCTCAAGTGTAAAGATTATAGCAGGTGGAGGATGTTAACAGCAACTGTGGTAGATCCAGCAGAGAGAAAATGTTTGGTAGGCGTCACGCTGAATGGAAATATTAAAAGTACCTAATGGTAGCTGTGTGTAGACCTTTATAGGCCTTTCTTTGTTGCTATACATCCATTACAACACCTTTCTTTTCCCTCGCCTTCGATAATGGCACAATCTTCACAATATGCACGTACCCTAAAAGACAGATGTGTGGTAATGTAAAGAGAGCAAATGGGGAGTGTTAAAGGAAATGAGGACACACCCCTACGGCTTAAAGGCTGTTTTTGCCAAACGTACCCCTTCCTCTTTGCAAGCACTCACAGTGGGGTCTATCATTATAAAACCCCTGGGGATGAACTTTGAGGAAAGGAATATCTGTCTTGCTAAAGTAACACGTAATTTCAATACCGTCTCCCTTCCCAGGAGGTTACCCACTTTTACTTACTTCTGCAATGCTTGAATTGTGCCGGTAGTCCAAGCAACAGCACTTCTGGCTGCAGCTCGTCTGCCTCGTTGAAACAGAAGAGGTAGAGAGCGTAATGTGAAATACAAATTTGATTTACAATTTTCTGCAAACTATAAACTAATCATATTTTAGGCATCCTTACATCAGAAAACACAAAATCACTTGTCACCCAAAAGCTTCCCCTTTTTTTATATTTTTTTGTTTCGAACAAAACAACATGCCAAATCCCATGGCTTTTGTTTCCTGGAAAACAGTATATGTATGGGTAGCAGGTGGTTACAAGTATAATATTGGCTCACCTGGTGGGCAAAATCAGCACACCATATAGAAGCTGTCATCAGCAGCGGTAACACAGGATCCCCTGCTGAATTTCCTTGTGCGACAGTGTTGTCATTCATGGAGCGTACTGGAACCAGTGAGCAAAATCAAACAGATAACCTAAGGAAAATAATCCTTACAGAGGGTGACTCGTTTTTGCTATAGAGCTTTTCCATGACCCCATAAGCATATGAACAGTTGATGAGAATCAAGTATTGACATTGTTCTGGCACTCATCCCAGAAGCTTCATCAGTCCTGAACTGAGGAATTTAAGGATGTCTGTCCTGTCTGTGCATCCATAGTGCTTAATAACTTAAAAATGATATAGTTGAATTTAGCCATAAACCCACTATTGACTCAAACCTTAACATTCCCTTTTAAAGCATGCATGAGTTTAAAATGTTATTAGACCCATCGCTCATGTAGTGTATTGGTTGATGTTTGCGCAGTGGTGTATCTCTGGTAGGCACTTGATTTAATTCAGCAAATTTATGTTAACAGGAACTCAGTATTCAATTCAGCTCTTTCAGCAAACTCCCAGTGTGCCCTGTGTACAAGGTAAACTTAAAAGGCTACTATTAATTAAAGTGATGAAATGTTCAAGATATTAGAAAAACATGAGGATACAAAAACAAGAACAGTACATCTGAACACACATAAAAGCACAAACGGCTCAAAAGAAAGGCAAAATGACAGGGGCTTGTATTTATCAAGCGATTTAGAGGAGGACATTTCCATCCTTCTTTAACCCCAGCTCTTAGATCAACTTGTATTTTGGTCCAACTTTGAGCCCAAGGACTAATGCATTTTATCAGATTTCTTATGGAAAGTCGATCTATCTGGATACAGATATTTTAGAGGTCTTATTTCTATGTTCATTTGCATATTAGCTGCATTAGGTTGTTTCCAATCAAGCAAAACTGGAGGACAGGGACCTGTTCATTTCTAGGAATAGAGCAATTAAAAAAGTACATCCTGGACAAAAGCAGCCCCTGTAAGTTTTTGAATTTTTGGGGAAAAAAAAGTTAATCTTAAAAGCAAAACCAACTATGTGTGTGTGTGAGCGTAATGGGCCAGATAGGACCAATTTATCCACTCCCCAAAAACACACTCAAATTATTGCCTCCTCTCTCCTCTCCTCTCCTCTCCTCTCCTCTCCTCTCCCTCTCCTCCTCCTCTCCTCTCCTCCTCTCCCCTCCCCTCCTCTCCTCCTCTCTCTCCTCCTCTCTTCTCCTCAAGAAGGATTTACAGGGCTTGCTAATGCAGGCGGGGCGGAAGGGCAACACTCTGTGAGCTCTGCTGTCCACACTGGCCAAGTCTGATTAATGGACCAGGTGGCCACCCTACTCTGGACAGAGAAAGAAACAGAGAGATGACACAGATACATGAGCAGGACTGAGAGAGAGAGGGAGAGAGAGAGAGAGAGAGAGGGAAACAGGGTTAAGAGGGAGCTTGAAACAGGGAATCAGGGTTGGGATGGTGGAGAAAGGGAGGAGGACCTGGTGAGTTGCCGAGAAAAAATTTGAATGATTTGAAAGAGAAAAAGAAAGAAATAGGCTGCCAGATAGAGAAACACCATAAAAGAGGAGATATACTGTTGAGCTACAGCCAACAAACGTGTGGAAAAACAGAGCATCCCTTTCTTCTTTATGCTCCCATTTTACTTCCTTTATTTATTTTATCATGTTTGTTTTGCCTCCTTTTGTTCAAGCGCCGTTGATCGATGTGATTGAAGGATGCCATCATTTTTTATGGCAGATGTAATTAAGTGGATACGCAGATTCTTGCCACTCTCGCCTCTCCCTCTTCCTCCATTCGCCTTGTGTCCCTTCTTTTCTTGCCCACTTTCCCTCCAAGAGAGGTGGCTGTTCTTCCTCATTGCCATTCTCATCATCATCAATCAGCTCACTGCTGGCCATGAGAGAGGACCTCTCTCTGTCTTGTCATTCCCTTTCTGCATCCTGCATTCTCTCATTCTCTCCCCGCCTCCCATACTCAATCATCGACTTCTCTCACTTTCACACCGCACTTTCCCTGCCATTTGTCTTCTTCATTGTCTTCTCCTTTAAGAGCTGTTTCTCTCTCCCTTCCATCTCACCTTACTCCCCGCTCACCGCCTCCCTCTCTCAGTCTCATGTAAATTGATTTTCTCGTTGTGTAATGTAAATGTTTGGCTTGGTCAGTGTTGCATTCCCGGATGGATCCCGTTTTGCATTCGCTAAGACAGATAGCGATGATGTGTTTACATAGATTATGGACTTCTGACTATGAAGCATTGCATTGTGGAGATGCGAGTCCTCAATGAGTTGCAAAGAAATGCAAAAACAAAGCTCCGGAGGATTTGAAAAGTTGAGTTAGAGAATGAAAGTCTAAAATCTGCTGTTAAGAAACTTACATAATTGTTGAAATAAATACTGGAGGGCCAGGTGAGGGACTGTAATAAGGTGTCTACCAGATTCTACTGGGGATGGGATGATTTATAAACTGCTCACAAACCAGCTCACAACACACCTCCTCCTCTTTCCCTCCCTCCTCCCTGGTTCTATCACCCGTGCTCCACAGTTTGCCTGCATTTCTTTACCCTTGCCACCTGTTTCCAAAGTCAGATAGCCATCAGTATGCATATGTGTGTCTATAAGCGGGAGCAGGCTATGTGACCGTACACTAATCAGTCCATAGGATTACAGTATGACCTTTGACTGCTCAGCCATCCCTCAGCTTGACTGTGTGGTGCTGCTGTGGCTGGAGGAAGGAAACACTGTCATTTCATGAGGCAGAGAGACACCCAGCAGCAAATGACAGTGTGGATCCTCTAAAGAATAAACTGGAAAGCCGTATATATATGTATGTTGCATCCACATGCTGGGAGACTAAACAAACAGGCAACACATAGCTGTTGAATGTTATGGTGGTTTCCATTTTAGCATGCAGGTGCTTACTCATGTTCCTCTGACTGGAGTGCAAGCACAGAATGGTAAACTGTGGATTTGGATTGGCTGTGTATACCTGTGGCTGTAGTAAAAATAAATAAGGAGTAAAAGCTTTACTCAAAGAGAGAATGGATTTATATATACATATATATTTGGAAAGAGGATTAAATCTTAGCTGTGTTTCCTTGGCTCTGTGTTTACAGTTGTTGAGGTTTTATTCACTTTAACTTTGTGGAAACGTGGAGGCCAAGCAGTGTTGCATTTTGTCTCCTAAAAATGAAAATGACAGAAAATATAAAGCTCAATCAATCAAGCTTTATTTTTTATAGCACCTTTAATACAGGTTAGTGCAATTAAAATGCTTCAAAGGTTATTGATAAGCTGATAATAACACAAATACAAAGTAAAACAATGTAATAAAGAAAGGAAATAAAACAGTTAAAAAAAAAAGAATTCAATTTTTAAAAATGGCCGTAAAACATTTTAATGTATAATGGAGATTTTTTTTTCCCATGGGAAATTTTGAGAATAAACTTGTGAGTTTACTAGAATAAAATAATATGAGAAAAAAGTCATAAATTTACATGATTAAAGTTGTAAATTCACGAGATTAAAGTTTTATTATTACAAGAATGCAATGTGGTGCTATGCAAAAAAATGAAGTACATTTGTGAAACCTGAACTAAAATAGCCCATAATTTCACAAGATGCTCGACGTTCTTCATTTTTGTGCAGGCGGCCGGCTGCTCGTCTAAAAAACCACTTCGAAATAACATACAGGCTAAGCAAAGACTAAAATTATGACTTTATTCTCGTACATTTACAACTTTGTTCTCGAAATCTCTTTTTTTTTCAATGACCCTGATTTCATGGACGGCTCCACTATCAGGTGTTTAAACATCAAACTAATGTCAGTCAGTTCACAGTGATTATGGACGTCCCTTGTTGAACGTCTTTCTATTATTATGTTCATTAGTCCTGACATGGTTAATTCTGCCAGGAGATTTCCACATTGTATCAAACACAATAAGAGCATCTCTCTGTTTGAGTCCCTGCTTCGTCTGTTATCTCTGTCTCTGTCTCTCCTCCTCGCTGAAGCTCGTCCATATCTCTCGCTGTCTAAATTACAGGCATAACATAGATTAGACTGTAATTACACATCTGTGTCTGATAAACTTGATTCATAAGGGACTCCAGTCATGCCGTCTCACCTCTGGGGGCCTTAGCACCAAATCTCATCAGCGTTAGTGAGACTATAGCACCATTAGCATCTTGTCTATTATCTCCATGATTGGCCGGGGGTGAACTAGCTGGCTGGTGATTTGTGGCAAAGTCATTTGGCTGTGTTGTGTCTGGGCTGACCCCGGGGCAACAGCAGCTAGTCAGTCATTAACTGCGGAGCGGCACATCGCTGCTGACAGGTTAATTACGGCTGGTTAGGATAGGTTAGCAGCAGGGATTGTGCCTGGTAGAAAACGCCTGATCCCCCGTGGCAATAACAGTCGCTCCGCGTCGGATGATTTGTCAAAACTAATGTTTTCTGATGCTGCGAAGAAATTTACACGGCGGAGAACAAAAAGATGACTAGGCAGAGAAAATGAGACGTGGATGACGGTGATGTATGTGCACCACCGCAGCCCATTTTGCATTGTCCACGTCTCTGAGTCTCTCGGCTTAAAATTCCCTCTCAAATTGTTCTGCTTCAGTTTATCTCCATCTCCCCCTTTATGATAGATATGGATTTTAAAATGGAAAACGATTAGGGGTAATGGGTTTTACATGGATTCACCTCATCACTATGCTTAATCACAAAGTAAGTGTTCCTAATATGTTGTACGGTTGGTGTATACTGTATAACAATGTGAGAAAAGGTATAGTTGCATAAAAGAGGAAAATATGCTGAAACCAAGACACCAGAGATTTAGAAATGAATCTGATCTGTTCAGTGCTGAAGAAACTGATTCTGGATGTTTCACTTCACTGTTGAGAAATAATTTAATTTGCCTTGAGAATAAATAGTTTGAAAAGCACACCAAATGTATTAAAGTATCAAAGTGATGTGGTCCACATACACTATATACCGATTATGATTTTTTCTTTATACCAAATCTCTAGCCTTGAATGCTGCTTCAAACAGAGATGATTTAATGCAAGTAAAAGTTCCAACATGATAAACACCAAATCAACAGCAAAACTATTTTGAATATGAGAGTTTGTGTGTAATTCATTTCG
Source organism: Centropyge bicolor (assembly GCA_037975185.1). Taxonomy (NCBI): domain Eukaryota; kingdom Metazoa; phylum Chordata; class Actinopteri; family Pomacanthidae; genus Centropyge; species Centropyge bicolor. Next base: position 17,958,954 of record JBBMOC010000001.1, on the reverse strand, counting down.
AGGATTAAATTATTATTATTATTATTATTATTATTATTATTATTATTATTATTATTATTATTTTAAATTAGGGATTCATTAGGGACTTAGGCACTAGGTATTATTTTAAATTACTTACTAATGTTACTATTTATTTAAAATGCATTTTTCTGTTAATGTTGAGTCATAGAGAGTGACAAGAACATGAATACTGCCATTAACTCATTTGTTGCAGTTAGCAATGATTGCATGAACTAGTTAATGGACCTGGACATGTACAGCACACATATTCTAATTCTGCTTCTGCACCTCATAACTTTTTAGAAATTTAACGTTAAACAATGTCTGAAAACCTAAACTAACACGATTATTTCAATGAACTAAAACTCACAATCTTTGTTATCTTTAGATCCTCCCATACTGGACCCGGTCTTCCAGGACATGCGCTCCAGGAACTATCAGATGGTGACCCTGAGGTGTGCGGTGCTGCGGTCAAGCCCGCCTCGCCTGACAGACATCCGCTGGTTCCGCAATGGCGATTTCATCCGCATGCCCATGCCGGACCTGAAGGAGACGCCGGAGCTGAAGTTCAAGCTGGAACCCACCAACAATGGCTCTTATGAGTGCCGAGTCAGCAACAGCGCAGGGACGTCGACGTGCACGTTTAATGTCTCTGGTGAGTGAACAGACATGAGACAAAAGTTTCTGCATTTGTGGAGAAGAATCGACATCTGTTGATCAATCTATATATCGTATATTTCAGGGGTGCTCAGTACGTCGATCGCGATCTACCAGTCGATCACGAAGGTAGTATTGGTAGATCGCATGACATAATAAAAAATAGACGTCAGCCTATCATCCATCCCGTCACTTGATTGACATACAGCGCAGCCAGTCAGATGACAACTGAAATTTTCTGACATTTAGGTCAGCGCGCATGCGCAAACTACGGCGCTAAGTGCAGCAAAACTAACAAGCTAGTCAGCCAGTTACCTCCAAATTTTAAGCCCTCGCTTTCTTTTTAAACTAAAGAAATGTTCATACAGAATGGAAGGTGGACTTTTTCCACTCAGGAAATGTCTTGTTTTGAAGAAAAAATACAAAAAAATCTCCACGTTTATTTCCACGAAAATACAAAGAAAATAGCTGGCTAACACACTTGTTTCAACCAACTGCTAATAGAAGAGAGGTAAGAAAACTGTTCGCTCCCCAGCTCTCAAGCACTGACTGATTGACCACTGAATGTAAACAAGGAAATCTAGCGGCTCTAAGCGCTCTTAAAGGGGAAGTACACCTTTTAACAACATATACAAAATCACATAAAAACATGAATTCCAATAGACTTTTAACCTTTTTAACCATTATATAAAGTTACTTATTATGAATTTTCCTAACCATAAACTGTACTTGTATATATACCATTTTTGTAGTGGGTAGATTATTTTGACGTGGTCAATTTTTAAGGGATTAATAAAGTATTCTGTCTGTCTGTCTATCTGTCATTTTATAAGTAGCTCGCATGCTGAAAACGTGTGAGCACTCCTGGTATATTTATGTTCTAGTTGTCTTCTTTAGTATGATTTTATCAGTCTCATTTTGCCCTCATGCCTCGCCTATCCCTCAGCACAACCCTACAATGCAGAGTTCTACTTCGACACACCCAACCCGGTCCGGATCCTGAAAGCAAACAACTATTCCTACAACCTGCAGTGGACACAGAAAGATCCCGAGGCCACAGATCGTATCATAGGCTACTGGGTCGTCGTCCTAAAGGTACGGCACTCACAAGCCTCATGCACAGCTCAAAGCCAATACACATGCACACACACACACACACACACAGGCGTATGTATTGCTCACATGGGTGAACACACACTTTCATGTATGGCCTCTGGTATATACATAAGGCTTGGCAAACAGGAAGTCACTGACTTTGTTTAACAAATACTCATAAGACTGACATTGATCAGCGTGGCTTAGACCAAGACAAACTTTGGTCCCCTGCTTTTGCTTGCCAGTTTGGTATCACCTTGACTGAACAGGCTCATAACTTACACTGACAAGTACACACATACGTACAAGTCCGCATGTAGTGAAGTGTGTATGTTAAGTCAACATGGGGCTTCATGAGCTTGGAGGGTGCCAGGTGTGTTTAGTCAATCAATAGAGACCTGAACTGAATTACAACAGGCCACAACCACCTCTCCTCTTCTCTC
>JBBMOC010000001.1:17905795-17956489 GCA_037975185.1 Centropyge bicolor | reverse complement strand
TCTCTCCTCTCCTCTCCTCTCCTCCCCTCTCACCTCCTCTCCTTTCTCTCCTTTCCTCTCTTCATTCTGATGTAATTCTTACCCAGATTTCCAGTTCTCATGCATTGAGAATTTTGTTGTTTCCATGAAGACACTGCTTCACTGCTGTTCACAGTTAACATGGTTCTCTTGGAGTGATAGCATCTCAGAATGCTTTCAGTAAAACAAAGTGAACAGAAAAGAGAGCCAACACAAACGAAACTCTTATTATTCAGCAATGTAAGTAAAGCGCTACATTTTCTTTCTTTTTTTAACTTTCTTTCATTTTTTATTTGTGTTCTTATAATCTCATTTTTACCCATATTTTGTTTAGACATACAAACGTATTAATATCTCCTGTCAATGTCAATATGTCATTATCAAAAATAATTACAGACTGACCGTCAGATTCTTTTAAATCAACCTCAACCATTCATCAGTTTTTCCTCCTTTCACCTCTTATATTACCTCCTCTCTTCTTGTTACTCCCTTTTCATCAATAGCCATCCCGTCCCCTTCAGTAGTCCTCTCACATCACTCAGCTTTATCAAACACAGGCTTCATTTTCCACTTCTCAGTGTCCACAGATATGAAGATGAGTGGGCAGCTCTAAAGAGCCCCGTTAGAGGGCTGCACCTGTGCTCACAGAACTAATGTTACAATGACTCTCGCCAAAACTTTCCACATACAATTACTTCACTGCCACAGCAAGGTTTTTTAGTATTGAGTGCCAGACAGACAATAATGTTTTCACTTCTGAAGATGCAACCACAACTTAACAAGACCGGGCGTATGCTGCCAACGTGTCCCATTTCAGCCAGAAATCAGTGCAGACAACTCAGAGAGAGGGATTTTTAATGGTATTTTCATGTTTCATCTTGTCCTCAAAGGATTGACTTTGCATTGACGTGACTTCATTTTCACAACACTGTGAGGAGTGTTAGATTAGACTTGCGATCACAAACTTGAATTTAGATTAACATGTACTGGAATAACCTCTTAAACCTCGACGCTCGTTATCCTCATGTAGATTCAAAGGAGATTTCGTGTATACATTTTTAAATGACGCAAGTAACATGTACATGAAGCTGTCCCGTTGCAAATATAGTGTCTACAAAACCTGCAGCATTACTTCTTACCTGAGCAAAATCCCTCCTCACAGTGCTGGAGAATCTCTCAGCGGGCCCCTGATCTGAAGTTGGGAGCCTCTGTCCAATATAGGAGAGCAACCTCAGGCCACCTTCTTGTTTTGTTTCAAACATCTATTCATAGATTACTGGCCTTGAGTCAGAAGACAGATAATAGTGAATTATACACAACTGGCTGGGGGTTGTGTGTATGTTTTCGTGTGTGTGTGTGTGTGTGTGTGTGACACTGAAACAGAGGGAGTGCAGGGTCTGCCAGCTTGCTTTTGTGCGGATGAATAGCTAATTCTCCTGCTACTTTAAGACTTGGCAGCCTACCTCATTAAGTAAGACTCTACAGGGACACAGACAATGAGCGCTGGCCTTCCTAAGATGCACATTTGATTGCATGCCTTAGCTGTATGAAAACTCTGGCTCTACCTTTCTCTTGTTCTCTTTACTTTTGTCCTCTGTCCTTGTGTCTGTGTGTCTCTCTCGTCATCACGCACAGCATCTATTCTGTTTCTTTTCCCCCAGTTTCTTTGCCATCTCTCAGCCGTCTTTGCTTCCATTTGTGCTCCCTCTCTCCCTCCCTCCTGCTCCGCCTCTCCCCTTTCTGCCTCTGAGGTAGCGTGTTATAAGTGCAGACTTAATGGCATTTAATGCTGGCTGAACCGTGGCAACTGAAATAGCACTGATAAATAGTGGCTGCGAGTTGTTATGCTGACAGTGTTAAAATAATGAGTTGCATTAAGTGGCAGTTTAGGACTTCTTAAATGTTGATAAAGTTTAATTTAATTTCTGTGATTTTTTTTACCTGCGTGTTTTTATGTGTGCATTAGAAGGCGGCCAGAAAAGGGACCGGGGGAGTGAGAGGAAAGCAGAGGGTGAGAGGGAGCGAGAAAGTGAATGGAAGGGTGCGAAAGAGAGAAATAAGATGCAAATTAAAGAAAAACAGCAAATCTCACTGGTCCTCTCGACTATTAAATAGAGTAAGAGAACATTCAATGTAATACCGTCTCAATTTCACAACCCATCTATTCCTGCAACACTTTCTCCAGCTCATCCTCTTAACGCCTTGACAGTCTATCTTTTTAACACATACAAAATGATGTAGCGGCTCTCGGGGGAGACGTGCAGACATAGAGGGGAATAAAAGAGGACTCAGATCAGTTCATATAGAGCAGTGCTCTTCGTTCTAAGTCTGAGCGCGTGGCTATAATGTTTGCGTCCATTTGATTAAACTTTTGCATTTGAGTTGAGTAATTTGTTGTTTCTCATGTGAGTTTGTGTATGTATACGTAAACGGTCTTGAATTAATTTGTATTCACCTGTATTTCCATCCTATGTGTGTGTGTGTGTGTGTGTGTGTGTGTGTGTGGCAGGCATGCTCCATGACTCATGACCAGGCTGTGAAATCCCTGTTTACACTTCTTAATTTAGTTTGGTTCTCCCTGCAGGGGGTTTCCCTGTGTAGAAATGAACAGAGTTGACAGGCCCTCGTTGTTTCATCAAGCTGTCCTCACACCACCACCCTGCACCCCTACGGCTTCTTGAATCAGTACTTTGGTTTGCGAGAGATAATTCATATGTGATAATTTAACCTTTTTGCATGGAGAGAGACAGGTGCACTGAACCTTTTGTAACTCATTTCAGACTGGCATAGGCAGATCAGAGTTGTAATTATTGCAGCACTCTATCATGTAAATATCCGGTTGGACTCAGGTTTACTTTGAAAATCTAACCAGTGAAATCTGTGTGGAAAATTTTGCTCTAAAAAGCGGCTGCAGATTTGTTCTCATATATTAGGGAAGGTTGTGTATAAGGGAATTTTGGTAACTTGTCCCCTGTAGAAAACTCATCAAAACATTGGGTCAATTAGTTTCAGTGGATCAGTTTATATTTCAGGAAATTGCAGTAGCTTGTGTTGCAGTAGCTAATAATACATTTGATTTATTAACCACAGTTAAGAGGTTGTTTAAGGATCACTGCAACATGAACTGCCGTATTTATACAGTTTTACCTCATCACTTAACGAGTAACTGCTGCTAAAATTATGGCCTTTGTGTTTTGGAATTGTCTTGTCAGAGCTCGCTGTTGATGCACATTGTTGCATCTTTCAACAATAAGAAATAGGTTCTGTTTGTGTTTTGTACTCAGTGTGTTACGACATAAACTTGAGATCCCGATGCAGACATATAAACCTTATGTTCACGCAGCATGTACGACAGCAAAATGCTATCATTCTCTACACGTACTGTAAAGTGCAGAGACACTCACCCAAATTTCTCACTGCATCTTCAGTTTGTATTCTTCATCAGTATTGTACCTTCCTTGTCCTTCTTTTCCTCCCTCTTCACACCTTCCTCCTCCTGTCTCTAAATCTTTCCACCTCATCTCTGTATCGACCACTTATGTGCCTGCAGCAATGGAGTTTGTGCTTCGTGGAAGTTGCGCAGCCACCACTGGACCTGGCTTCACATCATAACTATGCCCAGTTTCTTTCTGTACACGGTCACGCAAACACACATCCTACATTATCATATATATGAGAAATTACAAATATTCATGATGAATTAGAGTTGTACATTAAATCAAATATATGAATAATTAATGTACATATGCAGATATACGCCTATATTCACACATATAGGCCAAAAAGAGAGCGTATAGGCCTGTACAAGCACACTCTTACATACAGGCACAGTACACACATGCACAACTGATGACTTGTTCACACACACCCAGTGTCAGTGAAGTGCCGGATCAGTCATGAAAGAGATCCATTAATAGAGGATAATAGAAAAATTAACCCTATGCGCCGTAGTGTTTGAAGAGGCTGCCTCCTCTCACGCTGTCAATCCAAATTTCTCACACACACACACACACACACACACACACACACACACACACACACACATATTTGACTTGTTTCATTATCCCAATGGGGACACATCTGTCACATCTAAATGCCTAAGCCTAACCTTACCTAATTGTAACCCGAAGACCAAGTCTTAGCCCTCAACAAACAGTCTGGACTCATGGGGACCTCAATTCTGTCCCCTCAGTGACAGGATGTCCCCATGGGTTGATGTGTAGTAAAGTCCCCACCAAGATATATAAACAAGCACACACACACACACACACACACACACACACACACACACACACACACACACACACACACACACACGTCACTCTGTGTCTGTGTTTCTGTGTCATGGCTGCTCCTCCGCTCTCACCCTCTTTCACACATTCTTTGTCTTGTTGTCTCTTTGTTGACAGTCTGATGGAGACACTGCCAAAACATTCTCTGGCTGAAAACCCTGAAAGCGTGCAACACACACACACACACACACACACACACACACACACACACACACACATGTCAATAGAGGTATATGGACTTCCGTATCAGTCAATCAACCAACCACCTGTCTGCCTCTTTAAATATGTCAGTCAGTCACTCTGGTCACTTTGACTGTCTCCCTCTGTTGGTCCTTTCTCTACAACCTGTATATCTTTCTAACCCTCCTCATGTCCCTTTCCCTGTTACTTAGGCTCAACTGCACACACACACATATACAAAGATACACACAGTCCATTGGCCTAGTGAGGGAGGCAGACAGAGATAGAGGCCGGGAGACAGATTTTTTTTTTTTTTGTACCTGCAGTGGGAGCAGCTGAATTCTTCCGAGTCACACTTCAGCACCTCATTGATCCAGCGTCTGTTTTCAGGTCCACATAGTGAGTGTGTGCGTGTGTGTGTGTGTTAGCGCATGCTTTCAGTCTAGTTCATTTTCTCTGTCGTCCATCTCCCACACACTGTAAAAAGGACAAAATCAAGTGTGTACACGTATTTGTGTATTTGTGCGTGTGTGTGTGTGTAGACCCTGTCCACGAGTGAAAAAAGCACATTCAACTTACTTCTAAAGCCCCGACTCCTCAGCATTATTAACTCATCTCTCCCTGCTAATGCACACTCTATGCATATTACATGAGCATAGTTTTTCTTCTCTGCTATATTTCACATAATTATGCATATGCTGTATGAGCAGTGTGTAAATGTTTATACGGAGGAATGTGAGCATAAGATGGTGTTAAAAGGGCACAATACATTTTACTATATAACTGCCAACCGTGTAAAATATTATACACTGTATGATAATGTATGGGTTTATGTAGTCAGGTTTGGAGCTGAGCAAATCTCTTGGAATGTAAACATGCTGGAAGTCGACAGAGTTTCAGATGTCTTTGAGCTGTTAGCGGTTCCACCAAGATTCTTCTTCTCAGAGGTAAAAATATCCAATGATTAAATCCAAAAAATGAAACCGATTTGTGTATCACAACTTTATTCTTTCTTCTGTTCTCTCCCATTAATAATCTCATGAACCTCAAGATTTATCTGGTGACTCTTTGGAGGTTTGGAACCACCTTAGTTTGGGAACCCCTTGACAAAACTACCCTTATCAATAGTATCAGTGAAAACTAGCTCCATGTTGAACGATAGTGAATTGCTACTCACACACTGATGAATCATTAACAATCTAATAATGTCACATGTACACAATCATTTATTACTAATACATCAATGATAATATAAGTACATTTTGCTAAGTATGCTTAAGTATCAATGATTGAATGAAGTGCTTTTAGATTGTATGCACTGCATGTACATGTATTACATTGCATTGGAGGTTTTACTTAGATAAAGGATCTGATTTCTGGCACGTTGCCTATGACTCATCACTGTTTAAGAAATTGAAACCTCTAACCTTTTCTTGATGTGCTGTCTTGAATCAAAATGCTTTACTGCCTTTACATCAAAAGAGGCAGTGTCCCGTTCAACAACATCCTGCCGCTAAGTCCTTTGATAAGTCTCATCTTTCTGAATTATTTCCATTTAGTGATGTGATTTAGTGCAGATAAACCAAACATATCTAGATCACTCTATCTCATCCAGTGCAAGCAAACAAGAGTCATATATGCAAATACCAGGCCTTTAATGTCCTTTTAATGTCACTGTGAATTAGAGAAGAGGACATGTTATTTGTTGAGAGGAAATGAGGTTTATGTTTAGAAAAACCCTAATTTTGCCAGCATTGTGCAAGGATGTTCCCTGTCTGGCAAATAAGGGTAAAAAGTTGGAGCAGCTGACATAGAAACAGCCAGACTAGCAGTGAGAAAAGAAGATTTAACAGCCATTAGTGGCAGAGGGTCTGGTGAAGAAGGAACGATTTGATTCCAAGTATGTTGCCAGGCACAAACTTTCAGGGATCGGGGCTGTGGCTGCCATGTGGGACTCACACAATAATTGGAGTCATACCAAATTCTGTGCAGCCTGAGCGGGAGTCACCATGGTCTTGTCAATAGAAATGATCAGCTCAGAGTGGCTGAGTTTGAATTTGTTGTGGTGAGTAGACATCCGGTGGGAATAGCACAACTCAAGTTGAGTGTCAGAGGCCGGGAGGAAAGCTGATTTCACTGTGGCAATGTCAGAGCATGCAGTACTGTAGCAATTATAGAGGAAGTAATGGGATGCAACAGTGCCTGTATGACTTCCCAAACTGTTACTCTTTGGACTGGATGAGCTGAGTAGAAGTAGAGACACATTTTATATACATACACACACACACAGTTACACTGTAAAATGCAACAAATCAATCAACAAATGAAGTCATATTCATGGCTGTTATAAACTGTTCTAAATTCATGGTGCATATATGATGTGCTCAAACTCGTTACACTCTGATTGTCCACCATGTGAGAGCTCTGTACTGTAGACAATACACACACACACACACACTCACACAAGCACATATACACTCACACACTTCTGCTGCATGTATTACCTGATAATGGCATGCTGTGGGTGTACTCGGGTGTTATGGTGGAGTGGCTGACCTAATGCATTAGATTGAGCTCACTGTCAGGTCTTTAAGTAGCTGGGATCAGAGGCAGATACACAGCTAATGGATCCTTCTCTTCGTGGGTGGAATAACACAGCAATAGCTGTATTAACGGCGGTGCTAACAAAAAAACAACCCCTGACTTAACTTTTAAAAAATGAGGAGACAATTGGACTGGATAACATCTTATCTCGTCCATTTTCATTTTCATGCACGGCCAATCCACTTTATTTAATGCTGTTTGGGATTTCATTTTGGTAGGTTATACAATGCTTTTTTCAAATATGACTAAATGGGGAGAAAGGAAAGAAATGTGGCTTTAATTTCTACTATTACAGTAATATTTATTGAGCCAATGTTGTGGCAGTGGTGGGCAATAATACATTATGTTGGAAATCACACGGCTTACTTTGTACAATAACACTGGACCGACATCACCTGTGTATTTCTGAGAGCAGACCTTAGCCAGGAGACCACCTCTGTACTGGGACTAACGTCAAAACATTTCGCAAGAAGAGATTGTAGCGAATAATTTTTTTGACAGCTGCTTTGTCTTGTTGTGGTTAAAAGATGATAAAGAAAGTTTCTGCCATCTAAGATAGGTACAATGCAGGACCTAAGGTATGTTGACTGGCTATGTGCCCAATGCTGGCTGTATGCCCACATCCAATTCCATTTACAATAAAGGGAAATATGGGGAAACATGCACATACATGGAAAAGTAAAATAACATGATGACATGGCGATTAAGAGGGTGTATGGTGAGAAATTATTGTTGCCTCTACAACATAAAGCAAATATGTGTGCAGCACTGATCAGTGGTAGAAGTTTCAGTCACATTAAAGCAGGAGAAGTGTGAGCAGATCTTCAACCCCAGGTTTGACTTTGTTTGCCTGTTTACATAAAATTGTAGTCTATTAAAAGTGTAATACTGGAAAAGCAAAAAATCCTCCAGATGGAAGATGAGCTGAGGCTTTGTGTTGTTCCTGGTTTTCCCATCACTTGGTTGACTTCTGATTGGTGCAAGTCTTCCTATCTGGGCACATCAACATAAAGTGGTAGAGATGAGGGTAAGGATGGTCTGAGGAAAGGCGAAAAGATGTGGAAGGGATGCCTGGCGGTGCCTCCATGTGTGCTTCTCACCGTGTCTGATGGGCGAACTTGTGCATATTTGTGAGCATACATTTTAACGTCTTCCCTGATTGTTTGTATGTGTCTGTATGTTCACCTGTTCAAATCCAGAACAAGCAGAAGCTGATGACGAAGCACATAGACCTGAAGAAAAAAGAGCCAGAGAAGGGTGTGCTGATGTCCCACACCATATCAGACCTGAGGATCCCTCTGTCCTACGAGGTCCGACTGGCCCCCGTCACCACCTACAGCATCGGCGACTACGTCAGTCGCATCATACAGTACTCAGAACGTGAGTCTTATTGAAAACCATTTATCTATTTCTGAAGTCTTTTTGTGAACATACATAACATAAATAACACAAATTCATGGACTGTGCATATCTGAACATTAATCAGTATTATTTTCTTCCAGCTTACACCTACCCAAGACCTTCAGGTGAGACTTTCCACACAGCTACCATCCTTTGCTCATCCACGTTTCACAGTGCCAAACTTGTTATGACCCAATTGATGACAGGGTGGTGATGTTATAAAGGCATGTTGAATTTGGGTGCAAGCTAATTTAGCTTGTACGCTGCCAGCGATGTCAGCACAAGTTTGTCACAGCAGAGTTTGCCATGACCCAGCCTTGACCTTTATTAAATGGTGTTGTTAGGGAGGCGGGCAGGGTAACAGTAGGATGTGAGAAAGCAACTGATGGCTGGAAGCAGGCCCAGGACGTTCATCAGAGAGTGGCCATGAGTGGAAGAGATAGAGGCTGGTTAATGCATCGTGATTGGTTGTATTTTATTTGGGCTAAATGTTTGAAACTCAGGAGATGAAGCTATATTAAAACTATGGTCCATATCTCTTTACCATTTTCACACCAAAAATAGTGCTTATATACATAAACATTGGTAAACCTGTTAAAAAAAGGTGACTAACTTCTTTCCCATTGCCAGTTGATGAGTTTGTTTTCTTTTCTCATGTGTCAACGCATTGGAAAACAGGGAATAGTAGAAAGCAGCATTGAGGCCATTTACTTCAGTCTCTCTTTCAAACTGACTGAATGATGTCGCTGTTGCACACAAACCATAAAAAACAATAAATAATATTCAACATACATCAAAGCATGACACTAGGAAAAGGGGCAAACATTGTGAGTGAGAATTGATTGTCCACCCGGGTGTCATGTTTCCATCCCTGCTGATCGAAGTTGGAGCCAATAAATACCTGTGACTGCTGCAGTCATTCTACCATTTGGCCAGGAGTCGTGACAGATGAGTCATTTGAATGAATGAATGTTGATTGTACCCTTTTCTAATGAAGACAAAAGCCACATGTTAGTGGGTGTTAGTGGGTTTTTTGCCTGGTGTGAAAGGGGTATCTGTTCTCTGTCTGTCTGTCCCTTTTGCACTTTCCTGCTCTCTCCCTGCCTCTCGTCCTCTCTTTCGCCATCCCTCTCTCTTTTCAGTCAATTGCATCTTGTCTATTTTCTTCATTAAGAGATACGTAGCATTTTTCTGGCAGGAATGGCAGTTGGCTCCGCCAGGGTGAGGCAATTAAAACAACAGCAGATTGGAACAGACTGCGAGAACAACAGTGCAAATTGAAAGGAGCGCATGTAGTGGAGCAGGGTGTGAATAGTAATAGATTAGCTTCCTGAAACAAAGAAGCACACACGAGCTATCCTCATGGGGAGTGCCAGCCATATGCATCTGCAGCAGACTGTGCGAGTGTCCGGGAAGCCTTCACTGAATCTGTCAGCTTGGATGGTTCGCTATAGCTGTTGTTGTGCTCGCTTGCGTCGATTTTCATTTGTTTGGCGAGTCTCTGATAATGGCAGCGCTCTCCAGATAGGCTAATGAGGGTGACAACACCACGGAGAAAAGCCAGTCTATCTGACTTAACAAGAGACGTAAGCATCAATTGTCCTTCGTGGTGTGTGTGGCAAAATCAAAAAGTCTAAATTGACTCCAAAACATAAGAACATGCAATGAATCTCAAAGAAATTAGGAGATTTTTCTTTTTCATGTGGATACACGTGATCACAGCACAGATCTCCAAGCTTTGTTGTAAGAATGATACAAATTCAAATATGGGAACAGGTAGATTTGTGCATCTAAATTCAAGAGCGTCATTCAGGAAAAATGACTGTAAAAAGAAGTAACTATACCTATACCATTCACATCCCATACTAGGCCATGAATCTAAGTCTCTGCTCCCCCTCTTTAAAGAAGATATAGCTTTCTGCATTTATTTGTATTTTTTGTCTTATTTTTCTTTTTATTATGAGTAGTAGCATTTTTCTTACGGCCTGAAAAATATCAAGAAGCTCTTGATTCATATCAGGTGGCCAGCTGCAACATCATTGCTCCATTGATTGTTGCATTGATATACTGTATATATACTGTATGTGTAGTGTATGTATACAGAGATTCTTGAAATTAAACTATTTTACAAATCTCATACTTGAAATGCTCCTCGAATAAAGCCTAAGTAACCTCAGGGTTCAGCAGATCAACTCTTCTTCCTCTGATAATCGGTTTTCTGTTCTCTATAATATTTCCAGGCTGTGTAGCTTGTTTTGTCAGAAATCTTATATCTTACACTAAAACCTTTGATATAGGTGTTTTTTATGAAGTTTTTTTTTTTTTTTTTTTTTTTCATTTTCAGGAGTTGACATAGTCAGACCTAATCATAGCCACCTTTAACATTTTTCCGCATGTGGGAGTCATACTTCAGAATATGCATAATCTGTGAAATCCACTTCAAGTTTTACTTTATATACCGGGCCTCCTACATTGTGAGCAGCACTTTGTCAGTAATTGCCTGGCTGTCTGATCTTCACATTTGAAATGCATACTGCAGAGGTTATTATAAAGCTATACTGTTGCCATTAATTTCCTGGTAAAAGTAGGTAGGGAAAAAAAGCACTAGGTTATGTCACCTGTGGTTTGTAATGTGACCTGCTGACATGCCACTGATCTAATATGTTTTACTCCCTTTTTGCCCCCACACACATATGCATCGCAGACCATGTGTGCGGTTTCGAGGATGAGCGGATCTGTGGTTTCTCTCAAGACCGGAGCGACGTCTTTGACTGGACGAGGCAGAATCACCTGACCCAGAATCCCAAGCGGTCTGCCAATACCGGGCCCGAGACTGACCGCAGCGGGACGAAAGAGGGTGAGGAATCGTTTTATGTACAGCAACAACAGAAATGTAGTTAAACATTGTAAGAAAAAAGATAAAAATTTGTGTCCATGCTGTGAAAATTAGAGTGTTGTCTTGTTGGTTTCAGGGTACTACATGTACATCGAAGCATCACGGCCACGTGTACAGGGCGACAAGGCTCGTCTGCTTTCTCCGCTTTTTAATGTGACCTCGGTCAGGGGCCCCAAGGGCTCCGGCAGGGTCCCATACTGCGTCTCCTTCTACTACCACATGAAGGGGAAACATATTGGTGAGTCCTCATAAACATACACACTTTGTCTTCTACCACACGAGAGCATCCCGAGAAACGCAATGACATGAGAAACAGTGGGCATCATGCTGACATTCGATGCTATCGGGGTCCTCCTATTGCTGGGCTTTTGTCAACAGCTGAACTCTGTGCTTGACCCTGACTTGTAGAGCTTGTCAGATGTAACATCATAGGTGTGTGTGTGTGTGTGTGTGTGTGAGAGAGGGAGTGAGGGGGAATAGGGTGGGGTGTTGCCAAAGTTCTGTTTGTATGTTTCAGCTTGTGCCTCGGTGTGTGCCTTTGTGTGTGTTTGAAGGTGTTTGAAGGGGGCAGTGGGTGTGTGATTTATTGCAGTGGCAAGACACAATCAGTCATTTGGGGGAGCTGTTCATCATAATATGCTCCGTCACACAGCAAGAATGCATGCATCTTGTAGCCTACACACCTGCACACGCTTTGACACACACCCACATGCATACTGTACACACAGGCATGTTTCCCACCAAAAAAAAAAACATGGAGTAAAACTTGCAAATATATGAGGGCATAGCCATAGTTATACACACACACACACATTGATTTATGTGTTCATAGCCCAAGTATACAGACTTCACTGTAACATTTGTTACATTCTGACCTGCCTTGTCTCCTAAGGATGTTGTAGTGTATAGAAGGGCACAGTGTTTGGGTGAGAGTGTGTGTGTTTGTGCGCGCATGTGTGTACAGATATGATTATGCAGTAAAGATGTGTATTTATCTGCATGAATGAGAGAAAATGTGTGTTTTTTAGATGTGTTGATTTATATGTTATAGAGTGCCTTACTCATTTGCTTCACTGTGGCTCTAAGGATGGCAGCAGTTTGCTGATTGGTTCACCACTTGAACTGAAACATCTTGACTAATGTCAAAATCATGGTGCCCAGAGGATGAATCCTGCTGATGTTAGTGATCACCTGACTTTTTCTCTAGCACAATCACAAGGATTTGTGGTTCTGAGGGAAATATCTTGACAACTGTCAGATGGATCATGAAATCTATAACAGATATTCATGGTTCTAGATGACAAACTATATAATGACTTTGGCTATTCACTGACGCTATGATACATTTCTACATGATGGACTGGCACAGAATTTAATGAAGATGGTGCACAAATGATCTATCTTGCTGACTTGGTGGACCTGGTGATCCTCTGGTGCCACCATGAGATTCACTTTTTAGTTCTTTATTGAAATATCTCTAACTATTCATTGATTACTGTAAAATTTGGTACAGACCTTCATGGTCCCCAAAGGAGGAAGTGTAATAACTTTGATGTCTCGGCTTTTTATCTTGTTTATGTTCAGTACTTTGGATTCTGGAAGACTACTACATTCCCATCAGCCTCAGCTGTACTTTGTGTTTACTGCTAATTAGCAAATATTAGCATCCTAACACACTAACATTGTTAACATGATAAACATTACACCTGCTGAACATCAACAGGCTAACATGTACGAGTGTCAGCCTGCCAATGTGGACGTTTAACTCAAGAACACTCGCACTCACAGAGCCACTAACATGACAATAGACTCAAAGTTTCATTCCATTGGCTGACTGCTTCTTCTCCCCAGGTTTGTTTGCTTTTCTCACAAATTTCACTACCTTCACATCCTCGCCGCAATTGATTGCAGCCCTGATTAGAGCGTGGAGTGCCTAATCAGTATTCAGTAATAAATCAAACGCAGTGAAAAGAGGAATGCAACCATCTCACCGGCAGGCAGGGAGTGACACTGTTCAGTGAGACTGTCGACATAGACAGATTTGCAAATGCAAACCCACACGAGTGCACAGAACCATAAACACACACAGTCGCATGGTAATGTCCAGATGTATTGATTCGTTTCATTTCATTTCATTTCTCTGATTTTATAACATAGCTCGAGCACACGGCTATGATACAGCCACTGCGGGCTGAAATAACGTTACAGCTCTATGAAATGGCAGTATATTATTTTATATTGACCATGAAATAAATTACTCTGTGTAGTGATGAGGGATGGTCCACTAACCTCCCTTTGGTTGCTACAGAGTGCTGAACACACTGAGATTCAACATTTAACTCTCTCCTAACCTTTTAGCCATTTTAGGTTAATTGTTTTGTTTGTTCCCCATTTAACAATGTCAGTTTCAGCACACAAGCTCAGACCACAATTTTTAAGACTCTGCTTTCACACTAATGTTTCCAGGTGATTTTAGTCCAGACCTAAAGTAAACCTGCTGATGACTGACAGGCTATTCAGCCTTTGTTCAGCCTCCTCCTGCACTCATTCGTGGCCCATATTGTAAACAGCCAGATTCACAATAGTTGTTCTAATTTACATATTTTCCTGTTACTGTTGTCAGGCAACCAAACAAGTGTAAAGTAATAAGTGTAAAGTAATCACGTCTTATAGATTACATACACTACTTGATCACAGACAAGGTTTGAGGTGAGAGCAAGACGAGGAACACTTACTGAGCCAATGTGAGATCTGTGAATTTTTGAATTCTTATCCCCAGTTAATGGTGAGAAATCAGCTATCGTAGCCTTTCTTCCTTTACAACCTTCTAACCGTTCTTTTTTAAATAATTTGGTTAAATGTGTGACTCGTTTATCTGTGGTATACCAGCAGCCCAACGACTTCATTCCCCTTGCTCTTTCTCACTACTCTTACAACAGATGCCTGCACGTTACAGCTAAAAGCACTTTATTAGAAATCTGTAGTGGATACTACTGCAATTACTTGGAGATGTTAAAACAGAGTTTGGACTCTAAGAAGGCTTCATTGTTCCTGTGTGGACTGAACACTGAATGTTAAAGGGAGCAATTCAACTGAAGCACTGCAGCCATTTATTATATCTGACGTAATATATGTTGTAGTAATTGTTTTGTTGTATATGTGAAACATTTTGATTATTCTGGTAATAAAATGAAATCAATCAATCTGTCAATCAGAATTTAAATTGTGCATTTGGTCCGAGATCTTGAAGCAACGAGACAACACTACATCAGTCGCACAGCATTTGCTCACAAGCAGCACAGTCTGTTACCAGTTACGACCAGCTCTGCCACAAGCCCTCCCTCAATTTACTCTGTTGTTCCCCCAGTCTGTTCCAATCTGTTGTCACTTTAATTGCCTTACCTTGGCAGATCTCACACTCCTGCCAGGGAGACACAGTGTGACTCTTAATGACGAAAAGAGACAAGATGAGGATAAGACAGAGGGGGTCAGCGAGAGGAGAGATGAGACGAGGGGAGCGAGGGGAGGACGGGGATCGGCCAGCCTTGGAAAGATAAAAAGGAGGGTTAATGAAGAGAGTGAGGGAGGATGGTGGGAAGAAAAGAGACGGACTGAGGAAAATGAAGTGCGACAAGAAAACAAGCACGAGGAGGCATGGAAGGGAGGTAGAAGAGGCTGGAAGAGAGAGCTGCAGGAGAGGCCATCAACTCATTAACGGTCAGAGGTAGCGAGATGCAAGAGGCAGTGCTTTACGCTGAAGTACTGCAACTAGTTTTAATGTACTCCACTATATAGTGTTAAAGCACCGTAAAGTGTTAAAAGGGCCGTATGTGTGGAAAGCCTTTCGCTTCTTTGACACAAACGCAGTTTTTAGAAATGCTGTTGCTCTTTTCCCGACCCACATATGCACATTAGCGACTCTGTAATCATATGGTTATATGAATATAAAACAGCTAAAAGAGTCTTTTGAGGGTGTTGCAAAAAAGCTCTTCGACTAGTTTGGATTTTCGGTGCGAAATAGGCCGACGCTGCAAATACAGACCTCCCCATGTGATGCGCTTTGCTGTTCACCTTAATGTGTTTCTCTTTGGGCTCGCTGGCAGCAACAATAAACAACATTTAATTAGTTTTGTTTGGCATTGGGTCGTATTTTAGACTGGCTCAGGTTTGCAGAGTGCCACTGGCAAGCTTACTTGGAATCGCTGGATTATTTTTACTTCAGAGTGATGGAAAACAAATTAGAGTTTGAGGTTATTTAAGTATTGTACCTTTGTATGCTGTTTTGGATTACGCTTTCATTAAGTGAGACTTTTAATTAGTTTGCAGTATGAATGAGCATGGCCTTTGACATAGCACATGATGTTATTACATACTTCCTTTATGAGACACTACTTACTGTTTAAAAAGTATCTTCCTCTAACTTTTTAGGTTTGCATTCTCATCTTCAGGAAAACATTAGGTTCACCTTGGTGTATTGCAAGGCTTGATTAAAGAAGGATTTAGCTAAGCCCTAGATTTGTCCCTTTTCTCATGCTCCTGAATGGATATTTACCCAGAACTTTGAAAAACATGCTTCGGCTTGTTGTTATTTGGTGGAAGAGCATGGAAAGTAAATGTCAGATTTAAATCAGGATGAAGGATACCTACAGGAAGGAGAAACACATTTGAATATAAGAAATCTTTAATTCCATCCTCTGTCATCTTACTAAAACAAATGACTCATTTATCATTTATATCTCATGTATTTCAATCCAGTGCAGGAAGTACTTAAGTGTATGGATATGTCCCTTTGTCTTGTTTTAATTTTTCATTTTACTCTATGTGCTTGGCTTTGAAGCCAATGCAGAATTTCCACACGACTGGACAATAAAGATGCCTATTCTAGGTTTGGCGCTGAGGTGAACCAGCAGCAGGAGTGGAGACACACAGGATGTGAACTCTATTTAGCCGCAGATGAGGGACAGAGGGAGGAGAGCTCCGATGCGGGCTTACCTTTAATTATCAAAAAAGGCATTTGAGTTTGAGTATAGCGGTGTGTGTAGTTCTGTGTGTGTGTGTGTGTGGCTGTGTATCTGTCGTCTTCGCTCATGATTCTACAGACAAGTAGCCCTGATAGAGCTGTGCCTTCTCCTCTGCCTCTCTGACACTCTTACCAACACACTCTGCTTTACCTCAGTCCAATCAATAGACTGCTTATCAGGGTCCTTGTCCCTCTGTTGGCTGTGTGTGTGTATGTGTGTGAGTGTGTGTGTGTGTGTGTGTGTAGGTGGCAAGACTGCAGAGAGATAGGAACAGAGAGAGGGAATGGGTGGCGAGTGAGGAAGGAGCCGACAAGGTCCAGATATGTGGAGGTAGAATGAGAGAGTAGGCTGAGCAGGTGAGAGTGGGCTGCACCGGCCAGTGTTTCTCCACATTATACAACTATACAACTGTTTCTCTGTGCCGCAAACAGACATCCTCTACACGTTATCTTCCCTGTTTGCCCCCATAAACAGCGCGCCTCCCCTTGACACACCTCTCTTGTGATGGAGCAGGAAGTTAATTACTGCCAGCTGGCTCTGCTGCTTATTTCAAGGTTTGAAGAACATGAGCTCACAGAGACACACACGCACACAACAGAATGACAAACATTTGTGCACAAACACGCAACCACATGCACACTTTATGTGCACACGCCCACACACATATATACAGTATATAACACACAGATACCGTGGCCCCTGTCTGCGTATTTGTTTAAGAGACTGGTGGTTGGTTAATGTTCCAATTAGGAGCTGGCTGGGGATCATTAAGAAGATGAATGATTCTCGTACACCTTAGAGACCCGAGAGATGTGTGTGTGTGTGGGGGGGGGCATTCGGACCACTTACTTCCTTATAGCTCGATGGTGTCATTCTCTCGAGCTTGTTTTTCAGGATTGAGGACAATTGATTTTTATGTCATGTTTCTACAGGAGTTACAAATGTTTTCAGGATTTAAAGCAAACGTCACGTGGCAGTGGAGTCTACACTGTAGATTAAGGGGAAAGAGAATTAATCAGAAAAGGACAATTTATCAACAGGTTGTTCTTTCAGGTCTTGCAACCTCTCTCAGTCTCCTCTCCATCATTACCTATGTCTTACTTTTTCTCGTCCTCCCTCCTTACTTCCTCTGACTTTCCAGCGTAAAGTTCAGGACATAGCACCACTCATCCAAAAGGGCTTTGCACATTTAATTTTCACCGAAATGTCATCCACATACAATATCTTGACCTTTCACCCTAATATATAAAAATGTAATGCATCTGTTTCCACTTCCTATATAAATCAGGTGAGTCTGTAGCACAGCTGTGTTTCTGCCTATAGAAATAAAGACTCTTCTGTTGTTAAGAGTATGGTCACCTAGCTTTTGTGAGAAAAATCCTCATTTTTTTATATGGCGTTTAATGTCGACAACTTGACAGCAGCTAGATATTCAGAGATGTTGGATGACTGAATTTATGCCAGTGACAATCACTCAGAACAGAGCTCGCTCCGTTTTATGGCCCCTTGTTGCTGGGCTGTAAAACAAGGAGCAGTTTCATTGGGATGAAGGCAGCCGTTACAATCAATAGCTTCTGTTTCTCTCGCGACTGTAAACAATCAATTACATTTTTGCAAGTGCGCTGGGATCTATCATTAGTTGTGCCACTTGCCTTATTGTACTTGATGAAACACACATGGTTTTTAGGATTCAAACCAATAGGAGTGAGGCTGATCTCAACTGACTTGACAGATCGTATTTACGTCATTCAATATGTGCTCCGCTCTGACTGTCAAGACTAAAACATATGTCTGTGTTGGTGGAAATAAGTCAATTATGTGTGGGTCGTTATGTTTAAAATGTTTCGCCTTCAGATTTCAATAATCTTACGGTCTTTTCCGAGCTCAGCCTAACTCAGTATTCAGTCTTTGCATATTGACAGCTCACTGACAGTTTCTAATGATCTCTACTGTCTCTGTGTGTGTGTGTGTGTTTCACAGGCACACTCAATGTGCTCCTGAGAGTGAGAAGCATCGCCTCCGTGGACTCGGTGGTGTGGACCAAGTCTGGTCATCAGGGCCCCGACTGGAAGAAAGCATTCTTCGACATCAGCCCCAGCGGACCCTTCCAGGTAATGGCTTGGCGATTACTCTTCCTTCAGACAAAGGCAATCATAAAAACAAACAATACAGCAGTGAAGACACAGCTTGAACTCTTAACACAATATCTATAAGATGTCAACAGAACAGAGGTTGGAACCTAAGAGCTTGTGCTTCTTAAAGAAAATCGTAACGCTCTCCCGCCCCCTGCAGCCGCATTAAGCAGCTGAGATGTGTTGCATAACTCGACCTAAATGTACGACCCGGTCATCTGTTGAGAACGTATGCATGTAGTGTGCTCTGTGCTGTTTGCTTGATGTCTTGAGAGCTCAACCTTGGAACTGAAATCAGCCTCCAGCGCTTGCCTCTTGAGGGTTAATTTTCTCTGCGTGCCGACACCATTGTCAGGTCTGCTTTGGCTTTTGCTCTAAGAAGAAGAGAAAAGAAAAAAGAAAAAAAAAGATATTATTGCTACTGTGTTCACTGTATTCCTGTTATTTCTGTCATCTGAGACATTTCCTCTGCTGCAGCTGTTTCTTCTCCACTGTGTCTTTCCCCATGAGGACGGCTTCCACTGCAGCCTGGATAGATTGGGAGGGGGGATGTTGTCATCTGATAGCTCTTAGGAATCAAGGAAATTCCTCCAAGAATTGAGCTTGAAACTCCTGCTTGAAATTTGATGAATTTTTCACAGGGAATTCTTCACAGTGACATTTAAAGCTCCAGAAGAGGACGTCATCAAATTTTAGGTTTTACTCTTGAGCTCCCACAATCATTGCCACCTTGTATGTGGCAAACTCAGAGTCAACACACATTTGCATCCCGTTTGGTTATAGTGCACCCTGTGAACACCTGAGCCACCACAGCTAATCATGGCCTCCAAATGTAAACGACGAGAGAGCTTGCCCACTGAAATCAATATAAAATCACATTAGTATTTATCAAGCCGCACAAATTTGTACTAATGAAGGCGATGAAAAACCTGATAAATATAAATTAACCCCAAGCTTTTATATGAGAGGCCGGGGTGCATTTTTCATGTATTAAACAAACGTGGGTACAGCATTTTGACATTTGGGTTCTGAGGGGAGTATTGATAAATGAGAGCCTTTGAGTGAACATTCAGCTCATTTTCTGCTGAATGTCAGCAGCAGGCCTATCCACACAGTAACCAGAGGATTATTCGCTTCGTCAAAGAATGTGCTGATCTCAGGGAGGAGAATGAGGTTTTCACACCGATTCAAAAGAGTCCAAATAGCGTGTGTATGTAGCTGCCCGCTGTCATGAGAAAGAGCAAATACAATAACTTGTGAAATCACTCCAGCTGCATCAACGTCAATACTGAATTTATGAAAGAGATCAGCCAAATGAGACCAATCCAAATTAAATACAGTTTCTTAGTGATAACACAGTAGTCTGCGATAATATCAGTAACATTTTCAGAAAAGAATATCTCCAAGCTAAAATTGAGGTTTTCTGAGTTGCTCTTTAAGAAGTGATTTGTAATTACAGCTGTTGAAAAAAAAAAAACAGGAGTGATCCTAATCATTTCTACTCAAAGAGATATACAGGTGTTGGAGTGAAAAGGAAAGAAGAACAGCTCTCATATCAGATCAGCATCAACCAAAATTAGAATCACTGATGTTTCCGAGGAGGGAGGGTGTGTTTACTAGAGTTTATATTCAGGCATGAAATACAGTTTGAATATGCAGGTGCACTGTGGGACCCAAGAGTCATATTTGACTTTCTGTTACTAGTGTATTTGCTTACTAATGTCTCCTCCCTTCATTAGAAACCGTTTCTCATGTCTAAAGCTCAAATTAAGCTCAGCGGGTACAGGCCTCTCTACTTTGAGCCGCACGATAATTTCTCCTTGATTAAGTTCACCAGAAGTTTAAAGTTTAAGTTTAGTGTCCACATTCAGTCATTAGTGGGAGAGAAATGGTCTGGGAGCCATAACAGAGGAAGCGGCTGTGTTTGAGGACTGTCTGTTGACACATCATCGAGGTCCCTTTGGCTCTTTGGCAGCTGTGCTCGCAGTCAGCTCTTCCCTGTTGGGATGTGGCCGAGTAAACTAGATGACTCAGTCCTCCTTTCTGACTGGACACGATGCTTCCCCTCTCACTCGTTTTCTCCAGCCTTTTTCGCTCACTGTGCCTATTTGTGCGTGTACCTCAGTAAGTTTACAACCCTGCAAAAAAAAACAAAAAAAAAACAGCAAGGGTGAAAGATGATGGTTTGGTTTAGCGTGCCCCTTTCCTCCAGTGTGTTTTTCTCGATCTCTTCCTGTTGCCATTTTTTTTTTTCTCTTTCTCCTTATCTCTCTCTGTGCTGGGACATGCGGACCAGCTGGGTCGATTCTCGCCCTGGTTCGCCTCACACCCTCCTGTCTCAAGGCTGATGACTAATGTCTCTAAAATCAGCGCTCACAGGAAAGAATCTTCAACTAACCAACTCTTATATCAGTGCTGTCTTTACAAACAAATAGATTTATGTGCATCAGCGCTGTGTGAAATTCAGACACATGCACACATACAGACAAACTCTTTTTTTTTTTAAGCACACACACACACAAGTCTCCTATCCCCCGCAGCAATTAGCTATGACAGGTCAATTAACAGGCTTATTTATGAGCAGGGGATGCCTGCTAGTTGTGTTGTAATGATTCCAGATACTCTCTGTGCGTACATTGGAGGAAATTGAATCCATGATGAATGTGGGCTGAAGGCCTTAGCTGGGGGCTGCATTTGCTCTTCATTAACTATGCCTGTGCAACACCATGTTTCTTTCACCATTAAAGGGAAAATTAAGTCTGAAACTGTGGGTACGCTGTATGTTTTAGGGCTCCACTGTGATGCTGGACAGCAATGTGGACTTTCATATTTGAATGTTAACCAGTCTCTTAGATGAAACTTTTAAGGTGCTGCACATGTGTACACACACACACACTTAGTATACAGTGCAATCCATTTGTTCTCCACATGTGGTTAATTTGGTGTCACAGTTTCCATCATTTGTTCATTTGTGGCAAAGAAAGCGGACAGGTCGGTCATGTGATATCATTATCAGTCATTATCAGTCAAAAAAACTACATACAAAGTATTTACTTGATTACTGTGTGTGAATTTACCCTGTCAAACCATTAATTACATACATTCAATGCTTTAACAGCACTCCTTTATATCCCAACTCTTAGGCAGCCTGATTCAGTTCATGTGTGTGTGTGAGGGACCAGTGGAGTGAGAAAGGGAGAACTAAGGCCAGTGAAAGGGTAAAACACAGGTTAAGGACCAAATGGGAAAATGTGCGTAAACCATCAGAGACTGAAGTTGTCACCTCTCAGAGCTCGACACAGAAACATGAAACATACGTGCTTACACACAGATGGAAATGCACGCAGAGACACTCACATGCAACAAACATAGAGTGTGCCAGGAGAGGGAGACACCAGGGAGAACACTGTCGTTTCCACACTGTGTCGATGCAGTGTTAAAGCAGTCAGCTTAATTGGTCCAGGCACCGTAACCTGCTAGAAATTATGCAGTCATGAAAACGACAGCAAGGAGGCGAGGAGAACCATGCGTGTGTGTGTGTGTGTTTGTGAGCAAAGTGGGAGGTGTTGGGAATGAAACACGTGAATGTGTGTTTGGATCATCAATTAAGCACTTAATGCATCTTAAATATTCATCCCCCCACATTTGTATCGTGACTCAGGCAAAGGCAGGTGAGGCAGGATGGATGAATGAGGAAGGATGCATGCGAGAGAGGGGTTGTCTCCTGGCAACTGAAGGTTGCCTTGCACATGACTACTCTCCTCTCGTGTCTCTCTTCCTTGTGTGGTCTTTCCCACGTATAGTGTACTGTACTGGATCTACTGTATCACACACTTCAACACATGTGTGTGTGTTTGTGTGTAATACATTGGTTTTCAGTCACATTCCAATGAGATCTATTAGGGTGAACTAGATCCATTGTCCTGGTTTTGTACATGCTGGGACATTTGATGGAACTGAGTTGGTTCTAACAAAATCACCCGTGCTTTTCCTGTTATGGCAAGTCCAAATAAGAGCTGTTAAAAAGATCTATAGTGGGCAGGTTATCATTGGCTGAACACTGACTGAACAGGGACAACCTGTACTGTCTTGTAAAGATAGTACGATATTGAAAACCAATGGTGGTTGTGAACAAGTCATTGAATTGAGTGAGTGGAGACTCAGCAAGACAAAGCAAACGTCATGTACATCATTTGTTCAGATTTGGTTAATGATTTTTTTTTTCTCTCGACTCACACACTTTAAAAACCCTTAACCACCGCCCTTAACCTGTTCGATCATGACATCAGTTCTTTGCATCCAATCTTGAGTTAAAGCAGAAAGACTGATATCAATAAATATACTTTTTTTGTTTAATCATTTATATTCAGATTTGCATGACTTATATAAGTGGGGTTTTTTTTGCTGCCATCCAGTGGAAGACAGTATTTTTTAAACATTACAATAGCTTTAACAGGTATTTCAGTTTGTCAGTTTAACGCTCTCTCTCTCTCTCTCTCTCTCTCACTCACACACACACACACACACACACACACAAACTGCTGCCGTGTAACAAATGGAGTTGTTAAATAATGTAGAGAGCACGCAGCCTTGATCCCAGCGCCAGGCAGAGGAGGCAAGCTGATAAACATACTTTGTTACTCTCTTTCGGCTTCTCTCACTTTTCCTCCCTTCTTACAACTTTCTGTTATGCATCGAGCTCCCCAAGGGCCTGATGAAATGAGATAAGAAGGGTGAACCCCATTTCTCTCTCTCTCTTCTCCATACCTGTCTGTCCCTCTTGAGTTTTCTCTGTCCTCCCCACGCTCTCTCTCGCTCTCTCTCTCTCTCAGCTCTCTCAGCTCTCATTGCCTGCCGCGGCCCCCTTGTTGCTGTTGCTTCTCCAGCAGCTGCCGTTTCGTCTCCCATCCTCTCTCATTCTCCCTCTCGATCTCTCTCAGTCTCTCGGGAGTGCTGGTTTCCTTACGGTCAATAATAATGATTGAGCTGTCTGCTGTTGACAATGGGAATTACCTGACACAATTGCTGTTGTTTGTGTTCTGCTGTTTAGCTTCTTTTCTACAACTTGAAATTGTAAAGAATGGCTCTATTAAGTGAATTTTGCCAATTGCTATGGATCGCTGCATCTAAAACTCTCGGTAGTGATGTTTATGAAGGAGGAGATGACTGCTGGCTGCTGGGAGGCAAAGGATTGGGTTAGGCTTTGCTGTGTTTTCACAAGTAAATAATGCAAGGCTTGGCAGCCATTGGCAACTGAATGGTATCCAAACATTGTCCATTTTCATTTCTTATTTACATAAATTCTGATGCAGTAGAGACAGAATGTTGCATGAAGATCAGTCTCAAGTGTTTTGTGTAAATTCTTGGGCTTCAACAATACATTAATTACTTATACACCTTTGAAAAAGTTCTGTGTGATATAGGTCTCACTCAACGGTCTTTGAGCCCATTCATATGACTGCTGCCACAGGTTCCAGGTGCTCCATGGAGACAAATGAACATGATTGCAAAACCCATTTTTTCAACATTTTAAATGGTACATTTTTTTTAAAAATCCATGCTTGCTTGCTTGCTTGGAGCAGAATAACATGACCACACAGGTGCTCATTCACACGTATGCACATCCTTGTGTGCAGGACACAAACCGTGAAATCATTGTTCTGTGGTGCTACAAGAAGTCAAAAGCTCCACAGGGTAGTCTGCTCTAGTCTCTAGATTATAACCAAATATTCTCAAGACAATAGTCCTTTGATTTAGTCATGCAATTTCAGAAAGTTGGGGTCTGGACAGAGATAACGAAAACTGCCAAAATCAAAGTAGCTATTAGCAGAGATATCCTGACCCTATGGACCAAGCTCCAAAAAACATTGCATCCTGTCCTTCCTGTTACTTGATTGTCTTTCATTAAATCCTTCCTGCCTTCCTACCACAGGCTTCTGTCCAAGCCCAAGCCAACATAACCCATATGACATCATCTGGATTATTTTCAGACTTGACAAAGCCATAACACCTGGAGACATAATAAAACCTGCTTTCACAGGTCGATTATTGCTCCCTAGTGAATTGACTTTAAGAAGTACAGTAAAATCACTGGAGTAAAGTTTCAGTTTGACCCACTCTTACACGCTTGCTTTGTCTTACTGTCTCTGTCTGTTGAGCTTTTTTCAAGAAGTTGGGCTCATGTTAAATCTCAATAATATTATATTATTTTCCCATCTCAAGAGCTTGTTTACCAGAGCTGGGTAGTGTCCATACTGGGTTCAGTCAAGGTCATGGAGGAGGGCTGTGATTGGGTGATCCATTTGCTTTTAACTTTCAGTACTGTGTTTTTATGAATGGGCCTTTACAGCTATACAATCATGTTGGGTGCAGTTCCTTTCTTATGTTTAAACAGCAGTTTGCAGCATCAGCAATATTAAATGGCCCGGAGCTGAGTACTCCAGATACTGTACATTGTGAGTGTGTGTGTACAGCAGTGGCTGCGACTGTGGCTGTTGATTTTTTTTCTCTACAATTGAAGAAGCCATTAACACATATTCCCAAGATGAATAAACAGCAATAACCTTGTCGTGTCCATTATCTAATATCACAAATTTGCCTTTTGAAGAGCTTTCCCATGATTTTCTAATTCAGTCAAATTCCCAGAGAGTTGCTTTTTGAAGTAAATGTTATTTTGTTCCACAGAGTGCAGGGCCGATTGCATATTGAGGCTTGTTTCATTTCTGCTTCATGTTGAGAGCATGTCCATGGAGAACGCAAAAACTTTCAAGTCCTGTGCACAGCTCACTGACTGCATACACCGAGGGCCTTTGAGGTGCTGCCACTCGTCTCTGCCTTTCCCCTCTCTTTGTGCTCCGTCCAACAAAAGTAATGATGTCTTTGAGAACAGCCTCCCTTCCTGCCTTTCTAAAAGAGCTGTAGCCCGGCCGATGGCTTGCATTAATACAAAGCTTTTATTGTAAACAGTGGTAGAGCCAACCGATAAGGAAGCATTAGAATTTAAATTGTTTACTGCCTGCTGGCCGTGATTACTGCATACTGCCTGCGTACATTCACGTTGTAAATTCACGACATGTGAGCCACCGCTGCATTAGCTTCTCTGCTCTTCATCTGAGCTTGTTGCATCTCTTGTTTGAGCTGCCTGTATGCATTGAGGGAAAAAATGCCTCCACTATTACATTGTCAATCAGTATATCTGTAGTGAGTGCTTAATGTTTTTATCGCTCCGTGGAACCACCATCTGTCTCACTTCTGCAAGCTTGCCAATCGCATCCCTGCCTAAAATCTGATAAATAAAAATCGAATTGACTTTGAAGCTGCTTGTTCATCAAGGCCGACTCGCAAAAGCTGAAATTACATGTACACCTAAAATCAATGGGGGAAAAAAATAGGTAACATGTTGTAGTAGATTATTTGTGTCCCCATTCGCTCCTCTGTGGATTACCCAGAGGCCATCTGTGTTCCTCGCAGTGTTTGGTACCTGGGGGGCTTGTTGGAAACCAGGCCAACCCACATTTGAGTGCCTCACACTGCACCGACTCTCTTCTGCACTGGTATTTCAAAGCTGTCTCTGTACACCTCTCTCTCTCTCTCTCTCTCTCTCGCACACACACACACACACACACACACTGTCTCTCTTATGGCTGTGTCCCCTCTGGTATGTGGACAGCACATCAATGGGAACATTAAAGGTTACAAGGCTCGACAAAACGACACATTCACAACTCCAACCTGACACTTTATTGTACACCCTTTGATCCTGCAGTCACACACACGCACTCACACATACATGAGCTGTCTATCTCACTCTCACCTCATACACACACACACACTCTCTGCGTCACACGCTGCACGATGTTGCAACAAGAATTGAGAATCCTGTTCATAATTGTTTTTAAGAAAATGATTTTGTACCTGCTCCAAAACAATGCGCTATTTCTTGAGTATTTGTTAAATGTCATATTTAAGTAGCAGCCACATTAGATATAGCAGCAGCCTTTATGACCCATGACCCCATTTTCACATCTCACAATCTCATGACCCTTAGCACTTAGCAAGTCGTCCAAGCTTTCATGTGAATTTTAGAAAAGCACCTTTTGGAAGTCTACTTTAAAGTGCTCAGAAAAAAAAAAGCCCTCCACGTACTTGATGCTTTTTAATTAAAAATAGATCTGACAAATGTCACTCTTAAAAATGTTCCATGGCTGTATATCAAGCAACCTTGCCGCTTCCAAGGTTAAGAAACTCTGAGATAGACCTCACCTCCACAGAGTGCCCAGCAGTGATGTGAAAGTGTGGGGCACTGCTGGCACTGACGACTCACACTTCAGCTTCATCTGTCAGCGGTGAACATTAAGTGAAAGGGCACAGGCCTGCTTCTCTGAGCCTCTCCAGAAAAAAAATAAGCTCATAAAAAATCATTATTTTGCCATCCTGCGTTGCATAGCAGGATATTGCGTGGCTTTGTGCTGTGCCAGTTTGTTTAATGTCTTTGAGGAAATGATCTTGTTCAGCCCGATCGTGTTGTTATGTATCTTAAAGGAGACGCTTATGCACGCTGTGATGCTGTGTATTAATGTGTCAAGGCCAGTCTCTGGGCTGCCTTCCCAATTATTCCTCTCATCGTTGCTAATTACACAACAGTCTTGTGTCTTTGCTTCCACTTGTTTAATTCTGACGTGCTTGCAGGTGCACAGAAGCAAATGTGTGTAGCTCGGGTGGTAGGTGTAGGAGTGTGCCTACGAGGATCCGGCTGTGTGCTACATTGGTTCTATTTGTGTGCCAATTTACAAGAAAGTACATAAATAAAACAAAATGTTAACAATAGCTACACAGTGAAGAAACAGCATCATAGCTTTTCCAAATTAGATAACCACGGTCTTTTGACCAATTAGCTTCTTCCCTCTACTACCCCTGAATATCCCTCACAGCTACCCTCTGCCTGGTAAATCAAATAATCCTTTCGCACAAATGAGCCGACCAGCTAAACCCATCAGGAACCTCTCTCCTTTCTTCCTCCATGCCGCCCAGTCAGTTTCAAGGTTCTCCTAATTATTTGATTTATTCATTCAGAGAAGACCTCTCGTTCTGGGACTAAATTAGAAAGCAAGTGGGAAAGAGGTGGTGGTGCTGCTCTTGTGCTTCGCTCTCCTTTGTGAATGTAATTGAATGGACTGTGTGTCTCGAGAGGAGGACAGCGTGAGGCACAGAGCAAGCAACAGACGTAAGATCATTTGGTCTACCTGTATATGGTAGGGGCCATGGCATGCATGCATCGAGGTGTAAACACTAGTTAGTGTGGTCACACAGGCTTCAGTTATTAAGGGAACCGAGGAATGAAATGCTCAGTGATTCTCAATTGCAAGAGCTGCAATAACACAGCCAGTGGTTGATCAAACGAGGGGAAGGGGAAGTTACAGAATTTTCAATTTCCACTGTCTTTTTTTCACCTTTAACTCGGCTTTTCGTGATTACACTGCAGAGGTGAACTGGTGAAATGACTTCACAAGCACACAGTCATGTTGATCCTTGTCTGTGGCAATGAATGGGTTACTGGTATCTGCTCCATGAATTTCTGTTTGATACTTCAAACTGACATTGCTGTTAGGTTAGGCAGATTAAAACATGGGTAATGGAATACCCCAGCAGGGAGAGGTGGTAGCTGTTGTGTGTTTGCTCCGCCATTTCATTTACTCAGAACACATATGGAGTCGAGTCAGGCTTTTCTCCTCGGTGGGTCTGAACTGGGTTAATTGAACCCACCCTTGGTATAGCTTGATATATTTACACACAAGTACAGTTCTGTCTGTTCACTGCACTAAATACTCTGGTAATACAGCAGATTGGTGTTAACAGATGGAGTTTTTAAAGTGAGGCCAGTCATGCATATTTGCCACCTCTCCGTGCACGCACCTGCTTGCTCTCTTGTTATGTGCACACAGCCAGAATGCAGGCAGTTTCTCCACAGCATCACATTCGTACACACAGTCACAATTTATTATTGGAATAACCTGAGCCTTAGTCAAGAGCTAGTTTGCAGATGTAGTGGGGAAAATATCGCTATATGAAAAAGCCCACGCACCAATTTGTGCATGATGCGCATTTCTGTAGAAACCACTTAACAGATAAAATGAGCCATTATTACTGTACCTATGAAAATCTCTCAAACACGATTACACAGGAAGCACTTTGGTTATCCTATTTAAAATTAAACATTACAAAGTGCCAAAGTCTGCAGTTAAAGCCAATAACGGCAGTCATGAGAGTTGTTTTTGTTGTTAGTTTGGAGTAACAAAGTTTCCTTGTTTATTTGCTTTTTCCCTCCGCACATTCCAGACAGAATACGCTTGGTTTTTGATTAGCTGGGTGCCTTGGTACACCACAGTAATTAGGCTGTCAGTCAAAACCAGATGGCTGGTGGCTAAAATGGAGAAGGCGCCTGGAAAGTTTTCAAATGAGTCTCCTGTTTAGTTTTGTTGTTGTGGGTCCACAAATGATTATGGGTTAAGAGTGTAACTTCTAAATACTTACAGCCCTGATTCCTAAAAAGTTGGGACGCTGTGTGAAAAATAAATAAATAAAACAATGTGATAATTTGCTAATCATTTTTTGACATATACAAACAAAGACAATATATTTAATATCTACTTATTCTGAATTTGATGGCAGCAGCCCGTTTCAAACAAGTTGGGACAAGAGCAACAAAACAAAACACCTGTTTGGATCATTCCACAGGTAAACAGGTTAATCGGTAACAGGTGATAGTATCATTCATGGGTATGAAAGGTTCATCCTGGAAAGACTCAGTCGTTCACAAGCAAGGATGGAGAGAGGTTCAACACTTTGTCAAACACATGATTGTATAAAGGGGATAAATACATGAGCTCAGGATGACTTAGTAAAACTGTTGTCAGTAAATACAGTTTGTTTGCAAATGATTGCATTGAGTTTTAATTCACTACTTCTAATGGAATCAGGGTTATAACACTGAAGAATACAAGCACCTGCATATTGTTATCTGTGCTGTTTAATGTTTCAGACTAATATCCTTTTAAACTGCTGTGCCATTAAATTCCTTCATTTGGACAGTTTGGGATTGGTTACTCATTTCAAGTCAAGTCTGTTCCATCAGGGCACTGGCTGTGTTTTCACCAACAGATAAACACTGTATCATATATACTCATCCATCATCTGCCTCTTTCCTGAACAGATTGTGTTTGAAGGAATTCGAGGCCCGAGTTTCGAGGGGGACATCGCCATTGATGACGTGTCCATCACCATAGGAAAGTGCAAGCAGGAGAACACTGTAGCCAGCGCAGGTAAGACAGGTAAGATTTTGTTTTGTTTGTTTTTGGTTGGAGAGGCTTAAACACCCAGAGAAACAATTATGATTAACTGTTTCCTCCCTCATTGCCTGTGCCTGCAGGCGCACTCAGGTGTGCTGAAATAAGACAATATGATTCTTAGAGGTCTAAAATGTGTTGATAGCTTTTTGGCTCGCTTCAGCAGACATGCAAATAATGCACTTGCTAAGAAGCTGAAACAGAGCTGAAATACACTGAGCTGAGCAGAATTGATTTGAGCTGAAAAGAAACGAATTAAGGGGCAGCAGAGAAGGGAATTACTGTGGAGACAGTTTTCAAAGGAACATGAGAAAGAGAATTAAACGTCTTCTTTAGTGTTTGAGAGGTTTGGGAATATGGCGAGGAGAGAAAAGGTTGTCAGTGTGGAGGCTGTGAGGAGACAAGTGGACACCGCAGGGCACCAGCATGGAGGCGATCTGGAAGCCTCATCATCATTTGCGGTTCTTTCTCTGCCCCGGTTCTTTTATTTACTTCACATTTTCCTCTATCTTTTCATCCTTTAAGTTCCCACATCACATCCGCCTTCATTATATCCCATCTCTTACCTTCTGTCTCTATTAGCCATCTACCCTTTATTATCTCTATACCTCTGCACGGTGCTCTTCATCTTTAAAAGCTTCTGTTATTTACCCTTTAAAGAGAAAGAGAGAGAGGACAGAGAGAAAGTGTATAATGAAGAGGATTAAGAGGAAAGCAGCGTGAGTGAAGGAGAATGTTTGCGTGGTGAAGGAGAGAGAAACCTGGATTCAGCAGTGGTGAGACATCAGTCCACCCGGAGTGTTTTCACTCCATAAACTGACCGCAGTGTTTCCACACCACTAACATGCAAGACAAGCCAAACCAAGCTATCTGCCCATAAAAAGAATGGCAGAATACTATTTTGCTACTTATAACTACTGTTTGTGACGGTCCACTTTGCCTCAGGGGTGAACCAGAGAGAAAAACAAGCAAGTTACAGGGAGTGAGTGCATGGCCATGTAAGCGTGTGGAGAGAGACTCAAATAGCCGAAAGGGTCTGGGTGTGGAGAAGAGACAGGGAGAGAGAAAAGGTCAAAGGCAGAGAGTGACCGACAGTGTGTGCCGGCGTTAGTGTGTCTGAATAAGTGTGTGTGCGTGTCTGTGTGTGAGAGAGAGAGAGAGAGGGAAAGAGGTGTAGAGAGAAACAGGTCCAAGAACCAAAAGAAGAAAGAGAATATGAAACTAGAACCTGCCAGCAGTTTAGCTACAGTAAGAGCTGAACTCAGCCAAGACGTGCATAATAACACACACACATGTTTATTTAGGTCACTTTTGGGGACATTATGCAGAGGTAGATCCAAATCCTCACCTTAACCAGTGATGCAAACATCAGCTGTTTTCCTCTTGAGGACACGGCTTTTGCACCAGCCGTCCCTAATTAACTGGTCATGAGTCTCAAATGTGTCCCCAGAGCAGCCTAAGTCATACCCACACACGGGCACATAAATATTAAATTCTCATAACAGCCTTCATTGCATTCTCTGTGTCTGCAGACATGAACAACGACAGTAAGTTAGCACTGTTCTCTTTAGCACGCTGTCATCACTGTGCAGTGTAACTGGGACACAGACTGAGTAAGAATCATTCACATGTGTCATTACTACGGTAGAATACACAACTGAGCTTTTAACCATTCATTTGACTTCATGTTATTTTGGCATTTACCACTATGTAATGGATTTATATTTGTTTTCTGTTTTTAAGTGCAATTTTAGTGACTAGTTTTAATCACTTTAGTTAAAAGCCAAGCCAATTTTGTTCACATAATCCAACATCACAAATGAATAATTTGCCTCAAATTACTTTACCATCTGCACAGCATTTTAGATTGGATTAGATTCAACTTTATTGCCACTGCACAAAGAGACAACAAAATGCAGTTTAGCATCTGACCAGAAGTGCAGAAGTGTAGAGTAATGTGAAGTTACAATACAGTACAATATGAACAGTAGTAAGAGTACGAACGGAGTGAATTGAGTACACTAAATTATATACAGCATGTATTATCATGCACTATCACTGTGGTGCAGAGTGAGAGGTGTCTCAGACGATGCTGCCCACCCTCTGCAGACATCGCCTGTGTTGGACAACCTCAATGGTGAGGAGTGGAGATGGACAGTTTTCACCCCTCACTCGAGCACTTTCCGGTCTGAGACAGAGCAGTTGTCTTCTCATACTGAGACACAGTTGATAAGAATGCTCTCCATGTTGCAAGTTCACCAGGATCTGAGGAGACATATGGAGTCTCCTCAAGAAGAGGAGAAGCTGGTGAACCTTCTTATCTACAGTTGAAATGTTAAGGGTCCAAAGGAGGTACCCTGAGATGTAGACACCTATAAACTTGAAGCTGGAGTCACACTCAACCTCCATCCCATTGATCTGGATGGGGGGGGTGTGTGTGCTGCCATTGCTCTTTCCGATAACCACAATCATTTCTTTGATTTTGGTTTTGACAGCCAGGTTATTATCACCATGCTTCCATTGTCGCTGATGACGCCAGCCATCGCAGTGTCAACTGCAAACCTGATAATGATAACGGTCCTTTATCTTTAGATCCTTAATTTAGATGAAAAAACATATTTTAATGTGGAAAAAAGAAAAAAAAATCTCATTTTGAGCAACAGACCAGAAGGGAACCTCTACCAGGAAGTACAGACATGTAATAGATCTCATGTGTACACAATTTGTAGTACTACAAGCTCGATTTTAGGCAGCAACATGTGGTGGAGTCTTACACGGTCTTGTTCACTCTTTTATTGCTTGGACCTAGTACAAAGAAAACATTAGAGCCATGGAAACAACACAAAACAGCAAAAAATAAATGAGAGAGTGAATTATTAACATCCTGCTTTTACCTCCTCAAAGCGCCAATGAGACGCGCGTGTTTATGTGTGTGATCTCGCACATATGTGCATGTAAAGACACTGGCGGATAGAGTGAATAATGGATGAAGGTGTAAACAGGAAGAGGAAGGCTCTTGAGCTCTTGGCGCGTGCGCTTGTTTGCGTGTGCATGTGTGTCCTGCAGGTTTGGTGCAGGCAGAGACACACAGTGCAGACAGATGGGTAATTATCAGGCAGGCAACTGATGAGTTTTTACCACTGTACGAAACACAAATGCATCTGTCTTGAGTACAGACTTTGCCACCGTGGAACTGGCGAGGTAACATAAGGATTAGACAAGAATTAGACTCAGGTCGTGTTTGCCAGGTATGAGGAAACCGAAAGGAATATGACTTAGTGGGAAATGCAAACTAAGTATATATGACATGCTGTCAGTTATGCTTAATGCAAGATGCACAGGGTCTCATTCACAGAAAAGAGTCTTTTAAGGTCATTTATATACAGGGTTCATTTTTGCATAAGGCTGTCTACAGTCAAGAGGAATACAGAGGCCAGAGGCGTAAAACTCAAGAAGAAGACTACAACTAAAAAGATGGAAATATGGACAGATTTTGACATATTTATAAATCCACATGCAAGCCTGCCTCTGTTTTGCATGTGGAGTGAGTAAGCATGTTTTTGTCCACATATGTTGTTTTTATATTATATCAAATCACCTTTGCCAGAAAACAATGTCAGTGCATGTTTAGATAGATAAACAGATAGATAGATAAACAAATAGGTTGAAACAGACATGCATGGTGAAATAGTGCTTCAGAATGGACAAGTACAAAGCAGCACATAACATCAATAGCAGCTTTGATCAGCAAACTGTCATATGGCTCTGTGTGTGTGTGTGAGAGAGAGAGACAGAGAAAGAGGGAGAGAGTCAGTATGTTTCTGAGCCAGAATGCATTTCTCCTATGAGACTTTGAGACTGCTGCTCCCTGGATCTCACAGGAGATGGAGGGAGAGTCAGTGAGACTGGCAGAATCACCCAGCTGATACATCACACCTGTGTCTCTCTCTCTCTCTCTCTCTCTCACACACACACACACACACACACACTGCGTACAGACTCATACATACATGTGCATCCACCCGCAAGTGTTGTCACTGGAGACTTACTGTAAATGTAGGCACATATGCACACACAAGGACACACATAAGCCCACAAATACACACTTGGAGTATATGCATTGTCACGTGCACATACATTTACTTCAGGTTAAGTACGTGCACGCACAGGGGACCGTTATCCTACGGTCCTCCACAAAATGAAGGACGATTTCCTCTGACACGTTGGGTGCAAACTGTGCCTGCATAAATCACAGAGCACCTGGCTGTGTTGTGTGTTCGGAGAAGAGGTGGTGGAGGGTGAGCTTGTCTCTTACTGTTTTTACATTTTACTGTATTCTCTTTTCTCCACTGAATGGGTTTCCTCCTCATCTCTTCGTCACTCGCCTATCACATTGATCCACTGACAACAGATGGCACAATAATCCAGGAGCAATGCGAAATGAACTTCATCTATTTTAGCTCAAATTATTATTATTATTCTATTATTTTATTATTATTATGCAGCAGAACAGTGAGTGCATGGATAATAGCTTTAATATGAAATCTATTCACTCGTGTTGCTTATCCGCTGATTAACCTGGTGAGAAAAATGTTGTCATTAAGCAACAGATTGATGTTTTTACATGGTGCAATTTTACCTGTAATTATTTGGATGTTGTTAGTGAAACAGACAGTAATGTTTTGGTTGCTCGCAGCACAAATGCAGCACAATGAAGTAGGTGCTCAGATTTATATGAATGGATTAGAATGCTTGTGTGCTGGACGTGAATCCACACACACACACACACACACACACACACACACCAACGCACATGAAGAACACTGTACTGCATATGCCCATCGTAATCCATTATCTTTGAAGCCCTTACACACACTCACAGGTAGAGAGAGAGAGAGAGAGAGAGAGAGAGAGAGAGAGAGAGAGAGAGAGATCTAAAACACCATGTTTCAATCTGTTGCCCACAAACTAGACTATGGGGGTGTGTGTGTGTGTGTGTGTGTGTGTGTGTGTGTGTGTGTGTGTGTGTGTGTGTGTGTGTGTG
Organism: Centropyge bicolor; assembly: GCA_037975185.1. Taxonomy (NCBI): domain Eukaryota; kingdom Metazoa; phylum Chordata; class Actinopteri; family Pomacanthidae; genus Centropyge; species Centropyge bicolor. Next base: position 17,921,559 of record JBBMOC010000001.1, on the reverse strand, counting down.
TGTGTGTGTGTGTGTGTGTGTAGGTAGGACTTTGGCCACTTTCGGAGGCACTCTCAGACTCGAGACCAGTTAATGAAGATGACTAATGCAAATAGCTACAAAAGCTGGAATACAAGGGTCAGTCATTTTGGTTAGAGTTCGAGCAAGTCTTCAGGAAAGAATGTCTATTTCATGTCCCCAAAAGTGACCTAAGTAAGTGTGTGTGTGTGTGTGAGCGAGCGCGTGCTGCATACGGATCAAAGCTTTATTATAAATATCGATTTTCTGCCTAGAGGATGGACCCTTGATATGAAATCATATTGATCTTTTTAATACAATACCTGCTTTTTATTTATGAAACTCTGTCTTTGAGCAGCTCCGTCCTGTAATTTGTTGCTGTATTTTTTTTTTTAATAGAAGAGAGAGTATATTGCGTGTATCTAAAAGAAGAGAATGATGTTTTTGTGCACCGCTTCTGCATGGGACCGTAAGATTTTAACATAAAAGGAAAAAAAAAGGATAAATGAGAAACCTTAGATGCTCTCGTGTCTGCATCTGGCGGATATTCATGTCAGCAAAAGGGTTGTGAGCAATTAAATCACACCACGTAGAAGACGTGTGTGTGCTGCATCTTCTGACTGTGCATAAACAATAACAACACACAGAGAAAGATAAAGAAAAAAAGTCCATCACATATCGGCGATGATGACATCAGTTGTAACTTTTTCTCATTAAAACCTCAAAGCTGTCATGACAACATGTGGAATCTCAATAGTGGATCTCTTTGTTTACTCCTCCGCCCCCTCATCCTTGGTTCCGTCTCTCTCCGCCTTTCCCACACGACTCTTTCTTTCCCTGACGGTCTCTCGCTTTTCTCCATGTGAAATTGTAATACACAGATCCGTTTCTCTACAAACCTCCTCTTGCTTTCAACACCGGCAACACGGTTAGGTGTTGTTCAAATGATGCTTTTTGTTGCACGGAAGAAAAGTCTAAACTCTCTGCCACACTGGGGTGTTTTCATCACACATGCCGCCGTGCTCAGCCTCAGGCTTAAAGGCAGCCTTAGGCCAAAGAGATAAATATATACATGTACAGTTATCTCCTTAGCCTGGGGTTAATGTAGTGTCAAGGTTAGTGTGATCTTTATAAAAGGCAGTTTACAAGGGACAGGAAAAGAAGAGAGAAAAGAGAAAAAATACACTTTACAGTCAGTTTTCCTTTGATGATTCAGATGTGTATTTTATAATCTTTGAAACTTCTCATTGCGTGACCTTTGCTAATATCAATAATCAAAAAGGTAATTATATTAAGTGTACACGTACATTTTCATAAGTGAATGAATTACAATCCAGTGTGTCTCACACTGAGCGGTTTCATTCATCCCTGAATTAACTTTTGAACCCTGGCGCTGACACAGCACATGTAAAATGTAAATGAACGCCAGGCAGCGATAAAAAGCTTTTTAAGAAGAATAAATTATGACTAAAAAAATAATTGAATTGAAAAGGCTGGAGTGGAAAAGCCCTCTCGATTGTTCAGCTTGCCTCTGATGATAGGAGTGTTTTATAGAAACACATCTGATAAGGGCTTGTGTCTGTGGGAACTTTGCTATAAAGCCTATAAAGACTTGAATCACACCATTGAATAAACAGCAGGAGCTGACAACAGGGCGTCTGTAAGTATTTTCTTTTCATGTATGAACTAATAAGACAACTCTTGTTGTTGTTTCCACAGTTCTGATTGGTGGGTCACACTCGCTCCCATTGGCCAGCTGGCTGACCTTTGGCCTCTCCTGCTTCCTGCTGCTGCTCTACAGATGATGAGCACTTCCCACGACGCCACCTGTCTGTAGCGACAGACACTGCCCTGACTCGTGCTCTTTTACTTCTCTCTCTACCCTTTATCCTCTACTTACCTGTCTCCCGATCTGTCTGTCTGTCTCCACTCGTTGTCCTCTCTATCTCTCATGCATCCATTTCATCCTTCTCGCTTAGATAAATGGTAACACAGAGTCTTTGTCTAGTTTCTGCTGCTCTGCTTTCGTTGAACCTTTCCCCTCCAGACACTCAGTATAACCAACTGTCGCTCATACTGTATTTAAGGTGAACATACTTAATGATCTTTGACAGTCGAACTTCATATTCGCTCCTTTGTCGATCTATTAATCTGATTAGATTCACTCTATCCATGTCAGCGTGTCACTTTGTCACCTCTTCCTCTCCTCCATCGACCGTCTTCATCCACACGCGCACCCTCTCATGTATCTCCACCCCCCCCGAACCTCGATCCTCCACGGCCCCTCCACCCTGTTCCCCAGACACACCAAAGTGTCGGACACTCTACCAAAGATGACAAAGGACCTGAGGGAATAAAATGAGGAAACAGGGATTCCAGGAAGAAAGCGACAGAGAGAGAAAAAGTGTGTGCGGGGGGGGGGGGGGAATCCTTCTTTTTCATGGTGACCGTCTCCCGTCCAACCCAGCCTGTGGGACCATGGGAGCTACCGAATGACAAAAGAGACAGACGAAAACAAAACTGATGAATGAATGAACGAATAGACAAGTGAATGGAGAGGAAAGGACAAACCAGAAACAGAGGATAAAAGAAGGGTGCTCCTGGTAGCCTCTCTGCTTGCCCTCTGCTTGCCACAAGAGACGAACCTCAGTGCGGATTATACGTGTACATTTATCTCTATATATATTAAATATAACAAAGTTTAAACTAAAACACAACTAGGACAGTGGAGGACTTTACAAAGTGAAATTAAAGAAGCACAACGTTTATACAACCTCTGCTGTTCCTTTTGGTTTTATTCTACTTATTATGTGATGTTGCAATTTGTCAGACCTATTCAATGTTTTTTGATATTTTGCTTTTTTTTTGTTTTGTTTTGTTTATGGCGTTATAAGGGTCAAGGGCAATGGGTAATAAAGTATTATATTAATATTTATGAGAGGAAGAGAAGATGATTTGTGATCCAGAGCCTGAATTGAGCACGAGGAGGAAAATGCGAGGATGACCCAGACCACCTGGATAGAAGGATAGGAACCTCAACATTTCATTGCACATACTGAACACACACACACACACACAGGTTTGCGCAGCTATCCTTGTTAGGACATTGCATTGACTTCCATTCACTGGGACAGCCAAACCTAAACCTTAACACTAACCTTAACTGCAATTGGCATCTCAGCCCTAACCAGGACCTCAGAAATATTGTTTTACCTCATTGGTCCCTGTGAGGACTAATGAAGAAGGTGAGGAAGGTCAGTGTTAATACTGCAATAGGTAATACACACACACACATTCAGTTTTCCTTGCTGACATCACAATCGAAACCCTCAGCTCACCCTCGGCCTCAAACACATCTCTCATCTGTGATTGACACAAAAGGGAAAACCACGGATGGTAGACGGAACGTTCACATGTTTGCTTCTTTACCATGAACTTTCTTTCACTGGACAGCGTGACTCAGATGTCTGGACTGATCAACCACAACAGTATAGCTGGACACATGTACAAAGAAAAGAGAAGCGTGGCGTGGTACAGGGGTCCTGAAAAGAGCCTGCAGCGAGTTCAGTTGAATATATGATCAGAGAGCGCTCCTTTCTCCACAGGTCATTGAATGTCACTTGTGAACACACACTTAGGAGTGAAAGCTGGAGAAGAGTGTCAGTATTCGGCGGCTGTGCAGCGTGGATTGCATATCAGATTCTCTGTCACTGTTTGATTAACGTTGAATGTCTGTAGTGTAAACGATTTTCATAATCACATAGATATGATTGTTAAAGTTAAGCAATACTCATATCTATACATCTGTATACAATAGTTTATGATTACATTTAAGACAACGGTTCAGTCTGCAGAAACACTAGTCTTGTCCAAAACACGTCATATTGATACATCTCTCTTCTTTTGTCAGCTCTGATTAATAATTAGCTGTGTATTCACCGTTCATAGTTTCCACAAGTGAAGCTGTAGCTGTTTGAATCATTCAGGGGGACAGTGTGTTTGCATTTTGCGGCAACATGCTTCAACTTATCACAGCGAAACACTGGTCGCCCTGCTTCAGTAACTGATCTGCTTGTGTCTGTGCTGATCTGCTTCATCACAGTGTGCATTACATGTGAGTCAATCTTTTCAGCATGTACGTACCTCTGTCTGTGTCGTCATGTTGATTTGACCATTGCACTTGTTTTTTTTTGTTTGTTTGTTTGTCTTTGTTGCTGTTGGTACGAATTGTATTATTGATTTCCCAATCATAAATAGTACATAACATACAGATGTGATTTGCCTGTTTGGCTTGCCTAGTTCGGTGTGAGTGGCACTTTCCATGTTAATGCATGTTGGACAAACGTGTGAAACTCCACAGAGAGTAGTGTATTTTAAGAACATGGAAGCCCTTTGAAACCTGCTGTAAGCAAACTCTCAATATTGCAAACCTGCTTCATGTATCTCAGCTTCATCTCTGTCATCATAAACGTACTTTGGTACTTTAAGTGCACCTGATGGCAGCTTGTGTCCAAATGATTCAAACTATTTCAGAAGTGGATCTGAGTGACGAACCTTCCTGTCAACGTAGCTTGTTCATTCCGCAATCACATACTCAAAGACTAAGCTTCAAAATATTTTCAACTTTTTATAATCTCTCTGGTCTGATTTTCTCAAAGGTGTTCATTGCAATACCTCCAACTCCACCAGCCTCTATAGCAAAGGCAAATGTGGTATTTATATCAGCTTAAGTTGTACAGTATCATTACCCACATAGTACTAAATACATTGTAGAGATATCGTTAAGCATCGATGTGTGCAGCATTTCATCGTGCTTACTGTCAAATCAGTCCTCACATTACCTCATATTTCAGTGACAGCAGTGAGAGGGGAAACAAGACCATTGTTATCATTGCATTTGGACACATGGCAGCTGTGACAGACAGAATACTGTGGAACTCTTGAGATGTGTTGTCTGTTTGTTATATTTCCCAAACTGACACACACACTTTTCGTGACATTTTGTTGCTCAAACTTAAAGGGAACACACTGGATTATTTTACCCACCTGAGTGGAGAATACACCAACATGATGTCAACATGTGCCAATAATCCAGCGCTTCGTTAGCTTTCCGATTTATCATTTTTTGACTAACAAGGCAACACATTACTGCTTTTTACCAATGAGTATTAAGAGTTTTAAAATATGTAACTTTTTTTTTTAATCAGTCTGCAAAATTTGAGAACTGGCAAAATAAGTTCAACAGAATGTAAATCAAGCTGTCTGCCATTGGTTTTAATATAACCATTTTAATAGTGGTTCAGTTGCCATTTCACAACATCCAGACACACCTCAGCTCTTCATTTTAGCCATGTTGTATCTAGGACACATGCATTTATATATTTTCCATAATGAATCAAATGCTGACACTGATGCATTATGTCAGCAGAAACTCACAAAATCATGTGCTTCATTTGTTTCTGAATAACTGTCATTAAAATGAAGTTTGAAAAAAAAAAAAGCAAAGAAATCAAAAACCTTTGTCAGTAATTAAAAAAAAAGATTAGTCCCAGCTGACCTGCTTTCGTAGCAAACAAACAACCATCTTCTATATGGTGATGGTCATACAGTGCTGGAGCTGAGCACAGTGAGCATGTGAATGTGTAGCACAACTGTCAGTTAGCAGACGATAGTTGAGAAGGTTGAAGGTCCATTAAAACGTATTTGACCTTAGCATTGTAAACAGCATCAACAGAACTCACTTGCAGTAAAGTCATTGTTATAACCATGCAAACATAACTGCCTTATTGGTTGAGTCTTGTGGTTCTGATAACTGATGCTTCAGTAGAATGTGAAGGTTTGTCCAAAAGTAAAAATCACTTACTGTATGTCAGGCAAACTGAAGGTACACCTCCAGACTTAATGATTTCAAATCCAATCTTGACTGATTGATGATTTTGATGAAGACAAACCAAAGACTAAACTAGCTAAATGTTTACCAGATGAATTAGTGATGACAATTACCTGACACAGTAAATCGACTTATTCAAATCCCAAGACCAGTCTGTTCCATAATGTTACATTTAAAAGGTATCCTGAGATCAGTCCAATGTGGATGAAGTCAGTGACACACAGTGCTCAGTGTAGTCTTTCCAGAAAGAACAGTACCAAATTTTGAGATCTTGTTTGTCTCCATTAAATGTTGGCAACTTGGTTATTTCCACTTTCTGTTAGGAACATACTCATTCATCTGCTTACCTCTGTAGAGCTGCACACATACACACACACACACAAAGTTACAAATAGATTTCTGCCATCATAGGTAAATAACAACAACTGGAATGACGAACTGACTGTTAATCTTCCATCTACTGTATACTGTCTGTGCTGTCTTGAATTGATTGGAATTGACCTGCAAGAGACTGTGTGGAATAACTCAGCCTCTGCCCCCTCCTTAACTGTACAAGGTGCCAATACACTGAGCAACTGTGTGGCAACAGATCGAGTAGTCATCCTGCTGACAGTAATAAAGTAAGGTACATGTTCTTTCTTGTAGGAAATAAATTCATGTAAAACAATCGTTGTCTGAGAGCTGGTGACACTGCTTCTCTGTAATGTTACTCTAAACATTATTAGGTTATTACAGCCTTGGTTTACAGAGCAAAATGACCTTTTTTTTTTTTTTTTTTTTTACGCTGTGACCTCTGCCCTGGTTTCCCAAAAAGAAATGTTTCAAACAGTGTTTTGTTTCAGTCTCACTACGATGTTTGATTCAGTATGTTCCCCCCCCCCCCCCCCCCCCAAAAAAAACAAAAAAAAAAACAAAGTGCAACCTTGTGATCAACGTCTGGCTGACAAACCTTTCACTGAATCCCAGTGTTCCCGTGGACTTTTTGGCATCTGACCAACACACATGACTGAGTCTCTGTGCAGTGTTCTGTGGCATCTAACGTCTCACCAAGCAGCTTCAAATGGATAAGCCTTAAAACCTTATGAATTACTTTTTTTTTTTAAGGACTCGCCTGACTATACTGCAACTCACTGTGACAAGCATTGTCTCCACATTAAGTACGTGTTGGGAAACAGTGCAGCGGTCACAGTGAGCGCACACGCTGACTGTTCACAAAAGATGTGAAATGCACCTTTAATGGGGAGAAAAGGGAGAAAGGTATCAAACAGTGCTGGGTGTTGTATATCTCTGTCATGTACTGAAGTATTTTAGAGGAAAATATATTTGAAATATGACTCTGAAAGGTATAAATAAACATTAATGAAATGAAAAAGGTTTAGTTATTGTTTGTTGCTGCAGTTTTGCTCGTGTATGAAAAGGGAATGTGCTTTTGGGTAGACATGTATTTGAGCTTCCAGACTTCATGCTAAACAGATACTGAAATCAACTCACTCTTAGCAAAGATAGTAAAAATGATAACTGTAAATGATAGTAGTCTAACAACACTTGTCAATATGTACAGCTATCCTCAAGTTCAAAAACTAAAACCTCTTACAACCTGTGATCCCGACACCACATCTTAAAGAGGTTCCATTGTGAGTTCAAGTCTTGGCTTTGAAATGCAGTACAAGTAGTTATTTTAAGTACTTTTTTAAAAACCATAAATAACATAAATTTCACACAATAAAACAAAACATACACAGAGATTAAATGGCTGTAGGACTCTGGCAAAGTGTTTTAAATCAGTTCTCGTACTCAGGCAGTACTGCTGGAGAAGCTGCCTGGTGTGACCTTTTTTACTAGAAAATACATCACAACAGCAGGGGGGTAATTACAGAAGTGTTACAGGTGCCTAAAGATACTAATTACCACACACATTTAATCCGTCATTATGTGTGATTAATAGACCAACATGTTTGGACTACTTAACAAATACGCACGGAAACATAAACAGTACATGCAAATCAGCTCCTTCAAAATAGACATACACTTCTTCACTGGTGTTTTGACTAAGCAGGACTTACAATTACATTTTAGGATGAAGCATTTTAATGTAATAGTTTTGTTTGCCTGTATTTTGTCATGACAGGATCCTTGCGATCCGCGTCATGAGTGGACGGGAGTATCGCAGGTGCGACACACGCAGCAATTAACCAGAATTCTCAGGAATTAGCAAACAAATTTCAGCACTTACTCGCTAATCACTTCGCTGCCAAGGCCGCCAGCTCATGCATGCCTAATTTGTGAGACGTGTAAAAGTGTAATGAAGTCACGCAAATGGCTTCCTCCCATCTTTCAGCACCTCAGCGTTAGGACGTCACCGCAAAGTCATACCATCGCAACGAATACAGTAATCAGGACTCATTTACACTCCAAGGGCGTGTGATTATCTTCTCACTTGCATTGACATTAGCGCTGCCTCTCAATGTGTTTTGCAATTGCTTTCTGTTTCTCCCCATTTGTTGTTGTCTTTTTTTCCCTTCAGCCTTCCGTCCTTTATCATCTCTCACTGTCTCCCATTTCTGCTCCATCGAAACTAAAATAGAAACACACCAAAAATATACAGCGAGTATAAAGAATGTGTCAGGGCTTTGACCTTCTTGTAACAGCCTGTTCCTGTTTAGCTGACTTACTTCAGTCTGGAGAGCATGGGAAAAGTGATAGATGTCATATAGTTGAGGTTTTCAGCTATTTTTGCTGGAGTCGTTTGCTGTAAGTTTTGACCTTTGACTTCTGAGGGAGCTTTCTCGTCTCACAACAGAAGGCAACGTCCAGCTGAGACACGGCTGCTCTCTCGCACTCACAGGCATCCCCGCCCATCACGTTATTCTATATTTTGTTCTTATGTCTTCCACATAGTTAAATTGGAGAATTTTTTTTTAAAAAACACAGCAACAGAAGAAATAGAAATATAAGAAATAACTGGTGTGGGCTTACGAGCATGGTATCGGACGTGAGAGATAGGCGCTTATACACAGCTCGTCTCCTCTTGCGCCCTTCTCATCTCTTTTCACTCTCCTCTCCGCTCCTCTCTCTCAATTCAGCACAGCAGAGATGTACAGATAGCAGTCTAATTAATGTGTGCTTTCTACTCTGAGCTGCCTCTTAGTGGAGCGCAGGGTGAAGGGGTTCGGACTGAGCGCTTCAGAGCTGCGCTGTTCTGCCTCATTTGTTGTCTGTGTCGCTGGGGAGGTGGGACTTCTTACTGAGCCTGTGAATTCGCTTGTCTCGCACTTGTACGAAGAGGGGCGGAGGGCTCTGCTGCTGCGCCTGTTGATTCAAAGATTACCCTGGGTTCATTATTGATATGTTCAAGCTTTGCTCCTGAGAAATCCGTTTGACATCGGGATGCTTGTCCACAATCAATGTGCATTCATGTGCAAACCAGGCACCTGGTCATATACCAGTCAAGGGTTGATTCTACCTAAGAAAATTCTATTTCCTGTTTCTGTGAATTTACACAGGAGACTGTCCTCCAGAGTAGCAGTCATTTCAGCAAGTTCCCCAAAACGACAAATGTTTATATTATTCCTTTAAACCTGAGAAATGACAATTATGTACAAGTAATTAGCAGCTGCAAATGTAAGGCTGCATGGATTACTTTTCCATTAACATAATGAGCAAATGTTAATTAGCATCTCTAGCAAGTCACAAAATTGATATTGAACCCGATAAATTGCAGCATATTATCCACCTGCATCTCAACCACCTCCCTGTAACTCCGGCTTAGTAGATAAATGTAGGGCTTCAGTCACTCAAAAAGCAGTGCTTCAATACATAATCCAGCACACAAGGTACCACAGAGTAATGAGACCCCAAAATGTGAGTATTAGACACTTAATTTCCTTTCTGGTGACTTCTCATGCATGTATATAATTGTGTATAAAAGATATATGTATAGTTATATTTTGTCAGGACACTTCCATCTTAAGAAGCCCAAACTGCAAAACATATGAACAAAAGGTACCAAAGGTATGTAAAGAGACCCAGCAAAAAAAGAGAACACTGACATGGGTGTGTTTACATCTTCTCTGATTCTGTCAGTGGATGTTTTAAGTTTTCAAATTATTTCCATTGGGAATACATACGTGTGTTGGCCGTGTCACTTCCCCATCAGACCACGCCCCCTTTTGGGTGAAGTAAAAGTGCTGGCACCAAGTTGAAAAGTGACATTCAACAAAGTGAAATTTCAACAATAAAACGACATAACTTGAACATAATAAAAGCCTTAGAAATTAAATAATAATACAATAATAATTAAGTAGTTTCCAAATTTTAAAAGTAAGGTTTGATTGAAGACTTTGTCCTTTCATACTGATTTCACATTTATTCCAAACAACCTAATTTAACAAAGTGAGAGGGAAGAGTAGATTTACAAAAATTATCATAATCACAAGTTTTCACATGTCAAGGTGTGTACACACAGCACAGCATCTCAGGCCTTAACTAGCTTCCTCCTACTCTTCCTCACCTCCATCCTCTCCATCAGAAAAAGCCAAAGCATCTCATGGATGAGAGCTTTTGTGTTAAACACACACATGCTTTGCTCTCAAAGGAGAGACAAACTTACAGAGAAAACCTTCTGTTATGCTTGAAGAGTGAATTCCATTTGTTTGATATTCAGCCACTGGAGATCTTCTGTGCTTTATTCCAGATGCGCTGAGTATGAAGGGAAAAGAAATTCTACATCCTTACGACTGTCCTCTTTACATTATTCATCAAACGCTGCTCTTCTGCGGCTTCTTTAAATGCTTCCTCAGCGGCAGAAATCTGAAGGTAAAATGTTGAATTGTTCTGATAAATGTTTCACGGTCTCACGAGAGCGATTTACTGTAAAGGAGTCCCAACGACCTGAATATCCAACAAAGGTCACATCTTCCACTTCTTTCTTTCCCACATTAGTTTTCTGACTGTGTTTGCTTGCATATAGTATTCTATAGAATGGAAATATATGTATAGAAATTGAGGTCAGGTTAAAAATAATCCTCCTTTATAACCTGAAGATGAATGTCCCCATGCATGTATTTAATATCTGTGCCTTATTCGTGCTTGTGAAATTATTGTTCAAGTGCATGACCTCAGAATGATCATGAGGTAGATTATTGCATCGCGAAAGCGAGAGAGAGAGAGAGAGAGTCGATTGTGTTTGGGTTGTTCAGAGAGCAGTTGCATCAAGTCAAAAAGAGGGTATGTAATTCAGTGTAGATGTGAGGTAATGCATGCTTGAAAAGATGAGTGTTCAGCTTCGGTTCGAGGACGAGAACTGCTTGTGCTGCTCTAGCTGCTGTGAGGAGTTCATTCTACCATTTATTAGCAAGTGAGGTGAAGGTTTCCAGACCCACTTGAGAGAATAGTTTACAGGCAGGACGGATAATGATTTTGTTGATGAACAGCGGAACAGCTAACTGTCTCAGTGGTTTTATACTACATCTATCTGTAAAAGCTGGAAACACTGGAGCAGACTTTAAAAACTCCTCGCTGACCTCGGAAGGTCACACACATTTAACCACTGATTTGTACAGACATTGGATCACGGTCGCATTTGTCCAAATATTAAACAGAGCTGATAAAATCTTGGTTGCTCAACATGTCTGAGGCTTAATTAGGATAGGGAAGATTAGAATCCTTCAAACCCCATCGAGCGAGATTGTGACCTGAAATATTTGGACAGACTCTCCACTGTCTTGAAAATGGTCCATGCTCACAGTTAATGTAGACCAGTTTGTGTGAATGTCGATGGCCTGATCCCTGCTCCTCCTCTGATCGTTTCCCAACATGGACAAAACCCTTAAAAACTGATTCTCATCAGCCTCAGCTGCACTTTGTGTAATGCCAGTTGGCAAATATTGGCATGTTCACATGAAAAACTGAGATCATGCACAAGCTAAATATTATATTAACATGAAATATTAGTGTCATCTCATCATGCTGACGTTAGCAGTTTACTAAAAGTACCTCTTTGCCCACACACACCCTGACACAGCTGCTGCAGTCTGACTATGTGATCATACAGCAAGTCTACGTTAAGCTTAATTCTGTGCGTCAGTGGTTGCTGAATGACATGTGGGAAAGGAGGTAGGTGCAATAACGAGAGAGGGCTAGATAATCAGCACAATTTTATTTTAGATTGGAAAATACCAAGGAGTATGACGTGTCCCCATGAATACTGATGTTCTTTGGCATCTAGCTGGAATTAAAGTGACTCACATTGCTGTAATAATCACAGATATCGATTGGTCTGTGCCGCACAGGCAAGGTCAAGCAGGAACTCTATGACCAAGAACAACAGAGACAAAAACGGAAGCTGGTTTAATCACATTTGGATTTACAATACAATACCAATCCATTTTACATTTAGTCCAGTGTTATCGCAGGTTAATATGGAACAAATAGGATATAGACATTTTAAACACATACCTGAGTGCTGCAGTCTGAGGATATCAGACATCTTAAAATTCACTAAAACCACCACACTTTCAAATGAGACAGACCAATTACTTGTGGTAATTCATGTTTTACAAAGTATTGCAGCTCTAAGCAACTGGCAGTCGATAGAAGTGCAAGATACTATCCACGGGCAACAACCATAGACTGTATAAAATATGGACGTAGTGTCCGTGACGTCACCCATAGGTTTCTGAAGAGCAGAAATGAAGCAAATCGTAGTGCGTAGCCATCTTGGTAGCCTACCTCCGGTTACTCCAAATATGGACAAAGAGGTGGAGCGAGGGCGGAGCTGAGGCGGGTCGAATGAACGCTATTGGCTGAAAAAAAGCCGCTGAAAAAAGCCGCTTTATTCGAAATAATCAAACTAGCTACAGCTAACCAGCTAGGTTAAATGCTAAATAGCGTTGCTAGCCGGCTAACCCCACGACGATCTCTTTCCGAAACTCAGTGACTAGAATTAGCCAGGGTGTCGCCCTTTAGACCGTCAGTTCATAGCTGTCAATCAAAGTGGCGCCACTTAGATTGACAGCTATGAACTGTGCATAATGATGTATGCTGTATATTTTAAACGAACGCCTTATAAAAAAATTCGCCCCCCCCAGAGTTGTCATGGAGTAGAAAAACAGCTTATGAGACTAGAGCCATGTTTTGAACCAGGCTGTAAATATGTTTTTTTTCTGTCGTAAAGTCGGACATTTTAACATGGGGCTCAGATCGGCTCAGATGTAATTGACTCACTTCTGCAGCCTGCTCTAGCGGTTATTCGAGGAACTGCAGCTTTTTTGCACTTCCGCATTGGCTTCATTTTTCAGTGCCGGAGGTTGCCGCTTGGCAACAACAAGCCAAGTTTGCTGTTGAGCAATCCTGTTTTTAATTTATTTAACACTGTACTTCTGCATTGATTCATAAGAACATAAGGATAAAGGATCTCTAAAATATGAAAAGTCTTCATTCACTTAGCCATCTCCCAGGGTCAAAGACAACATGTCCTCATACCTAAATGACTGAAGAGGTTGATGCCAGCCACTTCCAATATGACGTACATGGCCATTCTCTACTGGACCTTAATTCTACAAGACCATTGTTTCACTGTCACATAGATAATAATGTGGGTCTCAGTTTGGTTAGGTTTAGGAAAAGGTAATGGTTTGGTAACTTAAGTTATGTTACACATGTGATATAAGTTAAGTATGTTACCTAAGTTAGAATAAGTCAGTGTTACCATTTGGCTTCACACAGTGGTCTCCTGGGTGAAAGTCTGGGTATATTTGACTGATCCCTCCTCCATATGCAGACTGTCTTTCTTTTTGTACCACATCACCTGACTTCCTGCTTTGCTGCCATCATAATTACTATGGCCACAATAGACTATCACCATAAATAAACATAAGTATGGGTCGTAATAAGTTGCTCGAACAGAAAACCTACACAGTTGTTGTTGTGGTGAGGACATGCCAGTCAAAGAAGGATTCAGTGGTGGAGCAAAAAGGAAAGTTAAAATTAAGAATTCAAAAAGTTACTTTCTTTTATTGGAAACTTAAACTTTCATACATTTTTGCAATTTATTGGAAAATGTATATTATTATTGTTCTTATCATTGTTTATGAGAATAGATAAGGACCAAGGCGTTACTCTAACCTATTGAACCCCATGCAAAATACTGGTGCATATTCCATCATCACACGGATCCCTGAATGCAGCTCTTTGGTTTTCTAATATCACATTATCTCCAAATGGTCTGTTCGTCATCGTGATCAGGACTTACTGGGTTAGAGCAGTAAGCGCAGTTGTGTGTGTGTATGTGTGTGTGTGAGGATGGGGTGAGGCAGAGACAGCCAGAGGTTAGTAGGAGAGGATGTGGAGCACATCCTTTCCCAGAGGTGCCCTTATTGGCTCATCTTTTCACAAAACTACATTTTCCCTCTTAAATAAAGCCTTAGAAAAGCAGGGCAGGCACTCTCTTTTATCCACACTCTGCTGCCTGTAGACATGAGAGAATATCAGAGAATATCTATAGAAATGAATTTGAAACGAGATTAAAAAACTAGCACAGATTCTCTGGGATGCGCTTGAAGAGCGAATTTCTAGATTTCAGCAGGCACGCTCAGCAGACAGGGCACTGAATGTCCTATTAATGAGAGTTAAAACTGCTTCTGATTACATGCTGTGTCAATAGACTGTGAAGTGCTAGCAGTGCTCAGTGGCAGCTTTGGCAGATTGAGATGGCCGCAGGACTGTTTGGTTTTCTTTTTAACCTTTATTTATTTTGGGTTGGGATAATTAGCATGAGTAGAAACTGTTATGGTTTTGGGTTTTGTGTGTGTGTTTTCCCTATTTCTTTCAGTGTGTGGCAGGAGGCGTGGCTGGTTTCCCTCACCCTCTCCCGGTGACCTGGCAGATGAGGCACACCGGTTCTCTATCTCTCAACCATCCACATAAGGCTGGTCCGGACGTCACTCCGGCGCCAGATTATTCCGTCACTACCGGTATTCTCTAGCTCTCAGACCACCTGTGATCTACGTCGCCGCACCTTTTTGAATGAACGCTGTTGTCACTTGTTTTCCACTCCGTGCTCGCTCATTGCTTCATCTCCAGATCCAGCTCCAGACTCCCGTCAGCGTGCCTCACTGCCAGCCGTACTCCTGTGCCGTTTTCCACCTCCTCCGTCATCCTCCAGCCCGCCGCCTGTCACCATCACCAGCGTCTGCTCTCCTGTTTTGTTTTTTGATCCTGAATAAAGACTCGTTAAGAGCACCTTTCCGCTCCAGTCTCTGCCTCATTGGTCCAGATCACAACTCAGCCCTAACAAGAAAAGATGCTGTGGGATGAAAGATTTAGAAAGATTTAAATTTACAGGCTTTTGACGTACCAAGTGACATCAGATGGGTTTACTGATACTGGTGGCCACTGAGCTGGAAGTTTGCCAAAGTTTTGCCAAACTTTATTGAAAATAATAATAAAACAAATGGAAATGTAATATTTAAAAACTTGCAATGTCTAATTTAGGTTAGAATTGATTGTGTTTTAGGTCCTTACCATAGACTGTAATAGAATTTCGGTTTTAACAATAATATAAATAATTACGTTTGAGCTCAGGGACCATAAAAATTTTAATTTTACTGTTTAGCTTAAATAACCCACTCCAGCTTAACCGGTAACAACATCTGGGTTAACGTTATTTCTGGAAACATTCAAAAATTAGAAAATTAATATTTTGAAGTTACTAAAAATTTATTGCATTTGCACACAGTTAACTTTAATATCACATAACATTAGTTAACAAACGTGGAGGATCTTTATTTTCCAACCGCACATAGACTCCTTTTATTCTAAAGTATTAACACCATAAACTATAATACTTTTTATTACGTTTTGACCTCAGCAGGTTTAA
>JBBMOC010000001.1:17537835-17901244 GCA_037975185.1 Centropyge bicolor | reverse complement strand
TATCACATAACATTAGTTAACAAACGTGGAGGATCTTTATTTTCCAACCGCACATAGACTCCTTTTATTCTAAAGTATTAACACCATAAACTATAATACTTTTTATTACGTTTTGACCTCAGCAGGTTTAATGACTGAAGCTACCAGATGCTCCTGTTAGCATCGTTAGCTTAGCTCAACCTCCACCGTCTCCACCTGGAGAAACTCGTCCTGGAGACCAGAGAGAAACACAGTCAATATAGCAGCACAGTCAAACTCCAGCCAACAAGCAGCTCCACAGACAACAGAACAAACTCACAGAGAAAACAGCGCAGACGTCCTGGACAGAGACACCACACAGCCGGCGGCAGCTAGCTGGAGCCCGATGCTAATTCATTAACAATACTTACAAGTAAAGGGAAAAAAAAGGGAGTGCCAACATTTGGACAGTCTGTTAAATTAACCGCTCAGAAAGCCGAGTTATTTATCCAGTATTTACAGGAATAAATATCTGAAAGGCAAAATCAGCACAAACACAGGCAAAGTTCAGTGACTGGATGAGCTCCGTGATTGGAGCAGGCAGCAGTCAGTCAAAGTGATGTCCCTCTTCATTTTGCACAATTTCATATTTTAAACGAGTGTTATGAATGTATTTTCATAAATGCCCCATACGCATGTCTGTCACACACACACACACCTCAACACTAAATTTAACAATGATGAACGAAATAAAACACAGGAAACATTAAGGCCAGCTAAATCTTTGTGCCAGGGACCTCAAGAGGACCCACGGCACTCTCTGCTGTCACGGTTGCCTAGTTACAGACACATTTATTCAAGACTAGTTCTTCCATTATGCTGCAGTCATGGTAATTAGCAGGAGCTTAAAATGAAATATACTGCAGGTAATGTGTGACTCAAATAAATATTGACCTTCTTAGGTTTCTGAACGGTGAGCAACAGTAATCTCCAGGTTTTTTTAAACGTCAATATACTATTTTTATTCTTCTTTTTAGTTACTCAACAGAAAAAACAAACAAACAAAAAAAAACATCAACCATGGATGTCTGCCCCAGTAAAATAGTAAATGAACTGTATTCATGTAGAGTCCATATAGACATGTCGACTGCAGTAGCCTGGGATTGACCCTCCGTGACCTTCTGATTAGCTACGACTGGATGGGAGACCTCCTCAGTCACAGTAGGTAATCAGGTACAGGTAATTACTAGGGATGAGCGAGTACACCACTATCTGTATCTGTATCCGTATTCGGAGTGGGCGGGGCCTAAACCGGAAGTGAGTGCAGAAATGGGTGAGGCTTAAAACTGTACATTATTTTAAGTCTGAAATTGATATGGATTGATCAGAAGTTGCTAATCTATTGTATTCAAAGCCTATATACAGTATATCTCAATAATATTTATCATATTATTTTCATGAACTGCAGAGAGAAAGTGTCTACTGTGACTGCATGCAGCCACATAAAATAAAAACATTAATATAGGCCACTTTGTGTGTTCAGCTACAGCTATATGTGTGTATGTGTGTAAATGGTCTGTGAGACTGTTTATTTTTTAATCATCTGTGTGAACTTCATGATTCATGCAAACATTCAGTGATGGCAAACAGGGAAATAATACGTCAGCCTTGTTCACTTCTTCTCAAAAGCACCGCATTCAGTACGAGCAAAGTTTTTCAATTGACGTCATATCACCAGCCAAACTAAGAGCAAGCAGATGGTTAAAAAACCGAGTAAAACCGACGCGAGCCGTTTTCAGCTCTGTCTTGTCAAATGCACTGCGCATATGTTGGGAGAGACGTGCAGAGACCATACAGTCTATGGCAGAGACGTGTCTGTGTAGGGAGGGGCGGGCGCTGTGTGTGACTGACCAATCACAGAGCACCAAGACAGTCAGTTACACAATGAGGATTTTCCTTCAGCACGAATACAGATATTGACGGATTTTACTCGTATCATAATCGTATTCGTCAAACATGCTTTATCCGTAACGGATACTCGTCTGAAACGAGTATCCGGCTCATCCCTAGTAATTACATCTCTGATTGGTATTTCTGAGGAGAACACTTTTTTTTTTTATTCAGGCCATCTTTAGTATAAAAGCCTGATTATCCCACTGTACACTGATAACATCAATTGACAAACTGAAAAAAGTTAAAGACTCGCAGGGGACACACTGAAGCACTGAGCCACTATAGAGCTTCATAATTAGGAAGGAGGAACTGCAGTTTTTTCGCACTTCGCATTGGCTTCATTTTTCAGCGCCGCAGGTTGCCGCTTGGTCCTTACATAAAAAACTTAGAACGTAAATGACGTGTTTAAAAGGAAGAAATACATGATTCAAAGCTGCCTATTAATTAATTGATTTATCTTTTTTAAGTTGCAGAAAAAGCAGGACTTGGATCCAATAATTTAATAGATTACAAAAATACGCTAATAAAGAGGGCAATAATCAATAGACAATAGTCAGATTTTCTAGCTCATAAACTCTCATCAAGCCAGATGGATTAATCAGAGGAAAGCATACACATGTAGAGATGTATTTTAATTTTCCCCAATTCAGTAATGGTAATACTGTAGATTACTGTAGTTTTCCATGTTGTGTTTTGACCAGTGGTTACTTACACGTTGTCAGACATTTTGAGGTCCTCTGAAGTATCCTCCAGCAGAAATTGGTTTTTCAAAGATGCGACATCAAAGTCTGAGTCGATCATCGAGTGTTTAGTGGAATATTCTCGACTGCTATGCTCACATGCAGATACACTAACAGAGCTGTACAGGATCACCCTGTAGACTGCTGAAGCCCCATCTGTGGAAATGGGACAGAGGCCAGATACTAGTACAAAATGCTCTAAACACACAAGTAAGTTATTACCTCCGCCAAGGAGGTTATGTTTTTGCCGGCGTTGGTTTGTCTGTTTGTTTGTTTGTTTGATTGTCTGTTTTTTTGCAACATAACTCAAAAAGGTATGGCCAGATTTTGATGAAATTTTCAGGAAATGTTCTTTCTGGGACAAGGAACAAATAATTACATTTTGCAGGTGATCCGGATCACCGTCTGGTTCCAGGAATTTTTTAAAGGATTCTTTATCATTGCAAGATTGGGGCATTTTCAACATATGCATATATAACTCCATGAAAAAGACTAAAATTGCTTGCAAAAAAAAATACAGGATGTGGTCATGATAGTTTCTACGAAACGTACCAGTATGATCCGGATCCTATCAATATTCTGGATATTACGTCGACGTCTGCGCTGTTTTCTCGCTGTGTTTGTTCTGGTGTTTGTGGAGCTGCTTGTTGTTGCTTGCTGCTATGTTGACTGTTTCTCTCGGGTGTCCAGGACGAGTGTCTCCGGGGGGAGACAGCGGAGGTTGAGCTAAGCTAACGATGCTAACAGGAGCGTCTGGTAGCTTCAGTTATTAAACCTGCTGAAGTCAAAACGTAATAAGTGTTATAGTTTATGGTGTTAATACTTTAGAATAAAAGACATCTGTGTAAGGTTGGAAAATAAAGATCATCCACGTTTGGTTACTACTATTATGTGGTATTAAACTGAACGGTGTGTACATGCAATAAAGTTTTTGTAACTTCAGTATGTTAACGTCTCATTTCTGAATGTTTCCAGAAATAACGTTATTACAGATGTTGTTATAGGTAAAGCTGGAGTGGGTTATTCAAGCTAAATAATAAAATAAAAATTTGACGGTCCATGAACACAAACGTAATTATTTATGTTTATATTATTGTTAAAACCGAAATTTTAAGTTTATTACACTCCAGAAACTGACTGTGATCGACTGGAGGCTGAAATGTTCTCATATAACATTACGCCAACTTAGTAAAGTACCGTAACGGTGGCGAAGCTGGCCGGTACCACCGGGTTAGCTGGCTAGCTCGGTGAGCATGTTTCATTAAGCAGACTTTATTCAGACCCACCCTCGCTCCACCTCTTTGTACATTTTTTGGAGTAACCGGAGTAAGACTATCAAGATGGCTGCGCCCTACGATTTGCTTCATTTTTGCTCTTCAGAAATCTATGGGTGACGTCACGGACACTACGTCCATATTTTATACAGTCTATGTTTCAGACGAGTATCCGTTACGGATAAAGCATTTTTGACGAATACGATTATGATACGAGTAAAATCTGTCAATATCCGTGCTCGTGCTGAAGGAAAATCCTCATTGTGTAACTGACTGTCTTCACGCTCTGTGATTGAGCGCCCGCCCCTCCCTGCACAGACACGTCTCTCACATACAGTCTATGGTCTCTCATAACGTACACGGTGCATTTGACAAGACAGAGCTGAAAACGGCTCGCGTTGCGTCGGTCAATGGCTCCGCTCTGCTCGGATTTTTTTTTTTTTCTTACCGTCTGCTTGCTCTTAGTTTGGCTGGTGATATGAAGTCAGTTGAAAAACTTTGCTCGTACTGAACGCGGTGCTTTTGAGAAGAATACAGTGAACAAGGCTGACATATTATTTTCCTGTTTGCCATCATTGGATGTTTGCATGAATCATGAAGTTCACACAGATCATTAAAAAATAAACAGTCTTACAGACCATTTATACACACACATATAGCTGAACACACAAAGTAGCCTATATTAATATTTTTATTGTATGTGGCTGCATGCAGTCACAGTAGACACTTTCTCTCTGCAGTTCATGAAAATAATATGATAATTATTATTGAGATATACTGTATATAGGCTTTGAATACAATAGATTAGCGACTTCTGATCAATCCATATCAATTTCAGACTTAAAGTACCGTTTCAAGCCCCACCCATCTCTGCACCCACTTCCGGTTTAGGCCCCGCCCACTGCGAATACGGATACAGGTACAGATAATGTAGATGGTTAAACAGATACAGATACAGCAGGGGCGAGCGGTCATAATAAGCTATAAATGCAGTGCATGCCCAAGCCCTTCAATAAAACAATTGAAAATATTAATCTGTCAGTGTGTTCCGTAATGCAATACCTTAGTTTTACTGTTTTGGTCTGAAATTCCTGCCTTATCTATCCTGTTTTGTTTGTGAAAAGCTGGAAAGCTGACAGCTTGTTTCGCGGATGCGCACTGCGATTTTGAGTAGTACCCACGGTCGAGGCTGTTTACTGTACATGAGCATTTTGAATGGCAAAAAAGCTGTCAGTGAAGCAGCTTATCTGCCAACGCGCATGTTCATAACTGGATTCACTTCAAAACTCTGAGAGAGTGAGAGTGTCTATTAAAATCGCATTGATGTACTAGTTAGAAAACGGAGCCCCGGAGGTATACAGAGCCCCAGAGGCATCTCACTATGATATAGCGAGGGAACGCTTTATTTATCCCGGTCCCTCACTGTAACATAGCGTGGAGGGAACGCTTTATTAATGCGCACCCACACTATGGAAGGCGTGCCCTCGCCTTAATAAAATATTCTGCAACCTGACACCTCCGGGGCCCCGTAAAAAACATATGACGTATTTTAATTAATAAATAAATAGGCAACAATTTGGCGCTGGCTGTAGTTCACACATCAGCATGACCACTGTAACAGGTCACCGCTCACCACTGAGATACAGATAGTGGTGTACTCGCTCATCCCTAGTTACGGAGCTATATCCAAAAACCGCCATTACGGATATGTCGATTTTCGGGTATAACTATTAAACTAATAATGATATTAATGTGATTCCAATTGCTAAGGGTCTGTCTTTATGGTCCAGGAACCCATTGAAATTGATAAATCAAAGTCCGGACTAATATTTTGGGGTGCAAGTCACAATAAGCTGGGGGAACTGTGCTGCTTGGCGGAGGTCTGTGCTCTCCGAGTGCTTTTCTAGTTACACAATCAAACTTAGAATGAAATCCATTTGTTCACAGTGTGCGCACTGAACATTTCAAGTGTAAACTAAATACACTGAACTTGTGCATAACTTTTCTTGTTGAGCCTGTCTGATGTCAGCCAGTCCACCGTGCGCCACAGAAAACATTTACTGACAAGACATTAAAATTTGTTTTGAACTCATTCCCACCGACGCTGTCAAGCCAAGGGTTGCGATCTTCCCCCTCACGCCTGTATTTCTGCATTTGTTTTGTTTTTTTGAAGACGTGGTGGTGTGGCGGGGCTAGCCATTTTTAACATGCGTGTGTAGCAGCGCCGCTGTCAACGGTGTCTGTAACTAGGCAACCGTGACAGCAGAGAGCGCCGTGGGTCCTCTTGAGGTCTCTGGCACAAAGATTTAGCTGGCCTTAATGTTTCCTGTGTTTTATTTAGTTCATCATTGTTAAATTTAGTGTTGACGTGTGTGTGTTACAGACATGTATATGGGGCATTTATGAAAATACGGGACAAATCGCGTTCCGGCGTAGTTCAAAGCGGGACGCAACATTAAATTTTCCAATAAAGGACAATTCCGTGCTTTACGATTCCGTACCGAATCCCCAACCCCAGGCCTGGCTCCAGGGTGGCGCCCCAGCTACGCTATACCGGGCGATGTCACTGGTCCTCAGTGCGGACTGTCCATAANAAAAGAATGATAATTATAAATATGCATTAAAATCCTGAGTAATTTGTCTGGAATATGGTAAAGAAAGTCATTTCTGTGGAGAATGGCTTTTTGAGGCTGCTGCTGCAAACCTTGTCATTCATATTAAATTCAGTGGTCACTGTTGCTGCCTCTTATCATCACTCTCATATTTATTTATGTTGTATTTATTTTTTTATCCCTTTTTCCTCTATTTATTTTTACAGTTATTTCCACATTTATTTATTGACATTCTTGATTTGCTTCAGTGTATTTTTTTCTGTTTTGGGCTTAATTTAAATGTATTGATTCATTCTCAGTGCAACTTTCGTCGTCATCTTCTCCATGTTGCTGAGTTTTAACAACTGTATAAAACATGGACAGAGTGTCCGTGACGTCACCCATAGATTTCTGTAGAGCAAAAATCAAGCCAATCGTAGAGCAGCCATCTTGGCAGTGGGGCGTCACCTAACTCCGGTTACGCCACGGGTCAGTAAAGGGCTGGCCAAGAAAGCATTTAGTCCTACTTAAAGCTTTTAAGTGCTTTATTAACAATGAACATTGTTCTAAAAGTTGAACTGAATAGGCTGAACTAGCCTATATGAGCTTATGTAAAATTGAAAAACAAAATATACACACTTAATTACTGGCATCATTTTTTAACAATGAGGGAAAATACATAGAAAAGTGCATATGCAGTGTTTTGCACTCCCTTAAATTATTCAAGACTAGTTCTTCCATTATGCTGCAGTCATGGTAATTAGCAGGAGCTTAAAATGAAATATACTGCAGGTAATGTGCGACTCAAATAAATAGTGACCTTCTTAGGTTTCTGAACTGTGAGCAACAGTAATCTCCAGGTTTTTTTTAAACATCAATATATTATTCTTATTCTTCTTTTTAGTTACTCAACAGAAGAAAAAAACCCAAAAACAAACAAAAAACAGACATCAACCATGGATGTCTGCCCCAGTAAAATAGTAAATGAATTGTATTCATGTAGAGCTACTCTAGTCTTACCAACCACTCAGAGCTCTTTACAACTTACTCAGAAGATAAACTGATGTTCATCATCTTGCCCAAGTCCATATAGACATGTAGACTGCAGTAGCCTGGGATTGACCCTCCGTGACCTTCTGATTAGCTCCGGCTGGATGGGAGACCTCCTCAGTCACAGTAGGTAATCAGGTACAGGTAATTACATCTCTGATTGGTATTTCTGAGGAGAACGCTTTTTTTTGTTGTTTGTTTATATCAACATTGATTCTGGCCATCTTTAGTATAAAAGCCTGATAACGATAACTGATAACGTCAAATGACAAACTGATAAAAGTTAAAGACTCACGGGGGACACACTGAAGCACTGAGCCACTCTAGAGCTTCTAGGAGCAGGTTGAAAACTTAGTTGAAAGGAGAGTGAAAGTTGGCTCCAAATTAATGGTAACGCCCCCTTTACGCTGGATGTGTAGACAGTCAGGCCATAGATAGATAGATAGATAAATGGATAGACTATATAATGTACTGTGGTCTAACTGCAGAGTTGCTACAGTACATTCCTGACCTTGTGTGGATTTTTTTTCCAGTTCTCTGATTTCAGACAAGCTAAATATCTGTGTGAGTAATTAAGCCAGTGGTTTTATTACTGGCCAATTAGTCCCATACCCACTCTCACTGAATAGCCCGCTTATCTGTTCCTGTGTTTGCACACACTCTGCCTAAATGTGCTCTCTTTCTCTCTCTCTCTCTCTCTCTCAAACACACACACTCACACAAAGAGGCACAATCAGTATGAACTGTTTAGTCCGCATCAGCATGGACCAGATAGAGAACATTGCACTAAGTATGTTTGCTCTCCTATGGTGCTAACAGCTAGATAACAGTTAATACAATCACCAATGTGACTGTCTTATCTTTCAGCTCTGTTATTGAAAAGTTGTTGGAAAAGTTCGACAGCTAAACTATAGCGTTCGTGATTACCAGAACGACAACCGCAGGGGGAAACAAAAATAGATCCAGTGAAAAATAAATTATCAACAAATCATCAAATTTCATAAAAACAGCATAATTCAAAATAGAAAAAAAGCCTTGCTGGATTAAACCCAAACTCTCTATTTTCTGTCTCTCTTCCCCCGTGGGCTCTCTCTCCTTCTTCCCCAGCTCTGCCTCCTCCCATGTTCTGGTCTGTCGGTCTCTATCCCCAAAGTGCTGGCTCTCTCCCTTTCTGTCTCACGTCCTCCTTTCTCAGAACTTTATTAGGCGAGATGTCCTGAGCCAGAGCATGGGACCGGCTAGACCTGACTTGCATTTAATAGAGAGGCATTGTGCTACCGCCGGCAACCTCCTCCTCTCTGTCCACTTTACTAAAACGCCTGTCTGCTGCCGCCTCTGCTGTTAAACTGCGGCAACAAAATTCCATCAATGCCAAAGGCTGAGCGAGACTCCTGCGGCGAAGACGCTGAAGGCTCCGCTCTGACGAGGCTTCTAACAAGACCCCAGAGTTTGGGTTAGTGGATGAAAAGGCAAAGATTAAAATGCTCTGTGTTTCATACTCGCTGCTTAGCAAGACTTTGTTTGGATGAAGACGAAGATGGTTTTGCAGAAAGAGAGAGAGAGAGAGCGAGAAAGAAAAAAAAAACATAGCTGAGTTAATGTGCTCACTATATTGCCTCCCCTCTCTCTGTGGAACGCTGAACCAGATTGTTTGGGTTTCTGAATTGGGTGGTTTGTACAAATTTATTGAGGGAA
This sequence comes from Centropyge bicolor, assembly GCA_037975185.1. Classification (NCBI taxonomy): domain Eukaryota; kingdom Metazoa; phylum Chordata; class Actinopteri; family Pomacanthidae; genus Centropyge; species Centropyge bicolor. The sequence continues at coordinate 17,891,983 of JBBMOC010000001.1, read as the reverse complement.
ATGGTGGGGAGGTGAAAAAAGAGCTGGAGGTGATATTAAAAAGATTATTCTTACCTGGAGCACAGGAGCATGCTGTATAAAATGGCGAAGAAAGCAATAAATCTTTCAATACACTCCAGATCACTGCACAAAAAGGGAAAATGAGATTATTTCTTTTGCGTTTCCCTGTGACATTAGTCAAAATTCATTTGGTGCTAATATGAATGCATTTATTCAATTGAAGTTAGCCTTTGTTGTTACGACTGCACAACCTCCGAAAATATGTTTGTTTGTTTTGTCACAGGAGAGGTGTGCCTTATCTCAATTATCATGAAACCTATACAGACATTCATGATCCCCAGATGATGAAGCCTATACTGACTTGGGTGATCTCCTGAATATTCCTAAAGTGCCACCAAACATCTCTACATCTACTCTACATCTACTAGATGGATTAGCATAGATCAAATTCACGCAAAGCCAGTGTCACTCTCATCAGCCTCAGCTGCACTTGGTGATACGTGCTAATTAATAAGTGCTACCATGCTAACACACTAAAAGAAGATGGTGAGCATGGTGAACAGCATATCTGTATCCATGTGCATGTTGCAATGAAGATGTTAACATATAGTCACAAGCAGGTTATTTATAAAGTAATTTGATGCACACTCTGAATGGCAAATAATATATAAAACATCCTGACAGCGAATTCAAAGTGAAAGAGTGGAAATATAAAAACAGAATTCAGTCCAAACTTTGTCTGGCTCCATTGGTTCAACAATCAGTTCCTAAGGTGTGGACTGGGAGCATATAGGCAGAATAGCAAAGATAGAAAGTTCATTGTCTGAATCAGATTGTTTATTAAGTCTGTTGTGTATTGTCGCACAGTAAACAAGTGCAGCCCCTGCTTGTTTTAGCAGGGTACGTTGGTGGGGAGCTAATGAGTTGAAAGAACTCAGTTGGGCCGAGTTTCTTTGGCAGAGCGGAGAGGACTCCAACAGAACACACACACACACACACGCACACACACTCAGCGGAGAGCACAAAGGACCCGGGCTGTATATTAGAGGTTCAGAGACAAAGTCATGCTCGCTGCAACACTCTGCTGCGTAAGAGTAGAGAAAGATACACAGCAATGGAGGGGGGGCGGGGGGCGGAGGGAACACAACAACATCCGGCACTCTAATTTGCAGGCCCTCTCAAACAAAGCATGGCTTAATAAATTGGAAATGGTATCATCCACAGAGGAACACGGCCGCAAATACAGCAGAGGCTTAAGGTGAGCTCTTCATCGAGCAAAGCCATGTCTGCACAGCGTAGCCCGGACCAGTGTCCGGGCCAGTGCTGGACTATAAATGAGATGTGGAATCTGAAAAACAAATCAAGCGAGGCATTAAAAAAGTACAGGTGTACTGTGTGTATTTTTCAGGTTTTTTTCTTAAAATATATGTGTGTCTTTATTTTTTCTCCTACTCTAAAAACACAGCTGGCGCAGTGCTTCACTGTGCATTAGGGTTTATTTAACAGGTTTCCAAAAAACTCTCATCCCACACCCTGCAGTCATACCAACGCTTGCTGGCTTTGACCTGCATCAGACCACATTTTGGCTCATGATCCAGCGGCAAACATACCCAGTGGCTCTGTTTCAGCTATAAACTTATTGCTTCAATCAATTTTTCCAGACAAAAGGTCAAGGCAGCAGTAATCAATCAACCAGTCAATCAATCAATATGTTTGTCTGGCATCAAAGGAGTGCCTACCACCTCAGAGAGTCCGAGGCAACTATTGGCCAGCTCTGCAGAATAAACCTGTCGGTGTGTGAGCTATCTCAAGGAGCTTTTTGGGGGGGAGAAAAGCAGCACATGCAGTCTGGAATCCAGGTTTCTGAGGTTTGGTGCAAAGGATCAGCTATTTTTCAGCCACAATGAGGTTCCAGTTTTCAGCACTTTACTTTGTTTTGCATGTAGAATATCACGTTCAATTGCTTGCAAGCAAAGAAATATTTTGTGATGTGACGTTTTGGTGAATATGAAAACATGAAGCAATCAAAGGCTGGTTTTAAGGTAAAGCTTCATATTACATAACAGTCTGAGGTAAAATGATGTCATACTGCTGCATGAGATATCCTGTGACAACATTACATAAACGTTTTACATCAACAGAACATCATAAACTGAACAGAAACTGACTTTATAACTTCTATTACTCTTTCTATCTGGTCCAGGGTGCTGGTGCAAGATGTGATACAGTCATCAACAGTGACAGACTGGTTATCAGAAGGACCTGGAGAATTTCTGGAAGGTTGGTTTTGTTTCAGGCTGATTACTGTGGACTTAGTAACAATACTGTGTCTCACTGGAGCCTGTGCTGATAGAGCTGTGTGCACGCTCTGTTCACACACACAAACGATCATACACACTCTGTTAACTTCCAACCCAGGGTGGGAAAAGAGCTCTTTCTCCCTTCACCAATTCTTGTGAGTGGCAGTGCATTACAGTGTAAGAGATCAAGACCAAAAGACAAACGTAAATAAATAATAACTCAATTGATAATAATAATATGAAACGTTACATGGACGTTACAAGGGACACTGCACATCTGCAAAACCCATTTCTTATTTATTGCTCAACAGAAACTTTGCAGGCTCTGTTACAAATCTCAAGCAAAGGCAAGACATGTAACTTTGTGATTTAGTTTTTAAAAAGGAATATTTCCCAACGTCAGTCAACTTCTAATGGCACACCACAATGTCAGAATCAGAATCAGAAGCCTTTATTGTCATTGTCATTATGTCAAGAATACAATGAAATTGTAGCAACCTTGGAGTGATGTTAGTCTAAATCTAAATATAATCAGCATTTTGTTAATATTGGTAAAAAAAAAAATACCACTATCAATCTGGCTTAATTAGCTATTTAGATGGATTAAAATTTCTCCTCTGTGTAAAATTAACTTGTTGCTGACTATATATTTCTGCAATAAAAATAATCTTCTGATAACGGCCTTATTATTTATATTACTATTTTGGGCTCATTGCTTGTATATTCCATTATGCTTTAATTAGCTAGTTTAAGATTGAGAGTTTTTGTTTGATGTGAACAAATTGCTTGCTGGTGAGTATAATAATTCATAAACTAATTCTGTTCCATCAACTGTGTACTCATACTATGTGAAACTTTCCCAGAGCTGCTGGAGCACAGCAGATAGATAAAAGACAGATAATGGGTGTGCAAATGGCCAAGCACTGGCAATAGTCAGTAGCATTGATGGTTCTGCTTCGGGCCCCATAAAGGCTTGGGCCGGACCTGAGAGCAGGTTAAGACTTTGAAAATGATACGTCAAATGCCACTTTAAATTTCATTGCATTTTCATTTTAAATATGACTTGAATATTCCTTGCATAAATAGAAAATTGTGTTATGTTATTTATACTGGATCTTAATTTTCAAATTTGAAGTAACAATTTTATTTTGTAAAGTGGGATAAGATTTTGAAAAGTAAATGTCCATTTTAACTTTAATATGGTCAAAGAACGGCCATACGAGTATGTGAAAATGCAAATTGGATTATTGCATTTTCATTTTAATTATTACTCATAATATACATACATACATCTGGATGTATGCTATTGATTCAGACATTTTTAAATTTACATGATCTTTTTTATACAGTCCCTTATAGGCCTCCATAAGGTTGAATTAAGAATAGAAACATATTAATGTTGAAGGTGGAATCAGTGGGTATCAATATACATAGAATATTTAGCAGGTCATTCATGTGTGCGCTGTATTTGCATTTGAGTTTGTAAACCTGCTTACTGCAGTTTTTTGATGGCCTAGACCTGCAGCTCCTCTTACCCCTCAGCCGTGAAATAATTTATTAATGGACCCATGAAGCAGAAGGTACACCGGACCAATTAATACTGAGAAACAAAGCTTGCCTGTGGGAGAACGAGGCAGGGAGTTGAGGTCAAGGTGTGTGTGTGTTTGTGTGTGTGTGTGGACAGAAGTGCAGTAACGTGAGGAAGAGAGCGAAAGAAAAGAGGGAGCAATGGGAGACTGGGAGAGAGAGCAAAGCGAGAGCATGGGGGGAATAGAAGAGGAGAAACAGACAAAGTGGACGGACGCGGAAAAGGGGGTAATGAAAAGAATAGTGACGAGCAGAGAGGAAGCAAGGGGAGAGGAAGGGAGGAAGGCAAAGTGAGATGAGTTAGAAAGGGATAAAGAGTTACAGGAAAGAAAAGAAAGAAGGAAGATGAGAGGCAAAGAAATATTTGGTTACTTCATATTATAAACCTGGAGAGAAAATGTGACTTAATGAATTAGCCACTTGTGATTAATTAAATCATATGTTACTTGTTAGATGAATGACATATGTGAGTGTGCAATATAGGCTGATTTTAAAAAAAGCACCTTCGACAATAAAGTAAGACTGACAAAGGTGACTGATATTACACCTGACAAGTGCAGCTTATGACTCAATCGAGGATGAAAGTTCAGTCACGTGTGCTGTTGTTTCATACATTATACTGTAAAAGCACCACAAGTGATGATTGAGCTCGACATTCGACTAAAAAAAATCAATTGAAGCCTTCATGCATTTCAGCCAGACTATTTGCTGCTCTGATATCAAAACATACTGTGAATAACAAGAGAAACTGTCCATTTCTACTTCAATGGCTCCACTTACTTTCGCCTATAGGGTCGGTTTGTAAAATTACATTCATTTGTTAAAAGACTCACATTCCTCAAGCAATTCTCTTTCCAGCTCTTGAAAACACATTTGTAATTCTTTCCTTCCTCTCTCTCTGAGTCCTTTATTAGGGGACCAAATAACATTTGTTGGGCGAGCACTGATTTGTATTCCTTCAGCTCTAATTAAATTTGTTCTGGTAATACAAAAGAGAAAGCCCATCAACAAATAACAGCAAAACAAACAAGAGGGGTGCATGCATAAAACAAGGAGAACAAACCTGCTTTGGGGCTGATTGTGTTCAGATGTGCTTGATAAAAAAAAACAACTTTGCATGCTGAAAGTGAGTAAATGAAGAGGTTTGATTCAAGTTTGTTTCATGTTTTTTTTTTTCTCTCTATCGCTGGATGTCATGCTCGTTCAACAATAATATTGCAAATGAACAGGATGACTACAGATTGCTTGTACAGAGAGGAGACTTTGAAATTGAAGATGCAAAGTTCATTCAAGGCAGCTTTGTTCTAATTTGTTGCAGTTTCCTCAGGTTACCATCCAATTCTTTATTAGCAAAATCCACATTTAACAATTAATATGATTACAAATCTTTGCTGTTGGGAGGGATTTTTTTGTTTTTTACCAAAATCCTCCTAATCACGAGGCTTTTAACCTTCCTCCTGTGTTAGGGTCAGCACTGACCGTTTTCAGGTTTTAAATGCACGAAAGAGCCACAAAAACACATAAATTTGTTAATTGCATCAAGGCTTTTTGACTTTGTCAGGAATCTCTATTTCAACAAAATAAAACAAAAAAAACTGTTTTTCACTAAATTATAAAATGCTCTGGTTGAAATTCTGACCTTTGTGTTGTTAGGATGGGTTTCAACCTGGTTATATATAAAACAATAATTGGAGCCAAAACTAAATCATAAGTGCACTCTCAGCCAACACACTGTCAGCCAGCTCCTCTCCCACAGCCACAACCGCACTGAGGCCTCCTGATTCCAAATGACAGAGGTGTCAGGTCTGCCTAAGCAGTAAGGGCAGGAAGACAAACGTATTGTGCTTCAAATGCAAGAAATATCTCTGAAAAGAACACACTGAAAGTGTCACTTTTTGCCACACATGCATCTAAACACACACACACACATACACATGCATGTTCTTGCACACACTGACTTTTACTCTTTTTTTGTATTTAACTAGTTTTGGAACTAGTAATTGATTGATTGGTTAATTGAAATTGAGAAGTATACTGACAGAAAAAAGGCCCCACACCCACCACACCAAAATATTGAAACTAATATTTTCATAGATAAGGAAGGCTAACGAGGTAACCAAGAGATGAGAAAAAACAAATTGGATGATAGATCATTGTTTTCAGAGTATTTTACAGCTGATTTAAGACACGGGCCAAAACAGGCCCTTAACCATGAGGGATGGTAACAGAAAGCTAACACAAGAGGAAGGTTCATAGAATGATGGATGTAAAGTTCATGTTTGTCTTCACTGTATGACATTTTTGACGCAATCTTCAACATCCTAACACTGACTGGTTTTTAGACTATTAACTCATTGCTAATAAAAAGAATCTTATAGCCTTTCAACAGCCAATCTACTGAACCTGTGGCACAAACACACACAATTTGACAAAGACGCGTAGGAGAACAATATATTATTAGTAAGAGAAATACATAACAGGCCAACCCAAGAAATCTCCTACACATTATGCATATACATATTACAAGTACACTGCTACTACTTGATTTTGCAGATGGTTTCCTATAATATTTAGTATTATATACTTTCTTTGTATTGAACTGTTTTGGCAGCAGCGTTTGATCCCAGATTCAGTCAGCCTCTCCACCATCAACAAAACAAAGTTCACATACAGTTTTCCACCAACAGTTCATAATTATGCCTGTCCTCTTATTGTCACATTGTTTGGATGCCATAATGTGATTTGATGACTTACAGTGTTGAGCTGGTGTATCATCCACTCATGTACCGGCAGCTGAGGGAAAGGTTGAGTTTTGCTTAAATGTGAGTGAGTAAACACGACTTTTCTCTTCCTTCAAGGCATGTCGACTTTTTCCAAATATTAAACGAAGACCAGCATCTTTCAGTGAGTGCCTAACTATTACCATAAAAAGTTTACTCATATTGAATTTAAGGAGCTGATTATGTAATTTAACAGCAGATATGGGCGATAAAACAAATGAAATAAATTAAATGTTTTGAAGATGCGGCTTGAACATTCATTATGTTTCTCCATAAAATAAATATTTATGGCAGCATTATGTTTCTTTCAAAATGTGTCTGCTGAAAATTTGTAGTATATGAAAGTCATTTCTAGGAGACAGGGTTCTATTAGCAACAGGATTGTATTAGCAACCTTGTCTCCTGCTAAAGTGAAAACAGTACACAGTTTCCAAATAACAAAAAAGCAGATCCAAATTAATACCAAAATCCAACTGCATTGACACAGCTTCACCACAGGTTTGCTCAGAGCTACAAAATTACCAAGCAGACACAAGCAGACAAAAGAAATCACCACCTTTCTTTTGCCAGCATGAAAATAGAGCTCTTCATCTCTTTTATATCCTTTATTTTGTCAATTACCTTCGGCCCCTTGCTAATAGACTCAGCTACATGGCCACAGCTAATAGAGACTTCATCAGAGCTCATGCTGACAAATCTCGACACAAGTCAACCTCAGAGAGCCAGCGCTCGGTGGGATTCATTTGATCCGACTCTGCATCTCACTGGTGGACATGAGGAGGAGAAAGTGGTCTCTATTAGGATGGAGCAGAAAATGAAAGGAACTCAGACTTACACCATGCTCTGTCAGCGAGTACACACAGAGGTACAGGGGCACGGTTTGAAAAAAAAGTTGGTTTGTGTGTGTGTGTGTGTGCATTTAAGAGAATATATCTGCTAGCACATGTGTAGTCTTTGAAAAGCAGATGAAAACCTTTCTGCAGATGAGTGTAAATGACAACTGTGTATGGAATATAGGACACAAAAAAATAATACAAAAATAACTAATACAAAAAAATGGAAAGTATGTGAATGTCCAAGATGTACAAAATAATCTTTAATCCTTTGCAATTCTAACAAGGTATGTGTCACTCATACAGACAGAGAACAAGTGCCCACAGGTGCCAGTTTGCATTGCACGTCACTGGCCTCAGCATCAGACTCTCAACTCAACATCATCTCTGTGCGACGACGAGTACGTTTAAGCTCCTTATCTTGTCCACTTCCTGGAAGCATTTCTGCTTTCCTGACAAATGTGACACAACTGAACTTGGTTTTACTACCTATAAATATTCCATTTGCATGAGATACAACCCTCTTTGCTTTCATCTAGACTCTTTGCTCCACACGTCATCTCTCCTTTCCTTTCTCTGCCTCCTTTCTATACCTCTTCTCCTTCCCTCTCCACTGGTTCTAGCCGCACTATACGAGCTAATCAGCATCTAATCTCACTTTTAATTCTCTTCCTATTAACCTCTTGCTATCGTTTGTTTTACCATTACCCCTCCACACACACACGCTTAAATTGCCTTCTGAGCTAAATTGCGGTTTATTTCCACATCATGACAGAGATATGCTGAGTTAATTACAGGGTGCAAATGAACGTCACAGCAAAGGGAGGAGGCGAGGGGAGGGAATGAATGGATATTGAATGCAGAGATACACAAGCTCGGAGAGCTCATATTGCCAACTAATAGTAATGTTTTTCTCGTGTTTTTTTTTTCTAGATAACACAAGTACTGGAGCCAATTCAATTGTTTGTCAGACATATTGCTTTGCTTCTTTTATTAAAATCAAAGGAATGTGAAGGTCCAATGTTCACCATAAGCAAAAAGATGCATATATCAGTTGTAGTCAAATAATCTGATCTTTTTCTTTTCTATATTTTTGCTTGTTGAGTACAGTACACCCATGAACTTATTCATTCTAAGAAAAGATGAGAGTCCCACATTTTACTGAACACATACCTTTTAAATTATAAATCTTTGATTGCTTTGGTTTCTAAATCATTAATCGCCAAAATTGCTGCACAGATATCACCATGCAACAAACTGTCATATTCTTAACTCCAAAGGAGAGTTTCAGTGGTGCAACCTGCAAACATAAGATGATATAGTTTAGCAATAAGTTTTTGTTGTAACTGTGTGTTATGAGGTCAGGTGGGTTGGGAGGAGCAGGCAGGCTTCAATAACTTTACTGTACCCTAATAAAACTATACACAGTGTGAACTCTAATTTACATTTCAAGTTAGTGGGGACAGGATTTAGCTTTTAGTGCCTGGTATTGAATGCTCATAAGGTTGTAAAATGGACAGCATACAAACGCCATGAGTAAAAAAAAAAAAAAAGTCAACATTTAGATTGCATACTTCAGACATATAACAAAAAAAACAACACTGTACATCTCACTGGCACAGACTGTGGGACTTCACACTCCAGACCCTAACTTACAAAAACAGGGCCCATGTCTGCTAAAACATCTTTACCCTTAAAAGTCAGATTAACTCAGTTTAAAAAGTATCATGTTTGAGATTCTAAAAGATGTGTATACCAGTATCTGAATTTGAATTTGAAGTGCTCTTCCTCAGCAAGTCAGTGCTTCCATGTGAATATACATGCATCCAACTGATGTACTACACTGCATACTGAATACATAAGATTTTCAATTTAATTACTTGATTTTAAAAAATGTTGTTTGCTAATCAGTCCTATTAAGAGTGAATTACAGAGGGAAATCGCTGACTCTCCAGCTTCAAAAATAACTACTGATATGATCAATGTAGGCATGGTTTATGATAGAGAGAAACTGCATTAACTCTGCAGAGGTCAGTTTTAGATGAAGCTGCTTGTCAGAAATCCGTATTGATTAAAAGTTCTTGTGACTTGTCTCGTAGCTGAAGCAATCTTCTAATTACGGGTGAAAACAGGCTTTAATATACTGACGAATACAAATATAGGTGTCAACTTTTTAATCTAATGAAATCACAACTGTCTGTAAAGACGTTAACACATATCAGAGGTTTGTTACCACACCTTCTTTCATCAATGTACTGTACAGTTTATAATGCAAACTGCAAAGATATTATATTAAAAGAATGTTTGTGCAGTGGCAATTGATTCGTTGATTTTAATTTTGAAAGGAATAACATATTGAGCTCATGCAGTCCTTGCAGGGCCACAACGTGCTCATGAAGTAAAGCGAACCTGTCAGACCTGTAATTCCAAGACTGCCCGTGATAAAAGGTTGTTTTTAGATAGCCACTTTTTTACTAGATGGGTTCAAAGGAAGCAGAGATTTGGCGTGCTTGATTTTGATATTATGTCCACATAAAAGCTTATCACTGGCTGTTTTTCAGTATTTTCAGTGGGAAATTAAGCCACACTGCTATGAAAAAACTTGTTTACCATGTACACAGGGTGCAATAAGCATGGACCAAACTAAAAACAGATTTAATAATACAACAATAGGACTGTTTAAAAATATATTTATGTATTTTATTCACCTGTTTTCTGGCAGTTTGTTTTAAATATTTAAAGTTGTATGTTGAATTTGCAATATGCATACCATTTGGCTTTTTTTCTGTGAAGGCGAAGACAATAGATGCAAATGAGGGAAAGAGAAGTTTTTTTTTTCTGTGCTTGTTGCTTTGATGAAGGAAGGATCAAGAACCTTTAGTAAAGCAGTACATCAACAGAAAAAAAACAATTCACTAAAAATACAAGCAATGCATTCACAATGTAAGCCGTGTAAAAGTAAAACCCACCAAAGTGACATGAAGAATGATTCCTCTCAGGGTGTTCAATCATTGAAACATGTGTAGTAGCTTGTGCCTGATCCAGGTAGAACATGTTTGACCTACTTCATACACAGAATACTACTGGGTGTTCATTACGTATATAAGATTGCACCATAGTTCATGAAATATATCAGATGGACATTTTAATCTCCAAGCGCGTATAAGCAGCAGGATATAGGTGACGTTAAAACATGTGGACAGACCACCAGAGAAAAAAACTAACTCACTTTTCTTCAGCTGAGTCAACAGTTCTGTAGAGGATCGTTGGAGCTCAATAAAAGATGCATATAAAAGATCCATACAATACCATTTTATGTTTCTTTACATATATATTTACAATGAGCTGAAGGAGCAATGGCCCATTCCGGACAAGCGGAATTCCAATTAAGTCTCAGCGGACACCATTAAAAATGTGGAGCCTGCGCCGCACTTCATCCTTCCCTCAGCACTTGACTGCAATTTGCCAGTAAAGGGTTTTAGTTTTCAAGGGGTTAACACCAGTATCCTGTAATGTTCCCATCCCCATGCAAGGCCTGGGATTGCACATAATTAAACGTCCAATAGCTGGAGACTGTGTGGCGACAAGCTTAGCTGTCAAGATATTTATTAACCCCACATGATGAGAAACTGGCACTTCTGCTGGGTTCTATTATTTTTACTCTTTAAACTTCAGATTAGGCATGCATCAGAAGCTTGATTTGTCCAACAGCAGGCGCAGACCTGAAGAGACTATTCCCCTCAGCCGTCTGGGGAAAAGCCCCTACCTTATTTTCATTTCCAATGACTAGTGTTAGAGGAGGAAGGCAGGACTTCAGGGAAACAAGAGGCTTAATTGGCCGAGCTGATGGCAACGCACTTAAAGTTAGAAGTGCATGAGGCATAGATCGTGGACCCGGGCCAGTTCCCAGGTGAGAGCTGTGCTGGAGGAGCTTTATAAGTCTCAGAGCAATTTGCTGTGAATGGAGAGAGGAATACAAAGAGAGGAAGAGAGAGAGAGAGAGAGAGAGAGAGAGAGAGAGAGAGAGAGAGAGCAAGGATAAAGGATGGCTTATCATGTTTTCTGTCATCTATTTGCTCACAACTTCCCTCCTCCTCTTTCAAATAATTTATCCCGTCCTGTCTCATCCTATAGCCAAACTACAGAATGGAAGATAATTAGGCCACAATGTGTGGGACAATTCCCAGAATACCAAGCACTGCAAACTCTGTGTAGTCTTGGACATTCATTTTTTCTTTCGTGTTCTTTGTCTTTCTTTCTCATCTTTCTTTGAGTTTTGAACTGCTATTTTTAGCAAAAATCTGAAAGAACCTGAAAGAACTTCTCTGGTGGTTTCACAACACTTCACACCTTAAATCGTCTGACTCAGACCAATTTCACATGACTGCACTGGGACCTTACAACTCACATGTGACCTCAACAACTCTCTCGTGTCATGCATGTGTGAGTGACCCTCAGAGGTTTACATGGCTGCTCATGTGCCATGAATGAGCTGTGAAATGTCCACAGTAAGTTGAGAGCTCGATACATGTAGTCACAGGTGAAAGTTGACACGAATGTTCTTGAAATAGTTCTGATTTAAGTATTTGTTGCTGGTTTGATGTCCTTGTTTTATCTTATATTATCATCATCTTTTCTTTGCCGTTCGTACAGTTTTAATCATTGTTGAAATTAGTTTTCGCTTTTGTTGTCCTGTATAGACAGAAACATTGATCCACCCAGTGCAAATAATGGTTTCATGAATTAATGAATGATTATTATGAAACTGGTTGTTGGTTTTGTTTCTTTATAAAAATGATTATAATGAGATTGATGTGAGTGCCATTATTTTTGCCTGTAAACCAAAGTATTAAACAAATGGAATATTGTCCTGATGGTGGTGCGAAAAGAAAAGACAAAGAATTGCAAAGTCATTAGGGCTGATCCTGCAGGGATCTTGAATGTGTGAAATTTTCATGCAAATCATCCAACAGTTGTTGAGACATTTCACTCAGAACCTCTAATGTCAACCTCGCAATTGTGATAGAAGAAAAGTCAGCAGATCACCAGAGTCTTTAGGATGTATCATCTTGTTTTTTAATCGGGGATCACCAAAGTCTGTAGGATACATCCTCTAGGGACAATGACTGTCTGTAGAAAGAGTTATGGCAATCGATCTGAAGTTGTTGCGATATTACAATTTGGACTACAGTGGTGGACCAACCAGCTTGCCAACCCTGGAGCTGTGCCGCTAACATGGCTAAAAACAGCTAGAAGAGGAAATAAACCAAGTGATTGTACAGCCATACCAATATATCAACGTATCGAGAGATCAGTATATCAGTACATATACGACAGATGCCCTTACAAGGGTCATTGGGATAATCTACATCATATGCTCCTTCAGATGTTTTTATTAGTTGTTGCTGTTTTCAGTTTTCTCAATTTTTCAAATACATGCTATTAAAATTTATGAACGTCTCCTCCAAACTCCACATCAGATTATGATGCTCTTTGGTAGCGAGGTGTTTCACACCATAGAAATTCTTGCCCTTGGCAGAGCAGACTTATTCACAAATGTATTATGTGGTGCACCGTCTTACCAAAAGAAACAAATAAAAACAATCCATCCAGGTAGCAATTTTTCTCCTTTTCAGCTTTTAGGCAGAGAAGTGAGAGGAGGGAACATATATCCTGAAGAATGAAGCACCAGTTCTCAGGCCCTTTGGTGTGACTGCATGAACCATGTTTCACTGTAAATAGTGTTTCCTCTCTGAAGTCATGAATAATAAAAAAAATAAATAAATAACACCCGAACCACCCTCTCCCATTATGACAGTGTACAGAGTTCGGTGGCTGAAAAATAAATGATTCTGACAAAACGGTGTGAGTCCACTGCTGGCCTCTGAAGAGCTGAGCTCAGATACCTCAGCAAGAGTAAATGATGTCCAGTGTTCAAACAGACATTTCTCATCCCATATTTGTCAGTGAACAACTCAACTAGTTTAAGGTGAGGCACTCTGCTCTCACACAAATTATGGATTTAAACCAGGGCTGAGCTTTGATTTTTTTTTTTCTTTTCTAACTTCGTATGACCTGGTATTATTTCTATTAGTTATTCATACTGTTATATTGGCATGTGCATGGGGAGCAGGGCTTGAAGAACTAGGGCTAAACCCTTTGGAGAATATACTTTGTGAAGTGGAACATTATGAGTTAAAGGACTGAGGGAATCATTTAGAGGAACACACTGTCACATCTAGAAGACTATGTTAAGTTTGAGTCAGTTATGTCGTGTGTTTATGTTGTCTCGTGACTTCCTGTTTTATTTTGAAATCTAACTTTCCCTCTCGTTTCAGGTAACTTGCCCTTCCTTGTGTTTCCCGCCAGTGTGATTGTCTGCCCCGCCCTGATTGTTTCCACCTGTTCCCCATTACCTTGTGTATATATAGTCTGTGTCTCCCTTTGTCCTGTGCCAGTTTGTCTCGTCTCGTCTGAACAGTCAACCGTGCCGTCCATGTCAAGTTTTCGCCTTTGCCTTCTCGTTCTTCATGATTCAGGTTATTTTGTTACTTTGCCTTGTTTATGCCATTTTGCCTTTTTACCTCTTAGGAGTGATTTTTGGTTCTTACTTTGTTTAAGACATTGCTGCATTATTATTAAGTTACCACGCAAGTGTGATTTTCAGTTGCTACTTTGCTTCATTGTTTGTGTTGGTATTTTTCCTCGTGTGAGTGATTTTGTTTTGATACTTTTCATTAAAAACTTTATTATTGCACTTCCTGCCTCTGTGTCGTGCGTTTGGGCTCAGTCCTCAGACCAGCCTTGTCACACACCTCCATTTGTTTCTGCCAAATGAGACTAGAAAACAAATTCGCTGTATGTGATGTACATTTGTTACAAAAACAAGTTTTTTATCCTTACATGCAAAATAATTGGTAATAACAAAAGTGCATCCCAGACGAATGCCTTCATCATATTGCAAATTAGAAATGAAGTTGGCGAGATAAAAGGTGCAAGGTCATGTTTATGTAGCCTAAATAAACAGGAAATCTATTTACTTAATTTGTCCAATACCAGTAACATCGGAGCTTATCGATGCTACAGTCTTTAATAATTTAGCCCCAAGGCCCGTTTAATGAAAGACTTGATTATGAAATGAAAGACTTGATATATGTGTGTGTGAGTTTGTGCATGTGTCTGTGTTGAACATACAACAATAACAAATAATTGGTCCTGCAGCTCATTGCTTCATTTTAAAGACACAAACCAGATTATTTATCACACATTCCTGGAGATCACTCAAAGTTGCATCTCGGCTCTAAAATCACATTCTCGATTTGTCACTGAATGGGTTTAACTGTTTTCCCGTCAGCTGGGCCAATTAAGTCTGCGTGAAACTGTTGTGACGCTACAGTGGTGCTGAGGTGGTGAATAATAGATGGACCAGGCGATACTTGATGCCTCCCAGACCTTTAAAGGAGAACAGGAAGAAGTTAGTAATTTCTTAAGAAAAAAAAGATCAATCTCTCTCTCTCACTCTCTCTGTTGTGTAACAAAGGCCTTTGATGACAAAAACAGATTAATCAACTGAATCATCATCGTTTCACTGCTATAAAATTCTATAGGCTTTCGCTTTTTTCAGCGCGTCACTGGGAAAAAACCTGGTGACACTGTGGTAACACAGCTTGAAAGCGCCTTGTTTCAGGATTTTTCACGCGAGTGCATGTCTCTCTCCCCCGAGCCCATTTTTCTAGAACAACATATGCACAGGGCTCTCTGGATCTTGTTTCATGCTGCACAGATCAAATGTCTATCAGTGAAAACCTCATTTGTTGGAAACGAAGCGACAGTGAAGGTTGCAGTGGAAGAGAGCCGCTGTGATTTCGTTTCTGTGGCGGAGCAAAACGGTGAAAAGTTAGCATCAGGAGGAGTGTTTTGCTGGTGTGTTTGTTAAGCATGTCCTGGAGCTGTAGGGAGCAGTGTACTGGGAAAACGGCGCATTATGGAAGAAGGGAGGGAGGGAAGTGGCAGAAAGGAGGGAGCGAGGGAGGGAGATCTTTGATGAGGCCCCGGGAGTGTCTCTAATGAGAAGCGATGTGAGGGAGCTGCTTCTTTCTTCCATCACAAACGGAGCTGTGCCACACTGTTATAATCAAACCAAAGACATAACCAACGGCCTTAATTAAAAAAAACACAAAATCACCATTCTGCTTCAACTCTTCTCAAACACAAACTCCAGCAGGAAATCTTTGAGAGAACACAGAAAGGGGGAGACAATGCTATCAAAGGCTTGTTCTGACAGTGTAATTTATATTGTACACACTAACTGAGATGATTTTTTTTTCTATCTCTCTCTGTGATGACTCATTTTAGTAACTATCAGACAGGCCAACAATGTCTGTGATGTTAAACAGCAAGTCTGGGTTATTCAAACATGTTTTGCAGGTTTGAAATATTGCAACTGGTGGGAAACAGGCTTACACTTAATATATTTTACTACAAAGTCACTTGTTCGATTTTGTAGAACAACCAGTGAAATGCAGCACTGAGGGCTTTTTGGGGAATGTTGCCAATTTTTTCTAGACAACAAAAATTGAACAGATTCCATGAAAGCAGCTGTTTTATATCAAATTTAATTAAAATTCTCTTAAACCGCAGAATTCTTATCTTTATCCTGTTATTTTTTTATCCATTCAAATCTTAAAATACATTTTTCAAATTTTAACACTGACTCCCTGCTTTAATTGTTCATTTATCTATTGCAACATATTAAATATGTGTTTAAAATATTTTATCTCAAAATCAAAATGGCTCATTTTCTCGTCCTGTAAAACATGTACATAGCATATTTTTGATGACTCATTTTGACATTCTGGGTCCTCTCTAACCCCACTCTTCATATAGGACATGCAGTAATGATACTGAGCAGTATCAGAGTGGTTGTATGAAACTGTGAAACTGTGAAAAACAGACTGTGGTTGAGGTCTATATCATTCATTTAACCTGTATCTTCCTCCTCCTCCTCCACTCTCCTCTTCCATTTCAAGCAGAACTACGTTACATTACAGAAGATAAAGATGCTCTAACTTGTGTTGCACTTTAAGGAGACAGACACTGACCACATTCAGAAACATCTGGGGCGATATGTGTCAGACAATCCTGACCACCTAGACCTTTGTTCTCGGATTAAAAGATTTGATTTTGCACCGTTAAACTGCTGTGAATCAAATCAAGCCAACACTTTTATAATCCTGCCAGAAAAAAAAAAAAATTACATGATAATATGTGAAAGCAAACTGCACGAGAGAGGAGAGAGATAACAGACTGTCTAAGTGTCAGGGATTTGTCAGCATTTCAACAGACAGGCCCTGCTTTCTCACACCGTCTCTCCTCGCACACACGCCACATCACCGCCAAACAATTTTCCATCCGACTGCACGTGTGCGTGTGCTTATGCGTGCACATGTGTTTGTGTATGTTGGATCTGTGTTCTGTGTGTGGAGATCCTTTTTTTTTGCTCTCCGCCTCAGTTGCGCTGTGACTGGCAAGCTCAGATTAGAATGACTTATTTGACACTGGTAAACAATGCAGTAAATACATAAGGCTGTTCAATCAATCAGCATCCTGGTACCCTAACCTGTCCCACTAAAGCTGTCGTGTGGAACAAATGTGATGTGTGTGTGGGTGTTCAGGTGTGCCAGGGAAAATGAGTCGCTAACACTTCATTACTTTAACATTCTGAAATGTATAAATATGTAACTGTATTTAGCACTTTCACACCATGATATGAACTGAAACTCTCAATTAGCCACCTTTTTGTCTTTATTATCACCTCGTATGAGCTGAGTGATCTAAAATATTATTATAATTTTCTGAACATCACAGTGTAGCACTCCGTCCTTGTCCTCGAGTGGATCTGATTCATAGCCACATCTCACCTAATTTCAAGTGAAACACATGACATTTCTAACAACTTTGAAAATGCAACCCAGCTGAGAATTTGACAGGAGCAGACAGAGCTGTTAAAAGGACGTCTCATTCACGCAGAATGAGACGTGGAAGAGAAACATCTCGGCTTAACAAACCTGTGAGCCCATTCTGGGACTTGACTGTAGGTTAATGGCAACTAATGCTGCAGCAGCGCTACACTGTCGCCAAAGCTATATGGACATGACTAATGAATAATGCAGACAGTGGATTAATGCGACATATAGTATTTACTCAGTGGTTATATGCTGCATAGTATGATTTTCTCATTAACAGGATCCCCTTTTTATCACAACAGCTCAACAGTCGTATTAAGGTAATGGATAAATAGAAAGCAGGAGGAATAATGTGCTGTATTATGTTGTCACGACGGTACATTTAATAAACTGCTGGCAAGAGTACCATGTGCTTATGAGCTGTTGAACCTCATTGCTTTACAGTAACTTGTCATATTAGTATAAACAGAAGTTGAAATCAGAAACCATATTTTAATCAGACTCACGTTTCAGCTCGTGTCACTCGCGGGAATAGCTAATTAAAAATCAGTGCTTTAATGCAGCTTCATCAGCACACTCCATTTCACAGGCCACGTGCAGGTAGTTTGCTTCAATTTTTAATTACACTTTGCATGCTAATATGGAATATAAACCAAACATTTACCAGGAGGGACACCTTTTCATTTCACGCTGGGATGCTCTCTTGTGTTTATGAAACAAGCAAGTGCGTCTGCCAGTGCGTTAAACAAGGATGATGTGTGTCTCCTTACCGTCAAACCTTAATAAGCTATTTACCAAATCTGCAAAATATCTGCTAACTGATGATGCCCTTTGGCAAATAAGTGAGAACCAATTTGTCTAACTCAAACGAGATTGGCATTGAGTAATTGTGTTGGCACAGTACACTCGGTTATTTTGCTTTTTTTTTTTTTTTTTAATTATTAGACATACTGTATTATGCATTTGAAACTGAGAGAGACACTTGATTGAGCTGAAATGGACAGGTTTCAGCGACTCTAGGAATTCTCTTCACACTTGACAAATCTGCAGCACGCAATTTACATCCAATGCAAAACATAGCCTGTCTTTTATGTAAAAAAAAAAAAAAAAAAAGGCATTCACTTCAGGGTGGTAAATGGAGGCAGCGCTACACTATCTTGTAGTTTCACAGTCAGTATAAGCAGGTGGAAAACAAAAACGCTGCCTGCAAAAATCTAATTACGTGTTAGTCTAATCCTCTCAGGGGCCCGAGCACCTGAACTCTTGATGTTTAGCTGCCTTAGGTATAAATAACTACATGTATCAATTTTGCTTGATATAGCTTCATAGCTTCATATAGCTAAAAATGGCCTTAGTTTTAATGGCATATGCAGCAATACTATGCTACTATTTCATGTCTGCTTTCAGGATTGCATGATAAAAACACGCATGTGCTTCTGGTTGATATCAAAAATCTTCTGTGCAAAAACAATACATCTGCTGATTCAGCTTCCACCAAAAGAATTTCATCATGAGTTCCCCAGCTTCCTGTATCCTCAGCCTGGACCCTGAGACACTTATAGGAGCTGACCTGAGTGACAGATTGGCTGTGGATGATAACTGGCCGGTGCTCCCTCACTGCTCGGGGGCTCGAGCACCATCTCCAGCATCTTCTTGATGTTTCGAATTGCACTGTTATCATCAGAAACATATTTCAAGAAGATAATATGGTTTTCTTGCATGAAGCCAAGAGAAGCCGTGATATCAGAGAATATGATAACATGATTTAGTTCACTGCCTAGATAGTCACACAGTCATTGGTCAGCAACGTAAATGAGACCAAAGAGCTGAAACAACCTAAGGGAGTGCTAGAGGTGAAAAAGATGCAGTTGCTTGACAGTCTTGATGACAAAGTTGTAAGAGACCTACGCCTCACCACTTATAACAGTGCAGATATCTGTATCTGTGTAGTTGATGCACAGAGAAGGAAACATAAACCCAGAACCAGGACACACACAAAAAAAATCCTAGAAAAGGATGCCACTATACCATTATTTATTTTTTTCACTTGATACAACTACAGAAACTCAGTAGAAACAGTGTTTGTGTAATAGAGCATCCTGAGGATTAATTGAAGCTGTTAAATTGATTAAATTACCCCACTTAACCCAGAGCACTCCACGAACCTCCATAACAACTATTAACGATTTAAGGGAATCAGCTTCGCTTTGGTTCAAGAATGATATTTAGATAAAATTATCACTTGTGGGCAATTATGTGAAATAGAATATAAATCTACGGAATAGTAGTTAAGCAGTCAAATCAGTTACAGTGATTAGCTGTGATTTATTACTTTTAGTGTACATAAATGCACAAAACAAATGTATTTGCTTTCATAAAATTCACTGATATATTCCTCATCTCATTTAAAACATGCAACTCCTGCAATTTCATGTTATAGACTTAGGTGGAAAACACCCAGAGGACAGTAAATTTCCCCCCAAAAAACATGTGACTTACTAAGACCTTTAAAAAGAATGAGGTTTTCCAATCAATAAACTCCTGGCAAACAGTGAAGTCACATTCATTAAGGCCTTTATAAAACACATATTTCTTCGAGGGGTACTTCAAGGTCCTCCATTAAACTTGATTAATTAATTAACCTTGTGCTGGTTTTAAATGACCTGCCTGGGATGAACATAGTGATAATGATAACCCATTCACTTAAAGCAAAGAAACAAACTGTGCCTTAAGAGGGCTGCTGGCAACACCTGAAGAAAGAGTCTGATCTAAGCTGGAGGCTGAGGTCAGAGAAGCACTTACATTTTAGGGCATGAGCTACAGCATGCATCTGAATTTATTGAGATTGGACCCTGTAAAATACAAAACTAGCTGTAGTTGCTAGTTTTTCTCCAGATATTTCTGCACAGCGCAAATAAAGACTGCTTCAAATTTTAACTTTATCGACTGATTGTATACTCTGTGTGCCATTTATACTGGGAAAGATAGTGTGCATGCTTTTTGTTATCAAGTGAATATTTTAAGAAGATGGCAAAATAGCTTAGTTGATTTTTTCTTTTTCTTTCAATACAGATCCATTGATGAAAGACTCATGATGCATGAATTTTACAGATAGTGAAAACAATCTGCAAACTCACACAATATTAGACTTTATATGTGACGAACTGTGAAGTTTAATCACTGATGAATGCTTAATGTTGAACTGTAAAGATGGCAGACATGTTTTAAGAAATATGGGAATAGTTCAAATACCCAATTTAAAAAAAAATCATTATAACTTTTTATAACCTTTATTCCCCAGTACTTTTCTTACATACAGCTCCTTTACTGCCAAAGTCCTTGTAGAGTTCTCGCTCTCTTCCATGAAACATGGTCAGCTGCTTTTCATGCACCCAGGCCGAGCAGACCTTGAACAATATTATCAATATCAAAGTGCATCATCATAGTAGTGTCATGTTTGGCTTTGAACAACCACTTCAGGTTGGACTTGACCCCTGAGGGAAGTTCATAGACCATCTGTATTGTTGCTCTCTTTTCAGCTTTTGGAGTGGGACCGTTTCAATAGGTCACCATTGAGTGGGACACAGAATCAAATTGAGGGGGAACATTTTGGGATTGTACCTGAAAGTTATGGTTGTTTCTACTCTCTTGGTTTACAATCATGATAACGATGATTCCTATATGCATTTTTATAGTTGAGGAATCATGAGATTTGTAACTTCCGAGGTAAAAATAAAAAACTAAAAATCTGTATGATTTATAGCATGCATTGTCAAAATACTGTGTGGTTAAGTGTGAAATTTAAATGTTGCTCATTGAAGGTCAGGATTTTGAACAACAGCACTTCCTGCTGCTTTCTCTGAACTCTGCTGTCTTTATTCTCAAAAATGCATCAGCATGTGTGACAGATACCTACATCAAAATAATCCTGGCAACAAGGGGGATGACAACACTTCTCAGCAGAAACAGCTGTGCTTGAACGATAACTGAGTCACACTACGGCAGGAAGCACAGGGCTTAAATCCTCTGACTTCCTGTCCAAGTTTGACACCTGAAGAAGGGAGAGAGGAGAGATGACATACGACCCTGTCATCTCAGCTTCATGGGGTAGAACGGCTTGTGAAACAGGGAGAAATTACGCAAAGTATCCGCGGACAGAGTTGCACGCACACACACTCTGGTCGTACTGTACATGCATGCGACTCATCCACCTGCTATTTGAGGACTTATTTTTATTTTTAGAAAAAAAAAAAACAGACAGTGTAAAATCCTCTTAGACTCAATCAAGCAGGAAGGACAGGCAGATCTGTTCAGCCATGCAAATGTAAATGGAGGTCATCGTAGTGAAGAGACAGGCAGAATAACCCAAACTAAAGTTTTTTTAAAGTTCAAACCCAGATAAACAACAGCGCATGTGAAACTAGTGCCAGCGAGAACAGAAAATTTTATTTTATTTTTTATTATATTTGTCAAAACAAGAGGAGATAATTAGGGACACTGAAATGAAAAATACAGCCAAGGCTGATGGGAATGTCATTTTGCAGATATTCAGTCATATGCCAAAAGAACACAAATGTAGTTTCTGACCCGATGACAGTGCTTGATGAAAAGCTAAGAGACCACTGAAAGTTATTACAGTGCATGCTGAGGTGGAGCTACGTGTCTGTATCAAATTTCATGGCAATCCATCTAAAAGCTGTTGAGATATTTCAGTCTTGATCCAAGTGGTGGATCACATGACTGACAGGCAGCCTCCTAATGGTGAACAAACATAAAATGAGTAAACATATATGGCTTGATGTATTGAATAGACTGTTTTATTTTTCTATGCTATTGTGTCTATTGTGGACTTGTATGACACCACTGCATGTTGTCTTACCTTTAAACAGTAATCACAGTTCAACACCCAGCTTCATCTCCACTCAGTTAGTGGTGAACCAACTCTTGCCCACGAACCCGAATCTGTCTTTGCATCTTTTTTTCAGGTCACTTTCTTGTGATGTATGGCCACTGCTAGTTTCACCAGGGGACTCAGAGTGTTTCACAGTGTGTTTACTTTTCTGCTCCACAGCGCAGCCTGTGTAACTGTAACTCTGATAGCATGTAGCACTGTTTGGGGATTTGGGACAAAGCCTCTGCAAGCACAGTGTACGTGCATGTTAATGCGCACACTTGCAAACCCACACGGAAACATATGCACGCGTGTGTATCGACAGAGACGCATACAAACACGGGAGGGGGTGTGTGTGTGGTGCGTCGTCCTTGTTGGTTGCAACTTTGATAGATGCTGCAGATAATGGGTTGAGTTGCTTACAACACGCACGTAAATCAAACTATAGCCAGGAGCTGAATTCTCACCATTCACATAAATACCATATAACAGTGTTCATGTAACTAAACAGCAAAATGTACTGCTTTTCAAATATAGTTTGTTCTGTTTCATTTAGCAGTGCATTTGTTCTTGAAATCTGCTTCTTGCTGTAGTTTGCCAAATATGAAAAGTTCTGAATAGCATTTATTTAATACTTCCACCAAATCCAGGTTTGTAATAATATGCCTTGCTTGATGTAATGGTCTAAAACCTTTTTTTTAGAAGAAATTGAACATGGAGTAAAACTGTTCCTTCCTATTGGTGCAGTATCTACTCCTTCACTAACACCTATGGCTGGACCACTGTTCTGGTGATGTTGCTTGTTTTTAACTGTGTTTGTGCTGCTGGTACAGTTCAGTTTACTTGACTCACTTTTGATACCAGGTACTTTTCTCTGTTTTGTTTTCCTGCAGATTAAACCTCCTTCACATAAGCGGGATTCTTTATAGCGATATGTTTGAAACCGCCGTGACATCATCTTCAATGCGACTCAAACACAGGAACAATGGAGGATACCAAAGTGGTGGTGTTCTTGATTCTTGGTATGTGGCTGCTTGTCACAGCAGGGAGGCAAAGTTTGTTTCAGAAAAGGAAAGCAGCAAGACAAAACAGGGCTGAAAGAAACAAGAGAGTTTGGGAAAACCGACAAAAGAGCGCAGTCGAGTGTCATGTCAGAATATGTTAAGTTAGATTTTGTTATGTTGTGTGTTGTCTTGTCATTCCTGTCTTATTTTGAAAATCTAACTCTCCCTCTCATTTCAGATTACTTGCCCTTCCTCATGTGTTTCCCGCCAGCCTGATTGTTTCCATCTGTTCCCCCACTTCCTCATGTATATATTGTCTGCGTCTCCCTTTGTCCTGTGCCAGTTTGTCTTGTCTCTTTCGAGCAGTCAACCACGCCATCCATGTCTTCTTTGCTTCAACGTCAGGTTATTGTTTCATTTGATATTTTGTCTCGCCATTTCTTGCTTTTTGTCTTTCGTTTGAGTGATTTTTCGTTTATACTTTGCACCTGTTTTTCCACAGCCATTTGTGACCTCGCTAGAGTGATTTTTAGTTGTTACTTTTCTGCTTTGCTTATCTCAGAGTTCTTCCTCTTAAGAGTGATTTTTTTGTTTGCATGTTTTCATTAAAGACCTTTATTTTGAAGTTTTGCTCTTGGAGTCGTGCATTTGGGTTCAGACAGACCGGTCTTGTCATCGAGTGGATGACTGGTTGCATAACTAATCATTCTCTCTGACCAATCAGTGCTCTGTGTTTTCACTCCACCGTTTAGTATCGGCTCAGCTCGCTTAGAAACAAAAAAGAACAGTTACAGGGTACAGTCACTAACTTTTGACAATGGAGAGTCAAAAATGAGTGAGTAGAGTCAAGTCGAGCTGTAAAAATCTAGCACTTGAGGTTGGAGTTGGAGACATGGCTCAGGTTGCAACAAATTCCACACCTGCCCCTGATTCATAGCACAGGGGAGAAACAGATCACAGATCTTACTGTATAATATTGATACTGAACCAATCTGCTGTCCACAGAGACAAAAATATAAAGCTTGTACTTTTAAAGCTATAATTGCCAAAAACTGTACATGTGCCATGTGAAGCCAAGAATTACAGGGTGTGAATTTCTAATTACAGAATCTTTTCAAACTCGAGAATGTAAACCATGAAAATATTACATTAACCCTGAAGGGCCAACAACTTCATCCCCATTTCAACAGCAAAATATCAGCTCATGCGCAATGATTGTCAAGAGTGTCATGACTCAAGCCCACACATAGAGAGAGCCCTGTGAGTCTGAAGAGTGAGAAAAGGAGCTTGTCAAGAAGTGTCAGAAACTCACACCAACGCACCACACTTCCATGTTTGTACACTGAGTGCGAAACATGCACACAAGCTGAGCGCTTACTCTAAAAAATATTCCATAGCCAACATAAGATAGTGTCATGCCAAAACAGCAAGTACCTTGTTACCACTTTATTATCACCCCACCTTCTTCGGCGCCGGCCAACACCTCCGCTGCCACTTCGTATCTCCATCTACACACATTTCACGGAGACACATTTAACCCGTCTGCACAGAAAGGCTATGCACGTTCTCACGCTGACTCAATACAACAGCACTTACCTACAGTACAGTCAGTGAGTCACGGAGGATGCACACCCACTGAAGTGACATTTAATGGTCATCCCCTATCTTGCAAACTCGTGCGTACATACAACACTCTCCTACACAGGGAACCATGCTGTGTGTTAAGCGGCAGGACCCAGATGGCAGCCACCTGGTGTGTGCTGATGGGCTCCTGCGATGGCTTCGGACAGGATATGCACACACACACAGATGGCGACCCACTGAGAGTGGCTGGGAGATGGACGTGCTGACTATTGATTTGCTCAGATCAATGATTCACAACCTGGTCATCTGACACTGGGGGAGTAGCACCCACTGAGCTGGCACAGTGGCTTGGCACATTGGGCACACATCACTGCATCTATGCAGGGAACAAGTCAACTAAGTTGTAACCCAAACTGTCATTTCCCAAAGAATATTAAATCCCTGGACAAATTTGAAAAGCTTTTATTTTGCCCTCATTATGTTGACGTCTTTCAACAATTCAGTCTATAAAAATCCCCTGCAGATATTAATAAGGCCAAATCATCAATTTTGTCATTTTGGTTTCAGAAACAATGGCTAATGCAGAAGCATATAACAAAACAAATACAGCCTGACTTGAGTGAACCCAAATCAGAAAATGGACATCTCAGATATGCAAACTTTTGCAAATGCACAAAGAGCTACATTGACAATAAGTGTATTAGTTGTTACCTTATTCCTACCTTATTCTAATACCTTATTCATTTCTATTCAAATGGAATAGAATATAGATAGAATAGAATAGAATAGAATCTATTCAAGTGGAAAGGTGGGTTCAGCCATTTCAGTGCATGTTGTATAGTAGGCGGTTGAAAGACTGGCTTCACATGAGAGACATCTGAGACATGCAGTGGGCAACCGCTGGCGTTCGGCCCATTCATTTTCATTCATTTTTTTTCCCTGTTGTCTTCATACATTAACTGAATGCAGTTCAGTGCCACAACAGCTTCATTTACTGCATCAGTGTTTTGTGCTCAAGGCATATCCTTCACTGTCCTTCATGAAAACACACAGACCATCATCCATACATGCATACAGACAATGAAAAACAGTGAAGTGTCTCTTTTTCATTTTTTAAAGCAGAAAAAGAAATAGGAAGAGACCATGAGTTCAGATAACCCTGAGATGGACGAGCATGAAAACATAATTTATAAATTACATAAATATACCACGTGTGCTGCAATTCTCAGGTTCATGGCCTCTCTGGTCCCCCTGTGAGGAAGCCTCTTCTTCACACTGAGCATGCCGGAGTGTTAAAGTCACTGTGGGAGAAAGTGATGGGGCGGATATGTTAATTTGCAGAGGCAATTAATGCTGAACACCCCGGAAGCCATTTAAGTTTCCTGGCTTATTAATTATGCACTTTGTACATTCTAAAATATCCTCCAATGCTGAAAAAAATAGCTAATTAGTACCCCCCAAAATTTATAATTTTTCTTTTTAAGACCTTTAAATAGGACAAGCACAGCAAATGAAGTGTGTGAAACCAAGCCAAGTTATCTTTTAACCCTGCTGTCATCCCTCGCTCATCCCTCATTCCTACATCTTACCTTCCCTTCATGGCTGTATATTCTCTAAAAGCATACACAGGCATTTAAAGAGTTTATTATTAATGTGCTGGCACAATGTACTCTTCAAACTGTCAGCGTTAATCAGCAGACTTCCGTCTCTCTGTTCAGAGGATGAAGCGAACACACTGCACTTCCTTGTCAGGTGTTGAATTACTTTATCTCGGTGC
Organism: Centropyge bicolor; assembly: GCA_037975185.1. NCBI lineage: Eukaryota > Metazoa > Chordata > Actinopteri > Pomacanthidae > Centropyge > Centropyge bicolor. The sequence continues at coordinate 17,865,262 of JBBMOC010000001.1, read as the reverse complement.
CTATTTGCAGCCTCCAAGGAAGACCCGTTGCTACGGCTACCTTTGGAGCATCTCATTATTCATAAAGGTCATTCTGGGATGAATAGTAAAGCTGAAGGAAGGAGGGATGAAGGAAATACTTTGCAAGACAAAAGTGCTTGTTGGGTTCAAATTGACAGGTTTCAGTGTCTCCTCTAATGAAGTCAAAACTTGGCTGCCTGTTCCCTTAAGTCAAAACTGAAACTTCATTTATTCAAAACAGTGCTTTGTCAGAATAAAAAAAAAAAGACTAATGTAGAATTTCACCTCCACTGAAATACACGTAAGTAATTGTTTTTACTAATATATCTCCGTACCTTCGGCAACACCTGACAAGTGTACCTGTACCTTTCCAGCAGGAAACAGCAGAGCTGACATTTCATCATGAGAAAGTAGAGTCTCAGCAGAGTGTTGTTGCAGACTGAATAAGAGTTAGAGAAAGTAAGAGAATATATCTGTAATGTGGCCAGACACATTTTACAATTTTACAATTTTTTTCCTAACATGTTGATCATAAGAACTTGATGAACTGATACTAGGCCACTATGTATATGGTTGGACAACAAGACCCTACCATGCTATTTGGGGCACAACATAATTTGGCTGATCATTTGTGGATGATGTTTGTATGCCAACATTCAACAATTAGCATTAAAAAGGTAAAAGTACAGCTTGGACTGGCGGCAATATCATTAGTTTGCATTTGTATTGAACAAATCCAACCTGGATCTGTCTGAACCACAGTGGTGGACAGACCGACAGAGCAACATTGCCATCCACAGCTACGTCAATACTGTTGCTGAAAATTTGCCTAATACAGCTTTAGTTAGAGTAAGCAGAGTAATATTTTTGTCACACTGTAATTGAGTATTCTGTGGACCCCATGTATGTAAAAAGCAAAGTCAATGTGGTATGGCAAATAAATGTAACTTGCTGACCAGTGAATACACCACTTTCCCATTCATATACTGTATTTCTGCCAAGCCTGAGTGTGGGTGGTGCATTCATGCTCACAGGGATTATAATGATCTAGTGGACTTTATTTGTGTTTCCAGAATTTACCAAAGACAAAGAGCACTACTAGAAAAATGCTATTTCTAAATTTGAGAGTTGCCCTCCACTACACCCTTGAGTGGCAGTTAATGTGAGGAGAGCTGAAATCAGGCTGTTGTGGGCTGTTTCTTTTAGATAAAGGTCCAGGAAATGTTTCCACTGGAGTCTGTCGCAACAGTGATGAATCCCCAGGATCTGGGGCTTCCTCTTGGATGACAATGACAAAATACCTGCGGCTAGTTTCGTTTTCGTTTCTTCCATAACTCTAATCTGGGGTCCATTGTTCTAAATTTACCTCAGAAACTAGTATGTGTTTAAGAAGTGGGTTAGTAGTCCATACGGATTTTGTCCAGGGCCATGCCTCGGATGAGTTGCACCTGTACTTGACATTACAGTTTCTTACATTTAAAGTCATATAGACACAAGTGGAGGAAAAAAAACTGTTTCAGTTCAGGGCCAAGTATCTGCTACTTAGCCAAGAAATATTTTACCAACTTAAAAGTTTATAGGTTACTTACGAGCAGCCACCTTCCACTTAGTCAGCCATTTACATAGCTCCTCCAGGAATGATAAAGTTTTCTACTTTCCTGTTTGAATAATGTGGAATACAGTTAAGAAATGGCTTCATATCTTTGTGCAACATATACTGAATATTTGTGAATGATATTGCTTGGAGCAATGTCGCTCACAGTGCAGCCGACTATAAGGGGCACGCTGAGGTAAAAAAAAAAAAAAAAAGGTCACCTCTGTAAAGTTTCTGTCTATGGATGGTTTCTATTGGCATGTCAGGGAAATCAACTTTTTGAGCATGTGCTAAGCTATGGATTGATTGATTCCCTATTTACAAATGAAGCATTGGATGTAAAATGCTATTAAGGCCTCATGATTCCATTTTCCAATAGCTCTAAATGTACTGAAATGTGAGTATTTACAACTGACAGGCTAAACATTGGTTCATGGATCAGTTGAAAGTTGTGGCTGCTTTAATAACTCCTTGACATCAGATTTTTTTTTGAGTTATTTTCAACAATAACCTTTTCAAACATGAAACAGGACAGAAAAATAATATATGAAGAGAACGTAAGTGGCATTTCTAGAAACCAATGCATGTGCAAAAAAAAAAAAAAATCCCATTAACATGAATACTGCTTTAAGTTTCTAGGTATGAGCATCATGTTGACACTGAGGTTAAACACTCACCACATCTCATTACTGTCCGTAGTCAGTCCAACCGAGAGTGTTAAACTGGGAAGCCTGCAGGGGCTCACAGGCTGACAACTGCTGTGGTGGATGCTAAATATGGACACGTATATTAATTTTTAGATCTGAAAAACAGCTAAGAAGAACTGACTTCAACAGACCTGACACAGGACACACGCCACCTGTTGTTCCCTGATAGACAAAATTGATCGCAATTTAAACCTGATTAAATGAACTTCAACCCTAATCCAATCAAAATGTCATTCCTGTGCTCTTGGTCACATTAAATTTTGACACCAGTCCTTTCCCCAGGCTTCCACGAAGCTCAGCCCTCCCGTCAAAGCATCTCTGGATACCAAAGAATATAAGTTAAGTACCCAGTCAGAGTCAATTTAAGAATAGATTTTTTTGCCCATAAATCAACTTTTTTGTGAGTACCCAATACCAAGTACACAACTCAGTGCAGAAATCTACAATACATCTACTTCATCATTGTGTACACAAACAAAAAGAACAGTGATTGATCAGTAAAGTCAGTCATGCAACTTCAGTGTGGGAGGTTTGACTCCAGAGCCTTTATTGGTTCTTGCACAAATATTTCAGATTCTGTCAGACATAAAAAGTTGCAATATTCCTCTTTGCCATAGCTAAATAAAGAAATAATTATTTAAGAATGAATTTAAAAACAAAACGTAGGAAGGCAGAGCTGAAATGGAACACGGTGTCAGGCTTGCTTCTCTCAGAGATCTCATGTCTACTCATCAGTGTGAAATCAAAGACGCAAGAAACTCATATTTTTCACAACCAATCACTACACAGGGTCATAAGCCCAGAATCCTCTTTAAAACCATATAAACTCTGTGATTAGTCCCCTGCTTAGCCGGCCAGTCGAATCCTGCCCAGAGGGATGTGAAGAATTTCTTCATTACTTTTATAACAAAATAGTGGAGATTCTGCAACAAATTAATACAGAATCTGGAGAGCTTGATGACGACTCCTGCCCACCTTCGACATTAACTCACGTCAGACAAATCTCTCCATCAACCTTGGAATGCACTTTTGCGCTTTCAAAATCATCCTTGTGTCCTTCAGAGAGCATCCCTGCTTGGCTTTAAAAAGCACTATTTCAGACGGTTGGTCCGGATATGTTGTCCATTAATAACTGTGTACTGGCATCTTCCCCTCCATTTTTAAACATGTGTTGCCCACCCTGGCCTAGGGGTGTCAGGGCGGCGTGTAGCTCTAAACCCTGCTGCCACGGTCTGTATATAAACACAAAGAGGCAAACAACGTAAGCTTGCGCTTCACAAAACAATAAACACAATACTCCTCATTTCAACAAAACTTACATACAACATACATGTGCTAATGCATATGCTAATACACGTTACCAATAGCAACAGACCTAGCCTAGCATAGCAGAGTATTGCAAACGTCTCTACATCATACAATTACAACAACAATAGCCGAGTCTAGACATTCCACATTTTCACTAACAATTCACAATACTCTCATCCCTTATCCTGGCGTATATACATAGATTTTTAGGAAAAGTAACCCACCTGTATATAAACACAAAGAGGCAAACAATGTAAGCTTGCGCTTCGCTCATCTGCAGGATTTATTCTGCAGAGCGTGCCTCTGTAGGGTTCAGGTTCCTCACAGGCGATATGCGCCCTCTACTGGCCTATTTTAGTATTGCTTTGGTACGGCAACAAGTGGTACAGATCAATATTCAAGACACAATATAACAAAAATAAAACTTAAAAAAATATAGGAGTGTCTATTTTTTACACACATAACTTATTTAATCTCTTTTAACAAATAACTGTACCATAGTACCACCAACTGAATTTGATTTTAACAGATTTCAATAGACATAATACATTGTTCGTCTTTTAAACCATTTTAAAACACTTTTTAACTCTGTGTCTTCTTTACACATTTTTAATCCTTTACACATGCAACTGTTGACACCCTCTCAAAGAACTGTCTGGGTTTTAAGTGATTATAGACCAATCTCTAAGCTGCCAAGATTTTACAAAAAAAAGTCTTTTCCTTTACAAACAAAAAAATGTGTTTGTTGGCATCAGTGATGGGTTGTTTCAGCTCCTACCTGTTGAACATGTCTCTCTGTTATGCTTGGAGATGCCTCCTCTGCTCATGCTCCTCTCTTTTTTGGGGTCCCCCAGGGTGCTATAATGGGTATCCTCTTAATTACTATATACACACTATCACCTGGGGCAAATCATGCCTAGACATAATATAGTTTTTCATTACTACATGCAACTGTGTGTCCCATTAAAGCCTGGTACTACCAGTGTATTATATCTCGCCTCACAGAAATTAAGAGATGGATGTCTACAAATTTCCTGCTGTTGAATGACTCCAAATCACAGAGGATAATTATAACTACCCCTTCTGGCTCTTCAGCATTAGCAGCATTAACAATCTCTCATCTGGTCTGGGTGGCTTATCTAATAATGTTTAAAAAGAGGCCTGTAACATTGGTGTTAAAGTGACACAGTCCTGCTTTATCCAGCTGAGGTTTTTAACCAAGATCAGGTTGTTTTCTTTCATCTGCAAATGGAGAAAAGGTCATGGATTCTTTTATCTACTCAAAACTTGACTTTTGCAATACACTTAATTCTGGTATCAGCAAGTAAAACATCTAAATACTGCAATTGATACAAAACACTGTTGCACTTACTGTTGAACATACTGAAGTGTCTTTGAACATTAATGTGTTCACTCACTCTACTACTGAATTGTAACCATTTAGTTTAGACAAAAAGTGAACAAACTAGACAGTAAGTGACCACCATTATGAACAGACCTTAGCAAAATAATGATTAATCTATCTTATTGTTCACATTTAATCTCTTTTCTCTAAGGTAGAAAGTACAGAAGCTTCTACAGCTGAAAGTTGTTCTTGGTGATCAGATTTGGTTTTTCATACTGTCTCTGCCACATATACACACCCGTCTTAAAAACAGTCAAACAGAAGCGTTACTGATACACATTCACTTGGGCCAGGATTATTAGAAACTATGCATCATCAGAATATGTTTTAAAAAGAGATTCACCAATAGAGTAACCAATAGACCGATCACATGTGGTATCAGCAGCATGTGACACCCAAACCAACTCGTTCCATCAGTTAAAATATTATTGTGTTTACAACTAATATATTTTATTTTTATGTTGCTGTTTTTCTATATTTCTGGTCCACATTTCAATCACTGCATACATCATAGACATCTTACACGTCTACTGCATCTCTTAACTTGCCCCTGAGAGTTTCATCTGTTTTTGGGCTCAACAGATATTTATCATATTGAAGCTGGTAAGTACTTTTTTTTTTCAGCTCTCCTGATGCTACTGCAGCTTTTTGTTTTTTACTACAGATGGACTAAATTGAACAACACCAGTATGTAATAGTAGAAAGAGTTTCAGATACAGATTTGTACTCTCAGTCTGTCCTTCTGTTGCACCCTTCACATCCTGGTGTAATAAAAGAGTAAAAGCTGGCATCCCTTCTTTTGCTGTGGGAGTTTTTTTTCCTCTGCTGTCCTCTCCATTGGTCCAAAAGGTCACTGGGTCCTGTTTACTTACGTGAGGATCCATAATGCATGGTTTGTATCGTTTACTTGAGGGACTCCCTGTGCCACTCATCACTCCCTACTCTGTATGTGACAGGGAGGCCAAAGGAGAGAGGAGTTAACCAAGTGTCAGGTCATCCTTGGGCTAACTCTATTCCTACATATGAGTGTGCATGTGCTCGCACACACACACACACTCAGTCCACAAGAGGAGAAAAGAGACACTTGAGGGGTAGACAGAAGAACCTCCCTCGTGTTTGATTTCATGCTCTGAAAAACTAGTTTCCTCGTCAGAATGAACTTTAACCTAAAATATCAGTGGATGAATTTCCTTCCTTTTGAGCTACTGAATTATATAGCATCTAGCCAAATACAAACATTTTTTTGATTTTATCTATTACATAGATGTAAACTGTACACAGCAAATACAGTAGCAGCAAGTGCACAAAATATATAACCAACACAGGATCAGCATTTAAACGCAATTAAATGACTGTTACCATTAGATGCAATGTTTGTTTACAATATTAAACAAGGGCAGAAAATACTAAAGAGGTCAGATGTATGTCCAAGTGGTCATATGGACAGTTCAGGGGTTGCCTCAGCGTGTAACCTAGACACAAGTTCCCAGACCTTCACTTGGATGGGATTAAACGTGCGTGTGTGTGTATGTGTGTTTATGTGCCTATGCATGCATACGTGTCATTATGTGTGCATGCTTGCGGCATGTGTCCATGTGTCAGGGGACCCTGGCACCTGCTGATGAAGAAATCAAGTCAGAGAGTCCACCCGCAGTCACAAGCTGCCCTTCTTCCCCAGGAGTCTTTCTCACCAGTCTGTTATATTGGCTGGTGGTCACCGCTCAATGCCCGCAGTCTGATTAGAAATATGCTTCTCTCTGTGTTTGTCTGTCTGTGTGTCTCTGGTGAGGTCACTCACACTAACTCAGTCCCAGTTCCAGCAGCTCGAACTCTGTGTCCTTTTCTCTGCACGGCTTTCTAAACATTTCTCTTCCCCCCTTGGCACGAGGGAGCTTTTGGATGTGTGGGTTGGTTGGTTGTCTCATCATGTCAACAATTACATTTGTTAAATGTGAAATGCATTCATTCACTGGGAGTGATTTCATGCATAATATTCATAGATATATTTTTTAGTTTGTTTCTTGTTCTAGGTATACATTTAAAATCATGAGTAACTTTTTCTCAGCCTCCATATTAGGTCAAAATCTAACAAAGCCATCAAAAGAAAAGATCGACTGGCGCTCAGAAATTTTGACTCGTCATAGTGCAAAACTTAAAGTTGCTAAAGTTACTAATAATATTAACAATGGCTCTGTTCTATTCAACTTTCCCAGAAACCCAGACAGTGTTACAGTGAGGCAACATGAACATCACCAGGACCCTGCAATTAAGCCATCATTCATTTTATTAACACCAGTGCTTTGACTACTGCAATGTGCTGTTTATTCTATTCTGAGTGTAATGCCTATAACAATACAGTCAATGTATAATAAACAGCCTGTTTTGATTTTGTGTTGATTTTTCTGGAAAGATGAATAATTGAAAGCAAAAAAGCCATTAACCCCTGTTCCTACTTTTCTTTCTGTTTGTGTGCAGATTTTCAATGGTGGAATACCTGGGAACAGGTTTGCCCTCAAACACATTAATTTAGAAATATAATAGCTCTGCCATGCTTCCCTTAATATAAAAATAAAATCACCTAAAGTTTAAAGGAATCACACAGAATAAGTAACTAAGTGCTTTCAGTTACAGGTTGATTAAACCTCTGCTCAGGCTGAAGTTGTGTGAAGCTTTGCATGGATTGATCTGCGGTCACCAAACTCCTTGTACTAATAATTACTAAATACCAGTGAGTAAGGCGTAAGTTGTCCTGCCCTAATACACAAACAACAAAAACAAAACAGCGAGAGGGATGCCAATTATTCACCGTCTGTACCCGCCCACACAGCCATGAGAGAGCTCTAATCAGGCAAATGACTGAAAACACCTGTGTGGGTGGACCGTGGACGTGTAGCCGTTTTAATGAACCGTTGTTTCCATATTGCAAAAGTAGATCATTGCTGCTCCAGCTATCCCCAGCAGCAATTGATTTGTTCGTAAGTCACAAAGTAATTTACAGCAACAATAAAACAATCAAAATTTTGTGCCAGGCAAAATATGCAAAAAAAAAAATACTCTGTTTACTGAGACAAAAATTGAGCAACCCATATTCATTTCCCTTTTTTGCGTGTGTATGGATTTGACTGATTTTACCGTGATGCATTCATGATGCCACATTTCTTTGGAGTTAATCTAATCATGCACACAATTGAAAAAGCTATATGAAGCTTTCTTATAATCTTATACTTAACAGTAAAGTTACCAGAAAGTTGTTCCATTGACAGCATACCCATGTTAACCTGTACACGAGTGATAACATAAAGACTTTTCTTTTATTCGAACCCACTAAAATGCAAATCATCTTAAAATATTCAGCGGCTGAATAAAAGGTCCATTTTCCCACACGGCACAAAAAGTGCTCCACGTGTAACTATATGATGACAGTTCATAGTGCCTCAACAAAGTGGCACAGCGCTGTCTCCACCCAATGAGAACAAACGAGGCAGAGTTAAAGTAGATGGAAGAGGAAGGAGGTAGCGGCGGCTCAGAAATCATCCCCCCCCCCCTCCAACCCTGTTTAATTACATTGTGCAGCCCGATGTGAAAAGGTGTCAGAAGAGCAGAGAAGCGAATCCTGTCCTAATGAATGGAAACAGATGGGTGAGACAGTGAGCAGGGCTACCGCCAAGAACTGGGGTGGCACAGAGGGAGAGAGGGTGCCAGGGAAAGAAGAGAGTGCCAGATAGAGATGAGGAAAATAGGAAGAATGATGAAGGGGTGGATCAGGGACACAGCCAAAGTTTGGAACTGTCGTACAATTTTCCACATCTTTTGCAGAGATGTGTACATTTTTTTTCAAAGGCTGTGGCAGAGGATGTAAATTTGCCCACGTTGAATCCTGCGTCGAGGGGCAGAGCGAGCGTCACTTCCAGCCCTGGAGCTACATGATAATGAGTGGTCCATCAAACCCCAGGGAAAGGGTAGGGAATGGTGGTGGGTCGCAAACCACAAGTAGTACAACCCAGCATTTTATCTTTTTTTTTTCTTCTATTTCCCAAAGCGTGAGATAATTACATTTGTTTCCAGTGCAGATCTACATGTCTCAGGAGTTTCTTGTGTGTAATCACCAGTTATTAAGGTACAAGTAATATGATTTTGTTCATATAATTCTTGAGGTTATTCAGTCTAAATTCAGCATAACAACAAAATCTCCATATGGAGCAGGTCAAGGTGAATGTATGGGTCAACAAGAACTGTTCAATAGCTGTTTCCAACAGATGGTCAACATTGGTTTCTTTAATTTAGTTTCTGCTGATGGGGACGTCAGATCAGATCTATCTATCTATCTATCTATCTATCTATCTATCTATCTATCTATCTATCTAGAATCTATCTATTCTTTATGTTTTTGCTGGGATAACAGAGAAATCTTCTGAGCTGAAAGGTGATGAAAGACGAGCGTAAGCACGAGACTGGGTGGTGGAGGGTGAGAGAAACCTCCCCTGAGCACGGTGAATTAGCTTTAGCTGAGTGAGTGCAGGGATTACTCTGCAGGCTGAAAAGGAGTAGTTGTTTAGACAGGGATATAGTATTTAAACAGAGGGATTTCTCTGCCAGACCTCCATGTCTTACTTAGACACACAGCCGTTCACAGTTCTGTGTATAAAAACAGGCGCACACACAGAGGAACAGTATGGCGACAACACCATACACAGCTTATGGTACATCAGTTGGCACAGTTTTTTTCCCCTGTCACCTTAGTTTTCAGAACAACTTTTAAAAGTTGCCCAGTAAGGTTTATTTCAGTCGAATCTTTTTTTTCTAAATTGGTTATCGTTTCCATAAAGGTTTTTCCAATTTCATAGATTGTGCAAGTCTATAGGTAGCTCAGTCGTAAAATTAGGAGCACAGGTTTTGTCAATTTTCATTCAGGTATCCAAGTCAGTTTTGCTGTATAAACCAATTTAGAGAAACATTTTTCAAAACAGCACTTTTAAACGTATGGGTCAGGCCGACCCTCTCAGAGCAAGATATCTGAAAAACTTTTACTATTTTAGATTCAAATGCCACCAGCTGTCTAATAAACCTCAAACATGACACAACCCCGCTTCCTCTGTCTGTGTGTAGCACCATTAAATGTTTCCTTAACCAGCTTTTAAACAAGCTAATTAAGCTACTTTCTGAGTCAGAGGCTTGTCAAGGTTCAGGCAATATTTTAATTAACAGTCAAGAAACACATGGCTCCATCATCGCGCACGGATCACTGATCGGGGTTTGTGTTGTTTGATTGACTGAAGAGGCATTATCATTATCTCTTCAGATGTCTCAGTCTCACACAGCTGAAAATATGTGTGGGCGTCATAGCAGTTATAAAGTCAGTGTTTTTTGAGTTTTGGTTGTAGTTTATTAATGTAGATTGACATTTATAGGATGTTGCCAGAACATATGGTGCAATGCAATGTGTGTTTTGTATAGTGAAGCTGGCCTTTTTGTCTGTCTGTGTGTGTGTGTGTGTTCTCCATGTTTGTGTGTACCATATACTTCTCACAAATCCACAGTGTTAGAAGTGTTGGCTCAGCTGTAATAAGCTTTCTGTGAGGTGCTTTTCTCTGCGTGTGTATCAGCAAAGTGGGGAGGAAAGGCTCAATAGATTGCTTTGTATGGCTAATTTGCTCAGCTCATTAAATATTGAGGTGAAGGCAGATTTGTGTGATTGCCAATATACCAGCTCCAGTGGTCTTTGTTATGCCTCAGAGCCTGTGAAATGGAAGCGAATGCTCTCTCTCACACACACACACACAAAAAAGTAGAGACGCTTGTGTCATTTTGTGTGCCGGCAAATGTAAGTGCATGCATGAGCACATACACTTGAAGCGGCAGTCTACAATTAGTCAGAGGTAGTCACACAGACACGCAGCCACAAATCTGCTTAAGTATTTTAATATTAGTTTATCATCGCATGTGTAATCACTTAAACTAGAGTGACTGAGTGATCGTTTAGACATGCTCGCTATGTGGCTCTGTGGATGGCAATGCTGGTGTGTTTATTGACATGTCAGTGGGTCAGTCAAATATTTGATCAGGTCTTGAATATTTCAACAACTTATGGTAGAAAACAAGTAGAGCAAAACACAGCAGGAGCACCTGAGAATGGCAGATATGCAGTATAGACTTTGTTTCATGAGCTACATCTTCTAACTGGACCGGCATTGAATTTTAAACAGACATTCGTGGTCTACATGCAATGAATCCTAATGAATGTGGTGGCTTTTCATGACACACCACCATGAAGTTGACTTGTGATTCTGAGTGAATTAATGACAGCTATTGCCTGGATTGCCAGGAAATTAATTGCAATTAGTGTCAATTAGTAAATATTAGCATCTCACAAGATTATTACTATGGTTAACATTATGCCTATACATTAACATGACCATGAGCTTGTTAACAGAAAAAAGAGTCAGATGGACATAACAGTAAGGGAAAGGGGACAAAAATAGGAGTAATAAACATTAGTTATCAGATAAAGTTGACAGATACTCTCCTTATAATTAAATGCAACATTGTGATGGCTATCTGGTATTTTTGCAAGGAGGGAAACTTGTGCTTGTTGTGTTGGTTCAAAATTAGACTTGATTTGTAAGTCAGGCTGGGATCAGGTCTTAGATTTGGTGGTATGGTTTCAATCACTTATAGAGCTGTAATGGATGCAGGTGCTGGTCAGGTTCAGGTCTTCAAGATATGTAAGGTTACCCTCAGCAGATATGACATATGTGCATCAGCCTAGGAGACAACACTGGAACCACTGATCCATAGAGAAATGCTGAGTCTGAATTTGTATACAACCCTGGGAACATCTCAGGGAGTAAACATGAGATTGACTACACTGCTGTCTGACCTTTCTCTATGCGTCCCTTCCTTGGCCCATGTGCATACAAGTACCTTTATTTGTGTAGGTTGCATATATGTGGATTTGAATGCTTCACCCTGTGACTTTCTGGCAATGAACAGAGGTGACATATGGATATAGAAACTCACACTCTGTGTATTCCTCTATCTCAATCCAGGAACACCAATTGCCCACCACACCTCCTCAAATGGCCACTTTACCTCGATGAATTGGGTTCAAGTGCAATCTTGGCTATTGTCAGATGTAGTTTAGGGGCTATTTCTTAATGGTGCACCCATTGCTCTCTGTTCTGTTTTCTCTCTTCACGTTGCTCCATTCCTTATTGGGCAGCACTATGCCCTCCTTCTGGGAAGAGAAATGTTTTGCTCAGGTACTTCAGGGCAGCTACAAGGATATTAAGTGCTGTCAAAACAAGCTTGGTTGGAAGAAAGAAAGGAAAGTAAATCAAAGGTAAAGGCAGAGATTCACAGTATGACATCCTAACAACTTTGATGGACAGCGGCGCCGATGGATCACTTGCAGGGTTTCATAAAGAAACATCTTGTTACAGAGGAACAACTCAATAAATTTTGACCCTCGTCTCACTTTGCGAGCTGCGACTCTATCCGCATCCCAGCATCGCAAGAAAATTATGCAGTTTATCATCTAGTTTTTATATATATATGGAACGGAGGACTGTTTGATGATGCCATTTAAATCACCACAAAAAAATGACACATCAACAAAATCCATGAATTAGAATTTGTGTTGTGCGTTGTTTAATGAAAACTGTTATGTTAAGAGATTGTAATATTTGAGTAATCTGGTCTTTCTGTAGCAAAGATTTATTCCAAAGCAAATTAAACTCTGAAGCTTTTTATTATTCACAACGTCATTGCAGAATATTGTTTCAAGTTTAATTATGTTTTTGTGAACTCTCAAATTGATTCCCTGTGCTTTTTCTTCAATCAATTCCCCATCCTTCTGATGAAAATACTGCACAAATGCCCAGCTTCCACATCATTCCTCTCTCCGGAGAAGATTCGTGCACACTGCAATTTAACCTTGTGTTCTATTAGACTACATCAATAATGCACATTTCAGACAGTTCCTGTGACTGATGACTAATGATGACAAATGAATAATCAATAATCCTTAGGTAACATACAAAAACATAAAGGGACTGTGGACAGAAATATGAATTTGGGCCCATGAAGGCAAAATGTGTAGCATTTTCACATTGCAAGTAAGTGGAGTTGAATTTGCCTGGCGTTGAAAATTCAATGACCACCCTCAGTGTCTCCACAGTCACACCTGGAGCCTCTGACCAACTCCCTCCACTGCAGGGATCTAATTTGTCTCCGGTATCGGCTCTGGATAATGAGCGCCAAGCTGTCAACAGGCCCTCCTGGCACTGACCGCTCCGTGTGACCCTCTGAAGACGGCCGCGAGTCTGGCCTGCTCCTCTCGCTGATTGACAACTACACAGAGAGAGCAGGAGAGCCGGAGTGATACTGCGAGTAAGTGAGAAGAAAAGAAGGAGAGAGAGAGAGAGATTGTGAATGTGTACGAGAAAGAGGATGACAGGTGGAAACACTAAGACAGACTGAGTCACTGGCGAAGGAAGAGTATGCCTTTAAAGAGTGAGACTGAGGAAGAAAAAAACAGCTTCAAGGGCTAATCTGTGCTGGAAAGCTGGTAACCTGGCTGTAAAGAAACAAAACATGCTTTTCATTTAAAGCAAATATCAAACATCCTATCAGCTCTATGGGCAATAAGGAGTCAAACCTATTACTGTGGCGATGTCTCAGGATATATGAAGGCCTTTCATTTGCTTGAAATGGCCACTAAAGTAGAGCTCTACGACATCAGGAACGGAAATGACATTGGTGTTTGGAGCCCATTTCCTTTACTCAAAACCGCTTTCCCGAGGTGAGGTGATTTCAAGGCGACATGTGATGAAAAATAAGAAGCATCAGCTTTTGGCACAGTGCTTCTGTTAAATATGGCAAAATAACAAAGAGCTGAGTGGCTCCGCAGAGTCCCATAAAAACCGCTGTAGAAGTATCTGACAATAACTGGATTACATGCTAAGTAGTCGACCGCTTCTGGACTGGGAGAAGCAGTTTGTGAGCAGGCTTGTCAAAAAGGTCCCCAAGCCAAAACCCTGTTACCTTTTCCGAACTGGATTTCCTTCAACTCAGGAAGCAAATGCATGGTATATGCTGGATATACACTGTATATACACTGTACACCTACATCACTGTGTGGCTGTAAACTAAATAAAATTAGAGGTGAAGAGAATTTGTTTATTTCTGGTAAATCCTGGATTTTCATCACAACGTTTGAATTCCTTTCCTGGTCCATCTGTTTGAAACGCAACTCTTGATTTCTTGGTCCTTCCTTTCTTTATAAAACATCACTCTGAGCCCACTGACATTATAGAAATCATAAAAAAAAAACTTCCTGTAAATGAATAACATCTGAACGGAAGACAAACAAACCAAAAGTCTGACAAATCTGAAATTACTATTTTGTAGGGATGAGCGAGTACACCACTAACTGTATCTGTATCTGTTTAACCATCTACATTATCTGTATCTGTATCTGTATTCGGAGTGGGCGGTGCCTAAACCGGAAGTGAGTACAGAAATGGGTGGGGCTTAAAACGGTACATTATTTTAAGTCTGAAATTGATATGGATTGATCAGAAGTTGCTAATAAACTGTATTCAAAGCCTATATACAGTATATCTCAATAATATTTATAATATTATTTTCATGAACTGCAGAGAGAAAGTGTCAGATACTGCATGCAGCCACATACAATAAAAATATTAACATGGACTAATTTGTATGTTCAGCTATATGTGTTTATGTGTGTAAGTGGTCTGTAAGACTGTTTATTTTTTAATGATCTGTGTGAACTTCATGATTCATGCAAACATCCAGATGGCAAACAGGGAAATAATATGTCAGCCTTGTTCACTGTGTCTCAAAAGCACCGCGTTCAGTACGAGCAAGGTTTTTCAACTGACTTCATATCACCAGCCAAACTAAGAGCAAGCAGACGGTAAAAAAAAAAAAAAAAAAAAAAAAAGTCCGACCTGGGCGGAGGCACTGACCGACGCGACGCGATCCGTTTTCAGCTCTGTCTTGTCAAATGCACCGCGCGTATGTTGGGAGAGACCATAGGGAGAGACGTGCACAGACGTGTCTGTGTAGGGAGGGGCGGGCGCTGTGTGTGACTGGCCAATCATAGAGCGCGAAGACAGTCAGTTACACAATGAGGATTTTCCTTCAGCACGAACACAGATATTGACGGATTTTATTCGTATCATAATCGTATTCGTCCAAAATGCTTTATCCGTAACGGATACTCGTCTGAAACGAGTATCCGGCTCATCCCTACTATTTTGCTGGATGGTGAGGTTTTATAAAATAGTGAAGCCCACCTTGTTGGAAAGAATGTGTGAAAATACCTCAAGAGTAAGAGTAGAGTAGAACAACTTTTCTCAGAGACAAAGCTCTTTAATTTTATGCTAAGTGTTATCTGAGAGCAATATCGTTTTTGTGCAAACAGGGGTGAGAACATTTTCCTCGTTTGTGAAAGGCTGTTGTGCATTCTTAAATGTTGTTCTGCTTTTGAAATGTCACTTTGTTTTCTGGTTTGTCGTAGGCTTCGATTTGCTTTCTGATCTATTAACTGAAATGTATTTTCTCAAATGTCACTGTGTTTTCTGAAATATTGTGTCTCACGTTTTGTGTCACTAAAATGATGTGTGTTCTGTTTTGTTTTTCTTTTTGACAAAAGTTGAGCTCCTGTGTTTTGAAATGTATTCTTCCTGTAATTCTTCTCTGTTCAAGCGCAGAGCATTTGAGAAACTGTGGCTTTAGCTGACAAATATTCTTTATTTATAGATCGCTATGACATTTTAAGATAGTAGTTTTCTTATATAAAACTATATCCTCTCGTATTTATATAAAAGAAAACTTTCAGTTTCATTGACATAATGGTAAAATGCAGAAATGTGTGACTATCTAGTTTTAACAGAGTATGTGTCATGTAAATGACTAATTTTGATTAAAAGCTTAGAATTTTTTTTTTAAAACAAGCTTGATATGACATTATTTATTGTAAGAGGTCAAATTATTCTGTTGTTAAAAAAAAAGTTAATTAGGAGCATTTACAATAAATAGTACAAAAGAGCAAGAAAAGCAGAATTAATCTGTCTTGTTTTGTTACTAAGATTAAAAATACATCAAATTAAGCCTGTTACCTGATGAATTCATTGTTGTTTGTCCGATTTGCATATTCATGAATCTTAAACAAAAGATTCCAATCAGCAGTAAAGACACTCTTGGCTCTAAAATGACCCTGCAGATGTGGCCACTGCCTCCTCCATGTTAACCTCATGAGCAATTCTCCAAAATAGCATAACCTGATCCTCTTTGAAAAAAAAAAATTGTGATGGAGCTGCTTTGGCTCAAAATGTAAAAATGTTATGTAACTTCCTAAATATCAAGCTTCTCATCAGACTGCAGTTGTGTGGATCCAGATAAAGCTACTCTGCCCTTTTTCACCAAAGGAAAGAAGATAGTCCACATCCCAAAGCTGCAGTTGCGTCGGTGCTGTGGACTGTCACTCAACACTGGGTTAGCAGCTTTTCAGAGGGGACTTGTAAAAGGCAGAACATTATCTAAAAGTAGAAAAAGGAAAAATAAACAACAACCCAGATCTTGCACCAAAGTGTAGCAAGTATCTCATTTGTGTGCCATATTTCATATATATACTGTATTAGAGGCAGCAAATCAGGGGGTATCCCTCCTTAATTCTCTCTGTATGAAAGCAAAATGACTTGAGAGGTCAATATGATGCATCTGTGATGGATTCATCAGAATAAATAGGTCATAACTCAAAAGAACGTGTTTTCATTATTTTAAGTGGTTCGCCTCAGGTTTTTACTCTCAGCACAGCCGACACATTCTCTTTTGTCCCGCTCTCCATTTTTTTTTAGATGAAGCAGCGTCTTCTGATTAAATAGCTGGCAACCTTCAGCATTTATTGATAGGGACACTTTACACCGCTATAACGGAGGTCGATGCTAGTTTGCAGCATGCTGAGGTTTTTGATGTTACGGACTGATTGGGTAAATAGGGGCTGTTTTATCAAGCTCCATAAGACACAGAGGCCGTAACAGGAATGCAGGTAAAGTAACTGGCAGTGATCTGTGAAGTGACTCTCATGCTTCTGCTATTGACTGAATATTAGATTTAAATGACTTCAGAGAAGATGTTAATCATTTAATTATACTGCATGTCAATTTACAGTATTGAGATTAATTTACATGGCTGTGTGTGCAGCCTGGATGTGCACATACAGCATGTTCATGTCAGTGTTCTGCTGCTTTCCAAACACCATGAGCTGTAGGTCTGTAATCAGAGCTGGTAAATCCACATCAGACATGACCACATGGCCTGATATCATCTAAATGCAGATTACATTCATTATCAGCCCACACGTTTTCACTGAACTCACTGTCATCTTTTCCTCTCTTTCTTTCTCTTATCATCATCTCTCTCTCTCCTTCCTCGAGTCTCTGTCCGGCCCTCCAATCTTTTATCGTCCCTCTCTGCCACCCATCCCTTCTTTATGATCACTTCAACAATGACTGATAATAAGAGAAGAGAAATCACTGATCTAAAACAGAGAGCATGAATAATTTGTAGATGCTGGTTTGGTCTCTCGGAGGTGTCGTCTGTTTGTTGTTGTGTGACAGTGGAGCATTTGTGATTTTTGTTTACCGTCTGGCCCGTGGGAGGGGAAGCCACTTTTTTCACAGATCAGAGGGAGATGTAATCTCATAGCAGAACCGCTCTAGTCGGCAAAGGCTTGTGTGTGTGTTTTTCTATGAATGCATATGTTTGTGTGTCTGACTAACGTCTCGTAGCTCTGCAGCTGGTCAGCATGCAAAGTGTCACTGAAGTCATTTCTTATCAGCGTCGAGGCCAGATACATCCTTCACTGCTGCTCCTCTGCAATCACACACACCTTGAAAAAGAAGCTTTGAAGAATGTCAATTACTCATCCTTTAACAGTCTTTATCAGGGTGCTTGAAAAATACCACAACACTGGTGTCTCCCTGTGAGATTCTTTCCCTGTAGCGCCGACATCCTGGCAACGACGACTCTTTGATAGTCTGTTGTTCCAGACCGAATCCGAAATTAGCAGCCATGCCAGATTCCTTTGGCAGAAATGTTGTGGCAAGACATGAGGGGGAAACAGAGTGGGAGTGAGAGTGAGGAAACAAAAACGATGGAGGGAAAAGATAAGCAAAAACAGTAGGAGGGAGGTGGTAGGATATGGTGGCAGATTTGTCAGATCAGACAGAGAGTTTTAGGAGAGACATGAGGAAAAAGGGTATAAACAAAGAGAAAGTGTAAGAATGAGGTTGTTAGTTTGAATTATTTGTAATTTTTAGCAGGGCAGTGAATGAGAAACCTGCTGATGTGCAACATGCTGGACATAATTCCCAAATACTCCTGAGGGACAGGTCGCTGATCAGCATTGTGATTGCAGATCAGTGAGCGAGTGTGTGTATGTGTGTTACCTACTTCACCATGTGTTTTCAGTCAAACGCTTCAATGTCCATTTTATCAGAAAGTGGAGTTATTTTCATTCAGCTGTTCCTCTGGCATCCCTAACAATGTTTTGCTGCCACGTTGTAGCCTTGGTAAGCAGGTGTAAATCTAGCATAATGTGACTGGTTTGTGTGTTATATTATCCAGCATGAATTATGAGCCAGCACCCCGCTCAGTCGGCTCAGAGCAAGAGGCAGATGGATGGGTCAGACCAAAGATTTAAATGTTGGTCCTGGAGGGGATGGTGCACTGCTCAGCATGCATACCATTAAAAAGACAAACATGCACAGGTAACACACAAGCACGCACACACAGAAAACACACACGCCTGCCCATGTCTCACACGCCAGACGACCACGTGGATTCACACACAGGAATGAAAAAAAAAAATGGTTATGATTGGCTTTGCCCCTTGAAAATCCAAGTGACACTGGCCTGCCTCCATTTTTGAGCTTTTCTAATAATGTCGGTCTTACCTGAACCTTATTGAGAGCACTCGGGTCTTTGCAGCAAATAAAAGACAACCTCCACCTCATCCATGTCGTCGTTTTCATTCCCCTCTGCTATAGCCCTGATTATTATTGCTCACCACATAGACAGTCACTGGGGGGTCAGCACAAAATGAGCCACACAAAGGATTAATTGGATATGGACGGGGCGCGACAGGTCGGTAGGAAGTTGAAGTTGAAGACTGCTTTTTTCACCATTTCCAAACACATTCTTTACTACTGACATTGGTGCAATGCTTTAGACAATAATATTTTTATTTTTTTTTGTCTGTTTTCAGCCATGCTAAGGGTCAGACTTGGTAATATCAGCCTGCTGGTCAGTACAAACATTCATGGTCCCCAGAGGAGTCCTGCTGAGTTTCTTAGATTTCTCCTCAAACACCATCATGAGGTTGACATTTTTGCTTTTGAGTTAATTATCTCATGATCTATTTGATAGAATGAGAACATTTTTGTTCCCCTCAGAATGAACTAATTACTTTTCAACAGGGTAAAATCCTAATTTGGCCAGTAATTTAGTTTATGACCAAATGCACATGTTAACCATTAACATGTTCAACATGTTCACCTGACGCTCTGCAACTTTCTGCAAGGTTCTAAAGAATTTCTAACACATTTGTTCCCTCTTACTAACCTGTTGTCTTTGCACTTTTTCTACAACTCAGTTCTTGTCAAAGAGAGAAGGGACAAGGAATGTGTGGCTTGAGATGCTCTGGGGAAGAGGAAATATGAATCTGTCAGGAATCAGAAGGACGAGCAGAGCTGTGAATAAAGGAATGCCATAAGCAAACTCATTTTTATCACGGTGACCTGGCATTTACAAGACAACCTTTAGAGAAATTTAATTCACCTGTTTTTTGGCCCCTCTTTAATTTTTGACCTTTACAGTCTTTGTCAAAAAAACCCAGTGACACTTCTTTCGATTTGATTAAGAATCTTAAAGTTAATTTATACTAGAACATTAAAGGAATTATGTGTATGCATCTGTTGTTAAAATAAGATAAGATAAAGCTGTCCCACAGTGGGGAAATTCACAAATATTGAGCATATTGATAATTTTAATTAACCGAAGAAGTCTAAAATCTATGAGTCTGTGTGGAAGCTTTGTGAGTGAGGGTCAGGGAGGAATAGAGGTTGAACAGAGGTTAAGGCCTGGTAGTGAGCACTGTTTGACGGTCACCCATCTGGAATATAAAAGAACACGTGTTGATTGGCAGAATGCTGGTGCAACAGTAAAAGCTGCTCGTCCATGAGAGCTGAAGAAGATACACTTCCATCAAATGGAGAATGTTATGCACTCAAAGAACACAAAAGATAAGCTCAGCATTTAAAAACAAGGTTTTGCTCACATGTAGACAAACTCAGACACACACACACACACACACACACACACACACAGAGCCAGGGTCAAAGTGATTGAAGCAGGCACGTTGTCCAGCCAATTAATCTGACACGACAAAAGATCTGTATCTCAATGTCACAGCCTGCAGGTCAGGATGCAACAAAATACACACCTGCTCAGAAATACTGTGTGTAAAAGGTTTATGTTGAAATGATGTTGAAAAGAGACCATTTGTATTACAGAACTTTGTATGAGAGAGAGAGAGAGAGAGAGAGAGAGAGAGAGAGGACAAGCAAGAGAAATTGGGTCGGTCTAATGATATTTCAAAATTTCTCTTAATATGTTGCATCACTATTGTCACTAACTAATAATTATTATACCAATTTCTTTGGCCAGGACAGGAAATTTACCGAAACCTGTTGCAGGCATCAAGTTCAGAATGAGTGTATATTTACAAAAAACAATACAGTTGATCAGTTTGAACATTAAACATCATGTCTTTGCGCTGTATTCAACTGAATATCAGTAGAAAAGGACTTGCAGACAGACAGTTATGGACAGAACTGTCTGCATTACAGCTGCAGCCTGTGGTTCACGAATGTAATGAAATGAAGATTACACTAGTCACCCTAAAATACTGATTCAACCAAACACGTCATACTTGCCTTCACCAAATCAGAAGTATGGGTATTCTGCACTAAAACTGATCACGTCATAGCACAGTTATCTGATTTCAAAATATGATGACTGCTACTGCCCTGGGTTAAAGAAATTCATATTTCAGCAAACTAGGCGTTACATGACCTGGGGAATCGTAGTAATAAGAATTTGTGAATTCAGCTGTAGGGATGGAGAGCGGTTAATAACAGAGGCTGCAGCAGTGCAGGCAGGCATCATGGAGGCTCAGGCCTGCCCTCTAACAGTCAGCTCTCATTATCTCAGCGTCTCTGTCCCCGCACTCACTGCTGCTACCTACTGCCACCACACAACAAAGGAGGTCAGCACACGCATGGGAGGACAGAGGCGAGGAGGAGGAGACGGGAAAGAGGTTAAAAACCAGGGAGAGTAAATGAGTTAAAGAGAGGGGGAAGTGAGCTGAGTTGGAAAATAATGGTTGTAAATGTTAGGAGGAGAAAATAAAAGCCAGAAAAACAAGAGGAGCCTGCTAATGCAAGAGGGAAAAAATGGGAAAAGTATAATTATCTGGCACTATAATGTAAACACATGACTGATTCGAATCCCAAGAATGAGTAGAGGATGACACAAGGAAATGAATAGAGCTGTAACTTGGCCGTAAACAGCAGCACAAAAACAAACCCGACGACCCTGAATGAGCAAGTCAGGATTAATGGAAAGGATGTGTGACTCAAAGGCCAAACACTCTCTATCGTTAGTTAGTCTCTATAGTTAAAGTGAGTTGAATGACTCATGTTCTCTGCCATCTTAACAGTGAAACTCCAAAGGTGATAATATATGCACTTTTTTTTTTAGTTACCCAGTAATGGCAATAATACTTTCAGCTTTTACTGGAAGTGGCAGATGGAATAAAACTACTGTGGATTAGCAAGTGGGCCATAATGACCAAAAGGTAATGGAAAAACGCAATTGGCCGTAATCCTTGACAAAATCTTTTTTTATTATTATTTTTCATTGTATTTTTTCTCTCCATTTCTGTTTCATAGTATTTGAGTGGATTACAAGAAATGAAGAGCTCCAATATAAAAAGGAGGTGTAATGGTTCATCCCAGCTGTGTCCAGTGTTCAGTCCTCACTTTGCTTAAATCATTAAATCTCAAATAACAAATTCACTCACAGTAAGTTGCCTTTACTTAAATCATTTAAAATGAGATCCACATTCACATGTGTGCTGCATTCTCCAAATAGCTGCATTAAGGTTAAATGTTCCTGTGTGTACCAAGCATGTGTGTTCGCCTCTGTGTGAAATATAGTGTTGTGTGTTCATTGCGCTCTAAATGGTAATGCAGCAGAGTCCATCCACATCGAGTAAACGCACAGGGAGTTTCCCTCCTCGAGCCTGCCAGCTCCTCTCAGTCGGCCCCAATGGGTTATCAAAGCAGACACTTGGCAACCTACTTTCCGAAGCAAAGCATCTGCCCATTCAGAGGCAATGGGGCTAATGTCAGCCTCTATCATTCTTACGTTCAGAATGACCTTGGCATCAGCATATACAGCAATAACTGA
Source organism: Centropyge bicolor (assembly GCA_037975185.1). Classification (NCBI taxonomy): domain Eukaryota; kingdom Metazoa; phylum Chordata; class Actinopteri; family Pomacanthidae; genus Centropyge; species Centropyge bicolor. The sequence goes on along the minus strand of JBBMOC010000001.1, from coordinate 17,842,686 downwards.
TGCATGGGTTTTAAGCGCAAGAGGGAGAAAATATAACTGCAAATCAATTCAGGTTTCAACACAGGTCTGTTCTGACAGCCATTACCAAAACAAAGTCACCTTGAGAGCGAGCAGAGGTGGCCATTACTTCTTTAAAAGGTGGGTTATTGATATTCTGTTCAGTTTGGACATGCTTGCTTGCATTGCAAGTTTTGGAATTGGGCTTCCAATTGAAAAATGGTGCACACACACACACACACACACACACACACACAGAGAAAGATACTCCAGAGACACTCTAAAACATCTGGCGTCTGTTTAACCTTCTGTCTGTCTGTCTGTCTGTCTGTCTCACTCTCTCAAAAGACACTTGAAGGAGAGACTGGAAATCATGACTCAGCGGCAAAAAAAAAAAAAAAAAAAAAACACAGGCAAAGACAACAAAACAGGTGCAGAACTAAAAAAAAATTCATTGAGTGACAAGAGGGTGGCATGGAGAAAAATATATATATATATGCTGGAGTTATTTTACCTCAAAAACTTTAATACACATGAATATAGAAATTAAAAAATATATCTAGTTGTTATATGAAATGATTACCACCTACTTACAATATGTACCATATGTGTGTGTGTGTGTGTGTGTGTGTGTGTGTGTGTGTGTGACTAAATGTATTTATGTTTTATATGGCAAAGTATTAATTTATCATAAAAGACTGCAGTGTATAATTTATTATTCTTAACATTTAGGATTTCATGAACATAATCTTGAGTTCAGAGTCTTGTAGCACTTTTTTCTGTTTCATTTAGAATAGTCTAAGAGGTCTCCTATAAACTGACAGGGTCACTGAATTGGTCAAAGTACCAACGTCCTATACAATAACACTGGATAAGACCTGTTGGAGAAATCATCCAAGCTCGACACTGGTCCATATTTGACATTATGTGACACACACACACACACACACACACACACACACACACACACACACACACACACACACACACCGTCTTACCCTCCTATTCCTCTTTCATTTCTCTCACCCTCTCTTCCTTCATCCTCCCTTTTCCATCTTCTGATGCTTTTCCTTTCCTCTCTGGAGTTTCTGTAAGTACTGTGTGTGTGTATAAGAAAGTATGAAAGTACTTGTTGTAATTATATGTGACCAACTTAGCAGCTGCCTTGGTGGCCCTGCCTCGGAGGTGGAGTGTATCTGTAATCACAGCTGCTTTGGTTGATTTTGCAGGACAAAGGAAAGCACAGAGTGCTGTTGTTCCTTCTCCTTCCATTTTCAATGACTTTCAGTGTATCTTTTTCACCATGAGACAAGTTCTGTCTGAGAATCCGCTACTGTGTGGAATGCAGAGCAATTCCTTCATCAGAGTTTCCAGCTGCCTGAGTCGCTTTGCCGAGAAGGCCTCAGAATCTGTCCACTCTCTTCCTTTGGCATTTCCAGCCTGTGAACATCTCCTCTCTCAGCTTGTCTGCATCAAGGTCAAGGTTCAAAGTGTTTATTGTCACGTGGACAGTTAAAACCTATTTCAGCAGAGAGATCGAGGCCAGAGTTTCGGTCTCACACATTCATGTCACGAGTCAGTGGGAAAGGCCTTCAGCATCTTATCAATAACTTCCTCGTAGAAAGCTCTCATTCTCCCAAGAGCTTAATTACAACTGTGACAAAAGGACATAATGTGTTAGCCAGAAAATATTTAAGACATATTGAAATGAAGCATAATTCAGGTAATACTAAAATTCAATAGATTCTTGTCAATGCCGAGTGGTAAAATGCAAAAGAAATGCAGGAGCTTCAGCCCTGAGGAAGAGATCCTACTAAGGTCCTTGTGAGTAGGGTATCACTTGGTCAAACTTGGCAAAATAAGTTTAGTGTAGCAAGAAGACATTTACACTTTTTATGTACATTTAATGCTTGGTCTCCCCACCATTGATCCTGCCTACCTGAAAGGAAGCTTTGAAAGCCACCAAGAGCAACACTCGGAAACATTAAGTAGAATTTTAATCTCAGGATCTGCCAGGTCCCTTATGTTAGTACTCCTCTCCACACCTTCATGGAGATTGTAGTAAGCCAGCAGAGCATTGATTCTGCATTCTCCACATGCATGTGTGGAGGCTGAGCCAGTGTGTACTGCAGCACCTGAGTAAGTCTGAACTCCACCTTATAGACCTCACTTCTCTTTGTACTATGTCGGAGGATGATGACAAACAGAATAAGGACAAGAGATAGTAAAAGAATGCTGAAATATTTAGAGAATGCATTCTAATCAAAACATAAATTAGGCCATCAGAGTACTTATTTTACTGCTTCTATTCATTTACACTGACCTTTTATCACAGTGGTAACACACAACAACCAGTGAGTCCTCCGCTGGGGCCTTGATGGCCTTGATGTCACTGCCTGTGGCAAACTGGGCAGCCCACATCCTGAACATGAGGCTGACTGATGACTTTTCTTTCATCACATTACAGTTGTCAGAGTTGAGGGCCACCACTTCATCCCATGGGATTCCCCTTTTTTGTCATAATCAGACAAATGCATCCTGTTGTAAACAGACGGAAGTGGCAAATTCAACTGAACATCAGAGAATCCAGCTCCTCATGAAGATTTTCTGCACTGCTCACGTTGCAGACTGGCATGTCAGGCAACAACCAAAGACTGTTCAAGTTCTCATCACACACTCTTGCCAGAGTTACAAGGTCTCTGTCTGTCTGGATGTTGCTGGACTCATCACATAGTAATTCACTTCCAAAGCTCAATCATTATGAAAAGAAACAGTTCAACACATAGCCCACCATAAATTATTTTTTACACTTTGGTTATTGTACGAAGTAGACATTTTAATTTGTGAGCATCAGAGGTGCTGGTAGACATGAGTGACATCAACCATTTCTTCTTGAACTCCCCGCCACAAAGTGAATAAGAACTTTTATCCAAATGTTGACATGCATTTTGGACTAATTCTGGACAGAATTCACGAGTAAACCAACACCAACTGTGCGCACATGTGGGTCTAAGAGAGTTCACAAGCAGGATTTCCAGGCTGACAAAGCTTAGCAGAGTGTCTTGTTTTGGCTTAGCCCCTTTGTCTCTCTGAGAGCTGTGTCTAGTGTTTAAAGTGGCTGACAGACAGAAGCACACTACCTGTATCTTCTCCCTTCTACACCAGCGCTTTGCACAGGGATTTTAACTACTTTGCTTTTTGGCAGTTTCCCAACATAGTAAAGGTCAGACAGAAGTAAACATGGCTTTTCTGTTATGTTTCAGATATTGCTTGGGACTAAAGAAGCATTGTTATCTGTCAATGTTGTTGATGATTATTAAGTAGTGATTATGTTGCATTATAAGCTCAGCGTAAGTTCAATCAAGAATACCATCCCCCTCTCTCTCTCTCTCTCTCTCTTTCTCTCTCCACTTGCATGTCATCATATCAGAGTCCACTCCCCATCACATCCAAATCTTCAGTCATTGGCGTCACCACCATTGTCTAGTTCCATCAAAGTGGTTTTCTTTATTACTCACGACTTCACCACCCCCTTGAATATGATGACGATCCATGACTGGATCTAATCGCCAAAGATTCTTTCTAACTTTTTTGAGCAAATGGAAATAAAAATATTATTTGTTCTTTTTCTCTTTGTTCTCTGTTGGGGCACTGTATAGAATATAAGTAAAACAGACTGTGATAATTTGTCTATCCTTTTTGATGTATACTCAATTTAAAACAGTACGAAGTCAATAGATTGAACTACTTATTCTGAATTTGATGGTAGCAACACATTTTAAAAAAAGTTGTAGCTTTTCAACATAGAATTAGAACATCTTGGGGGGTTTTGTTTTGTTTTTGCAGTTAGACTTCAAATGCTTTGAATGCATGCACAAGAGGCAATGACAGAGTTTTGTTCTGTGGTTGGGGTTCAGATGTTATGTGAATGAAATTAAATAAATGAGTAAAACATGCATCTTTTGAGGGTGTAAGTCATTGGTCAGCTGCAGAGGAAGTTAAAATATGTAAAATATCACATATGTCTTTATGTACCTGTTAAATCACAGAGCTAGTCTGGTTGTGTTGAACTGGTTTCCCCTTGTTGACTTCATTATGTCTGAGTTCTTCAAAGACATATGCAATTCCTGACCATGGTTGGCATTATCACTTTAAATGTATTTTCTCTTTAACAAAGATGTCTAATTACTGCAAAGTATCATGTGTGGCTTAAACGAAGCTCAGCGGGACACTCTCAAGCTCTTCAGGGAAGAAACTTGACCTTTCCATCCTCGTTTATAGATCAAACAGAAAGTAGGCCTCGAGGAGATTCAGCCATCTGAAACAAGAATTACAGATGTATACCCACCACAAAGATATCCAGTTTCTGCTAGGCTTTGCCATATTTCCCAGCGGGAAAAATAAGGCATGGAGGAAAATGATGACCGTGAAATATTCTGAGTATTATGACCAGTGGCAAGTGCTTTAATTAGGATATATCTTGATTGCTGAAATGGAGTGAGGATCCAAACTGTGAGACATATTCCTCTTCAACTCCACATGACATACAAGAGCAGGGAAACACACCTGATCCCAACATTCATCATAGCTTATATATACACTTTACTTTGCATTTCAGTTGTACAATTTACTGTATACGTTTACTATCATTTATTGATTTATTGTTAACCGACGGCTCCATGGCTGCTTTAGTCACGTCACCAGACAAATAAATTACTGTCATTAGCGCATCTTTTCTATTGGTATCCACTCTCCTAGTTAGCAAAACCAGAGTCAGAAAGTGTCAACAATAATACAGCATCAACATTTAAAACCTAGGCCAGAGGTGGTGCTGGCATGTCACACTAATGCAGAGAGAGGCACTCCTAAATTTAAAACAGTGTATCTAATCAAGACTAAATATTTATTAGTGGTCAATACCTTAATAGATAAACTATCATAACCCCTTAACTAGACTTGAAGAAGGAAAAAGCAAAGCTAAATGTTAATGCTATTCGACGGTCTTACAAAAGTGAGTGAACAGAAGGCAAATCATGCAACACACCATAAAAACAGTCCAGTTCAAGCTCACTGACAGATTTTAAAAGAATGAATTCTGACAACAACTTTAACATGAGATCACGAACACATGGAAAATGAAAGCAATATAAAATGTTCTAGAACCATTCCCATACCCATTCCCGACCCGCCCACAGCCAGATCCCATCCAAGTAAAATGTATGATAAAGAACAAACACAAAGGTAGAGGGAAAAAATATCAAGAAAAAAAAGGAGTAAGTAAGTTAAGAAATTCTTTTGTTGTTTTGAAAAACAACATGTAACTTGTACTGTTATCACTAGAAAGCTGCCTGTCTGTCAAAATGAAAAGTAACATTAAAGTAGACTGAATATTCAACAGAGAGGTACTTAGAAGGTTGGAAGAAGAGTGAAAGCCCTCAGACCTCAGTGTGAACAGTTTTCACTGAGAACAATTTCCCACTGAAGTCGACACTGTAGTCTGTTTCAAAAGGAAGTTTTAGTGGGTGGATATCTTTTCTGTGTATCATGGCAGCAACCTTTGTATCCAGCTCCTGACTCACTGAGGGTTGTTTTGCGGGTGTGCAAACAACCTTTGCTATTGTAAAAAATTTTTTCAATAAATCCCAGTTTAAGTGTAAAAAGTGGTCCATGCATGTTTCAACATTTTTTTGTGTTTAAATGAATACTAACATCTTACCCAAGATGCATGATCCATGACGCATGATAAGAGCACTGTGTTGTGTTGCCAAACTGGTCCAGTAAGGTCTGCAATACCAAGGGGGCAGAACAAGTTCAACTAGGTTTTCCTCCCAAGCTGTAAAACTGGTAGTATGAAAAAATTCTGCATGTAGAAAGATTTCAGTATTACAGCTTCATTACAATGGGAATATTTACATCTTATTTTCTCCATTTAGCAAAAGTGAATCTAATATGTAAATCACTCAACAGTTTGCCGAGAAGAGTGTTAATAAAATATTGTCTTTCCAGTAAAAGACACACAGACAAACATTTTGAAGATCAGCAGGATACTCTAGATAGGCAATGCTTCATCCAGAAGAGTGTGGAAGGAAATTTGAGATATGAGCCACGCTAAATGTTTTCCATTATTCTTCCATGCAAACAGCCAGAGAAGTGACACCTCAGAAATAGCTCCCCAGTGCCTGGATCCCAGTCCCGCACTAGGCCGGCAATCTGTTTTAAATGAACTGCTTGTGTTCCTCTGACACATTTGGTGTTATTTTAATGGCTTGGAAACCACAGAGCAATATCGTAAAGGACTATTATACCTTTAAATCACCTGCGAGAACCGATCCGAGTGCATAGGAATTCCATTAATCATCTTTGCCGGGGTGCAGCTCAAATTAAAGAGCGAGCCTCGTCCGCACGGGCACGGAGAGCCAGCCACGAGGAAAAATACTTTCCAATTTCAGCAGGTGACTGTGTTTTTCATTGTCAAACATACTGTTTTTGTTTCAACTATGTAATGAAAACACCCAAAGCCAGTGGCTGTCGCTATTTCAGACTCGGGGATGATAAAAAAAAAAAAATCCCAATAGGGGAAGGAAGTGATTTGAAACCAAATACCGGGTGGGGGAACAATCTGTTGTGTGGTTTTTCTTGGATCAATTTCTGTTAAGCCTCACCTCGCAGCTGAAGACTCTGAGACGAAGGGTTAGGTAATATAGTCCATTCTGTAATGCGTGTCAAGAGCTCAGTCTGTAAAGTAATTTCTCTTTAAATTACTCTGCATAATCCACGAAATCCGTGATTTGTGTCCGCCGGCTTTCTTGTTTACCTCGAGATTTATTTCTATGTCATTTTCTTGCTAAATGAATTAACCAGCATTCTGTGCGACAATCCGCAATACCTCACAGCCGCGTGACCCGGGCTGATTCTGCGTCCAAAAATGACAGTCTGGAGAGACGTCACATGCAAGCGGCCCTTCAAAATAGTGGAGGGATGTGAGACAGACAAGTAACCAACCACAGTCAGCCAATCAATAAATCAGCCAACAGGAACTCCATGCCAACATCCCTTTAATTGCCTGTTCTTCACTGAATGATTCAGGTTTTGCCGAAGGCTTTAATGAGGTGTTGAATTTCACTGCAGGGACTGAAACACAGCCAATTAAAAGGCAGATGTAGTAAGGCCCAGGAGAACTGAAGGAACAGGAGACAGAGGGAAAGAGTGTACCAGATATTAAAATGCTCACAAGTGATGGACAGAATGAAACACGCTGCTGCTGCTGCTGAAGCTTTTGATAAATGTACAAGCCTACAAATGCAACAAACAATGGGAAACATGAGTAAAATCTTGAGCTCTTATAAGGGGTTTAATGTGAGCTGCTCTTTTCACAGTCGGCTCACTAACGCCACACACAACGCTAACTGTGCCTACAGTATAATGTATCGGCCATGGCATTAAGGTCTCCAGGAGTGTTATTTTGACTCAGCTTGCATGCAGGACACAGGGGGGACAGGAAATAAATGGTGGAGCCAAACATTGTTAAAATAAGCCAACCTAAGCTTTACTCAGGATTGTCCCAGAGGGCAAGGTGATGCCGAGAGCTGCATGGCCAACTAAACAGGAGGAGGGGGAGGGGAGGGTGGAGATGAAGTGGGAGATGGGTAGTTAAAATTTGCCTCGCAGAGTTGAATGGAAATGGTTTTGTTTTGCTGCAAGATGATGCAAAGCTGCTGTTGTGTTTGTACCATTTTTGTCTTCATTAGATAATAGAAAATAGGACACATAGGGAGAGGTTAAATGTTTTTTTTAATTCAATTCAGTTCAATTTTTATTTGTATAGAGCCCTCAGAGTAGGATGACTAAACATGTAATATACCTTCATTATTCCCTGGGTTGAAAGGGTGATTCATTGTTTCTCCACAAGCTTTTTACTTATCATTTACATTTCATGTTTTTACGCTGATGATGCTCTCATAAATACTGACTTACAAAGTGCAGACTTTTCTCTTTTTGATATTGATTAGGTCATGAGGTGGCATTTCATCTGCATTCTATTGTAAATGTATAAAGTGCTGTAGCTCATTGATGCACTTTTGTGATGCATTCCCTAAGAAAGTCCTTTCAGTCCTGAAGAAGCTTTGACATAAACTGCTCTCAATATATAGCATACAATTGCAGAAAAAAACATAATGTCATGTATCTACATTATCAACTACCCACACACAGTTTCTCTGATTGAGTTAAAAATACAATTCGAACATCAGCTGTGAGAATTATCAAGTCACACAACCATCAACATATATACAGTAGGCATGCATACTGGGTTAACAGTTATGCCAAACACACTACTTGGGGGGGTTAGGGTATGCATGCAACATTCATGCATTTGTGCATCTTGTTACCTTATTACTAACATGAAATGTTAAAATCCTTGCAGGCAGCTGACAGGCTGTGTGTTATTTTCATATTCTCTTGAGTCCACGTAAGTCAGTGAACCCTAATGTTGAACCAGTCTGATAAATTAACCCCATTTAACCCACTTGCATTTCATACTACCCTGAGCACACAACAATGGAAATTGATGCAAATAACCAAAGTGTCAGATATTTTGGCTGACGAGACCCAAAATACCCAATTTTTTAAATACTGCACTGCAAGATTATATGGTTAGTTAGACATCTTAGCTCAGCCCAAGCGTGTTTCTACAGCTCAGCTGCTGCACAGACATTTGCAATTTGTTGCCAGTGTGTGCTGAAAGCAGGGATATAATAGACGATTTCAAGGCAATATTATTTGCTCTTACAAGTGTTACATGCAGTCACATGCGTCACTGGGATAAACCCCGAGAGGTGTCTAGGAAGACAGTCATCCAAAAGAAGGGTCTCACAGTTAATCCTGACGTCACCTCTGCTTCGAAGAACTTTTTGAGTGGTACTTCATAAAGGTCAGTTAGGTGTCCCTTCTTGTTTAAAATGTTTCTCTGTGCCAATTCTCTTCTCTTCTCTTCTTCTATCATTTCTCTTTTTTTTCCCCCTCTCAACTCTATTTTTACTCCTGTCCATCTTGCGCTCAGTAAGCTGAGAGCCTGGACACCTGGATGCCAGCCCTCTGCCAGCTAAAACAGAGGACATCTGAGGGCATTACAAATCGTGTTATCCTGCAATCTGTTTTGGAAGGCAGTTATATATGGTTAGACTCATAAGACAGGACATGCACTTTCATATTTATTTATTTTGTTTGCCATATTTTGCGTGGTTGCTTTCGGGGCTTGGTGATTTAAATGTAAAACTGAGCTAATTTTCAGTTCTCAACACCAGACCAATATCAAAGACACATTGTTGTTTCAAGCATACGTCTGCAAACTTTTTAGACGTTTACTGTAATTTCACAGGGAAATGTGTTGCAGCATGGTGCCAGTGCGAATGTGAGTTGAATCTGTGTGTGTGTTTTTTTCTGTGTTTTAAAATACAGCAAAAGCCATTACTCAAACAGTTGTATTCTGCTCCAGCAAGCAGGGCTGGGATTTCGTTCTCCATCCACAGAACCACAGCGTCTGTGCAAACAATAAATGAAAAACAAACAGAAAAATAAAGTAAAATCTTTCCAAACTCATGATATTCAGTAACTGCATTCAGAAGATCTTCGTATCGATTCACACTCTTCATTCGACTGCTTAGGTGAAAGCTGCACGTGTGGAGCACAAAAAGATGTTCTCCATTAGAATAAGCAGCTCGCGAAAACATCGTGATTTATGGTCAGCCGAACTCCTGTGTATGCTAATAGAGCATGGTTAATGGGGCAGACTTAACAGTGTCTATTATCAAGTAATCACAATTTGTTCCCCATACACTTAACTGGATTGAGAGGTCTGGATTTCTCCAACAAACAGGCGGTGGATTGTAATTAAGGCTCTGAAGTGTCACATGGAAGAGTGAACAACAGGGTAATGGCTGTTATGGCAGCGCTCCATTTACAGATGAAGCCTGAACCTGATCATCTCGCCGCTGTGGGCACATACTGTAAAAAAGCAGAACGGCTCGATGGGGCTGGGAGGGAATGGCGTTCTATCTTTAAGCGCAAATTAAACCATGCATTACCTGCAGTTCATGAGAAAATGAAAATTGACACGAGCTTCTGCCGCAATATGCACAGTCTATTACTTTGAGAGCTGAATGTGTCGTGGCTAATTAATTATTGGAGTAACACATGCTCAAATTGCAGCAGATTATAGATTTTTATAGTTTCTGATCACACAGCAATTTAAGTTCTGACCTGACAAATTGCGCACACATGTAACAAACAATGGCTTTAGCAATGTTAGCTGACTTTACAGTTTATTCTGCTCATTCGGGGGTTTTAGTCAGTTAGAAACTGAGATTGATGTGAATGAGGCAGATGTGTACATTAAATATGTCAGCTGCACAAATTACTCCTCGATTGAATTTAATATCATAGATTATACCTAATACTGTAAAGGTGCTGCACAGCCTCTCAGGTGTTTTCAGTTATGATGGCTGATTAGATTACTTCATAGGTTGAAGTTGGGTGGTGGTGCAACGCACACTCCCAGGGTGCAAGATTATTTTTGTCCATCCAAACAGGTGCAGCAAAAAAGGTGAGGCAGCTGTTAGTCAGGCATTCTCAAATAAAAAATTACAATTTATTCCTGTTTCAAATTCTACTTTAAACAACATGTTTGATCTTACTTAACATAGAAACATGAGACTCTTCCAAATAATGTAATGATCTTATAGGTTTGTGTTATGTCCACCAACTCTAATTATTTCAACTTTGTTCCTGAGAAACCATCTGTCAATTATCAGCCTGACATGACCAACAGGTCTAACTATTGCAATAACTACACAGTAGAAGCACAAGTCATGGAATTTAAAGCTTTATGACTGGATGCTTTCTGCCAAAATGCACCATGGGAGTCATAGTCATCTTGGGCACTTTTAGTGGCATACATGGATCTTGATGTTCTGAAAAATAGGCCTCTTATTTAGTCCTTAAGTGTGTTTTGTTGCTATGGGGAAAAAAAGGTCCACTCTGTACATGTTTTCATGCTGAATGGGAAAAACAGACCCATAACTGCATATTTAGTTCACCTGGATGGAATAAATATAACAAACTATGCATCACAGAGTCTATGGTATATTTCTCCTCTCATTGCTTTCCCCTCCTCTGTGCTTTCCTCTCAACCTCTTTCCTGTTGAGGTTTTCATGTGAAACAAGTTGCTCAACAGCTGTTCTTCTTTGTCTGCAGTCACTTGTGTGCTGCCTCAGTGGGGATGCCTTAGTTCATCCCTTGATCTGTCATGTTATCCTCATCCCAACCCGCCTGATATTCCCGCTATATCCCACTGTTAGACAAGTCCCACTTCAATTCTGCTCTCTTTTCTTTTCAGTTCTCTTCACCTTGCCTCTCATGTCTCCTTCCTTTCTTTCCGTCTCTTGTCTCTCTTCGAGCTCTTTCACAGTCCACGTCTCTATCTCGTCCTCCCAAACCGTGCCTTCATTTAAATCCCCCCCTCCCAGCCCTCACAGTCTAATAACTCAGTAATGGTAGAGTTGGTCTGCGGAGCCCCGAGCTATCAGCTTTTATGGCTCTAATTGTTTCTTCTGTACCGTTACTTGTAAGACTGCTGTCGAGTGAATACAATTTGGCCACAGAAGGGAGCAACATTGAGTGCCGATCCAAGACTAATCTCAGACATTCTCAGCGGACGCGGAGTCAAAAGAGGAAGCTAATAACTTGATACTTGTGATGGTGAGGATGAGCTTGAGGAGAAAAAAAAAAGAGAAAAGAGTGGAATGAATCAATCATCACAAGTCATTACTGCCTCTGAATTCAGCTGTATATCCAGCTTTTATCATCCCCTTCTCCCGCTCCTTCCGGCAACCCCCCTTTCTTGCATTGTCACCATTTCTAATAGCGCAGGATTAACATTTAATATACTCTCCTGTCAGGGATTATGGAACAGGTGACACATTTTCATTTCGAGCTCACTCCGTCAAACAGGACGCACACAAACACAGCACGCATCAATATTTGATCTGGGATTAGTTGTAAAAAGAAGAAAAAAAACCCCACAAATGATACAAACAATTGTGTTTGATGTAAGCTGCTTTTCATTTTTTTGTGCCACAACTGGATTAAAGCGATAAACCATTTTTCCGCAGATTCATCTGAACGTGTTTAACTCTGAAAATGTAGCTTTGCTCTCCGTCTCTTGCAAAAAGCAGACCTGCAGCGTATCCTCGCTGGATGTGAGAAAAGTCACGCCGCTTAAAAGATTTACAGAGAATCATTTAACAGTTCTATAGTCTAGTATACCATAAATGTGACTGACGGAAGCACTAAGTGAATGACAAAGCATATAATCATCCTGTTTGCCCCTGTGTTTGTAATCATAACTCTCCAGCAGTCATAGCTCATCAGCAATGTCAGGCCAGAGAAAAGAAGCAAACAGCATCTTGACACCATAAGTGGGGGTTTCACCGCTCGCTATCATAGATAACCGCACCACAACACGACCAGTCCGACATTGCGTTCTGCAGGCCAAAGGCTAATTGGTTGGCCTTCAGCCTGTGTCAGTGAATGGCAGAGCGCTTGGATAATCACAGGCTATCAAAAAGCCTCCAGCTACAGACGCTGAGCTAACCGAGCCGCTGCAATCAGGCTGGATTAGGAATACTTTTTTCTTTCCTTCTCTGATTTTGTTTGCTTGTTTTTTCATTCTTTCTTTCTTAAACACATCACTTTTTATCATTCAGTATCAATCGTCATATCCATCGAAAAAAAAAAACCCTACACATTCTCATTCCTGGCACAGACAGGAAGTTAAAAGACACAATAACACCAGATCACTTCTTTGTTGCAAAAAAGCATATGTTCAATCCTGTTAGACCAATGATAAGATGGTCCTTACCCTTGAAACACTTCCATTAAACCAGAACATAAATCCCACATTTCTATAGCTTGTCCGAGTATGTTCTTCTTTCTGTTTATCAGTCACATCCTCACACTCTCCCGTCAGGCTCGATAAGAAGTGGTCAGGATGATTTCTTTCTGCCTGTTAGTGTTTTTCAGGGTGAGCTCATCATTACACAGGTAATTCTTGAGCGACTGACAGGTGATTTGGTTCCCCGTCTGTTTCTACAGATGTTTTTTTTTTCCCGACAGGTTACACGAGCTGTCAGCAACTCCTGAAACATGGTTTCACTTTGATGCACAGATATGAAGGAAATAGCTGGTCTATTATAGCAACATTAAGGCAACAAGCAACCCATAATGCAATGCAACAGGCTCATTAATGCATCAGAATATATATTCTCCTGTGTACAAACAGATAATGAACAATAATATAGTAACACAGCAGTAAATATGTCTTCATGAGAGAAGTTATAAATGTAGATAAATAGTGTGCATTAATAAGCAAGTAAACTATTCTTATATCTGCTAATATCATTATTATACTGTGTTATAAATCATTTATTTAATCTTTAATAAATATTTTATATAATGGACTTTTATATAATGGACCCATCATTTTGAATTCAACTGTAACATTATTACTGGTGAGAAAGAAAAATAACAGAGAAAAATGGTCTGCTCCTAGTTATAAGTATTCAACCTATCAGCCAATGAGTTGCACAAAAAAGAGAGGATCACATAAAGGCTTCCTCATATCTCTTTTGACTAGATTTGAATGTGAGAGACCAATACGAAATGGGATAAAGGGAAAAAAAATAATGTGCCAGCATTTCTCCGAAAGATAAAGGGCTAATGTGTCCTTCTAAGAGATGAGAGTGTTGGAACAAAGGCCCTACAAAAACTGTATTCCTCTAGTCAAAGAGCCCCTCTTTTCAATGAAAAAGCAATATAGAAGATGAGGTGTGGCAGCAGCTGAAATGCATTTCCATTAGGAGCCAACCTCCTTGGCCTCAAACTTTGTGTTCTACTGTGCTTTTAGGCTTTTATGTGTGAAATGTGTGTGTGTGAGAGAGAGAGAGGCAGAGCGAGGGTAGGGATGTGGAGAGAAGAAAAGTCCATCTTTCTATGTGAGACACACAGATACGCAGCACTTGTGTTGCCTCTTGTGGTGTGGCTGGTGTGTTTAATCCTAAAATCCACACTCGGGTTCATTTCTTGAACTCATCCACCACCTGTAACAAAGCCCCCCCTCCTTCACCACCGCCACCCCCCCAGGATAACAGGATTTGCCTCCATCAGAGCTGTTTTATCATGACTCAAGCTGTATTACTGGGAGATTAGAGAGCGGCTTGGGGACGGAGCCACGGACCTTCCTGCTGGGCGGGCTGGTGAGCTGGCTCGCGTGGCTTCGGGTCAGCCTTTTTCCAAAACAACAGAAGTGGGTGTCTGTGTAGATTCATCTCCGTGGGGGATTGTGTTTCTCGTTCCAAAGAGAGAAAGAAAAAAAAAAAACGTTCTCATAATCCGAGTGTTGCGATGCCAATCAATTGCTCTGTGAGTCAAAAAGTGCTGAACTGACCTCATTATCATTATCGGGGTTTGCACAAAGCACATAAGCAGCTTAAAGTACATACTGTGCATTTTCGCTTGTTTGTAATAAATTACTGGGATATCCACAAAATCAGGCTGCTTTGAAGTTTCTAAAAACTATTTTATATTGAAAATAAATAATGTCTTCCCTTGAATCATTAATCAGAGATTCATCCTTTGTCTTTTTCATGAGGCAACATCTGGCACCCCACTTCTCAGCACACACCCTTAATCTCTGAACATCTTCAAACAATTCGGGTTTAACATCATCTTGATTAAATGAACAATTAGTGAATAATGGTTTTCATTCCACTATGGAGAATAAACTACGTAACGCATTTGGGATAAAAAAGGAACAGATCTCTGTTAAATCTGTGTATTTGAACCGAGGTGGCACATCGACAAAAGACCAACCAGAAACAGACTGTAAGAGGCTGATGATGAGCCTCTACGTCACATATCTCTTGCTAGCTTCACCCTTTGTTTTCTGGCTGAAATTCCTATCTGTATTTAATCATGCAATTATTGTGATTGCAAGGCAAGAGATCATGGAGTTTGGTGATTTATAATTACATGCTAGCAGGGCATGTTCATTTGCGTAGCTCCTTTCAACGAGGTTACAAAATGCTTTAGATTTGACGTAAAGGGCATTAAGTCAATGTATAAAAGAAACACTGAGTGATATAAAAAGACAAATGTGCCTAGATGAGATTTTGAAAAAGGGTTAGTAAAGTAAAAACAGAAGATAAGATTTATTTTTAATAAATGATAAAAGAGCATTTAATTCCTGCTGTTTTTAATTATGGTAATGTTGGCTATTCTAACATCACTCAACACCACACTCTGATGGAACCAATGGAAGTAAACCTCATCAGTCTTCACATAGACACTGCATATGATTTACAGCAGCATTGTTCAGACTGAAATCACTTTACCAGCCATGAACACTTTCTGCTCCATTACGCCGACTGCTGTCCTTAGTGACATGACCTTTCATTATTTGTACATTTCCACACCTTTGTGCAAACCCAAGTGTTTGGCATTCAGATACATGGCTGACAGAAATGTTGAGCAGTAGGCTCATCATTTCAACCTCACTGACTTCTATGTGATGAAAATAAAGCATCTAACTTTCTCTCCTTCATAATACTGTTATCAAAGTGAATAATGGGCCGTCTGCTGTGTCTAAGCTGATAATCTTTTTCTGCAATGTAATTAATAAAATGGTTATTACTTTACTGAAATTGCTGAGTTTGCCTGCAAATTGTGTAAATTTTCACTCGGATTTCCTTGAATCTGTGTCTCTGGATGTTTTCAACTTTTTCTCCTGGCATTGATTAAACCTGTGAAAGCTCATCTCTGTTCATCAAAAATACCTATTAAAACATTTTTTTTAATTCTATAAAAAAAAAAACCTTCTTGCCTTAACCCTTTAACTGCCTGCTCAACCAGATGGTAGAGCACATCTGATTCACTAGCTCTACGAGAGGAGTGCAGGCAGTTAAAGGGTTAAATGTCTTAGATGTACTTTACACCATTGCCTCTACAATGTGAGAAACATAAGAGAAATAGGTTACAAGAGTCATCGTCTTGACTACATTCAAGTGCAGCCCTGGATGAGCTAGCTGATATAGTTAAAGGTAGATTATGTAATATTTCCACATTGATGTCTATAAACGACTTAGTTACTTCCACTATCCCAATGTTTCCTATAGTGATCAAACTCAGAAAAATCTGTAAGTTTAATAAAGGTAACAATTTGTTTCACTTGGTCTCATGTCAGTGGCGACACAGGAAACACACAGTGACTGAATCTAATGTGAATAAAACTTTAACACATTACCTCCTCTGTGAACATTTCTGCCTGAGTCACGTCAGATTGTTTATCTCCTCCCAGGTACAATGCCAGAGTGAGGTGACAGAGATGCGAGGATCACACAACACCTGTGTATCACCTGTGACTGGATGTAAAAATAAGATGCGAATGAGCAGCGATAGGAGCAGGTGAATGAAAATCAATGTGTCCCAGTAAGTCAAGACAGTGCTATAGTGAGTCAGCTTGTAAATTACCAGCACCATGAAACCCAAGCAGCTTATTGGAGTTCATCCGCCATTCATTTCAGTATATACACCTGCGATTTAGACTCGTCGAAAAGCCATCTTGGCTTTGTCAGCTTTTCTACCCCAGCAACTGTGAGGAGCTCATAATATTGCTATGAAAGTCAGTAATTTCTTATGTGAAATTTTTTTGAGAATTTCCAGTTGAAAAAATGAAAGATTGTTGAGATGAGAGTATTTTTGAGGAGTTATCTAAGTGACAATTGAGCCTGAAACAGATTTTTTAGTTATCTGGAGAGCTGTGCAGTGTCAAATCAAGAACATCGTCTCATATAAGCCCATCAATCAGATGTAAGAGGAGGTCTGATTCAGTAAAACTAGACACCATATCAAAGCATTTTTGTATTTAAGGTGCCACGTATTCAAAAGTGGCAAATCTGTAGTGCCTCCAAAGAAACATCAGGTTCCTCTTGGTACAAAGCTATTCTGGTAAATTTCCTCTTCAGAATCCACTCCATGATGAAATAGTGCTTTAGCATGGGCACAATGAAAGAAAAACGCAATCATAAATGATACAAGCCGCTCCAATTTTACCTCCCTCCTGTTCTTACCTCATGGCCTTTAGACCTGAATTTATTAAAAGTCAGTCGCTGTGCATGCACTGTGCACCGCCACATGCCGATGATTCATAAAAATGAAGACTTGGATGTGAAAACTTCATATTGCATTCTTCAAGGTGAACTACTCCAAACAAGATTCAAGGAGGAGTGACCTTATCTTTGATGACATTCCAGCAAAATCAATGAAAACATTTTTTTCTTTGATTAGAGGGAAGTTGAGGTGAAACAAAAGAAACAAACTTGAAATAGTAACAAGTGAAAGGCTGGCTGTCATCGAATCAGAAGAAGGAAATGTGGATGAGGTCAAAGGAACATGTACAGTGATGAAAGAGGCCTGTGAGGAGGGACACTTGAATAAATGAATAAATATTTTCTGTCGTCGGCAGGTGGTCTGCTACATATTTTCTGTGCTTTGAAAACAGCTCAACAATCACACTGATACCGTGTGTATAATCCCATTCACATTCACATTCACATTCAAGAGCCTGGTTCTAGTTTAGGGCCCACCAAATCATTCACCCTAGGGCTCTGCCGATGGACGTTGGTGTGGCCTAGTAAACAGAACATGTGGTTGAAAGTGGCTGATAATAGTTGATGTTGTTGCCAAATTTAGGGAGATTAAGCAACATTGTCAAAAATGGTAGTTTTTGCCATTGTTAACACTCATATTTCTGCTACATTACCTGCTCATGTGTCTATGTATCAGTCAAAATGTGAAACATTTGAAAGTAGGACAATATAATGTAATAAAAAATAATGATAAAAATCACACCATTTTTTTTATGACTTGCATTTCTAACATAATGACAACATTTTTCATTAATATTCAGGAGCTACAAAATAGATCCAAAATTTTCTCTTAAAGCTAGTGTCTAACCAAATAGATTACGGCATATCTTATCATCATTATTTTAGTAATGATTTTTTTTTTAACATACAGTTTATTCCAAAAGCAGATCAAAGCAGTAAAACCTTGTGGTGCCCTTAATTGGAATATGAATGAATGAATATAATATAATGAATATAGCCACTGTGACATGGCTGACAGTTTATGTACTGAGAAACTGATTATGAAAATGTTTACTTAGGTACTAAATCAAGTAAGAAGTAGATCATTTTCTCATAAGCTTACTTACAACCAGACTTCTTTTTGCAACCGACAGTGATGCCCCCAGTCTGCCATTAGAAAGAATGCAGGTTTAAGGTACTTCCGCATTGACTTCACTTTTGAGACGCTGAAGCTCCTTTCACTTATTATACTGTCTGTGGCTTATGCAAATCAAGATGCAAAAGCATTGCTCTAAACCTTTGTATCAAGTGTCTGAGCTGATGAACTGACTAAAGTGACTGGCATTATTTAAATGGTTTCACAAAGGTGCCCACTAAGCGTGCTCTCTCCTTATCATTTTTCTGGAAACATCTTACTGTGGACACAAAGAGTGAAGCACAATGGAGCACTGTGTTGTTTGCACACCTTCAGTTACAGCAAGAGACTGGAAGCATTTCTTGCAGACTGCTTGCATCAGCCACACCATGCACATTGACACTCCCATATGAATGATATGTCACTCAAAATAGATCACGGGCTTTGATAGCGCATGTGTGCTCAGAATCAAGGTTATTGTATCTCATTTTAGTCGTGTGAAGGTCAGGATGATGATGATAATGGCTTTCCTCTCGCCAAGGCTGTTGGTGTGTGGTGTATCATACACTCAGCCTCAATCATCATCATCATCATCATCATCATCCTTATGCAACTAGAGGATGTCAAAAACATGGGTTAGTCTAAACCGCAGAGAAATCAGAATAAGTACTCTGACAGAAAGGCCTTTGTGTTGGCACCATCAAAGGGAATTACTCACTGTTTGTAAAAGACACATCAGGTGAGGTGAAAAGAAAGATTTTTCAAAAGCGAGGTTTTCAGCCCCGCAGGGATATCACGTTAGTGTCTGCTGTGGAAATAACTCCGAGAGAGCATTCTTTACTCTGAGTATATGATTGTGATGCAGTAGGTACAGGCGAGAGGCGAGAACATCCTCACTGGCATCTTGTGAAATGAATTTTTAATTGTACATTATGCTTTGCCCGCAGACATTCACACATGCAAATAAATGGGTTCAGGTTAAGCAACAACAATAATTAGTTTTAAGTTAAAGCAGGACTTTAAGTTCAGGATTTAATTATGGGTAAATATGAGAAATTAATAGTAGTGGAAGAAGCATTCCGACCCTTTACTGAGCAAACGAACAAGTACAATGATATAAAAGTAAGTAGAAGACCAAGTAGCTCATATATTCTTGTGCTATATATCACATTAATATAGTATATTGTTAATATTGATGCATCTATGCATAGCAGCATTTTACTGTTGCAGCTGGTTAGTTGTAGCTGGGATAATAATTCAGGTCTGACTTTGACATCACACAAAGATTTTAGTGTTCATACTAGTGACATATCTTTCAAAAACATCCCACACTGTTAAAAACAGTTTCAAGTTTTAAAGTAATAGTAGTAGTAAGTAGCTGGTCAATTGTATTTCCTAATTAAGGCAACAGGAATACATATTTAGTGTACATCATTTTTGTCACACAGTTTGTTTGCACATGGGGCTCTGACTGGACTTGGTGTATTTATTATCATGGCAGCTCTGAGTTAACTGCAGATGCTTCCACCGGACGGAAAAGATCATACAAGTTTTTTTTTTCCAGATTAGCTCCATGCATACACATCTCCTGCTTTCCTCCATAGCATGATCCACTTAAAAAAAAAAAAAATTAAATTCTATTATTTATCTATTCTATTTAAAACTGCAATCGCATAGCTAGCCCATAAGATATCGGTAATTTCATAGCATTAAGAAGCACTTTCCTCCTCCTTAATGCTCGCTTTTAGCTCAACCTCTTTCTCTCACTCTCTCTTTCTCCTCTGTTGTCCATTTTTTTCTCCATGCTGTTCGGCCATGCACGCTCCATGCACTCACTGAGCATTGCATTGATGTGTGTGTGCATGCAAACCGATCATGTGCAATCACAGACAGATATCATACCATCATGTTAAGAAAAGCAGGAGGGGTTATGTGTTATGTGATGCTCCAGCCCAGTCAGCTTGCCAGGCCAACATGAATTCTCCCAGTGCTCCCAGTAGACAATCTGGGTTGTAGTTATTTAGAACTTCTCTCCATACTAGTTTAGGCCAGTGGTTCTCAATCTAGTGAAATTGTGAGGGGAAAAATAGAAGAAACACTTAAAGCTAAAAGTTACAAAGCATCACAAATTTGTATTCATTTTTTGGACTTTTTGTCTCGTCTTTGTTTTCTTGTCTCTTTGATGAAACTATGAGCAGCTCACAAACTGCTTTCAGACATCTGAGATGGAAAAAGAGGCCCCAACTAGACACAAGACATCACAAGCAAAAATGCCTGGGAGCCACTGGTTCAATCTCTTTGTATTTCATAAGTGTATCATACTGTATGTTTTTTTATGCAAAACTTGATCTGAATAGTAAGTAGAAACAATAGCTGTCAGATAAATGCAGTGGAGAAAAATTACAGCATTTGCCACAGTGAGTAGTGAAGCAGCAATGTGAAGAAGTATAAAATGGTACAGGTACTTCACGACAGTACTTCAGATCAGTTAATAAGTAAATGAACTTAGTTACTTTCCACAATTGAAAACTAAAGTCTTTCCATTGCAGTAAAAACATCTTGTCTCAGATAGATATTGACCCCAGTTCATGATACCTGAGGACACACAGTCAGACCCATCAGCAGCATCCACTGCTATATTCCTATCAGACTATTGCAGGACTTGCTTTGCTCTGTGCCTCCATCATCCCAATGATGGGAAAACATCTTTTACAGTGCTGCTATTTGCATTTCTGACTCATGCACACTACTGTAATTTCATACTTGATGACTTCTTCGCATTCCAGGAAATCATGTCTTCAACCTGTCAATTTTTTTGGAATAAAATAAGTTTTTTTTATGTAAAATGAAGCTACAACCCTCACACTGACTATTAAGCATGTTTTTCACTTATGCCCTCTGCGCTGGAAGCTCACCAAGTTATTTGAAATGTCTCTGGAGAACTGTGGGTGTGAAGATATGTGCACTTACTGTGTTTCCCACTTTTAAATAGCCATGAACAGCAAATCTCAAACTAAGCACTATGCTTTCACATAGGGGCTCTTCTGTTTTACTGTATTTTCTGCCGTCAATGTATGTCTTTTAAAAATGCTTTATGCACCCTTGTAGACGGAGCCAAATCAATTTAAACTATCCACTGCTTTACCATTGATTTTCCAGGCTCAGGCAATATTATGTGAGAGGGTTACAGCAGTTTAGCAATAACTCTGTTACTCAGAGGATTTAGATTAGACAATGTGTTCCTTCGTTCTTGCTCTACAGGGAGGCTGATGACTTGTTAAACAAACGGAATACAGTCAAAGGAAGAACACGATGAAACGCAATGCTTCTGCAACTATGCTCAGGGGCAACAAATATGTGAGCATGTTAAAGTTAGACTGTATTTGAAATTGATTGGTATAAGTTGTCCTCGTGTGTCATCATTAAAAGAGTGTTACCCCGTGTCTATATCGCAGTCGTCATAACAACAGCGTTCAACCCTAATGTCTATTTTGGCTATAATCAAGCAGGCCAACGGATGCTGAGAGTCTGTGGGATCAAAGGGAAATGCATGCTCCATTCTACCCTAACAAAGCAGTCAGTCAGAATTTAAGCCTGGACTGAACCAAACCCGTTGGGTCCTGTTCGATGTCGGCATAGGTCAAGCCGTAGTGTCCCTCAAGTTTTATGACACATCATCGAACACACTTGACCCTCCCCAAAAAACAGATCAATATATTTATTCAGTGCCTTTTTATCAGTCAATGGGAAAACATAGACTTGAAAAGTAAATAAATGCTTCAGGTCACGGTTATGCTCGTGAGCTGCATAGATTAAAATGAGAGCATATCTGTCGTGTGAATGTGAAAAAAAATGCGTCTGACATACTTCTGGTCTAGACACAGGGTCAGGCTGACTTCAAGTTACTTACCTGTCCAACTCTATTTCTGTCTGGAATTTAAACACCTATTATTTCATTGTTATGCCGCACTTGTTTTTATTACTGAAGTCAATGGGCTTTAATTTTAAAGGTGCCTTATCGCTAACTATAAAAAATTGGCTCTTTTTCTTTATTGTGAGAGTATTACTCAGGACTGTTCTGAATGACAACAGTATTTTTGCAACTATTTGTCATGAAAAAAATACTCTAGCATACAGTAGAAGGAAACAAACTTGTGTGCTTGATGAGCAGAGCTGCAGGTGGAGAGAGATTATTTCAATCGTCACATACTAAATGGAGACAAAGGTGTGAGTTACATCTTCTAAGGCATGAGGGGGTTTTTTCATGGGAAAAAAAGCCCTTCTAAATATGTAATTTTGATGAACAGAGATGAGGTTTTAGAGGATTAATCAATGCCTAGGGATGAAATTTAATAATTCACATGCAAATTGACCCAACTGGTCAAAGTTCAGTCCAGGCAAGCAAATAGAGATTTTGACAAGATCATTAAGGGAAGATTAAGACCGAGGGAACAGAACAGAAGATTTTTCCCTCCCGACACACTTCCATACCGCAGCTGGTCAAAATTATCACTGGGCCTTCTGACTGATATGTTAATTGATCTTTTACTGACTATTAATACAGGGCAAGATATTCATGAACTGTGGAAGGAATATGTATGAGGCAATAAAAATGTAAAATGACTATCAACCACTTCCTAGTTTGGGAGAGTCCAGATTGCATAGTTTCACTGCTTGATACAATACAGATGGTAATACCTGGATTAGTTCTACTGAGCATTTCTTACAATTTTCCAACATCTAAAAAGACCTGAGTAACCCAAATAATTAACAGGGCCACATAAGGATAAAACTTTATTATTTAGCAACAGACAATGTTTTTTAACTGGGAACAAAGTATAATGAATGCAGCTGACATCACTGTGATAAAAGGGCTTCAATAGTGTCTCTCCATGTTCTGCATATGTGACAGCATCAGCATGCAGATGATCAATATTATGACTTTGTGAAACTTCTTCAGTCTCTCTTGATCCTGTCACAACTTTTAATGTAATCGCTACAAGCACTGATCAAAAGAAGATGAAACTCCTGCGTGTGCTTTGCCCTGTCAAATTTGTTCAATTAATGCACACCAGAAACCTGAAAATGCTCCTCTATTGCTTTGTTCTTATTTCGTTTTGTTTTTGCTTTATTTCATGTTTTTAAATGTTAGCTGCAGAGCTTTAGTGTAGTGATGTTGGCTGTTTCAAAACTTGGTTCAGATGAGGATATCTCCATTTTGCTGTGGATATTCGTGATCTTCTGAAGATGAATCCCAGTGCTCATTTCTCTAGCGCCATCATCAGGCCAAAATGTTCACATGCATAAGAAATATCAACATTTCCCGAGCAGACTGTCATGTAATTACCTGAGCACACACTCCTCAAACCCCTCCCTACTTTCCATCTGCTTCACAGGGGCTTTCAATATTACATGTAGTTTTCTTCTAGCACAGGCCTAAAATGTCAACTTTACACACAGGATATGTCATAACCTGATTTCTATAATCTTTACTGCACATATTCCTGCTCCCAAGAGGATATTTCCTTAGCTTTTGATGGGCTAGTAAACTTTACAAACAGCTGCTTTTGCTTTTATTCTTTTCTTTAATAAACTGATTATTCAGGTATTTTTTTGGTTATATCTTGAAAGTTTGTGAGCAGTGTCATAGTTCTTAGTCTTCTTAGGAGTACACATAGAAATTGACATGCACACCACGCACCCAGGGCCTAATGAAGGTGTATAAGAATGTGTCTTTATTTGTGTCTTTTGTGAGTGTGTGTGTCCGTGTGTGTGTAATTATAGGTCACACCCCAATGGAACAAACCAATGAATGGAAATTGATCTGTTTAATGGCCAAGTTTGACAAAACAGCAACAAGGGTTTAAGAAAGCTTTGGCTGCCTAATTGCTCTTTTTCACGACAAGGAAAAAGAGAGGGACCACACACTGCATGTGTTCACATACACACATGCAGAGAGAGAGAGAGAGAGAGCAAATGTTGTCTCTTGCTTTTGCTCTTTATCATTCTTTAAACCCACAAAGTAAGTAATCATTATTACAGATATTCAACCCATTCCTGGTCATGTCTCATAGACAGGAAATATTCCAGAAATATGTTTTCATAGAAATGCATCACTGACATGCCTGACAGCTTCAGTATTAAACACACATTTGCAATCTATATATATTATACGAAATATGTGTATAACAGCTAATTATCAGTTCTACACATATTTTGTGGCAGTGAAATTATTCGTCTTTGTAAGTTTGGACATTTAAATAAGACAGACCCACAATACATCTTAAGACATGGTTGATTAATAAAGATCTTAACATTTCTTATTCACAATTTATATTTGTCAGATAATCCATTTTCTCAGACAGATTAATAGCAAGTGGGGATGTTGTATATGTAATCATTTTATATATAGCAACATTACATTTTATTATGTTTCACCTTTACCTTATCATATATTTCTAGGGTTAAACACGATCAAATATATTTTTCCTGTTTACTGGTAAACTGCAGCAGGGATTTCCCAACTAACAAGATACATGGAGGAGGGACGTAGTATTAAAGCATGACAAGTGAACACTTTAATCGTCATAAAACCCATACGTTCTTTAAGATGTTTTTATACTGCACCTGTTGCTAGAAATATCTGTTTCCTATTATATAGAAAGAAACGTGACACATGATGCTAAATTAATAGTCAGGAATTGTTGGTTTACTTGGGTCCACTCATTAAGTTTTTGAATATTTCAGACAGTAGGTAGTCTTAGCAGATGTTCTACTGTTTTTAACTGATAAGACACCAGTCAGTCATTAACTCCCATTTCCAATCACAAAGAAAACATAATTGTAAAGTTTGATTCTAAATCCATCTCAGTTGCTGCCTCCGACGCCTTCAATCTCCCAACAAGCACTCGTCCCCTTTTCCTCATAATTTCCTTTCTCTTCCATTCTTTACCCTCCCTCTCCTCTCATAAACTCCTCAGCTACTCTTTTACTGCCTTGTCCTTTCGTCTTGTCTCCCCTCTGTTATCCTTTGCTGCTCCCCTCGCTCTCAGAATTAGCATAGATGGCCGGAGGTGCGTGTATTCTTATGTATTGATCTATCCATTTTTAATGGACCCACACTTCCCGGAGCAGGAACCATCTTATGCAGGTTCCGTTGGGCCAGTGATGCTGTCAGGGCTTGTTGCCACTCTGTGCTACTTAGAGCGTGAGCCCACGACCTTGGAAGTGCATTAAGAGCGATCCCAGGGGACACGGACATGTCCATCAGTCCCTGGTCGCATATGACAAATCCACAGAGGAGCCAAGATGATCTTTACAGGGTAAAATATGGGAAAAACCTTCACTACAACAAAACTACAGCTACTACATTTTTACTAAAAGAATAAAGTACCAAGCACATCAATTTTATTCTGAAGGAATTCCATGATTTCTTTGATTGAAACTTTCTTATCTTATCTTAACAGCTTGATTAAATTGCTTGTTAATGTTGGAGTAATATTTTTGGATAGATGTTTCTTTCAGAGACATACTGCCAGTCAATTCAGAGACTAATAATTCAGACGAAGGCTCTCTCTAAGTGGGGGGACCCATTAAGAAGGGAGTCATGCAGTGCACCCCAGACCCTGAGATCACAGAGTGTCACTGGGGCATAAGAAGAGAGCCCGGCTGAATACGAGACACGCTGTCTCATCCATCACTCACTTCACTTCTTCCTCACAGATCTATTACCATCTGTACAGTCTAGACTCTTCTTATCCTCTCGGCCTCTTTTTTTTTGTCTTTCTTCTGTTCTCTCTGTACAGTACATCCACTAATTTCCTCCCTGTGATAAAGGCACTGTCACTAATGAAGGCTTCAGACGCTTAATGACCAATCAAAACACAGTCTGCCGAGATGGCAAGCAGCTAATTGCTCACGACTCGGAGTGAGGATGAGGGGAAGGGATTGGCTCATTGGTGATGGAGATGAGGACACAGATGAGGGACAGAGAAGAACTGGGAAATGCTGTGATACAGTAATTGGCTATGCTTTTATTTTTAGAAATATGTGCCTAATTATGTGTATAAGCCTATACATATATGCATACATACACTTCATCATGTGATATATGTTGTTTTGAAGCAGAACATGATTTCAATAAATGTGTGTGGGTGTTTTTGTGAATACTTTGTCTTTTCTTGTTTCATTTATGCTCAAATACAAACAATACAATAAACTGCAGTAGAGAATAATTGAACACTTCTGTAAAATGAATCTATATACAGATACTAGCTTTGGGTTACAAACACACACACACACACATAGATTTATCACATACAAATAGTCACCACCTACACACACACACATGCACACATACATTCACTCCCTTTTACCTTTGTAAATCTATTTTCCAACATATGATCATTTACGCAAATATGCAAATTCACACAAATGCACATGCGTACATGTACTATATTATAACTGAAGGCTAATCAATGCACACAAATTACATTATTATATACAGTCATGCAGAGGTGCACATACAGTAAGCATCCTTGCACAGTCGTACAAGTTGTGCAAGGCCCACCCACACACACACACACACACACACACACACACACACAAATGTAGCTTGATGAGGACGGTGAAAAACTCTTAAATCTGTCACATAGAACTGATGAATTTCTGCAGAACATGTTGCTCACTTGACCTCTGGATCATAACATGGGCCCTGTCTGAACCCAAGGAAGACACTACTGGAAAGTTAAATGACAACTTGCCAATTTACTGTATTCATATATGGTGTAGACTCCCACCACCAAAGGATGTGGTCTGAGAGTTTTCAGCACACAGCACTGTGACCTTATGAACAGAAGGCAAAGAAGAAATTGACTGACTGAACTGACTGGTAGGATTGAAATATTTCTGCATTCATGACTTCAGTCATTTATTCATTAAGTGTTCGTCACTGTATTCTGCATTTATTCGGGGTAGTATTTTTCCTGTTAATGTCCACATTTATTTTTTCATCAACGATTGTTGGTTCATTTATTTGTATGTTTGTTTACAAGTTGTGTCTGTACTCATTGCATTTATTCATAATTATTCATCCATTTGTTGTGTGTGTATTAGGTTGTTTATTGTGAGTGTATTTAGGAGTAATACAGATTTAATTTGTAAAGAACCTTGTTATGTGGGTTTGTGTTATGGCCACTGTGCACAAGTCAAGAACTCCACAGTAATCTTTAGATCAAGACTACATCAATTAATTGGCTATTAATTTTTCCCTTTGTAAGAACAGCGCCTTGAGGTGAATGTAATGTGAGTTAAATTCTGTCAAAACTGACTATTTCCAAATGCTGGTAGTGAGTGTTGATCCACTTCTTCCTCTCAGCAAAGTAAAGGCATTTGCTATAATATATTTAATATCCTTTATGGTATAGTTTGCTGCACAAACTCATATAGTACGTAGCACATGTGCCACATATCTGGAGGAGGCATAGCTCTCAGCCCATTGCAAGCAGCAGCCCTTTGGGTTTTCTCCCTCTCTGACAGTGTGTCATGCGGGCCTGTTCTCCAGCTGCTGGCTCGCACTGAGTGAGAGACCGGCCTAATGAGATCACTGGCATCCAATTCGGCGAGGGTCAGCGCTCATTTCAAGCAATTCATTTTTAATTGGTCTCAAATCTAATCCATTTCATAATGTCAGCTCCTGTGCTCATCTTGCCCCCGAGGCTGCTGAGTGACAGAGAGTGATTCCCTTGATGTTGTTAGCTCTGTGTTATTACATAGCCTGAAGTCATCGTGGATGTTGCTGTGATTGTTGCACGGTCGCTTGTTGACGCCACAGTAATCCTTTGCCCACTGCAGCGCTGTTACCTCCGAGGTTGATTATGATGTGTAATGAACCTGAGAGAGTCAAAAAAAATACTTCTCATGACAGATCATTTCAAGGACGACATAAGTTTTTTTTTACAGTGTCATTTTGTTTTCTGGTGTTGAAAATTTGTCTGTGAAAATCAGCGCGGGAAAAGTGAACGAGTGTAGCTGCGTTCAAGGCCGCCTGGAGCAAAGCATTCACGCCCCAGCTGCTCAAGAAGAGCTAATCAGTAGGAGACGGCCCTGGGTGGCCCTCTGTTGTCCTTGTTCAAGATGTCATTTACTTGAAAGAGCAAATATTAAAATAGCACGGTATATACACTATTTATCAATCCCTTGAATGAGTTTCTGATGTACTCGACTTGCGTTTGGATCCATCTCTCCCCCTCTTTTTATCTCCACTCCTTTCATTTTCTTCTACTTCCCCAGCTTCCCCTTCCTCCATCTAACTTGTGTGACCAGCTGCGTCTCCTGCTTTGCCTCCATCAAGATGTCACTTCTAATTTTCTGTTTGTGCTGACTCCATCCCTGCTAGCAATCAGTGAAGAAGACATCCATTACGCCCCAGTCGTGACGGGTCCCCTCAGAGCCTCGCTGGACCTTAATGACACCTGACAGAACACAGGTTTACTACTTAGCAAAGTGACCCCCCAGAGACAGCCGATGGGGCCCATTTGGCTAACACATCCTTGCATGGTTTACAAGGAGCAGACAGGGGAAGGTGACACAAAATGTTTTGTCTTGTCATGTCTTACTGGGTTCCAACACTGGCCCAGCAGGGTGCTTTTCTGGTGCTGTGTCCACTAAGAAGCAAAGTTCACTAGACTTCTTATCAGCAAAATTGAAAGCTCATCTCATTTTTTATAGACGTCACCTGTGAGCCATCGTGATTGCTCACTGGCTGCTGGAGGTTTATTTGTAGTAGGTCCTGGTGTTCTCTCAATGAAAAGGCTGAATTGTTGCTGAAATTCTTTTATCAAAGCTATTTTGTTGAGCAATAGGAAAAAAACTCAATATGTCTGTCCTGCAGATATTGTGGCAATGCTGAAGGAGGGATGACTTTTGCATGTCAAGAAGTTTGTGTGCTTTGTTTTTGTGTAATGCAATATGAATAGTAGAAGACACTAGACTGCTCAGTACATGACTTCTTCAACCAGACATTTAGTTGACCAAAGCCGCAACATGCATGCTGTTTTATGTACTCCTTAGAAATACAGATGTTTCATTTTGAAGCACATTTCTTTAAAAAAAAAAAAAAAAAAAAAATCAAATACATGTATGTGACGCACTTATTTTGCTGTACTCCAAAGTTTGGTCATATCCTGCTGTCATCACATGAACCAAGTACAGGCCTTTGGTAGCAGATGGTCACATACAGTGTAAAGGTGGATCATGTCTGTGTCAGGACAGTCTCTGGAGCTGATTATGCTCCATCCATCCACTGACTCCTGGCACATTTGATTTTTGTAACTTTCACTGTGTCATTCACATTATTTGAGTCTTATTTTTTTAATGGTTTAGAGCCCGGATAGCTCAGTCGGTAGAGCATCAGACTTTTAATCTCAGGGTCCAGGGTTCAAGTCCCTGTTCGGGCGGTTGTATTTGCAAATTTTCCTACTGTGGGACGAATAAAGGTTTATCTTATTTCACATGTTCTATGCTTGCAGTGATTAACTGTGCAATGGTCCTCCACATGGGCATGGGTTTGAGTTGGCCAATGCATATCAAGTAGATCTGAGCGATGGCTTTGTGTTGGTGTCTGTGTGTGATGGAGTAGTGGATTGGATGTGGCCAAACATTTGCATCAAAGCCCATTACTGGTGGGAGAGTACACAGTATTTAAGTATCGACTGTGCCTGTGAGGCCTGCCAATGCTGTAAACTGTAAATGCTGTTAGTGTTTTATTTGTTTCCTTAATGACAAAGCTGTTCATTAAAGAATACCAAATGCCAAAGGCTCTCTCTCCCACTGCTTACTCATGATATACAATGCCATCCATCAATCAATTTAAGTTGTCAGCAATGAAAAATATGTCAAATGGGATCACAGCATCATTAAACATGGCAAGTTTTTTTTCTTTTCTTGCTGCTTATTATTGAGCTGTGTTCATTATTCTATGTGCTCATTAGATGTGCGAGGCACACTCTCTTTGGGACCATAAACATTTCAACTAACTTCGAGTGAGACGCTGACCCACCGAGTGGAGTCATAACTCTTATATTGCTGCTTGTCCACAGACAATTGTGGGTGTACAGGAACACCAAGCACCTCATTTGGCAAGAACAACCTCCTCACAGAGGTGGACAGAGTTGGACCTGAAGCAGTTGGTTTAAATTACCCTACAGATAAGGCAATAAACTAATAGGGTGATGAGTGTCCTTACTCCTTCCCCGGGAATAAAGTTTTAGCTCCATGATTTACTATTTACACTTCATCTCATTTTAATTTCCTGCTAAAAGTGTCCACTTAATTAAGTGCACAGTGCTGAAAGACAACTTTATGTATACATTTCTGTCATCGTTAATAATAAAATGCATGATTTGAATTGCAGAATACCAGCGTTGAGTAATTTAATAATTAGTCATATCCGTATTATTACATCCACCATTGTGAATCAGCATCTTTTTACATCAACTAGCCCGGACTACAAGGTAAAAGATGATTTGTTTACCTATGCAATCGTAGTGGTTGCTTTTGTCATAATGGTACATCCAATGGCAACATTCACTGCCAGTGCAAGGCAGAGAGTTCAAATCTCATTTAAGTAATTGTATAGTTTGACATTCAATCCAATTTAATTAAAAAAAAAAAAAGTTTAAGGACAATTTAAAGCACGAAGAGCAGTGAAACCAAGCAAAAAGCAACAAAAGCAAAACAGTGAAATGGAATAAATATTGTGCCGATTTAAAACAGTAAACAATACTGAATATTAAGCAGAAGGAAAAAAGGATTGAATGAGACAGTAAGGTGCAAATGATAATTTGACATTTTGGAAATTACATACATTTGTTTGTTTGCAGAAAGTGAGAGGAGAAGATTCCTCAGCAACCCGTGAAGGTTCCAAGAAGTTCATGGTCTGAGAGAAGAAAAAGTCGGTGGTGTTAAACATTTCATCTAACTCTCTGCGAGAAGGCAAGTGTTTTTGTTGAACTATTATTTTAATAAAAATGTTGCCTAACTTTAACTAAACCTTGACATTTGTTGCACTCTGAAATTGAGGAAATAATCAATTGAACAACATAGCCAGTGAAAGATTTGCAGAATCATCAATGAATTCTGGGAAAAGAGTCAAAAAAAACATGGCGTGTTTCTACACTTTTTATTCTCAGATAAGACTATTAACAGAAGTTATATTGTAGTTGTATAGCACATGGCCAAAGGACTCTTTATGTGCCACCTGGACTTGCAAGATGTATCGTCCTTGTGAGTCTAAGTCTGTTACTGACTGATCATAAGAAACACAGCTTTGTTGAAGGCCAATATGTATCAGAAAGCATCTTTTGCATCCCTCCGTGTTTATGTGCACACAAAAATGAGAGGGACTTACCATTGTCCTTGATGAGGACTCAAGGGTTTGCCAGAATGGCAGGGGATGGAGGAGGAGGAGCAGGAGGAGGAGAGCAATGGCAGTAAAAACATGGCTGAGCACCTGCCCACAAAAGACGGCTGCCAGCTAATAAAGCGACTCTACAGCTCGCTGCTGCCTCATAAATCCTTCTCTCTCTGCTGGAGGCTTTACAGCGACAGGTCTCACCGTGTACAAAGGCGTAAATGGAAAGTTTGACTCATTTTTAAGAATGGACTCTCTTGACTTTGCTTTGTAAAAGATTAACAGTGTAAGTTTATGGGTTTCTTAAAATGCACTAATTAAGATTCTGCTTACAGGCTGATTCGATGACGTGATTGCAGTAACAGCGACGATCCGGCATGACAAGACAATTTCACTCACTTCTCTCATTCGTAGATTCACCAGAGCAAGTCACTGAATTAATGACTGAGCGGCTTGAAATGGTCAAATCTCTCATGATTTGCACATACCCTGCCCACTCAGGCCCACCAGGCCACTGGCATGTAAAATTCAAAAACTAAAGTGCCTTCAAATGGTTGTTGGCAATGAAAATTAATGGCAGCTCACGACAATAAAGTTACATTACACCATAAAAACTCCATTTTGGATTCACACTACCTTTAGGGCCCAGATTTTATGTAATTTTATGTTTGGGACTGTGTCCTGGTCAGATTCGGAGCGGCTATTATGACGTAGAACTGGTTCTTATATGGAAAGTAAAAATCGAACATCACCACCTTTCATTCTCCCCGGTGGCTTGTTCAGGACAAACTGACAGAATATTTTTACAAGGAAGAAGAACAGAACCAGTCAGCACAGTGAGTGTTTATGCATTCTAATATTTTCAACGCCACTTATCTAATTGTGTATGTGTGTTTATTTGTTTAAAGCTTTTACCAATAATTTCTACACTAGGACCAAAATGTTGCACAGAATGGGAACATTTTGAATGGGTAGTTACATCATGTAAGCCTAATATCACTTGACCTGGGTCATGTAGGGTTTTGACATGCTTTTCATCATTTTTCTGTAATTGTGTGCCGGATGAATGAAGCTGGCCACATGATGGGGTTTGATAATGCACTGAGGCCCAGAGAGCTCAGACGCTGGCACAAAAGTCCTGAAAAGTTCTTTTTATGAAACCATTTTATCCTGATGCTGCCCGGCTAATGCAACCCGCATAAAACAAATCTAAAGACTGAACTGATCTTGAAAGAGTATCTGGGCTTTTAGTATTATTTTGCATAGTTAATGGTCCAGTGCAGTTGTATAGCCCATGCTGGCCTTACACAATAAGATCCTCACAGTGTCATTGCTAATTAGATGAAAAAGGTTTTGCCATTAATGCTCCACTGTTCCGGAAAATCAATAACAAATATTTTCAGTAGCACAGAGGCTCAGTAAATTAAATACAAATCATTTAACTTTTATATTTATATACATACAATGTGCTCCAAAAATCTGAAACCATATTGAAAATATCTAATATTTTCTAATAATCCTTGAGATGTATTGATTCCATTGAAGTATTCACTCAGATGACATGGACATATCTACTCATCAGAGGCTTGTTCAGACAGCTAAACCTGCAGCCAGTGTTATAAACATGAATGTGCTTTTTCCGGCAGAACACTGCTCAATAAGAACAGTTGTGATTTGGAATCAGAATTAATGAAAGTGTCAATCAAATTGTTCCTGATTATCTCCAACTTTATGTGAAAATATTAGAGATTCTCAACGTGGTGCCAGACTTTTGGACTCCACTGTAAATGCACTAACTATTAAGGGACCTCATTTTCAAGATGACCCAAAATATATCAAGAATCATCTATACTCTTGCAAAAGAACCATAAATGAATGACCGAAAAAAGCAGGCTGTATTCTTGCAGATGAGGCCAACAGTGGACAAGGTTAATTGCTGATTAACATGGATGATACTGTGATACAATATTACACAGCTCTTTGGTGTGATTGCACCACTAAGCTGAAATGCCCTCATCTCACTGTGTGAAGTGGAACTTATTAAACATTGCAAATGAGGAAGCTCCTAATTTTGTTTGAAACGGCAAATGCAGTCACTGACCATTAAAGTTGTTGAAGTACGAGTCCTTACAAATGACAAATTTGGCAGTTCTTGTTTTTTCTAGAGAGAAAAGTATCAATTAAATATATAGAAGTAAAGCTAGAGAATGGAATCATCCCTGCCATTGCTTAGAGTAATTTTACTCTCAAAGATGAAACACATTTTACAACTTGAATGGGCAGTTTGCACACTTTTAATGCATGTTGTCTGCAACTCTCAGTTACGACTTATGTGATAATGATATAATGAAATCATGTTTGGCTCTACGACATCCAAATATATTCCACACCAAATTACACAGCCATGAGTTTAAACAGTCACCCTGATCCTAGATTAGCACTGCCTTAGGCATGATAAATGGACTACTTTTACAGTTGCCTGTAAAACCACTGTTTGCAGATTTCTTGATCATCAGGTGGCACAGACAGCTGTGAGTGGATGAGCTGAACAGAAGCCAGGACAATAACATTTGCACATTAATAGTTCCTATGGGGAAAATGGCTCATGACAGCAGAGGAGGGCAGAGTACAGACACAGAATACTGAGCAGCAGCGATACAGACCAAGAGAGCAAGTAGTTTCAACAAAGGAATGGTTAATCAGTGAGACAGATGTGGATGTACTACTTCACAGTGGTGAGTTGGTTTCCAGATCAAAGGACGTGGTATATGTGCAGACGTGTGCACATGCACAATTTACTCTGTTCGCATCGTGTGGTGGAAGAAGCACACATGAAGAACTTGACCCCAAATATGCAGATAATATGCAGTAATGCCATGAAATATACACATGTTGTGAGAATGAATGCAATCACTCACTTTATTTATTTATGAAGCTTCCTATACACAGTGTCAGCAAGGAGAAGTTCCCCATTGAGAGT
The DNA here is from genome assembly GCA_037975185.1 of Centropyge bicolor. Lineage (NCBI taxonomy): Eukaryota > Metazoa > Chordata > Actinopteri > Pomacanthidae > Centropyge > Centropyge bicolor. Next base: position 17,807,964 of record JBBMOC010000001.1, on the reverse strand, counting down.
GAATGTCATTAATATGTTACAACGCTCAGAACCATAAAATGAAACAATGATATCATTACTTTTTTTTTCCACTAAGAAGCACAAAGCATTTGTCAGCCTAAAGGTGATCTTCACCCCTGAGGGGTTGAGAGAGTGTAAATGCAGTCGTATACCCGAACCAGCTAAATGTAGATATAAGTTTTAAGAGTCAGGTTTGAGATTTAGTTCATCTGGTTGGAAATCACCCTCCCATCTCAATGATTTGAAAACTGCACACTTAAGACTTATATGCCGGATAGTAAGTCGTTGCTGTAGTGTAGTGTTGTCCGATAATGTCTGAAAATAGTGTTCATAGTTGGTCCCAGTGGTCTCTGACAAGCAGCTCTGACAGCAGATCCTGGCCCCACAAGAGGTATCTTACCAGCTAAGTCAGTTTCCCTCAACAGCATTCAAGTTATTTACATTCCAATTCATTTAACTGTGTTTGTAAAACTTTGACGAGGAACGAGAAAACACTCACACTTGACCTTGACATTAAACTTAGCTACATAAAAATCTGTGACCGAATGGTTAAATTTAAATATTTAAATATAATAATGATAATTGTAAAGCCTCTGTTGACCTTACAGCACAGGATCCAATAAAAGCAAAGTGTTTGCAAAAGTATTTGAACATTTACTGTTTTTGTTTGTTATATGTAGTGTAGTTTTGACTTTTGCCTTCCTGTCCATCCCATAAGTCAGTTGCAGTTGTGTAAATTGAAATGCTTCAGTCATGTCAAATATAGAGCCACCTTTCCTCATAGTTCAGTCCAGTACAGAACCACAGCCTAAACAAAACTGAAAGTTTTATCATTGCTATTTAGTATAACATTATGCTACACTACATTATGCTATAAGTGTTCCTGATACTGTTCGTGCATGATAATGAGCAGATCAAGAAGAATCCAATATTACAAGAGAAAACAACCTCAGAGGGTACTGAAAACTCTACACAATGAACAAGAGTCAGACATTAAGATAAGATAAGATAGAACTTTATTAATCCTGAGGGAAAATCTCCTGCCAGATTGTTCCAGAAATTATAGTTGCAAATAATAGAATATATATAATAAAAATAAGTGAGATATAAAATCAGAGATCAGTGCCTAGTAGGATATTTCTACAATAGAAGTGGGATAAGTTAAGCTAAGAAACCTAAGTAAGTTGAAAAACTGGGTGTAGTGGGGGGAAGAGGTGACGTCCCAGGACCAAAGCATCGGCCTGGGGAGAGTCCTGGGGTGAGTGGGTAGTAGACAGCTGGCTCCAAACAGTCACAAACTAGTCGTGAGGTCTGTCTCAGTTAAAATCAAAAGACAGCAGAGAGGTGAAGAAACATGGGAGTGCAAGTGTTGCCTAGAGAAGTCAGTGGTGTTGTTTCCAGTGACCTTTCCTGCCTCTGATGAAGCACGGTTGATGTTTGTGTGAGCTGATGAGATGGCAGCTGTGGCTCAACTGATGACCCCTCAGTCCACCCCAGCCCCATTTGTGGCTCCTGGCTTTCTCTGAATCTCAATCTGTGGAGATGCAGTGTTGGCACACAGAGGGGATGAGGATGCTGTGTAGTGCCAATCATTGCCACAGCAAGAGCTGTGACGCTTCACGGCCTTAATGAACTATACTAGACTGACACTTTGCCTCTTTAATGAATGTATGTCTTTTATCCAGGATTGAAATGAATGAAAACCCCCCAAATATTTTTTTTTTCTCCAGACTTTTCTCTATTTTTGGCTTTTTTTAATGTCTGTCTTGAAAATCCTTCATGTGAAAAACTTTTTTTTTTCTGTTTGCACAGTAAAACAAAACCGCAAAAACACAACAACAAAAGAAAATGTGGCAGTATAGGGATTTGTCATGCCTAATTGGCACTGGCACAACCAACCACTGGGGGCGCACCAACCTATAAAAGGGGTCGACCCCTCCCTGCCGGTTCTCTCTCTCACTGCTCCCGACAGGTGACGCAATTTCCGGGCCGGACCCTCCGTGTCGGACAGGTAACGCGGCGTGTCTGTGCACCTGCTGTTTTTGGCTCACGTGGCAGGGAGTTAATGATTTTATGTTGTACTGCAGAGCGACTGGCTTGGCGCCCCCCCAGACTCGTGTGTGTGTGACACTTAAGTGGCCTGCTACGGTGAGTCTCCCCCTCTCTGCCCTTGTAACAGTGATAACGATCGCGGCTAATAGCTATGTGGTTATAGGTGGACGCTACTAGCTGCGTGTTGTCTCTCTCCTGTTTCCCTGGTGTGTGCCGTACTGGATTAACCCCCCGCGAACTGGTATGTAACCGCCTGCATGTTAGCAGTTGTATTCATGTTTACATTTAGATGTTTAAACTCATAGCTAATAGCTTTGTCGGGTCCTCAGGTCCTGTTAGTAATCGGCGTGGAGTGGCGCCAGCATCCGCCGACCGGGTTGTTAAAGGACACACCACACCAGCTACAGGGGACTGCTGCTGCTTTTTCCGGCCTTAATTACCGCTGCTGTCTCTTCTGGCTTTACTCACCGCTGCGGCTTTTTGCGGCTTTATTGCCGCTATTGCCTGTTCGCCTATTGGCTGCTTGGTTTGCACTGCTGCACTTAGCCCTGTTGCTACATTAAGTGCAGGTTCTTTTAATCAGCTTTTTAACTATTCCAGCTTTTTACTGTTGAACGTTGGGGTTAAGTGTCTTCTATTGAGTATTTTTGGGTTTGTTTTGTTTATTTTAGTTAGTTTCCTTTGCCTGTGTACTTGTTTGGTTATTTCATTTTGTTGGTTTTGTTATTTTGTTCCGGCAGAGGGTCTCTCTCTTTCTTTCTCAGTATGTTTTCATTTCTTTGATTGGCAGTTGGCAGTTTGTGTATTTTTTTTGGGGTTTGTTTAGTTTAATTTCTATTTTCTGCCAATAGCCTGTTTTGTTTACGTTTGGTATATTTTGCATTATTGAATTGTGTTGTAACCCCATTAATTCCCTTTTTGTCTCCTTTTTAGTTGCTGAGGTCCGGTGGTGTTGGTGGTGATCTGGTGGCGGGGTCCCCCTTCCCCTTTTGTGTGCTGTGCCTCCCCGGGTTCTGGGTTCCCTCACCGAATGTTTGCTGTGTGTGATTGTCACGAGTGTCTGGGTGTTTATATTTTTGGTTGGGGCCTCCCCCACGCCAAGTAGTAGCCCCTGCACCCCGGTAAGCCTCAGCCTTAACCTAGTTTTCCCCAGTTTATTTTCCCCCGTGTGTCTAGTGTTTTATAATTGTTTTATCTGTACTGATTGAAATAAAGTGTATGTATTATCATTGGAAACTTGTCTCGTCTGCCCTTGAGTAAACGAATCTGTGCGCCTTAAGGGTGACATCGTTTTACTATTTCCTGGGGTGAAATTCCCCAGGTGGCGTTGTTGGCAACAGTACGGTCAAGTGTACTTGACAAAATATTCTGATTGTACCGCCCGTTGCTCGCCACAAAAAGAAACAAATAGTGCAGGTTAGATTCAGAAAACCCCTCGAGGTTTACAGAAAGAATCCCAGTCTCAGTACGCATTATAAGCAAATACAAGAGTCATATAAAGAAAAGAAAGCAGTAAGATGAAAAAGCAAGCATAAAGTAGGCACCATAAAACAGCAACATAACATAACATAAATAATGTAATGAGGGTGTGTTTACTTCACATACTGCAGGCATAATTGTGTGCAGTCTACTCATTATGAGAGAGAGAGAGGGAGAGAGAGAGAAAGGTCAATTATAGTCAGATATGATCAATTCAGATAGTCTGGTTTGGTTCATCAGACAGTTCCTAAGCCAGAATTTGAAAGTCTTCAGAGAAATAGACTGAAAGTACTTGGAATATAACTGTTCTCTGGCTGGGTGTCCTTATATGTAATTGACAGCACCAGTACAGAACACTGGCAGGTGTCCCCATTTGGCATGAGGTATATTATAGTTGTGTATATCACTGTTAGGCTGCAATGCTTTATAAGGCCTGGGAAGCAAAATGATGAAACGATTTTGAAAATACAAACATGTAAAATGATCTAAAATTAAAAGGCCATTAGTTGAACTGTTCAGCTGCGATGAGGGATCACAAATAGACAGATTCCACAAATCTAAACCGTCTTTTCTAGAGTTGCAACAATTACTTGATTAACAGATTAGTGGATCAACAGAAAATTAATCTACTACTTTGATAACTGATTGGTAAACATTCACTTGTTTCAGCTTCTTCAGTGTGGTGATTTTCTTTGTCATATCTCACAGTAAACTGAGTATTTGGTGGTTGATTCGAGAAAAAAAACAACCAATGGCTAAGTTGCCTTGGGCTGTGGGGAATTATGAGAAAATAATTGACAGATTAGTCTGCAATGAAAATAATCATTCGTCTAGTTGCAGCCCCACAGTTCTTACACAGATGAGAGGAAATAGAACAATGTGTGTTTCTACCACTGAAACTTGGTGTCTCCCCTTCACACTGCTCAGAGGAACCAGAAGTTGATTTTAGGACTTCTCTCTCCTTCTTCATATATGAATCAGTGTGCTCAGTAAGGGAGCATACAGGAAGACTAACATTTCCTGTCGGAAGAAAAGCGCAGTCAAATGACCACTTTGAGCTAAACAGGGAGAAAATGGATGAGTCACCTAATGCACACAGAGCGATTACAGAGTATTTCCTCTCTTTAGTCGGCACTGTACATAATTCACCTGACGGAAGCATACCTCAATGGTACAAAGTAACTCTGTCGATGGGTTGTTTAGCTGCGCTTAAGTATGGCAGCAGTCCATAGACTGTATAAAATATGGACGTAGTGTCCGTGACGTCACCCATAGGTTTCTGAAGAGCAAAAATGAAGCAAATCGTAGTGCGTAGCCATCTTGGTAGCCTACCTCCGGTTACTCCAAATATGGACAAAGAGGTGGAGCGAGGGCGGAGCTGAGGCGGGTCGAATGAACGCTATTGGCTGAAAAAAGCCGCTGAAAAAAGCCGCTTTATTCGAATTAATCAAACTAGCTACGGCTAACCAGCTAGGTTAAATGCTAAATATCATTGCTAGCCGGCTAACCCCACGACGATCTCTTTCCCAAACAGTGGCTAGTTGACAATCAAAGTGGCGCCACTTAGATTGACAGCTATGAATTGTGCATAATGATGTATGCTGTATATTTTAAACGAACGCCTTATAAAAAAAATTCGCCCCCCCCAGAGTTGTCATGGAGTAGAAAAACAGCTTATGAGACTAGAGCCATGTTTTGAACCAGGCTATAAATATGTTTTTTTTTCTGTCGTAAAATCGGACATTTTAACATGGGGCTCAAATGTAATTGACTCCCTTCTGCAGCCTGCTCTAGCGGTTATTCGAGGAACTGCAGCTTTTTTACACTTCCGCATTGGCTTCATTTTTCAGCGGCGGAGGTTGCCGCTTGCAGCAGTCAGACAGTTAGATGCATTTTCTCCAACTAGACTTTACCATTAATCCATTCCAGGTGTGCTGGTATATTTTTCCGCATAATGTGGAGTGGTGTGAGGTGGTGTTTACACCTGCAAGTGCATCATCTGCACATGAAAACCTTTAGCTCGAGCAGATTTGTATTTGTAAATTCTCTGTAAGAACTCAGCTCTAACAAAGCCGGAAAAATTCTCACCCAAAACAAATCACATTCATGTTACGTAAAATGTACAAAGAACACAAAGGTTCAGCAAAAAATACTCCCATAACACACTCATAACACTAACTGAATGCAGACAGCAGGAATCCTTCAGTCTTGGACTAAGTGCAACACTTGTTGGGTTAAAATCTTTTTTAAAGATCCTTTTTCATGAGAAGAACCTTGAAACATTATTATGTGAAAAATGCTCTTCAAGATGGCTTTCAGTCACCCTGAGACCGATATTCAAAAGCATATACGATTATTAGCATTCATCCTTGAAACCAACAAAGTCTAGTGAGCCAAAGTGCTTAAACAGGCGCTTCTGTCTCACGTTGCGACGACGCCTCGTGAGGAAACATCTCAAACGGAGATTCAAAATGTCAAGGCATCGCTCGAAGCTACGTTTTTGATTTTCAGTGACCCTGCTGTCAGTCACCACTCTCCCTCATTTACTAAAAGACAAATCCTTTGTGCGATGTTAAGCTCTATATCTCTGAGTGTGACACTTATTATTAAATTTCATTTTCCTTCCCTTAATTTTTTTTTTCCTGAAATGCTTAAACAAGATGTTTTTTGTTTGTTTGTTTGGGTTTTCTTTTTAAAGATTGAGAGGGACCAGTGAACTCCCTTTTCACCCAAACAGCTTCAGCAAATTCAGCAGAAGATTGAGCTGGCAGTTTGTTTTGCTCTTGAAAATCCTCTTGAAAACCCTTGGCTGATCCCTTGTACTGATTGAGCAACAGAGCTGTGGATTGAGCTGTCTGCATCCCGTATTTCTCCGGGCACGTACGATTGAGCTTCATGTACTCTGATATTTAAGCCAATATGTTTATTACAGGCCATCAGAATGTCCTGCAGTGCATAAATAAAACATAATGATCAGGGTGGTCGTCATTATGAATTCAACCATGTTTCCCTACATCAAATACTTGGTACGTTTGAAGCTGCAAAAATTGCCTGTTCCTTGCCAGGAATTTTTGGCTATGCATATATTTCAATATTTCAAACCTCCTCATTCCTTTATTATACTGACTGTTTGTTGACGCCAATAAACTGTAGGAGACATTTATTACAGGCCAGTGAAATTAAGTCTCTTTCACTAAATGCTTTTTTGTAAAGTACAAGCAAGATGTTCCCATTTTTCCAATTTTCACAACATCTTTTCAATCTAATTGTACTCACATTACGACTTTTGTATTACAATTAAAATTACTGGGGTTTATAATGATGCATAATAAAGGAGCTCGTTGTCAAATTAAGGGGATCACAATATTATAAGTATTTAAGGATGGAAAAGCCAAACACATAGATAACATTTGAAATATTAATAAGATTCATGCTGCTCGTATTATTCATTTTAAGTCTGCCGTTCTTTTTGTGCTCGTGAGTGTGTTTACAGAGGGCAAGTGTGTGTGTGTGTTTGTGTGTGCGTGCACTTCTAATAATCATGTGGTCACTAGAATTTGTCATATTATAGGAACTCATTCACAAGAGCTGGTTTCCACAAGGTAAAGCATCACATCTAGTTTCAGATAAAGAGTTGATGTTGGACATCTGATGGTTGTGGATAAAAGATGAGACTTAGTTACCTTAATTGACTGAATACCTTTATCCTGATGGTCGCATGTAGACTTAATGAAAGAATTTTTCAAATAACTTGGCCGGCACTCCTCCCAAGAGAATAAATGTAAGTCAAAGCTAAATGACAAAAACAAGTGTGTGTGTGTGTGTGTGTGTGTGTGTGTGTGTGTGTGCCTGTGCACCTGCGCATCATCTCATATCCTTTCTTAATTTAGACCATGAAGATAACGCCGCCACTGAGAGGACATTCATTTATCCTTCTAAACTCATCAACATTTAAAAAAAAGCTCAAACCCCCTCCTGAAGCCAGCAGGTAGGCCGCCCAGTGAATATTCCATTAAACTAGTAGGAATTTTGTCACCTGAGAGTCTTTTCTTCTCCGCCATTTGATTAGCGTTAAGATGACTTTGCTTGCGAGTCAGTGATGAATAAAACATTTGTTTGCAGGTCCCAAACAATGGTGGCATGAATGTAAATCAGCATTACAATGTCACAGTTTGAAGAAAAAAAATCATTACCATTTCAGAGCCTACATCCTGTAGCTCACATAGGTCTACTGTGTATATTGTGTATGTGCAAATGGTTTGAGGTCTGTCTTATATAATAATACTCACACACTGGCTTTAGGCAACAATTGTCTCTCCACTCATTGTAAATGTCACTTAAATAACGTGTGAAAGTAAAGTGTGAATATATTCGTGAAAGTCACAGAAGTGTTGTGTGATCATCTCCATTTCTTCTACTAAAATGTGGCCAAAATGCTTTATCACCCATCCAGAAAGTAGATTAGTGATTACACTTCCCTTCCAACCCAAATCCCCATACACACACACACACACACACACAAAATTCCCACCCATGCACACACATCCACTCCCTTCCTTCCTTCTTCCCCTCCAGAGTGTCTCTCAGTTCCTCTCTCCCCAGTCGGGATTATTTACCGCTACATCCAGCAGACTGAAGCTCCACAGCTACTCTGCCCCGGGAATGCCTGCAGCCATGCAGCAATCAAAGCGAAGCGTCATCCTCTACCACCTGCACCCATGGGAGCTTGTGGAACGAAGAGGGAAGGAGAGTAGAGGGGAAAGAGGAGGGAGAGAGGAACGGTTAGGAGAGAGACAGAGAGGGGGGGGGCAGAGAAGGAATAGAGGGAGACGAGAATCTGAGACCTCTGGGACTGGGGAGAGCGTGAAGGGTAGAGTGGAGGGATAAGCAAAAGAGAGACTCTGGCAGCAAATACTTCTTCCCCCACGTGGGCTCCTTGGGACCCGCAGAGACGGAAGCGAGAAAGGAAACAAAGAGAGAGAACAGATGGAGACAGAGGGAGATGTAAAAGAAGAGGATTAGAGGATGGGAGATGGATTGCGGGATGCAGAAAAGGGCAAAACAGAAGATGAGATGACGATGAGATCAACAGCACACCTAAAAATGAATGAGGAGAAATAGGAGGACAGGGAGAAAGGAAAGACAGGAAGGAGGAGGGTTTTAACTTCACCTGAAAACCCAGCTAAGAGAGAGGAGAGAGGGAGTGAAGGAGGGCGAGAGAGAACAATTAAGGAACAGGAAAGTGTGAGAACGAGAGGGTGAGAAAGAAAGAGGAGGGAAAGGGTTGAGGCATTAAAATTAAAAAGGTGGAGATGGGGATTTGATGGCTTGAGAGAAAGGAGATTAATAGTGGCGCAATTGAAGGAAAGGTGATTTGAAGGTAAAAAGGCAGAAGAGAGTCAGAAGATTCAGAAACAGGAGGAAATATAGACTAAAGGACCAACGGAGAGAGGGCGGTCCATTAAAGGAAGATGAAGAACAAGAGAGCAAGACGGAGACAGCGAGAGGAACAGCGACATGGAACAAGAGGAAAAGACTTGTTTCATGTTATATCTTAATCATCTAATTAAACGATCATGAAACTACCAAAAATTACCTGCTCAGTGTTAAATATGTATGAAGTAATTGTGTGTCATCATCAGGGGAAAAGTACAAGTAGAAGTACAAAAAAAAATCTTTTTTGCTTTTCTTCCTTTACATCTTAGGCTCATGTGCTAACATGAGATCTGAATCTAGATACTGTTTCTAGGTGATGATGTGTCTCAGGTTAAAAGAAACACAGCACAGACGAATCCGTCATTTTTTGCGATGGAGGACTTCATACTGTTCTTCACGACTGGAGGTGGAGTTAGATGACCCTTCAAGTTTCTGGGTGATTTGCCTTTTCCTGAGAAAATATCCAGACACAGATTTCATGTTAACGTAGAGGTCTGAGTTCCTCCTGAAAGAAATCCAATATACACTCTCCCATTGACAGCCCTTGAACCAAAATCCAAATGGAAACTAAAGGGAAGCTCCAGTTTATTAATATGCTGCTAGTTTGTATATGTACTGAAAGCAGAAAGTAATATTTTGCCCAAACTGAGCTGTGAAAGTTCCAGAAAAACAAAAACTTCTTTTTCTATATTTCTTCCTCATATGTCTATGTGGATATATGAGTAATTTAAAACAGTGGAATCCTTTGAAGCAGAGCCTCAAATGAAGTGAAGCCACAGTGTATCGCCTCAAGCACGAGCTTTTCCTCTAATAGCTGCCAATGCATAAAGCTTAGTCAATCCCCAATTATACCATGATAAAGTTAGTCTCTCTTAATTGTCCATTAACGTAATTATCACACGCAGTAATTGCCTTTCAAAATAATGGGTACCAAAATGGCCCAGTAGCTGAATTTTGATAAGCGTAACACCTAAATTAGACCCATGATGTTTTACCTGAGTGATAAAAATGCACTGGGGAGTGATTGAACCACTGGAAAAAAAACACAGTTTCTGAGATCATTAAATGCTTAAACAGCTCAGTTTCCCCCTTTGAAACCACATGAATAAGCCCAGAAAATAGGCAGATCTGTAAACAAAAATTTGAGCAAAGTGAGACGGCTGTTGTCACCACAGTGACCAAATGGGAAGATGAAGAAATTGAAAAAAAAAAGACAGGTAAGGAGAGAGGAGGAGGAGGCGACATGAAAATGAGACGAAGATATAAAAGAAAAGAGGAAAGAAACGACACAACAGAGGAGAGAAACAAATGCAAAAAGTGTGGAAGGAGTGTCGGGACGCCTGCTGGGCCTCCTGCGAAGTGACAGCTCGATAAACACCTGAGACTCAGACGATGATGATGGGCGTCAAGGGGCGAAATGCAGCCTGGCTCTGGCTCGCTTTCTCTCGTCTGGTGATAATGGTAATAAACAGGAGCATAAATGAGCTTGCCACCTGTGTGTGTGTGTGTGTGTCTGTGTGTGTGTGTTTGCAGCATAAATGAGCTTCCCTCTTCGGTTTGACAGGGCTTTATGGATGGTGTGTGCATTGCTGGGATAAAAGGCAGATCCATTTGTGCCTCATATTAGAGGGGCGCATGGGTGGCCATCATTTCAGCTACTGTCACCCTCCCATCCTCTTTCCATTCTCCCACTTTTAAAAAAAAAAATCTCCTCCCTCTTGCACTCTGTGCTTCTCAGACCCAGTCAGACAACATCCACAATGATACGTTTTCTCCTTAGAGCCCCTAAAATGGATACTTTTGAAAACGCCCCCGACCCCGTTTTAGTCTGAGAAGTCACGAGTTGCATTGTTGTCTGGACAGGTGGAAATGTACATTTGTGGAAGAGATGATGCAGACGCCCATGCTTCCTCATTGGGTCTTATCAGCTGCAATGTGTCCCTCCCTGATTCATCATTCTTGCCCCTATCACATGACCCTTTTCCAAAGACATTACCTTGTAGCAGGTAGTTCAACATGGATAACGAATTACAGGCATTCTGACCAAACACCAAACACAAGCATACCCAGTGTACGTTAATGGTCATGTGTGTTTTCAGGCTTGTTAGTCTAGACAAAGATTATGTCTTTGCTAAAACATTCCTGTGGCCTTCATTTGGTCTTACTCTCTCTCCTCACACTTTTCATTGCAGATTTTTTCTCCTATCTTTTTCTCTCTGTTTTGTCACCTCATGTGTGATATTTACTGTATTATCAGCTTTGGCTACAAACAAATACACCTCCCTCCTCAATTTTGCATCTCTCTTCCTCCTCGTGCTTATTGCTTTTCTCGTATTTGACCTTCTTCACCAGTGCTCTTGAATACAACCACGACGACGATGATGATAGATGACGACCGTTAAATACTGAAAATTGACCTCGACGCTGTCGAGACAAAAAGAGCAGAGGATGTTTTTCTCCTCCCACTATTGTTATGCAGTCAGGACAATTAATAAATTGGATTTGAATGTCTGTCATCTTCCTTGTTTGAGGATGAGAGGGTGACAAGGGCTTAACACTGTTTGAGTTTGATTAAGTCTCATGGAGTGTTGACAGAGACGGAGAGTGGAACGAGTGGATGTATCAACTGTTAGCCATGTGTGTGTTTGTCTAACAAGACTGCGTGGCTTCAGCGGCTTCTGTTTGCTTTCCCTGAGAGCCATTTCTCTGTGCGGCGCGGATGTCGCGGCAGCGTTTGTGTGTGTGGGTGTGCGCACTTTGCGATGGAGCAACATGAGAGACAAAATGAGACAATACCACAAAACCGGACTGGGTCAGCTGTCACTTAAATTAAGGCAACAGCTTTCGTTAAGGGCCTTCAATTATGAGTAAATACTTCACAGATTTTAAGTTTTGCTTGTTAAAACACAGATTAGATTTTGGAGCTTGTTCCCTCTGGGCCCAGTTATGAGGGCGGGATGGGCCCATAATTGGCCGGCAACATGCTGTAACTCAGATTAACCATTATAACGTTGAATCTGGGCCTGTGAAGATTTGTGGATTAGCCTGCTAGCAAGGAGCTGGTTGACATTAATTATTAATAATGAGCTGCATATTAATGCCTCTGAAATCTCTTTGTCATCGCTTTACTGGAGCCTAGTTTACTGTTATATTCCTGCAGCTCAACATGAGGTGACTTACTGAGTTTTTGCATTGAACAGAGTTTTTATAGACTGTATATAATAAGGTGGTTTTATGCCTTAAGGTCCCTGCTGCATTGCTGCAAGATGGTGAATTGCTCCATCTCAGTTGGGAGTGAGTTGTTGCTGCAAGTGGACTAGTTCAAGTACATCACAGTCTTTGTCGCATGTGAGGGGATCAGTGCGGTTTCTGTGGCTATGCATGTGTTCTTCAGGACTGTCATGGTGAAGAGCCTGAAAGCAAAACCCTCAATTTACAAGATAGTCTATGTTAAACTCTCACCTATGGCCATGAGCTCTGCATAGAGACAGAAAGAAAGAGAAATACAAGTGGCTGAAATGATCCTCCTTCAGCGTCTGGGCCTCCCCCTCAGGGGCAGGGAGACGAGCTGGAAGGGGAAGCACAGCTCTGTCACACTGGAAGGAGCTAGTTCAGATGCTTCAGGCATCTGATCAGGACGTCTCCCTGTGGAGGGATTCTGAGCACGTTTCACCAGGAGGAGAATCGAGGCACTACATATTCCATCTGGCTTGGGAATACCTCAGGATATTCCACAGGAGGAGCTGGAGGGTGGGGCTGGGAAGAAGGACACACAGATTACGACACACAGACTAATTGATTAATAATTTGAAATCAGTTTAGTATATTAGCAAATGGATATATCCAGCAAAATATTGCCTGTTTGCCTGTACGTATGTTTGTGTGTGTGTGTGTGTGTGTGTGTGCATGCAGGCTACACATTCAGTGTCTTGCTGGCTCCACATCTTTCAACCAGCAAGACGAGATCAATGGGATCAAACAGCTAGTGCTCCTCCGTCTGGACCACACTGTTACTGGGAACTCTGGGTCCAGTGTACACACACACACACACTCCCATCAAATGATGGTACATCAAACAGCATCTGTCCAAGTGGGAATGAGACCAGTGAAGCAAATACTGTAAAACCAGATATAATCAGAAGGTGTGCACCGGTGTGTGTGTGTGTGTGTGTGTGTGTGTGTGTGTGTGTGTGTGTGTGTGTGTGTGTGTGTATGCGGACAGTCTGTGTTTCTGGCATTTATTTATTCCTTGACTCTTCACATTTACACGTCTATCACCATCTACTGTATGTATTTGCACAAGTCTACAAGTCTGCATGTGTGTGTGTCTGTGTGTGTGTGTGTGTGTAGGAGTGTTTCATTCTCCTGAACTAAAAGAGCTTTGAATGCTGCAGAGAGTTTAGCGAGATCAGTGTCAGACTCAGTAGGTGAGTAAGCAAAAACCGATCTAACAGCTTTGAAAAGTGTTTTCTACATCAGGACGATTTGGATGAGAGAAGAACAGAGGAGGAAAAGTACTCGTCTAATGACGGCGGTTTCTTTTTTATCACTTGGTAATTACACCACAATTTTCCCCTGATATCCTGGTGCTTTCAAGTCGACTTCAGTAGGGAGGCGAGGAGAGAGGATGTCACCCAGCATTAATGACGGGAAGCTGAACAAGTTTATTAGTTCTCCCCTTGACAGGAAGTTGCACCTGTTTGGCGATTTATTATATTATTTTGTTAACACACTATTTTTTTATTATGCTTTAATCATTATTTTGTTGTATGCTTTGATGTTGGAGATGTGCGCCTTGGTAATTTTGTCGGTTTTGTTTGGATCGTACTGCGGATGGTAATTGCTGCTCAGTTATATATTGGTCATGTAGTTGTGATCTAGACACAATTTGTTAAAAGAGGTAACAAAGAAATGACTGAAGTTCATAAGCAGAAGCTAATATGAGGCTTCAGGAGTCTCATGTTATTGTCTTTTTTGGTAATAACAACATACACCTACAGGATATAACAATTATGCAAATGTCAAAATGTGCACCAATTTCATTTTTTATAATTTGCACGTATAAAAATTTTATGGTTTCTGCTTGTTGGAAAGGATCCAAGCTATATAGCAACACATTTACTCATATTAACACCCTCATTTTTACTTTTCACCAAAACAGTAATTCTTTCATGATGAGACTTTAATTAGTAATGTTCTTTCAGTCAGGACACAAGGGAGAGGTGGAAGGAGGAGATGTCAGGACGGAGGCTTCATATTTTTTAGCACATATTTCTCAGATGGGACATTCTTGTCAGTCCGATGTCATTTATGTCACTCTTTGATTAATTCTGCAGCTCTAAGGCCGATTAGCCCATAGATCTGCTGCCAATGTCGCAGACTGACTTGACTGAATGTGAATTACACCGATAGACAATTAAAATCTGTTTTAAGAAGATCAAGACACGGGCCAGAAATGAGATAGACAGCTGTGTGCAGTAAATGTTATGTATAAGATTTAGATTGGATTTGTGAAAAGCTGTAAAGAAAATCCATTCTTCTGAAGTCCTGCCAAAACAGTCAACATAATAGCCTTTACTCTGCAGCTTTGGGGAAAAATAATTCTGCTCTTCTCAAGTGAGCCAAATTGCACTTGGATTAATAAAAAGAAGATAACAGCTTTAAGACTAATAAGGTTAACGGTATACAGTAAAATCAAGCTTTCACAATTTATTCAAATTATACTAAAAATCAGCCAATAATTGTGAGTTAATACTAAAAAAGAAACACTGATACAATGTGACAGATATATGCTTTTTTCATTTCCTCTCAGATACATTTAATGGATCGGAAAGCCTTTGATGACGGCAGGCCTCAATCAATTTCCACATTGCAAGTCGATGAAGAAGTGAGGAAGGGAAGGAAGTGTAATTAGCTAATTGGAAACACCTTCTTGATTTACACATGCGAATGATCTCTGGGTATCGTATTGTACGTTATGTATGTGTCCTACTCAATATCCTGTTTCAACATGAAGTACGTTAGAGGATATTTCAATAGAATTCAGTCTTGGTTACACGGTGCACATCGGCGAAAATGAAGCCACCTCAAGACACGTATACTGGCATTTGCATGAGGACTGAAATGTGAACAAATCAATTAAAATAACTGATGCCAGTAAGAAGTCTGAAATAGTTAACTAGTAAAATGTTAAAGAAACTGTAAGACTCCTGCAGCTGAGTGGATGATGGTTTGTCGTTTGCATTCGGCAGATATTTATTCTCAGTTCTTATTGTGATGATTATCTTTATGTTTCCTTGCTTTTAGACTTACAAGATCTATATGGTCAAGATGATGAAGCTTTGACAGCAATAACATCGTAAGATCTTCAGATGATCAGACTGATGAAGTGAGATTGTGGCATTTTCTGTGTCATAATTAATATGAAGATCCTCTCAAGGCACTAGTGATGCATGCATAAACAGGCAGATAAAACACTCTCCCAAATGCCTCTGTAGACAATAAGCATCAAGATCACTACAGAACACTAGATTAATGTGTTGCACAATGCAGCTGACATGGCGAACAAACACAGTTTATTCTCCGGTCAGTGTTTCTCACGCTGTAACAAGCAGACATGAAGCGATTCAGGACACTGTGGCTGCAATGTCGGGAGCTTTAGTGTGAGAATATCAGTCAAACGTGAGAAGTTATAACTCATTCAAATGCTGAAAGCAAACCAGCCAGCCAGCCAACCAGTAAGTCAGCCAATCAATCCATCAGGCAGCCAGTCAGTCAACCAACCAGTGTATGACAAATTGAATGTCTCTTTGTGCACATTATCCATTCAACTCATTCAAGAATAATCAAGCGTGCTCAACTTTACTTACTTCTTCATCCTCTCTCTCTCTCTCTCTCTCTCTCTCAGGCTTGCTAAAGGCAAAGCACAGTCACTGATGTGATTCCCTTTGTCACCCAGATAACTTAACAATTTGCAACCGAAGTTGCTTCCACAGTGCAGGCACACAAGTAACGTTTTAGCTAAATGAGGCATCAACGGATGAGAAGGTAATTTAAGAACAATGAAAGGGAAACTCTCTCTCTACCTCTCTTCTCCTCTCTGAATTGACTCCTTTTCCGTGATATCCCTGATCCCTGTGATCTGCTCCATGTGCTGACTGTGCAAGACGGTGAAAATAAAGGTGGGCAAAGGATTCCCTCTACTCTATCTGATCTAGGATGGTATAATGTGCTGAGAGGCTGGGTCTTATTCTGCATGGCCTTGGCTAACTGACAGGCTACGAAACACAGACATCAGTAAACATCTGGACAGACTTCAGTTCCAGTCAGTTCCAGCTTGTTTAAGGGGTGTTTGCCTTCATCCTGGTCTCAACTAAATGAATCGCAATCTTGGTGACATATGACTGACTCACCCAGTGATGAACATTCAAATGTTTGGTCATATGGACTCTTATGCTATATACGTCTATTCTGACGCTTTTGAGGAGGCAAACCATGTTACCTCATGTCATCCATTGCAATCATGGAACGCACACATTTGGGTATAATCCAATTTATCCCATGACCACCTCCCAACCAAATGTCGTATGCCTTCAAATTAAAATAGCAGTCATTCATTTCAACCATGCTTTTCTGCTTTTCAATATCATAAAACATAGTGGAATTCCTGACATTTACTTTGCCAGTTAAACAGGAAGGAGTTGACACGGCTGAGCAAACCGTGACAAGTTTTAATATCAGTAGAGAATACACCCTTACAGTTGTAAGAAATTGCACTTTTTGTACGTACATTATTTGGTGAATTAATATTATTATATATTTTTTTTATTTTATTTTATATTCAAATGAAAAAAGATGATAACTAAAATATATCCAGTCATTTCTGTGATGTGCAATATGCTTATTGTTATAGGTAGTGATTCCATGTAACGCTTTCTTTATTAGAGAGTAGCTAAAAAAGTTGACAACAGTACCTGCAATTTTTCCGCAACAGAAACGCATTGAACCTTGCAAATAGCATGGCAATCAAAATCAAGATCCTGTAGGGACTAATACGAAGACCTGAGTGATTCAATTGGATCTAATACATATACAGTAATGATCGGCCTACATTGTGTGATGAAGAATTGAGATATATATTCAGTCTGAAATTGATGTAGTTGAAATTCAATTGGACAAGACTTTGAAATGCATGATGTATTTCTAGTTAAATATTATGATATATATATATATATATGCAACAGTGAGGGAGAGAGAGAAAGAGAGAGAGAGAAATATATCTTCCCTCAGGTACAATTTATGACATATAATATAATATATTAATATTATTAATATTTTAATATTGTCCAGTAGCCCTTCAGAATACCAAAGGCAGTTGCTACATGTTAAGGTGAATTTGAAGAAATATCCTCTGTAATATTAATGCACAAATTTGAGATTATCTTCTAGCCATAACGATCAAAATTCTACCAGAATCTTTGTCTTGTTGGCTCTTACAGACACAGTTGTCTTATCCTCATTACTTTGAAAAAAAAGCAGTATTAGTGAAAAAAAAAAATCAAGATTATAAAGATAATATATTCAACCATTACAAGGAAGTGTAACACTGTACCCAGCTAAGATGGCCGCCACATGGTTTGATGGCAAGTCGTTATGACACATCTCATCTAGTGTTTTATATCTATGTTGAACACCCTCAAACACATTTGAAAGAAAGCACATTAACCTTGGTTAATTGTTTAATTTCCAGTCCGGTGTGCTGGATAACAGAAGCAAAATAATGAATAAAATATCAGCGTTCTAGCACTTTCTGATTATACTGAAACTCCTCCCTTGATGTTCGCTACATAAATATTTCAGCATAAATATTAGCCAGCATTCTAGCCGCTCGCCTCAAGCGAAATCTAGACAGCAAGTTAACGAGCAAATAGGATGCAGCTTTAATACGAAGGAACCGAGAACAACCTTGATTGACTGCACAGCTGCATTTATACAGTTCACATGTGTAAGGAAATACTCATGTGCAGTCTTGAAGTGTACATGTTAACATAACAGTGACATGAACAGGTAAAATGAGCTGCCCCTCATAGTGAATCTATTAATGGTCAAGAAGGTTCACAAACAACCAGAGGTGTAAATTTATTCACCACAGTGTTATAAACAGCAGTGTCAATAGTGACATCAATTATCTCAAGGATGTGTTGCAGGAACAATGATTTTCTTCAGGAGCCCTCAGGTAAATTATTTAACCTTCATGGAGATTACTGTATTATTAAACGCATCATCAAGTTGAGACTTTCTTCAGAATAACTTAGAAGACAGCCTCAGGTACGTCTTTGATGAAAAGCCTTTGTAAAGATATTTATTAAATTTGAAAAATGACTTAATTGACTATATTTTCTTTAGTGTTTGACTTAATAAGACAATATCCAAATTAGCAAAATGTCTAGAATTACTCTCTCAGTTTCAGGAGCTGTCAGGAAGATGAACTTTAGAGCAACAGCTGTGTTTCACCCACCTCTCTCCTCTCTGTTTCTCTGTAATTGACTGATGCACAAAATGTGTTGCTTTATAATGTGATCAAGCAACAAACATTGAAAACTTGTCTTATAGCTGCTGGATCTGTGTTTCTAACCATCATTCTCTTTCACACACACACACACAGGTAAGAAGCCTCCCAGTCATGCCATCAATAAAAGTGGACTTGTGTTTATCTATTTGTGTTCTCTCTCTTTCAAGTACCTATATAATCATGGGAGCTTGGTGAGGCAGTAGCATCAGTCAGTTTGATCTAATTCTTTCAACGCCTGCTTGAAATCCAGAATTCCTCTTGTACTTCGTGAGAAAGTATCTTTTCGGAGATTTCTCCAACATCAGCACTGTGTCGCTTAACCCTTCGCACTGGAGAGCCAATCTGCTGCTCGCAGCGCTTTCACAATGAACAAGAGATCCCTCAGAGGTCTCGCCCCGCTCTTCCCCCTCCGTTAGCTGGACACATTGAAGAATGGTGACAGAAGCAGCGAGAGTAGCTCGCCACATATCATAGACTGAGGCTCCTTCGGTGGCTCGAGATGAAAGATGATATCACCCGGTCCGTTGTCATCTGGTGTCATCGTTTGTATTGATTCAGTGACAGATTAGCCCCAGGGGGAGCGGCAACGGCAGATTGTGTCTGTTGCTTGTTTGTGCTTCTTGCTTTCTTGGCATGATGCAATTGACATAGGGCGTATTGATTGGGCAATTATTGCAACGCTCCAGACAGCTCAGGTCAGAGGGGTTGGAGTAGGAAGAGCATGTGTACATGTGGCGTGAAAATCATTCGGTATCGACGAAGCGCGGCTATGTCTTTTGCACAGAGGCTTAATCAGGTGGGGAACACACGCCCTCGCGAGGATAACACAGGAATATCAGAAAACTAAAGGTTTAACTGGGAACATGATGAAATTGATCCCTGCTTCTCCTCACCTCAACTACTTGTTCATTAGTGTGGGCAGCAGCGGTAGGCAATCTATTGGTACATCTGCGTATTGATCTGGACTGGAGTATGTAGAGCTTGGCTTAGTAGAGTAAAGGACAGTGTAAACCAACAAAGAAAAGCAAAGCTCTTTGTTAGGAGAGGAATCTACTGAGGGACTTAATCGCTTTGTGTCCAGAGAAAATAGTTTGGTCTGAACAAGCTCAATAGCCTGAGCTGTTCAGCATTCATGTGGTTTCGCAGATGTCAGTGCACCTCCAGCTCCATCCAAAGAGACCGGTCCGGGGTGCCCTGGTACCTCACCTGGCACAGCATCTATCATGTATTAAGGTCCTTACTGTTTGCTGCATGTCGCCTCCTGTCTCTCTCCCCTGCCTTTCCTGTCTGTCTGCAGCTGTGTATCACAAATAAAGCAGAAATGACTGGTCCTTTACCTATCTGTGCGGCATAAGAGATGCAATGCAAGCTGGTCACCGGTGAGGGGCAAAGATTGCTGTAAATGGGCTTTTACATCAGTATGTGTTGTCAGAGCGAGGGGATTGTGTGGGGGCGGCAGACACACAGGCACTCAGACAACCATCATCCGACTGCCTCACTCACTATAAACCCTCCAGAGTCCCTTTAGCGAAGGCACTGCAACGACGTATAAAAGCAGCCTTAACTTGATTCCCTAATTGCCTGTTGTGCTTTAGCAACACTCGAAGTGAATGAGTGGCATTTGAAGGTAGGATTATGGCTTTTAGGAACTGAATCGATAAGAGGGGAGGAAGTTCTCTCATGTACGCTGAAACCTGAGAATATTGATGTAGATCTGTCAAAGGGTCCAAATTTGCTGCCAAATTTATCTGTGTATTGTGTAGCTTATTGAATTGAAACAGCATTTCTACATGGATTTGTTTGGTCAGTGTTCTTATCAGTGCAGAGAATTCACTTGTTTTGAGTGACAACTAATCATTAATTTGGTTGTAGGGGAAGAAGAGTGACACATGTAATGAGTATATAATGAGCAGCAGGAATAATGAGTGCGCCACCACTGCCACACC
This sequence comes from Centropyge bicolor, assembly GCA_037975185.1. NCBI lineage: Eukaryota > Metazoa > Chordata > Actinopteri > Pomacanthidae > Centropyge > Centropyge bicolor. Next base: position 17,787,480 of record JBBMOC010000001.1, on the reverse strand, counting down.
ATCTGCACACACACAGCTGAGGCGGGGCGCTCCACTCACATCTACGACTCACACATAAATGATTCACCTTTATAGAGCCTGGCAAAAATAGGTGGACTGAAGATGCGCAATATGAACACTATCATTAATATGTACAATACTTCTGAGAGTCCCTTAATGACTTTAATTAATATTGTATAAGCCACTGGCTCGAAGACAAGAAGGTGAGGAACAGAGAGAGACAGGCTGAAGAATAATGAATGAACACATGCAAATGCTCACACATGTGCACAAACATGTGACAAATACAATTACAAGTTTTTAATTGCAATTCAAAAAAGACAGACAGACGAACAAACATGCATGCGTGCACATACGCAGACACACACACACACACACACACACACACACACACACACACACACTTGGGGGCCGTGCTCCAGACATCCCCCAGAGCACGATGGGGGCAGGGGAGACAGTGATGGATTACAGGCACATCTGGGCTGTAATAAGTAGGTCCCGCATCCCACCTGCATTCAGCAGGAGGCAGGAATCCTGCATAATGGTTTCACATAGAAGGCCAGGTACCCCGGGCTGTATAATGCCTTGTCAGCGTGCATGCGTGCATCTTGTCATTACTGGATTTACTACTCAGAGCAGAAAAAAAGCAGCAGTCCTCCGAGGCGTTGGTGCTCAAAAACATTCGATAGTGTAGCAGTATGAGCTGAAAACAGACAGCAACAGTTTGAGATTATTGGCAGAAAAAATAAAATAAGAAAAACATTTGTACATATTTTAGGCAAGCTGATCTTTAAAATGTGAAATTTGAACATATAGGCTTTTGATTGATTTCCTGTTTGGCACTTTAACTTAAGCTAAGAACAGTTACCGATTCTTAAAATCTTTAGAAACACTTACTGTAATGCACTTTTCTATAGGATGCATATGTGACCCTTCTGTAAATGAATCAAAATGCTGTCAATGATTTGAGGACTCTGGTAAAGAATTTAGTATGTAACCACAAATCTCAATTGAAACTCTTGTAAGATACTTTTTTTTTTTTAAACACCTACTAAATTACCTAATAGAGTTCTCACAAGCGCTGGAATGAGATGACAATCAATAAGGCCGCAAAAAGCAAGACACAGAAAGTAGCACCTACAATAATCCACAAGCTTGTTTAGTGGGGTAGTTCATCTTCAGGATGGGGTTTCCACTGAGGTAGCTCCCTGCAGCCTCGATAGCTCTTTAAACTAAACACACCTGGGGAAAATATTTCATCTTAATTTATTAGTTCACTGTGTTTTTTTCAGGCAGACATTTTAGACAAGAAGTCGGCCTTAAAATAATGCTACATTCATATTTAAACACAGACAATCTTAATTAGTCCCATCCTTTAATGGCCGCCGCCGCTGCGTCTTATTATTTATCCCGAAGCATGACAGACAATTAGATTTTGTTGTTTTATGTTTTGAGCTCGCGCTTTTTTGTTTCGCTTTTATGGCGGTGGTGCATAATGTTTCACAAAGAGACAGACTGCAGCAAGATTCACATATTCAATTAAACATGAACTTGAACTTTTCACTGCACTGAAAACCAGATCAATTAATTATAAGTGTTTAATTGATTCCCCTCTGGCAAACTGGGCGTGAGCCAAGATGCAGCGTGTGATCTGGATGGATGTGGATGATCCATGACTGATCATTGACAGCTGCAGCCACTGAGCCTGTGCACTGATCTGTTCAATTGTTTTGACCACAACGAATTCAATGTAAAATTGACCTTGATCAGCTGATTGTTTAATGAAGTGGATCTGAGTCAGTGCTGTGGGAGTTTACAATGAAAAGAAAGACGTAATAATGTAATCTTACAGTTTAAATGGCATCAGTTTGTGTCTCAGTATTTAACATGTATTACAGTTAAATAGGACAAGACAAGGAACAAAATACATGTGCAACAAAGACCAATACAAAGATGTTCAAGTACATAAAAGACAAGCTCCATGAATGACATCAAAAGTCCTATCTACTTTGTAACAGGACGAGTGTACACACAAGTCAGTGTGTAGGGGCTCTCATGACAGACACCTCCGTCTTTGTTTGGAATTGTTTCCACCGCGATCTGTTCACGCTTCGGCACCCTGGCCGTTTGAGAGGCACTGACCCTTTACTGCAGCTACTGACCGGCGCTGATGAAGTGCTTGACGGGTGGTTGTAAGGCAGGTTGGATTAATTAGCTTGTGGGCTGGCTGGTGTTGTGCCACGCTCCAGAAAATATTACTGTGGGCGTGTAAAGCACCGAGTCAGGCCCTGACCTTTTTAGGCTGGGGTAAAGAAAAACACCAGTTATCACGGAGAGATCCCTGGAGAATGAGAACACATTGCTTGGTCTCACTGGCGGGGGGTTTGACTTAAATGTCTGTCTTTTTAAATGGTTCTCTGTGTCTCTCAGGGGAACTGAGAGTGAGCTGTGTTGTTGTGTTATATAACGTTGTGATGCTTTAAATGTCGTCTGTCTGTATAATAGATTCTGTACATCCAGCTGTGATACTAGCATTATTAGTCTTTTGGAGTCAGGTTTCGGGGCAACTTTCACTTTCTTTTAACATTGGTTTTGGTCTCTATCACTCTTCATGCAAATATCTGGCTCTGCAAAATGCTCCAATATGTTCAATGGCTAACTATCTTTTGGAGCTTTCTCGCGTAACACAGCTGCCTGCTATAGCTGACAATTACACTGTGACAGTGGTGAGAGTGAACCAAAACAGTTAGTTGGGGGCTGGAAAGCTAAGCAACGAGCTGACACTCCCTATAAAGTGATAATTTTCTGTGGGGTCATCACTATGAGCAACAACTTACAAATCATCATTTTATTACTTTGTCATTATAAATACTGATTATGGATGCTTTAAATTTTAAAATAACCGCTGAAGATGAGTCAAGGTGCTAGGTAGTAAATACACTGTCGATGTTGCTAAAGGATGTGATACATGTTTGGGCCTTTTTATGTTGTTGACTTAAAGCACATGTGCAATTATTATTAATGATGCCTTTGTTCCAGGGAATTGCTTCATTAAGCCATGGCAGTGAGCATGGATGAACAAGGCCATTGAAAGAGGTGAATGTAGGTTAATTTAAGCTTTAGAAGGTGTTATTAGCTTTTCCTTCTATAATATGTCAAAATGGATGGACTGAAGAAAATCAGTGCAGGCAAACATGGATGAGAAATTTTGTGGTTAAATATATGAACATAGTGTTGGATATAGCTCTTCACAGCCAGTTTTATTGGGTTTTTGTCAAGGTTGAATTAAGGCATTCTCTTCTTAGGTGACCAAGTCTTAACCAAACAATGAAAAATGATGTGTAAGTGAAACAAAAGTGTTGTAAAGGCTCCTGTCCACAGCTTTTTTTTAGATGCCGCCTGATGTGATTCGTCATGTTTATGACCTTTCTACAGAAACAACAAAAGCTGTCAAATTTCTTCATATCCACATTTCGTCTCCCTGTGCCAGTTTTAAATTCACTTACGCGTCCACCTGTCACAGTCAGCTGAAAAGTCAGGACAGGATGAATTGTGACACCTTATCTCCTCACACCGACATAAAGTAGCTGTTTTGCTGTGTTGCATCCTCGCTGGTAATTCAGAGAGTTTGATAGTGATCTTTTCTCTGCTGGATACAGAGGGGTTGGAGACTGTGAGAACATGGTCCTGTGCAGGTTTTGAAGTGGCAGTTTGAACATGCATTTAATGCATTTAATGGTCCTGACTTCTCTTTCCTTTTCCCTTAATTACATTGCTAATGAAGTCACCTCATTTCAAGGTTTCCCTCTTGAAGCAAAGCTGCAGCTTGTTACAGAAACAAGCAATGCTTAGTAGAATAATCCTAATTGTCACGTTATCTTTCCCTCCTTGCTCAGAACAAAAGTACTTTCTCCATGTGACAGCACCAAAGTGGCATATTATGCTTGAGGAAAAGTAAAAGTTGGCATCAGTCATTTGCATTGATATAGATACAAAAGTTTGCCGTATACCTTTAACCCTTTGCCAGGGACATATGCTGATCATTCATTCAGACCTGGGAGCTTTTAAATACTGTTGGCCTCTGCACTTTGGAGAGATAGACACTCAAATTTCAATCTCAACAGCGCTGGGTGACAAAGTTCAGAATCTTATCAAATGAATTGCTCTCAAATTTGAGTCTGCAGTGCAATTCTCAGCCAGGCTCCCACTCCGAGCCTGACCGCAGCTCTCGGCGTCTACGCATCCAGGCTAACGACACGCTGTCATGATCGCAGCGACCTTCACTCATTGTCGAGAAACTTGGTCTACATATGAATACTTTTTGAGTCACTGTGACAAATCCTAGCTTAGTTTTAGCAGTGTGGGTGGTGACATGTTTTTTTTTTTTTTTTTTTTTAATGCAAACTCAAATGCACTGTGCTGAGACTGAAAAGAGAGTCAAATGGATCTGAGAGTAAAAGTATCCTGGCTCATAGGGATAAGCTGTCATGGTATGTTGAGACAGAGCAAACATCAATATCATTAAAAGTAGAACGGTGAGAGAGAAGACTCGTCCCATCTTAACCACCCATCTGGCCAGGTTTCATCATTAGCCAATATGGTGAAAGGGAAACATAAACAACCATATTACAAAAGGTGCTGTCCTTCACTCTTGGATGTTTGAGTTTTTTTTTTTTTCCTTCTTCGTCTTCCTCTTCTTATGACTCAACCCATATCTGCACCGCTCTCCATCTGGCCCGCTGGCTCCAGATGCAACTGCCAGACTTTTTTCTGATTGGGCCATCTGGGCAGCTCTCTACTGGAGCTCAATTGAAAGCAAATATAGTGTTATTTCTTGTTGGGATTGCTCTTTTTTAACGTGCAGACTCCCATAACTTGAACACACATTCAAACGGATGGCACAGATAAATGGAAAGCAGGTCTTTGGGCATGAGTGCATCCACTTCCTTGTCCTGAAAAAGAGAGGACAGTGCTATGCAAAAGAGTTTGATCATTGCTAAAAGCTATATTTAGAATGAGGTCATTGATTGAGGTCACTCCATATGGATAAAGCTTTTCCTGGACGGGGATGCTGTCCAAGTACTAAGGTCCAATTATCAGAAAAACATATTCCATATGTGACAATACGTTAGGAACAACCAACACCCCCCCCCCCCCCCCCCCCTCACAGGAGACAGCTCCCGGCACAGACCTAAAGTTTCAGCTCCAGTACAAGTCTGTCTGGTTCAGCCAGGCCTGGAACCTGGCCCCGACACAGCTAAAAACATTTTCAAGCCAAACTTAACCCAAATCACTTAAAAATATACTTTTTCTCTCTCCCCCCTGTCCCACATATAAATGCTGATGGGTAGACTGGTCATGGTGTAAGACTGCATTCAGCTAGTGGTAGAAGAAGAATTGAGAGCTTTACCTGAGTGACAGTACCAATATCACAATGTCAAATACTCCATTACAAGAAAACACATATCATCAAGTAACCATTTTTGGCAGCAGAATGACCAGAATGAGGAATATTACTAATAATGCATAATAATAGTTAAGCAGCTTTTTAATAATATAATCTGTGATTTTAACAACAGTTGGGTAGTTTTTGCAAACTCATCATATGGTTTTTATGAAAAATCTTTAAAAATATGTTTGTCTTAAATGTAATAGAGTAGGAAGACCATAACTGAAAGTACCTCAAAATCATGCTTAGATAGAATGTGTAGTTAATTACTGTGCAATAAGTACATGATCAAGTCCAAAAGCTTCACCATGATTAAGTAACTAATAAGCTGACTCTAAATATTAATACACACACAATGATAACTTCAAACTTACAAAACATTTGAGCTCTAACCATTACCTTTCTTCTCTTGTATTTTTTGGTTAAAGCTCTGATCTTGTAGTTCTCACTCACACCGTCTGTTTTATTTGTGAAGTCACCCATAAACACAAACACACCTTGGTGAAAAGCTAGGTTTAATTTTTCTTCATTTCCTGAGCAATAACTTTCATCCATCATCTCACATTGTTTTTTGTTTTTTTTTTCAGTCATGGCAGTCCTATTAAAAACTCTATCAGCAGATGGAAAATATCTGTCTGTCAAAATATCTAATAAAGACTTTCCCCCTCTGTCTCCCAATTCCAGGGAAAATGCAGTCACAGCCGATGGTCACAGCACGATGAGAAATAGAGGTATGAGAAATGACAGAAGATCTCTTTCTGTAAATCCTATCAGTTTAAAGTGCGTCTACCATTTATGGTTAAACACCCAATATGATCAAATCTACACACTGCTAACAATGCATACATGTATATAAGTACACATCTGTCTAACATCAGTGTCTGAAATAATGTGCTGCAACAACTTAGAATAAAACAAGACAAAAGTTCAGCCATCTTTTTCCTTCCTGTCCCCAATGAGGTTATCACTCAGTTCACTGGCCATTTTATCACAAGAGTCCTTGACGGCATGGCCTTGTTAAACCTCAGGTCTTCAGACACGAAAGGCAGGTCAAGATGGAAGTCTTTCAGGTCCCTGAGTGCTGACAGCTGTAGTGGATTTGAACATCTCCTTTTTAATTCTGCTTCTATTTATCTGAGGCCCTTCAAGACTCTTCTATGCATTTCTATGGAACGTTTATTAAATAATAAAGTTTCAGCTACAAAAAGGAAATGTGCATACTTTTGCACAGCAGACACTTGTTGCACAAATACTAACCTCATTCACTCTTTCACTTACAGACAGCTCAGAGTAGAGAAGGGAGGTCAGGGAGCATTTCAAAACTGCACGGGCAAAAATTACCAAGAGAGCTTTTCCAATTTTTTCAAGAGCGTTCTCATATTTTGTCATAGTCACATTTTAACTGGGCCTCATCCCAATGCATGCACTCCTTTTTATATCAATGCGCCACTGTANTTTAACTGGGCCTCATCCCAATGCATGCACTCCTTTTTATATCAATGCGCCACTGTAAGGCCCCTCTAGCTGACATTAACAGTCTCCCAACTTTAGTTTAGACTCGGTTACTTTTTTCTTTTTATTTCCTTTTTTTTTTGGAAGACTTAAAATACAGATTGCACTTCATCATTTGATTAATTTAGGGACATACTAAAACATAGGTCATTTTGTAGGGTTAGTCTTAAGGTTAAGGTCAGTTACACTAATACACATTGCACAGTAGAAACTTTAAATGACAGTGGAAAATACATAATTTAGCATGACTTAAGCCCAGAAACATCCTAAATGCTTTTTATAAGATTCTTTTGTGGGATCAAATATTTCTGTGAAATTAAAAGCTACAGCTTTTGCACTGAACATTTGAACTGCACATGTAGTATTCCTATTACAGTTACAATACAACTATATATGCATCGGGATTTCACATAGTGAGTTTTGATTATTTGTTTCAGATTCACCCCCCCCTCCATATATTATAAACTTATGTCAGTTTAACTTCCATTTCTTATTTCTTTATTTTCTTAATCGATGTGGCACAGGCTCCAGCCTATTTGTCGATGAACCTTCACTGAGAAATGGGCAATCTTTGGTTGGTCTGGCACTGATAGATCTTTTTATAGCATTGTCTCTATAGGGCTGACAGCTCCTTACCACAGCAGAGGCATCATGTCTGAGCCCGGCTGGCAGCTCCTCCACAAGAGAACACATCAACATGAGCTGAGATACAGCGTAGGCCTTAATCACCAGTTCTCATCAGGCTGTCAGCCATGTCAGGCTCTTCATAATAACCTCCTCTACCTGCCCCCCCTCCACACCTGTAAAGCTATTCATACTCCTGCATTCAGATATACAGGACCTGGGGTGGTGTAAGTCACAGTCATGGGTGATATTATAACACCTACGAAGATCTATTTTTTCTCACCTATTATTACAATCAGAAAAAATAATTTAACCTCTGAACACGTATTTTTTTTCCCGCTGAGAAAATGAGAACAGATTTCAATTTAATAGTGATGCATTTTGAGACTATTTGCTTGACTTCTGACAGAATTTCTCATCATTGCTGACTTCAGCTTAAATACCAAGCAAAGGAAATGAACCAACAAATGGACAAAGTCACAAAGAGGTCTAACAGGGGACAACATTTTCACAACATTGACTATGAAGTTGCTGCTTGCATTGGCATCAGTATTTCTTTTTTGCCCCCACATCCGGCTGTGCCATATAGATTAACTGATTGAATGATTAAGTGATTGAAAATAAAATCCATAAAGCCATAATGGATAACACATTAGACACTTATCTCCAGTGTGCTCCCCGAATGGAAAAATAGTAAACCTGAGGCACAAAATCCCTCAAATCGTCTCTCAGCAAAATATTGGACACCTGCAGCATAATCTCAAGGTGGACTGTGGTGGTAAACACACTTGACCAGATAAGACCAGAACCTGGTGTTAAGCCAGTGTGTGCATGTGTGTGTGTGTGTGTGTGTGTGTGTGTGTGTGTGCATATGAAAGTGCATTTGAGTGCCAGAGACAGATGGCAACAATGCAGCTTTTCAAAAAGAAGATTTGGGGAAGCAGCAGTGGGCGACAGCTCTATACCACCGGCTGCATAACAGGGAGAATCAGGTCGAAAAATGGAGAAGAAGATGTGATCAGAGGAGAGTTCCCAAGCCAATCGACTGTGGGAAGATGGGCAAAGGAAAGTAGAGACAGATGGGAAAGATATGAGAGGCCTAGATTGGAGGAGTCATTATTCAGAAATGTAAATTATTTTTACTGGGTTTCTGCTTTATCAGACAGAATAAATTGGACTGAAGAGGGATTATGTATGAAACAGTTAATGTGACCAATTTAAACATATGAATTGAAGCAGAGAGAACGCCACTAAAGTTGTCTCCCGACACACGTTTTTAATACTTTTTTATGCCTTTCTGTTGCACACAAGCTGTCCTTTAATCATATACAGTAGGATTATAGCAGTATATGTGTCTCAGCTAACTGGCTCTGACACATTTCTTGCACCTTATCTGCAGAAAATAGCTACATTTCATGTTTCTTCCAAAGCACGGAGCCAGACTGCAGCATCCATTTGTGATATGAAAACATGCACAAAATAGTGGGACTTATTTGGCTCGTGACGATACCCTTCACTCTGACACTGTGAGCAAATTTGAGAGCAAACTGAAAGGACAGATGGACAAAGAGGAGGAGAGGATCCATCCAGAGGGTGGTATGATTTAGCCTGGTTCCAGACCTCTGAACTGGCACGCAGGCCTCTAATTTTGTCTGCGATTCAAAAAGGTCCGGCGTCGCTGTTGTGGTTTGTTTCCTCAGTTTGAAATGTACTAAATCATTGCTCACTGCATGATATACTGATGCAATCTGAACAGGTCCCTTTTATCATTGTCCTCAAGGAAAATTAGATTATCATTCATTCTTGCACACAAATGCTAATGAAAACCAGCCTGGCTACGGACACTATACGTTTGTGAACATGGCACAAACACCAAATGTGCACATAGTCGATGCAAGTGTTTTTCAAAAAGACAAGTTCTGAAGGATTTCTTTAACATGGAGAGCGTGAAGAGACTCTGATGCGAGTTCCTGAGGGAAGGTTAGGTGATGAAGGAGTCATCCAAGGTCTCGTGGCATCGGCAGAACAGAGGGTGGGGGAGGTCAGTGAGGTTTTGGAAGGGGGCACGATCAATGAGAGACAACAATCACGAAGACACCGCAGTCAGTGTTTTGTTGCATTGTTGTACAAAAGAAAACTCCTGATAAGTTGCACAGAGCGGGACTCGAATGATTTATCACCAAACATTTGTCTTGAAAAGAGGAGGGTAAGAATTTACACACACACAAATACAACAGGAACAGGATTTTTTTTTTCCTTTCCACAACCAGAGCTGCCAAGCACATTTACCCATTGAATCTTTTTTATGTTGTTAATTACTGTGCTGTGATGTATTGCTGTTTTTTTTTTTTTCTTTTGCCTTATTTTTTTTTCCTCCCTTGTCCCAATCCCAACACAGCAGGGATGTTGTTTGGAACCACACCAAACTAATATTATTCAATGATGCAAACTCAGAGATATTTGAGCGAAGACATGTCGGCCAAATTCATAGGGTATCACTCCCTGGGTGGCTTATTGGTCTTCTTTTTTAGTTTCCAATTGTTGTTTGCTTCATAGCAAATGCAAGTTCACAATGAATGAGTTTGTAGTTGACTGATCAAAACCTTCCAGTTTCTTTTCCTGTTTAGTTGTTTATGTCTGTGTGAAGAAAACATTTTGCTGTTCATTTTAGCACGTTAACAACTTCAGCTTTAAAATCCCATCCACCTCATGTTTCATCCAAAAAGTGAATAATATGATCAAATATTTCACCTCACTCACCTCCATGCAGTTAAAACAGAGATTTAACAGAAAGAGTTCCTTTGCTGATTGATACCTTTGACATTATGTCTACATAATTTTCACAATCTCTATTGTACAGAATGCATATTAGGGATTTGGTGGCATTCACATTGGGTCGGGCTTAATTTCAGAGCGACGGTGCCACCCAAGGCTAAAGTAAATTACATGCAATCCAGCTTTGAATATCCCCTGCAACAAAGGGATAATACAACTGATTTATTTCCAGTCACAGAGCGAAACACAGTTTATGTTGAAATTCACAGAGTGAAATATAAACCAAATCGTTCTGGCTGATTTGATTTTAAACCCGTACATCACTGGCGCATGGGCTTCAAGTAACAAGCTCCAGTCCAGCCAATAATCACACGTATCTGTGAAGGGAGAAGCTAACACATGTTTTATTTCTTTGATCCCTGCTTTGATTCTGGGAACATGGACAAATCTTTCCCAAAGCTTAAAACAACCTGTCTATCAAGATGTTGTTAATCATAACCCAGTGTGTCTGCGGTAACAATGCAGGATACTGAGAAGAGTAGAAAACTGCCTGTTTAAAATGTGCATACCATCCATGTAGCACAGCTGGTTCATACCTGTTTGCACATTAGTTCAATTAAACCTGTTGAAATGTTAAATGCTGTGCAACAACATTATGGAAATTCTGTTTGTATCCTCCACATTTAATAGAGATGCTATTCTAGGAAATCACTTGACTGAGAATCCAGAGACATCAGTGTCTGCAGTGTTTGTACAGTATGCATGCATACATGCATGTTTACCCATGAACTGTCTGTGCACACACACACATGCACATGCTTGTCTACATGCATGCAAACACATGTATATGCTCAATTATCCTGTGCAGTCGGTGTACACGCTTCTGCTGTGTGCTGTTGTGAGCACAGGCGCTGCTTATTAAACAAGAAAGCAAAAAAAAAAAAAACAGTTGCTTGTTTGATTAACATCAATACAAATTCTCCCTCTCATCTAACTAACTAAAGCTATGGCCACACAGTGTTTTCTTGTCTCCCTCAATTTGAATCTCAATGCTCACTCCTTTCCACTCGGCGGCATCTTTAATAAAGGCTGCTGCTTGTCGGCGAGGGTGTCCTGTCTCTAGTGAGATGGTTAATAAAGCAGAGATGTTCTGCCCACATCCAGAGGCTTTGAAAGGGAGGGAGGAGGGGGATAAAGACTATTATTCAGTCAAGAAAAACAAGGGGCTTTACATACAGGCACCAGTGTGGGGAAGCAGCGGTGAACTTTCTTCCCTTTTTTTTTAATGTGTTTTTCTCTTCCAGAGTCTAATAGCTTCCCTGGACCCAGACAGCTTCACATTAATTGGCCAAGGAGGCGATGCCAAGGCTATTCTGCTCAGGTCCTCTGGCGCTGCCACCGCCAACTCAATATAGACCTTGAAGTTCGCTCTTATTCTCTCTATCTGCCTCTCTCTCCTTCATGTTATCTCCCGTCTGTTTCTTCCTCTTCTTTGTCTCTGCATACCTCCCTGCTCTTTGCATGGCCGATTGCTTGTTTTTCTCTTTCCTTCGCAAACACACACACACACACACACAGCCTTACACTCTTCACCTTCCTCCTCCTCGCGGCTTCATTCATTGATCCCTCCATTAACTTTTTTTTCCCTCTTCGTCGTCTCCGTCCTCTTGATGTTTCCTCTCTCCTCTCAGCCTCCTCTCTTCTCTTACCTCCGTGGGTCTCTCCTTCACTCGCTCTCTCGCTCTCTGTCAGGAGCATATTAAGCAGAGGCTTCACAGCAGGCCGGAGCTCAATGAGACCGGTGCCCAGCGGGACTTTCACAGAGGCCAGCTCAGCGGGACGCGAGCGGGAGAGGCACCCTGAAGATCTCTTCTTTCCTTCTCCCCTTCCTCCGTCCACTGTTTGAAAGCAGGAACGAGTGGAAGTCTGTGGCCTTACTCAACAGAGGTTGTCAGACACCATACATGTTAGATAACGTTTCCTTTGTTGCACTGTCATTATACACATTGTAGTGGGGGAATTTAAAAAAGGAGCGTGCCACTGCTTTTTATCATTCATACCCTGCTGTGCCCGGAAAATGACTGAAGCAATGAGTCATCAAATCCTGAACTTGCCCAGAGGGAGATATTTAGTCTTAATGTCTGATCTTCATTCTGTCAGAATCTATTGTTCATTATGATATATTGCCTTTCAATGGAAGACTTTCTATTATAACATATAACATATTTTCTAGATCTGTTGTCTCTCTGGTTAGATTACCTGTGGAAAACTTGTGTCAGAGACTGCGTGTCAGTATTTAAGGGCCAGGAATTCGCTCGTTCAGAACTTGAGCGACGGCGTAATTGATGGTTCTCTCTACTTTGGTTCCTTACTTTAACGACTTAAAAATGTCACAGCTTTGATTGGCCTCATTATGGCATCATTACTCAAAGAAACACCCACATTCACATAGAAAAAAGTTAGAACACATTTGAAAATGTGAATGTTGTAATAATCACTATAGGGGTCACTAGCGGGGCTTTAGACTTTAGACCTTAAAGTTGTTATTGTTATTGCATATTTATATTAACAACAAAAGGATTACTGGGGTTAAAATTACACATTTTGTAATTTTACTTCAAATTACTCTATATCACATTCATCTGGCAAATGTCTTTGTCTAGAGTGACTCAGCATTTAAACTACAAAGGTACATCATAGAAATCTGTAGGTGCACACCTCTAAAACAACAACCAAACTATGTTTAGTGCTAAAATACAAGTGTTTTGTCCTATATACTTTTGCTATAGCTGATATCATCTGAATCTGTATAATTTTGTTGTTGAACAAATACAGATGCAAATGTGTGATATATGCCATGCAATTATTAAGACAGAGTTGAGCACACGATATCCTTACAACATGCTTTTTAATGTGCTCTGTCTAAATAATGTCTATCTAAAGTTGTAAAGTACAAAATGCAAGAAAAAAAATCATGGTTGTTTTTTAGCCTAGACTGAAATCAGTTTTTTAGAGAGAGTTAGAGATGTGATTGTCTGTGTGGGCCTGCCCCAGTGAGAGATGTCATGAGGGAATAAAAAATGAAGACATCTCTCCTCCTGCCCTTTGGCCAGACTTTGAATGATGCCTCAGAGGAAGTCTGGGCCACTCATTTTGTGAATGACCTTGAGGTTGCCAGAACTCTGTGGAGAGGCAAACAATAGACTCCATTCTGTCTGATTCCTGCTGTCGGTTTACTCTGATTTCTGTATTTTTGATATGTTTGGACTCAGTCGCATCGACAGTCAAGATATCGATCTGCTGCCTTAATTTCTAATATGCGTGATTTATAGTTTTTTACATTTCAGTTAAACTCAAATGTTTAATTAGCGTAGGGCCTTGTCTAATACAGTGCAATCAGGTGAAGGACAGTGATATGTTTTTCATTATTGTCTTCCGACATAATAGAGCTGAAATAAAACAATGGTAATTATATCTATATATATATTCATATTAGGTGAACAGTGTGGGAGTTGTGGCTCTTTTTAGTCGCTCAATTTTAGGCCAATGCAGCAGGACAATTGGCCTAAAAATGCAAGCAACGGAACCAATGGGTTTTTATGGCCAAAGTCTCTCTCTCTCTCTCATGTGTGTTATAGATATTTCTTTTGTTTGAAGATAAGAGAGGCTAAAAAAACCAAACCATGGATAAAGTGACAATGTCCAGGTTCAGTGATGTTGTCAGAGACTACAGCCTGTCATCGAACAACCAAATATCAAACCTGATTATTATACTAGTTGTTTGAGCTTGGCTTACAACATTCTGAAAAAAGAGTTCAAATTCCCTATCTTCATGTCACATGTGGGTGTAAATGGCCTCGAATTAAAGCCAGTTGTCAGTACTTTACCTTCATTGTTTCATGAAGCACGGAGCCAACACAACAAAAAAATGTGTCACTGTCCAAATACTTTCCAAAGGCACTGTACATCTCCCCTACTGTGTGCTTCTCAACTTTTATAATGTCTCTTAAGAAATACTAAGGGGAGTTGACAGCTCACTCTCTTAAAAAAAAATAAAATATATAAACATGTCAGTCGGTGTCAGCCGTTGCTCAAAGTCTGGCATCCCTGCGGAGCCCAGAGTAATTCACTCCATTTACTTTGAAGCACTGCAACGCTTAGCTTAGTCACAAGCCACAAGCAAAGGCAGACACGGCACAGAAAGACAGCTATCGATCAGAGCCGGGCTGTCAGATGTTTGACGAAGAGGTTCCCTGGAAAGCACCACTAACAAGCTCCGCTTTCCTCCGGCTGCAGCTTTTGATTCATTGGCGTCAGGGAAGGAAAGGAAGACGTAAGAGATGTGCTATGGTAAATGTGCGGTTTAGTGTCACAATCAATGAAAACAGCAGCGGCGCTCCTTTCTTAGAGACTCGCCCCAACACACACACATACACACACACACACACACATACCCCTTCCCCGAGTAAAATCGTTTTTCGTCGGAGAAGCAATAGAGAGGCAAGCGTATTGAGATCTAGGTAATCAAATATCCTAACGCTGAGCCTGTGTATTGACCAGAATTTCAAGGCAGAATTAGAGAACCTCCTTTGTTAGTTCGATGCCTTAGAAGAGAATAGATATTTGGGATGAAGAAGGCTGGAGAGAGAAAGAGGAGGAGATGGAAAAGGAAAAACATTTAAGAATACATGAGAGACACAGCCAAGTTATGACCAATAAAAGAAAACCTGCTCTTGTCTCAGTTAGTTATAACAGTGGAGCTAATACAGCCTTTAACTGAGATGTAAAAAGACATAGTTGTATCATGAGCTAATTCAAAAAATATCCTCGTCCGACAAGATTTTCTTTTTCCAAAGGTTAATAACACTTTAAGGACATGAGCTCTCATAAAGAGTGTAAAAATTACTTATTTTAATGACAACTAAAGTGAAAATGAAAAAAAAAGAAATGTGTGAAAATTTGAAGATTATTTTCATTAATGACTTTAAGGAACATTTAGAGACAGTATGATGATGACTGTCTTGCCTTTTAAAAATGTGACCAAAAGAAGAGCTGACGATTCAGCTGCCGAGGACCTGCCACAGGATAATGGTGACATATAGTTTTCCCCTCTTTTAGCCGTCATCTTGATTGGCCTTTCCTGCTCTGTATGATGGGGCGGGATACCATCCAAGGAGGAACCACACAAAAGTGTAACCCAATGGGATTAGTTAAGAATATTATTCAAAAACCTTGAAATTATCATAGTTCTTATATGAGCCCAATGCAACCCACAGAGTAAATATGGCGGTAGTAGTTTTGTTTACATTTTTACATTTTGTTGAGTTGAATTATGTAATATCAGTGGCCTTGTTTTAGTAACACTTGATCGCACAAGTGAAGGAAATATTCCCCTAATTGTTGTTGCCTTATTGACTTTACTGATGCTTGTTTTCTTGTAATCTTTGCACAGCATTTTAAAGATGATGATTAACAACTCAGTGTTAAAGAATCAGAATACAAATATCAAGCAGTGAGTTTGGCTCGTTTGAATTAACTGAGCTGGGTTTTTTTTACAGTCCATTATTTTGACTGCTCTGCCTGAGCTCGTTTTTAAGACACTCAATAAATAATCTTTCAACAAAACTGTTTTTTATTTGTTGTTTATGTACAAATAACAAATTACTGTTGGGCAATATTGCTCTTGCACTGAGCTATAAATATTACAAAGCAAAATAGAGAATCCAAGGATCTTTAAACAATTAGAGCACAATTAGCATTTTCTCTTGGGGGGTTGTGTTAATGGCTGCCAGATGAATGTAAGTCCAATTTTTACTCTCCCTTTAGCTCTGTTTTGGTCTCCACAATCTCCTGACAGACATACCTGTAACTGTAACTGCTGAATACTTACTTCATTGTGGGTTTATCAAAGCTTTATTTGCTGGAAACAACTACTCATAGTCATTAGACTACTCGTATAAAAACAATGATAAGTGCAGCTTCAACTGTGCAATATTTCATCCAATTCAATGTGCAATATTCTGTGTTTAGTATTTAATATTTAATATTCCATAATTAAGCCCTCATTTCCTATTTCAATTCAGGCCCATGGTGTATATTTAATGGTCATATATTTTGATACTGATCATATATTTTATATAAATTTTATATTTCATATTTCTTATCCATATCTGCAACTGTAAATAAGTCATGTCAATTTGCTAATACCTTCTCTTTTTTTAGCCTGTTATTTGTTCTTTTTATGATGTAACTGCCCTACCCTTGCTGCTGTGATATGTGAATTTTCCCACTGTGTGACAAAAGGTTTATCTTATCTTATCTTGTCTTATCTAACTGAATAAAACATAATGATCTGAACTGTTCATTCTTTTCTGCTTGTGCCAAAATATTGGATTTGCATCGTGTTAGCAAAAATGAACTATTAATGTTGCATA
Source organism: Centropyge bicolor (assembly GCA_037975185.1). NCBI lineage: Eukaryota > Metazoa > Chordata > Actinopteri > Pomacanthidae > Centropyge > Centropyge bicolor. Next base: position 17,770,686 of record JBBMOC010000001.1, on the reverse strand, counting down.
AGTTAGCATGTAGCTCACATCGTCACTTTCATGTTATTATTGTGTTCTTATATTATATTGTTCCACCTCCTTCCATCCACTTATAAACTGCTCCAAGTTGCCAGCTGAGTTGGACCAGTGAGTGGCTCGTCGTGGAGCTCCAGAGGGGATGTGGATGTGTCAGGGAGGAGGACAGACCTCTAATTAGCTGCTTTCTATCTCTTGGGAGGGGAGGGGCTCTAAGATGCTGTCCCTGCTTCCTAATGAGCGCACTGGAGACCACCGAGACAAACCCTCTCTAGCTCAGACCGGCGGTGCACATTCCTGCCCATAGTACACTTTACGCACCTCAAACTGTTTGTCCCTAAAGGTCTCGCTTCTTTTTCTCTTCCACCTGTGTCATTGTCCGTCTTTCTCTCTTCCCCTTCAGGTATTCTCCCACGCTGGCAGCCTCCAACAACAACAAGCCACTCACCGAGAGCTGGAGGGCTCTTTTCTCCCCCTGGAGACACACAAACTCCGATAAGCACACACACACAAAATCACTGCCCAGGTATTGGAGACAGTCCCACTATACAATGCCCTATTATTGCTCCAATGTGCCAAGCAAAACATCGATACGCCGCTCCTTAAGCTCCTACAGAGAAGGTTTTAATCTGAAGCGAGTGAAGATAATAAATTACTTCAGAGTCTGAATGTACTTGCGCAGGCGATTACCTTCTCAGTTTGAGGGGAGAGTGGCAGGATCATCATCTGTTGACTTGCACAGGGGAAGAAAGTGTGTTATGTTGGGGTTTGATTGCCTCTCATTAAAAGGTTCCCTCCAGTTACTAATCAAAGCAGTGTCGATATCTGGGAATTAGCTCGCCAAACGCTCTTGCCCCGCTGCTTTTTTCTCTCTCTCTTCCTCTTACTTTTGCTTACTGTCTCTCTCTTTCTCCCTCGTTTTCCTCCTCCACTCGCTTCTCTCTGCTTCTGCCCGACTTTCATTCACCACGCTCTCTCGCTTATCCCCTCCTTTCTTTTCTCCCCACCCGCTCTGTCCATCTCTTCTGTACTGCCTCTGGCACCGGGCAGCTTTTTGCTGTCAAATTAACCGAGAGCAGGACGTCCCCGCGGTGCCAGGCCGAGACTAACTTATGTAACAGCAGTCGGTCGGCTATGCAGACGTCGTCAGAGACAGGGGTCAACTGGTCATGGAGCTACCATTTCACATGGTTTTTGTATACTTCACATTGGAGTTATTAACCCTATCGTGGGCCTGGTCACCTGGGGTAACAGTGGGTAGTTGAAGGTGATTCTAGCAGTAGCAGCAGATGAGAAATTGTGAAACCAGAGCCACATGCAACCAAATCCTAACTCTGCTGTATGTCATGAAAACTACACTCCACACTCTTATTTACAATGTACGGATCAATGCTACAGGACACAAACCCTCAACAGTTTGATGAGGGCCCTTTACTCTTTCAACAAGACCATGCAACAGTGGAGTTAATTAAGGCTTCTTAATTTGGCGTGCCTCAACAGAACCATGACCTCAACTCCATCCAACACCTTTAGGATGAGTCAATCACTTAACATGCAGCGTCAGTGCCCAACATCACTGATGTTCTCGCAGCCAGGTACCAAAATCATATGGAAGGTATTCCCAGGAGGATGGAGGCTGTTTTTGTAGCATATTAATGTGTTACCTAACATGAATGTGTCAGAGGGCAAACGCTGCCAAGGTTGAAGTAAGGCCTTCATGCCTGTTATTGTTCATTATGTGTCCTTATAATCAACATATAAATATGCACATCCTTTGCAATTCTGTTAGCATCTCTGAATTATCCAGTACAGCAAATCATAGGGTCTTAAACATATCGTTGCCAGCACACCTTAGATAGAATAATCAGCTGCATTTTCTCAGTCTAATTATATTAAAAGCTGTCAACAGTTCATAAATAAATTCTTAAGACATCCCGCTGTGCTGCTGTGAGATAAGAACCCTCTTTCTAGATTATGTGTATCGTGATTATCACATAATTGCAGTTACCACAAGTAGAGATCTCGTTTAGAGTTTGTGATGATTCATATCATACTCTCCCTCTCTCTCACACACACACACACCTTTTGACCTTTGTCAAAATGAACAAACCCTGCGTTTTACCAACTGAAATTTAAACAGCAGCACTCTCGTGGCTGCTCCTTTTATGCTTTATCTTTATCAATCTGTCTGTCACTGCCTGACCTTTCTCGTGTATTCAGCAGCAACATTTTTTAAAGGTTTCTACCTAAAATCCATACACTCTCTTTGTATGATCATGCCCTTCACTAACCGCAGACCACAGGGCACCGTAGCTCCCATCAGAGCGTCCCTCACCTCCCCTCCGTTTTCACCCGGTTTATATGAGTGTTAGATTCACTCTCAGTCTGTGACAGACACACAGGGGATGGAGTGGCATCAACAAAGAGACATCGGCTCCTGTCGACTGATCTCCGCGTCCTTTTGTGTTGACACTGTTTTTCGCGCGCTGTGTAAAAAGCTACAAAGGTTTTCTGCTTCACACTCTGTTGGCTAATTGCATCAAAGCATTTAGACAGTGTTGTCTCAGCCCCGGTGTTTGTACAAGCATCAAAAGGAGAGAGCTCCCGCACGTGGAAACCTGTGCCAGATATCATCTATCCGCCATGGAAGGACACAAGAATGCAGAAACCAGGAGAGTGTGACAGTGGCATTTGTTTGTCTCCCCCCGTATAACAAACACAACCTGACAGGAAATTTATAAACTCAACGTCACTCTTCCCTCTCGCAATAATGAAATAAATCTCGTGGAGCAGTTTGCATAAGAGAGAGAGAGAGAGAGAGAGAGAGAGAAGTTCTGTAGCATGAGGACAGAAAGAGGAGAGAGAGAGAGAGAGAGACAGAGACAGACTCTCTCAGACTTTGCGGTTGGTCAGACAGCCGCAGAGCATATCAAAGGGAACACCTCCACGCTGAGACATGGGACAGATGGAGTGTGTGTGTGTCCAACGTGTGCACTCATGTGTCCATGTCTGCACAAGTGTACATATTATGTGTATGCAGATACTGAATCCTATGCTCTGTATCGCGTGTGTATGTGCGTGCATGTGTGCGTGTGTGTGTGAGAAAGCAGGGTGGGCTGCACGGAGCAGGTTTGTGCCGGAGCTAAAATGCTGGCAGTGTCTGTTCGTTCAGCCATGTGACATGATTTATGTGTGAGACGCACAGTGTAAATGTCCTGCCTGTGACCAGCAGACCAAACAACAGACCGAACCTGAAGACCAACAAAACTGATTATACAGTGTTTTCCAGCCGCGCCACACTCTCCCTTAGCTTCTTCCATCCTCTCTCTCTGCTCCCTTGTCTATTTGTCTCTCTCTGTTTTGTCTTTTCTCTCCCTCACTACACTCTGTTTTTCCTCTTTCTGTCCATGTCCTGATTTTGTTCACCCCCTACGCCAGGAAACTTTGGTCGATGCTCCCAGCCTGCAGCCTTGCTAAGTCACAGCCTTCCACTGTACTGCTTTTAACACTTTAATATGTTTTGCATTGCCTATCAACATGTGTTAAAGATGTGTTAACCACACAAGGTGCAATATTCTGCTGTTAGCTTTGAAATGAAAGAGCAAGGCAGGAATATATAATGACAAACTGCAGCTAGACAGACACTGCTGTAAGCAAGGATTTTTATGTTTTGCTCAATTTCTTACTCTGTTTTTGCAAATGGTTGTAGAATGATGGTTCGGTCCAGAAAGCAATCAAGCAACAAATCATATATATATAAATAATAATAGTAATAATTCAGATCATCCTGTAATGTAAGTCTGACAGATTTCATAAAGCAAAGTCATCACACAAGTATTCCTTCTCTCTGGCCCAAATCATGACAGAAAGAGATATACTGTTGTAAACGTATCCATTCAGGTTATACGGAAATAAAAAAAAACAAGATTGTTCACATGCTGACATAACAGCTGTAATCCCATCTTATCACACAAAGGCTAATTACTCACATTATATTCATTAAATCATGCTTGGGCTCTTGGATTTTACTTATGTTCATATTTGGAATAAATACTTGAACATGAGCGTCTCTATTGATGGAGACTTGTGATCGTAAAGCAAATTACGTTCGTTTGTCCTCATTCGGTTTTGATGTTGGAAGAAGCCAGTAATGTCGATTTGTGTCACACCGACACCCATATTTTCAGGCAAAATTGTCTGTATGTGTGGTGGACAAAAAAAACAAATGAAAAAACACCAGAGTGTTTACATGACCAGACAGGTTGGATTGGTCTTCAATGACATTTTACAGTCAGTGCTGAAGAATTGTGATGCTGTTGTTTTCAGCTCTTTAGCTTAAAAAGATAAACCTTCTTCTCCAATCACTGTTATAAAATGAATTACACCTTTCATCTCTTATATTTCAAACTTATTGCCAGTCAATATTGGACCATTCTGCAAAACCCTGCATCATGTCCAATGTCAGTGTTTTTCAAACTTTAATTCTGTACAATATCTGCACATGGCAGCATTTGCAAAGACTATTTTTTAGCTGATTTTTATCATAAATCCAGCAATGTTTGCATGTTTACTTGCAAGATGTCTTCTTTTTATTGCCTTTGATGGTGCTTAGCTGCATGTCTTGTTACACCACGTTTAGATCAGTGGAATAATGTTAAACCATTGGCGAGACACTGTGTCATGTCATTCATGTGCACAAGATAGATGAAATGGGGACCCACTTACAGAAAACCAGCTTCATAGTGCTACTAAAGGTCAAAAACTCAACAGGGAACGTTTAACAAAGTGGTGAATGGTAAGAGGTCTGTTACAAGAAACAAACTCAGTCTTTGCGCTCAAAAGTCAGATGTGCTTCACGATCATCCACAGCCCTGACCTCCCAACCTTTCCACCTTCATAAGGGGACCCTTCTTCCTGCGTTGAATTTTTCTTGAGATGCAAAATCATCCAATTTACTGTTTCTTTTTTATTTGTAATACACGGACTGCAGCGCTTTCATCCGAAGCACTTCATTACTATACTATATTCATCCATTTGCAGACATATCCACACACCCAAGTTCACAAAGGTCAATGTCTCTCTCAAGAACACTTCACAGCCAATCTTACGATTAGTGGACAAGTGGACGACCCACTCGACAAGTAGGCTAATGCTAGAATGACATTTTAGTACGGTTGAATGGTAAAACAACATTGTAACAACTAATCTCTATGACAACTGAGCAACTCCATCTGCTGAGGACAGCCACAAGATGCGGCTGATAGCTCCAGATACAGCAAGTTGGACCTTGTGACAAGATTGTTTGGATAACCTGCTTTTCCAAGGTCAAGAACCTCGAACACTGGAACTTTTAAGCTCCACATTTTACTGTTATTGATGACACACTGTCCTTCAGTTAAGGAGTCTAGGATTGTTTTAGGGACAAGTTTAGATGTGGTGCACAGTGTGTGAGGAGAGGAGAGGCGACAGGAAATGCAAGAAGTACAAAGAAGATAAGAGTAGAGGAGGACAGGGAGAAATAAAGGACATGAAAGCAGATTAGGACAGAGAGGAATGTCAACGTCCATGTGTCCAGGTGTAGAAATGATGGGGAGTGGCAGATTGTGTGTGTAAATTACTGGTCGGCACGCTGAATATTTATGAAGCAGACCGAGGCAGAGGGAGAATTCAAAGTCTAGGTGTGAAAGGGAGAGATGGACGCAGGGAGGAAATTGGAAGGGACAGAGTGTCTCCTCTGATGGATAATGACAGCCCCAAGTCACAGATTAAAGCCCTGACAACTGCTTCAATAATGTTAAAACCACCATGGGGCTTTTGTCAATGAAAGCAACGGAGAGAAAGAGGGCGGGAAACAGACTGGAAAAGAGGTAGAGAGATGAAATAAAGGATGTTGTAGAATATAATGAGCATATAATAGCTCCTGCGTCTCCAATAATATACCATGGTCCTAACTCAAAACGCAATTGCAGTCAGGACTGGTATGCACTTCTGCTGCTCTCGGCAAAAAACAATTATGCCGCCCATCTATTTTCAACGTCGGCCCACCATAGCAGCAGCAACACACAGAGACCAACATGCCATACACATCTTGCGCTGTGTGAGTGTACTCAACATGTCAACAACATTGAAGTATGCGTGATACAATAAGACATTTTGTGGGTCTATAATGCAACCAGGTCTGCATAATAACTCATAATAACCTGCTTCCAAATTCTTAACAGCACAGCCATGACAGCACATATGGCTTTTTCCCTAATGATCCAATTCCATCTTCTCAAACTACCAGTACAGTGGGATTCAGCCTCTTGCTTACTTTGATCTAATGGTTTCTGGGTTTAAATTGAAGGTTTTAAGCTGCTGTATTAGGGCAGCGATTCTGTGTTGCTTGTGTTTAAAACATTTACATTTACATGATGTAAAAAACTGACTTTGTTGGTTTACTGATAAAGGATTTTGTATAAAAAGCTATTTAGAATTTGAAACACCCAACCCCATCAGATGAGATATACTGAACTTTAATGTATCAAATATCCCTTTGTTTGACTGAATGTATAAGTTTGAAACGAAGGTGTAAACCTTACCAAACATACATGCGTTTTAATGTACAGCTTAATTTGAGACCTACCGTACTGCTAACCAGTTTAGAAGGAGCTCACACACATGCATAGTGGCACATATAGCCATATAAAATTAGAGCAGCAAGTTCCCTCTGGCAGGGAAACCTCCTGGTTTGGGAGAGAAGCATCTGGACAATACTGTCCCTGAGGTCTGAATGCTGGCAACTGACTGAGGAGTCCCCACTGTGTCTGAAGACAGAATACAGAGCACAGCTGAGCACCCTGTCCAGAATAACACATCAGTCAGACGACTGGAGCCAATTCACATGTCCAATGGAGCGACATAGATAGACCAGGATAGAATTAGGAGAGGAGGGAAAAACTTTTTGAGTTGAACTTATGTGCATGTGTTTTGACAAATAAAACCTTTTCGCAAGAAGAAAACATCAGTGTTTACATAAAAACATTCTGTACATGATGTCATTAAGAAAGCAAGCAAGGTTACCTACCCATATGTGTGTGTAGACAAGGACAACATGGGCATAAATTATATCACAAATTAATGATCACAAATGTTGTTTTTCCTACATGTGCACGACAGAATGCTGTCACGCACTAAAAACGAAAGAACCTTTGTTAAGACCGCTCCTGTGTACGCTTGCATGCATTACTGGAGATGTAAGGAAGAGACGGGGAGAGCAGAAGACATCCAGCAGACAGAAACAAAGTCACATAAAGACAGATAGATAGAATGAGGACAGCTTGCCTCGGACCGAGAGGAGAGCGGCAGCAGCAGCTGTTTCTGTTTCCTGTTCTCTCCAAGCCTAGATACCGACGCAGCATGGCAGCACACCCTGGGGACAAACCAGAAAAAGGCTTTTAAAACAAAACCCAATCACCATGTCGGATCATTAATAGGCTTTTCTCAGGTGTGTACTCTATTAAGTCTGCCATCTGTACTCACATCAAAAGCCCTGTGCATTGTGTGTTTGAATCAAGCTTTCACATACTCCAGTACATTAAATGAGATGTTTTTCTCAGCTTTTTAGGTTCATCATTGTTTATGTGTTACAGCCAATTTACTGCTTTTCATGTCACCTCAAGTTTATGTTTCTCTGTTTCATGCCTTGCAGTTTACTTATGCATTTGCACCTTTGTTATTTTGAAAGCAATGACATTGTTGTATTTGCCAACATACTGGATGAAAATAGATGATAGCCATGCTACTAAGTATAATCTTAATGACAGCATATTGTATAAGACTGTGAAGTGGCATGCTTTGTTTGTCTGTTGTTTTTTTCTTGCAGAGGCTTCAACATTTCCTATGGGAGTCCTGCAGATCGTCAGCGAGCAGAGCCTGACATAATGCATTCACTGATATAAAACCCTCAACTCAGGCACAATGAAAACCACAAAACAGAAATTCTGACAAAACCCCCAAAAAATCTTCATGAAGTGTCTACAGTAGCTGAGGTTTTCTATACTGTACAAGAATGAAATGTCAGCTTTCTTTCTGGAAAACCAGCCCTGATATCTGCAACAGTATCTGCAACTATTACTAAAGCCACCAGGGATCATTTTAAGATAAGGCACAATGTAACACCAATACACATCCACTGAACAATAATTGTAAAAAAAAAAAAATAGTACATAAAATAAAATTTTCCTTTCTCTTTATTTCTTTCTGTTTTTACTTTATTGGCTGTGTGATGCCCATTAATTCCAAACTAAATTTTCCAATTTGATGTACAGACTATACAGGCATTAGCCGTAAGAGCTGGCCACACAATATAACTGGTACACTAAAGGACACTAAAGAAATTAAAGGGTCGTATAAAAAAATGTGACAGGCCTTAGCTATAAACTAGCCAGCAATGTACACACTGACTGTGTATGTGGAGTTGAAACACATTCTATGTTTCATCATATCTCGCCATTAACTCATTGTTAATTTTTACAAGAATTTTTTATTTACTTTTAGTTGCTTATAAAGAAATGTGTTTTTTTCAAAGTCACATTTGACCATTTTTGTTAATGTCCGAGTTTTCTGTGGCAGTTTCATGATACTGTAATGGATTTTGCTGAAGGATATTTGCTTTGGCTGTAAAATTTCCAGTGAGAAGAAAACACACCTTGAACTATGTGTTGAGTCATCTAGACTGAAAAAGTCTTACTGACTTACTCATATTGTAAAAATGAATTTATTTTCATATATCTGCAACAAATAATCATTTATGACCTCTGTATGTTTGGATGTGCAAAACAATCTCATAGAGCATTATTGATGTTACAGATGTTACAGTAATCAATTTATAGTCCTGTGACGGGCCCCTCTGTCTCCACACTGCGTAATTAATTACAGGAAAGGTCACAGCCTGCCGCTGCTTTATTATAATGTTTATTATCTGACAAAACAAACTTTTTATATATGACCGAGGGCTTCTTCTCCTTCTCCTTCGGGATCATGTTTCACCCAGGAGAACTCCAATTTAATAAAAGACAGACAAGCATTATCTAGCATTTATTCCCTTTACATGGAGCTAAAATTAAGTCCAAATAATGTTAAATGTGGCCGAATGAGTTAGTGTCTGTTTGCGAGTCATGAGACATCTTTCAGAAGGAGTAGATGTTTAAACATCTCAGATTTGTTAAAGCAGTATGTTAAAGGAGCAAGGTAAGCTAATGGCTAACTCAACTCTTTCAGCTAAACTTTTTCCTAAAAGGGAATTAACATATATGCAAGTTATCCAATCATTATAAATAATTGATGAATATGGAGTCTTTTCAAATTTGTTATTTCCACTCATAAAGTAGTTTTCCCTACATGCAGCAAGCAGGAAAAAAATAACCCAATAAGAAAGGAAGGTAGATAAATGATTGTCTAAAAAGGAAGAAAAAAAAACATTCTGAGATCCAGCTTCAGCTGTCACCTGAACAGAGTAGACTGCTTCATCTCATTGTTATTCATCAGGGCATAATGAACAGAGATTTTATTGTAATTAGGGCCCGAGCACACTAAAGTGCGTAGGACCCTCTTGTAACCCTTAGGAGAATTATTTTTCTCGCCCCACTTTAAACCCAAATTTCGGTATTCCGCTTGAGATAAACGCGAACGCGCCTAGCCAAAATCGTCAGTCCTGGTGAAAAATTTATTAATCCAGTGTCTGCGCAAAAATACGTGCACCATAGCGGCCCCTAGGGGCCTCAAACTGCAGCCCCTCCGGCAACTTTGAGCTACAAGCCTGAAAATTGGTGGGCATAACAAGCATTGCAAGGCCTACGAAAAAGTCTCTTACGACTGTCGTGAATTTCAAACAGCAAGTTCGCAAATTAACGTTAAACGTCGCGTTTTAGCGATTTGCACGCTACGTATTTGAACGGACTCGTCCTAGGGTTTTAATCGGATTGGCTCCAAACTTGGAGGGTGTGTACGAGACACATTGACGATTAAAAGTTATTGAAAGAATTTGCATAGCTAAATGGGGGGTGTGGCCGCGAGGGCCCGATCATTGCCGCTTGCGGCTTTAATTTTTGTTGTCCCTCTTAACACTTTTTTCTTCAATGGTATTGTTAAATTGTAGTCATGAAATAAAAGATCAGCAAATACTTATCGTCACAATTTTCATTGACAAAATTAGCAGTGCTTTAAATACATCGATAAATACTTCGATTTTTGCCATATGAGGGGAAATATTCAACAGAAACTGCATTTAAACCTGCAATAACTGATTTATTCTGTGTTTGTGGCAACCTGATAAATGTGCCATTAAGCCATTAAGCCGCTAAATGCCGGTAATATGCATTTTGTAAAATCATTTTTAGTGCCTTTTTACTGAAAACAGCTGACCTCTGCTGCAAAAAATGGTGCTATGAGTGTGGTAACAGTAGAGTTTGGGGCTTGAAAAACAATACAACAAGTTGCTATAAAGCTCCGTAGATGGACAGAGAACTGCAGAGTGTTTCCGTGTGGGTTTGTCACCGTGATCGTATCAAGGAGGACGTTAGAGACACATTTCAGGTCTGTTTCAGCTGTTATGATAAAACAAAATTAGCCCCTCTTTAAAGCAAATGCTGAATTTTGATTCCCTGGAGTTCAGCTGAGACAGACAGACAGAATTTTAACTCTTTTGTCTTCACAGTTTTCTGCATAATGTGAGTCTTGTTTTATATCTGCCTTAACTTTTCGCCAAATCACTACATTATATGGTCCTCCAGACATTTCAGTCAGCTAAAAGAGTGTATGTTTTGCCATGTTATTCAAGAGCAAGGCAGCAGGGCAGGCTGAAGGGAAATGGAAATATTAAATATAGATGGCTGATGCTGACAGCAGAGTGCAGAAAAAATAATTTTCCAACCATGGAACGCCATGTATATGCCCCCATCCTTATTATCAAGAGGACCCGTGTCAGCCATGTCAGGGTGCTTGAAGAGTCTTGCTATGTGTGGAAATGCGTTTAAGTAGATGTTGATCCGTTGCTCTCTCTTTACAGCTCTTCACTGTGTCGGAACATTCTGCCATGGCAACCTAATAAGCCAGTTTCACCACATGAAGCAGGTTTCGAGCAACACATTTTGAGCAAACTTCAAAAATGACATTAAATGTATGATATAATTTGCATTTGTAATAGGGCTTGAGCACTATCAGGGCATGAAATTGCACCATTCACCGTCCAAATGCTGTATAATTTTGGCTGTGGTGGGTGACTCAGGCTGTGTCACTTGTACCATGGCAGGTGAAAAGATTGTTTTCAAACTTTGTTTTTTTCCTATTCTGAAACTGCCCGAGCTGCTAAAATTTTAAATTGACTTGGGAAATTTGGTGTCCATCAGCCTCCGTGACAGGAAAAGTTTCATGCCGTGTTCTTTATATAACTAACTGCACATAATACTGCCTGGAGGCCAACAAGTCCATGGGGCTTCTGTTATGTGAAAGGTCAAAACATGTTCCATCATGTCTGACTTTAAAAATCTCCATGCTTAAAATTAGTTTAAAGCAGCTGTGTACACTCTGAGCACTCAAGTCGAAGGATGTTTTCTCTATATATGTTTCATATTCTTGAAGTCTTGCTGTTGCTTTCAGTAAAAGGAACATTTCATTTGTTTGCATAACCCTTATTCCCAAGAGATATGGGGTGTTCAGCGAAACTGGGAGCTTTCAGATTCATTTTTAGTCTGCCGCTCGATGTGTACAGCAACGTTTGGCAAGAATTTTTCGTTTTGGTCTCTGGTCTCTTTTGGTTATCGTTAAGAGATCAGGAGATGAATCACAAGAATAAGGCACTTAAGACAATGCAATTACTATTCCAGTGGTTGCCCGTGCAGTGGTACTACGATCCCATCCTTTCATTTCAAACACGGCATGGTGGGATGACTTTCCAAATAAAAGATGATTTTCATTTCCGATTTATGAAATATTAATGATAACGAGCGGTGAGAGGCGCTGAAGAAGGCACAGATTCAACCTTATAATGTGTCATTTTCCAGGGATCACCGTGAACAGAAAGTGCCAAGTCAAAATTAAACATTTTGGTTCACCTGAGTAAATGCCTTCTCTACCCAGGTTGCACCAGTGGGTAGCTGGAGAGTTATACAATCGTCATTTAGCAAGTTATTACCAAAGTACTGAAGACTTTTAGGTACTTCAAGTGCTTTGCGTTTGGTCTGCGTGAAGCAGTTTAATTGCTATGAAACTGTTGGCTGACCCTTTAAGACATAAACAGTTACAGAGAAAAAAAAAACTTTACACCTTTTGTTCACTACCTCCTAACACATTTACAGCTAACTGCCTAATTTGAGGTCTCACTTTGATGCATGTGCAATTTCTTGGGCTTCAGTTTGGCTCTCTGTGGGTGTGCTGTAAAGGAGATGCTCTTCCTTTCATGATCTCCATCTAAATTGGGATCACATCCTCTGACGGCCAAGAAACTACTGTTGAAAACTGATGATAACACAAAGTTTGCTTTAGTTTTTAAGAGGGTGTATTGCAGTTCAGGCAGAATATATGTTGATGATTGGTTCGGCATGTGACCAGTAAAACTTTATTATGTTCATCCTCAGGAGTGTTTCATTGTTCGTATGTGGGTCAGTGTGTGTAAAGTTTGGCCCTTAATCGGAAAGGCTGAGGGGTGTGAGTCCTGCACTGACCTGACAGCATACTAGATAACAGCAGCTATATAACAGCATATATAACATTGTGATCTATTTTACCTTTAATTATCTACAGGGTGTCAGCATGTGCCGTGGTGCGTATTGTTATAGTGGATGATTAATTAGCTCACAGTTCTCCCTCAGGTAATAGTGATGGGAGTGTGATGCCAGAGTTTGTTGAAGACACTTCCTTGTCCGTGCATTTCCGCATTCAGCTGCTGGCATCTTAATTTCCTTTTTTGCCTGGCATGAATGCTAAAACCCCACAAAAACTCTCCTCTGAAAATAGCTTCCTTCCGTTTCGCTATTAAGCTCCACAGAGCTCTCAGAGGACTTACTGTATGAACGCTGCTTCTTGTGATCCTTGTCAGTGCTCATCAAGCATTGTTAGAAAAAAAGGTTGAAAACTTATAGTAAAATGTGTGCAAACTGGTGGGTTCTATTCTTTGAGGCTTTTCTGTTTTTCCTCTGATTTCATTAGAACAGCTTGTCCCCTTGGGTCCTGAGTTGTTGACTGATTACAGATTCTGTCTGTCGACAAGCTTAGCATCAGTTTGAACTGTGTGCATGGTTGCATAAATACCCATTTCATTATACTCTGACAGTGACTCTGGCACAATATTTCGCTGCATCAGAAAGCTTCTTTAGCCTTGTGGGTGTCAGTGTTGTCAATAAGTCTTTTACATGGTTTGTATGATGCTTTGGCTTCTCAACAAAAACATAACCACTGAATCAAGAAATGTGGTTTCAATTTGGCATATTCTCAGGTTGATACTTTTATTTGGGAGGGGTCGACTAGAACAGGTTTACATGCTTTAATGTTCAAAAACACATTATTTTAACACAGTATATCAATTACTGCAGCACCTCTATTCACCCTCTCTTTGAAAATCCTGTCTCTCTGACCCTCCCGAAAAACATGGTCTGCTCTAGCCATAGAACATGCTAACACCAATTTCAACAGGCTAACCTACAAAATAAAATAAAAAATGGCAACACTTACAGCGTCCAAGTGTGAAATCTGGTCACAGACAGCAAGTATCAAATCCTTGCTTAAGTTTGTAATGTTATTGTTATTGTTGCTGGCCCTCATTGAGAAAGGCAGACTAAAATGCAAACACACAAGTTTCTAGTCTTTGTGGGGACATTTGTGTTGCATTTCCATAAAAAATAAAATGAATCCACTGGGTTTTGACAAGTCTTTTGGGTTGGTTCTTGCAGCTGAAATCAGAGCTATGTGGCGTATTGTTTTCAACATAATACTAGCACCATTGTATGGGTAATTTTCAAGATGTGGGTGGAGATTTCAGTTTTCATTTTGTGAGTCAGTAGGTACTCCAGATATTAAATGTATGTGTAATGTATTATTTCACATATTTTAGTTTGTTTTGCTTACTTTTATACAAACTTTATTTAGCTCTTATATTCATTCAGACTCATTTTGTTTCTCATATTTGTGGTACCTTGCTGAGGCCTCTGTTGCATTTCATCACTTTCAGTCACAACCCTAGCTCTGTGAACACAATGTAACTAGGATACTTTGCCAATTAAAAGTTATTTCACCTAGGTTTCATCGACCTTATCATTCGACCACTAACGTAGGCGTTAGGGGGCGAAGTGCAGTCGGCTGAGCAGAGGTGTAAGAGCCAACCTTGTTCTAAGTAACAAGGCTCACTGACTGTCACTGTCCAGTCAGTCAACCAGAAGAAATGTCCATGTGCGCTGAGCTCAGTGTGTAGCAATGCAAGACACATTGATCAGTCCAACACATCTACAAGTGTGTCCCTGCTGTAAAGAACATACATGGGCACAAGCTGAGACATGTGATCCTGCAGTCCCACAGTCAATGAACCTCATCTTCATGCAGTTAAAAACCCTGGACACAAAACCAAAGTCAGTCACATTCACTGATCTCTATTCCAAAAGACCACTCGTCTCTGCCTAAACAGGAAAGTCTTATCACTGTAGACACTGGATGACTTCTCCGCTCTGTGGGTTCATCTCCATGGTTGTGTGACCAGATTCAGACGACACAATATGTTTTCCTGTCACTCTGTCAGATGAGGACATTATAGATGAGGACAGCCGTGTCTTGGCTGAGCAACGTGACTACTTCTTCCACTGGAGTCTTTCATAACATGCACAAAGGGACCAAGTTCTGGGAATATAATTTAAACAAATAGTAGTGGTATGTATGATACTGGCTGTGTTCAGAAAAATCTAAAAAAGAAAGAAAACAGTCACCTTTCCTCTGTTTCACACTTCCTCCTCACAGCCAAACGACAGAGCTCAGGTAATAAATAGAGGTGAAAAAAAGAGACCTCAGTATATGAATTAATGTGTAGACTGTAATAGTGTAAAGGGTTCAACTTTTTATAGCCTAAATTATCTCGCTTAATTTTTTCATTATAACAAGATCATTTCATAACAAGATGTTTTTGAGAATGAAGGATAGAGAGAAAAAGATCAAGGCAAAGTCTGAAGAGAAGATATTGTGGCTTGACGTGTGTGTGTGTGTGTGTGTGTGTGTGTGTGTGTGTGTGTGTGTGTGTGTGTGTGTGTATGTGGTTGGGAAGTGCTCACTAATCTGTATTTGTTCCTTTGAAATTGATGTTTTCCGTTCATCAGTAGTCAAGGACTGTATAATGATTTAATTTGATCTCATAACAGTATCCATGTAAAGCTTCATGTCTCTCCAATAGGCCAATAAAAAAATGACACTGTCTAAGAGGTTAAACAGAAAATTATTGGTAATGTATTCATAACAGTACCACTGTCTGTGCTCAATAATGCAGACTAACACTGTATCTCATCCCGACTGTGAAATAAAATTTTTCATTTCAATTTCTCAGATATAGTCTGCAATGTCTTCTTTTGTCATTGTCATTGTGTCGTGTCCTTGTTATGTTAAAATATATTTTTTTTAACAAACCTGAATATGTCACATCTTGTTGTCAGAGGCATAGATAAATGTGACACAGGGGCTCCTGATTTCACAGACAGCGCCTCACTGGTCCATCTGTCTGTTACAAATGCTGAATTAAATCCAGTTCATGAAGGAGCATAGAGACTATCCACATAAACACGCATGACAAATATAAGATGTCTGCATCGGTATAACCAGCATTCATGCAGCCGCAGGATAACACTGTAAACTTACTATAGGGCCTGTCTACCACTGATTCCTTTGAACATCAGCGCTCCCACAGTCTCGTCTCAATATTAATGCCAACATCCAACTGTGAGAACCTAACCTGTTTCACTTGGAAATCAATAGCCTGTGTGAATCCATTGCTTTCCTGTTGCATCACATCCTGTGCTATGAAAGCAAGTTATGAGCCTGAAAATTTGTTGGATGTTTCTATGTCATACTGTTCTGCATGTGAAAAGACACAGGAAACAGGAAACGTTGGCATAGGAAAACTTGGTACAGTAATATTGTAACTGTTTACATTTTGAGTTAACTGGAAGATGAGTCATCTTAAAGCACCAGGATACAGAAAACTCACTTTAATGAGAAATGCATACAACCTGAAGTCTGATCATTTTGACGATGCTAAAGGACCAGAGCCATGTGATGGAGTTTGCCGGACTGGGTGAATCCAAACAGTACATGACCAGCTATAGTTGTGATGAGGTTACAGCAAATGATACCAGAGGTAGAAGATGATTCACAGCAATGAAAAAAACTGGGAAGATCGAGGGCTTTTTCTTCCCCTGATAGGACAGACAGTTTGGTCTTGTCCTGCCACAGATGAGACAAATTGCGCTTCTTAAAATACAGTCAGCATTCAAGATTGATGCATCGTCCACAGTTAAAGCGGCGGTTGCCAGCATGCAAAGTCTGTGGCGACTGAAGCCAAACGCAGTGTATCACTCTGGTCTCAAAGCCACAATTCTGCCTGTGTGTGTGCTAAGACATCAATTTAATTTGGAGCATGTTGCCAGATTTAAAGTTGCAAAGTTTTCAAATTAAAACAGGTTTTTAGAACAACGAGGCTTCCCTCCTCTCTTTTTTATTCACGCATGGCCTTAAATTTCAGTTTCAGTTTTTCAGGAACTCTTAGAAAGCTAAATGCTTTACTTAAACCAAGAGTTTAAAGGGAAACATGCTCTTTCAACTCAAAATTCCCTTTGAGTTATGAGAACTAAGAAATTTGACCGAGCGTCCTGCAGTGCACTGTGGGAAGTATTAGATCCCATGGATGATGTCAGGCACTGAGTGTAATGTATAGGATGTGTGAATGTGTACATTATCTTTGTGTGTGTGTATGTGTGTGTGTGTGTGTGCATTTGTCTCTGAGGTTAAAATGATTTGGAAGTTCTTTAGATTACATCCCTTCAAACTGAGGCTCAGCCCTGTGGTATTTGCTAGATCTCTGGGATATGGTGTCCCCTCCTTATTATGAAGTGGCCTAAATGATTTAAACCCTTCCTTTGTCTAATCAAATAATTGGTTGGTGGAGATAACCAGGGTGTCTCATTGAGACTCAAGCAGGAGAACAACAGAGGGGTGAGGAATGAAGAAATTTGCCCTTGTCCTGACTTCTCAAAGTCCTCTTTGTTCCAAATATTTTTCCTGATGATGTCTGGTCTGGAGCCAAATGAAAAAGCCAGCAATTGCTAATACTCGTGGCTGTTTGGTTTTGTTTGATTTAGTTCAAAGGGATACACAGGCATTTTGACAACCTAGCCGTGGGGTTAATGAAGACCAACTCAAAGTCACTTGCCGCTTTGTTCTCGACATCTGCAGGGAGCTCGCTCACAAACAGACATCCACGCACACACATGACAGGTTGAGCCGCCCGTCACTCAAGCCCCAGTCTCTTCTGTCAGAGATGAGCGTGGCATTGTTCGGTCAACCTTACTACAGGGACGGGGATGTGGGGAAAGAGGCAAAGGAGGACACTTTCTATTATTTGCAGTCGGCAAACAGCCAAAGCCTCGGTGGCCAACCTTGAGGCAAGGAGAGTTTTAAACAGCCACTTACTCATCGACACTGTACACACGCGCCTGAGCATATTGTTCACACACACCTACAGTATGTGTTACCACAAAGTTAATCCATACACTATGATACGCACACACACATATTCCCAAATAGGCAGACTAAAATTATTTATTTTTCCTTCCATTTCTTTTTTAAACACACACACATACTAGTTTGAAATTAGAATTTTCACACAAGCAGTATTTGGGTAAAGTGATTTGAGGTGGAGGAAGCATATTTAGAAAAGTTTGTGGTTCACACTCAACTGCTTTTTTGAAAATAAATTAAATACAAATTACAGTAAACAAGCGAGTCTAGTTAATCTCAGCATTTAACAGAAAGTTTTTGTCATGCATCCAAATCAGAGCCACATCAAACTGAGGAGAACTGATGAAGAAAATTTCATACAAACTAACTTTTTCAGAGGTGCCACTAAAATGTGAATGACTCAGTCATCGTCTACAATCGGAGTGGATCTGGATCACATCAGGAAAGAAGGTGTCTTAAGCAGCATCCCAGTGTTAATGTTGAGATTAAAAATTCTCCCAACCATATTATCAAACTTTCTAAAGAAGTCATTTCAAGGGTTACAGCCCAGTGGCAGGTCACATATGCTGATTAAAATCAGAATAATATTTAATAATTAACATAAAACATGGAATTTAAAATGTGAACAGGAAGGGGATTCCAATTGTACTACATCTAACTCTGTAAACTCTTTCCTTCCCTAACCCCCTCCTCATTCCCCTCCATCATTTCACCCCAGAAAAAAAACACGGGTGTCCCAGTGTCAAAAACTGTCACGCTCGTTGGCGATACGGCTGACGGTGGCACGGTGTGTAATGAGGGACTGTCGCTGGAGCACTGAGGGGAGACGGCGGTGACACACCAGCGTGGGAAACTCATCTAAATCACATTACCAAACCCTGCCCTGAAGGCTCGCATGGCTGGCAGATTAGCCTGCATGGGCTGTCGCTGTTGCTGCCGCCGCTTGCTCTGGATTCTCTGCTTTGTGTAGGTTGACGGGTAATAAACATTGTAATCAGGCCCGTGATGGTGAATGGCTTAACTAGGAACATGACACCAAAGGGAGAAGAATCGGCATGAAGTAATGCAACAGCGTAAAGATGACGTGCAATAGGTTGTGTGTGGGGGGGGGAACGGCACACCATGTGCAGCTGATTAAACCACATTACCAGGTTGATTAAAATGAGTGAATGAGGACGCATGGTGTGCAACAGGTGTGCGTGTGTGTGTGTGTGTGTGTGTGTGTGTGTGTGTAAAAAGGTTTGCATCAAGACAAACAGTTATTGGTTAACTGGCCGGTGTTCCCCACATGTGATTGGCTCCTTTCAAGATGGCCAAGATGGCGCTCACCTCCAGTTTCCATTTTCTCCAGTTTATTTAATTCAGGAGGTTGTAAATTATTTTCTCTGGTCTGGTCTCTGTAAGATGTATTTGTTACCTCCTCAGTTAAATCTTTCTTGTTTCTTATGTTGAGCAGGCCATTACTGAACATCATTTTTATTACCTTATAAATAAACACGTCAATACTTCGGCAGTCTGTCTTCTTGGCTGCTTGGAATTTGGAGACGATGGGTGTATTTCATGTTGTGTAGTGGCTGCCCCTGGATGGGGTCGATCTCCTGTATTGTAATGGTTGTCATGGTAAATTTTCACATCTTCAGTGTTGTCTCCACTAAACATTATGGATGTATGATCATTTCTCTTTTGAACAGAAAATGAAATCGAGAAATTTCATTGGTGGTGCACTTCATTCTTTGTTGTTAATAAAAACTAAATACTTCTTGTAATGCTTTCACAGAAAAGACTTACGACTAAATGACAAAGTTGGAAAAAAAAGCTATGGATGGAGCCTGGTAGGTTCTGAGGCTGCTGGCTGGAGACAGACGTGGATCTGGTAGGGATGAAGACAGGAGGAACAGGGGACACTGGAAAGGCAGGAAAAGCACTAGGATCATGAAGCACTAGAGGTCGAAGAAACACCGGAAAACAGAGGCAAAGACATGGAAACATAAAGCTCTAGAAAACAGAGGTCATGGAAAGGGACGATCTGGCAGCTTGCAAGAGGAGGGGTATTTAAGCTGCCAGTCGTTACGTGGAACTGGGGACAGCTGAGAAAATAGAGAGCTCCAGCACCTGATGACCACACCTCCAGCCACTGAAGCAATGCCTGAACAAAAAGACCAAACAATCCTAAACCAAAAAACACTGGAGTATGAATCTAAAAATGCACAAAAAATAACTATTAAAAACACAAGAGTCCACCATGACAGTCAAATTAAGCCCTGGTTCTTTCTTTATTTGAGGCAACTCCTGTGTAACAATAATAATGACAACAATAATGATAAAGAAGAAGAAGAAGGCCTACTTACTTAATCCTTCTAGGGATTTTTTTTTTCATTGTGTGTTGTTATTTTACACAGACATGAAAAGGACCTATGCACTAGTTTTGGAGAGATGTCAGAACGAGAGAGCATCTCGAGAAGTTGGAGTTCAGTGCCTCGCTCAAGGGCACCTCAGCAGTGCCTAGAAGGTGAAGTGGCACCACTCTAGCTGCCAGTGGACACGTACTGTCAACAAGGGCTGACTGGTCGGTGTGAGGTTCCCAAACTGCTGCTGTTGCAAGAACATATCGTTAGAAAAGTGAAAACCAAAAAATATATAGTTCATTTGTTTTGTGTTTCAAGTTGATCAGAAAGTGTAACCATCATCACATTCAGTGTGTTTCTTCCTGTTTACTACAGTCAGAGCATGCTGTGACATTTAAAAAGTCCACAGTAGGAGAGAATCCCTCTGCATCTCCGTCGGATGATTGATGATGTATTGACACCATATCTAACAAAACCTAAGCAGTTCTCTCATATTCAGTCACATCATGCTGACATGCTCAGCTCACTGCACATTTTAAACAGCTTTGAATGCTTCTCTTTTTTCCGTTGGGTTGAAAAAGAGCTTGATAATAACCGAGCAGCTTATAGTCAATTACCACACATTTTTACTTGATATTTATTTGGATCATATCACATCCTCGTCTTCACCACTGTCTCTTTTATCAAAAACCTCTAAATATGTAATTACTGTAACCATTGTCAGAGCAACCAAGGCGAATAGCTTTGAGCTCCAGTTTAGTGTGGTATTATTGCGTAATTTACTTGTCAGCGGAGTCTGACATGGTGCGCAGTGAGTCAGAGTGGCAATTACAGCACTAGCGGGAGTCTGGAGTGGCATTTATATGACATTAGTGAGGCACATTTAGCTTTCATTGTCAAACTGAAGACACTCAGGCCAGAGAGACATAGTCTGCCCCCGAGGCTAACAAGTCATTATTCAAAAGCAGACCTGGAAATTCAGAGATGCAGTGTGAAATGCTTACACACATAGATCTGATTGATTGAACGAACGAAGCGGGGGGGGGATAACAGAATCAGTTTAAATTTATTCAAAGCAGCAAGAAAGTCTTGGATTTGAATCTTGGTTCTGGTCATTTCTATATGGATATTTGTGTTAGTTGTTCTCCTACAGTCTACAAGGCTATTTCCATTGAAATTTCTTAATTCTGAACTAACTAACAAAAATGACAGCGTGCAAGCCTGTCTTTCTTCAAAGCTGAAAAATATGCCAAATGTTTCTTAACTCACTGATTAACACACTGTGCCTCATTTGTTTCTATTCTATTTGTATATGGATTCAACAAATAAAGAACTGAATTTTAATAAGCAAGCTTTATGGCCTGATTGTTGAACTTTTGTGTATAACATATGACTTAGAGCAAGAAAGAAAACAAGCCTTTTTCCTCAAAACATCAAACTATTCCTTTAAGGATTAACCCTCAGAAATCACAGTGACTGGTGAACACTTTTTTGATCATTATGGCACGATATTTGTTAACATCCGACTTGATTTTGATCTGATTAAAACTACTGAGCCTGTGTTTTCCCTGGATAACTAGAAAAAGGACATGGAGAGTGGATGAAGCAGATATGTTGAAAGTGATTTAGAAAAAAAAAATCAGCCTCTGAAGCACACCAGACCAGCTCACGTAACAAGATCCTGCACTGCAATACCATTCATCTGGTTAAGATTATCTATCAGGGGAAAGTTTGCTGACCACACTCGGCCTCTTTCTGCAACCACCTGCTTCACATTCATTGGATCACTTACACATATTCACACCTGGGAGATCACCGCTGCAACCACATAATATCTCGCCGTTTCTCTTACACTTGACAGCTCCACTGGAGCAGCTGGGGGTTAAGCACATTGCTCAACAGCACCTTGACAGAAATCACTGCGGGAGGAACTGGGGTCATTTAGTTTACCCACCCAGACTCTCTCAGCCTCTGCGGAGCTCGTGTCTAGTCTTTTAAATGTAAAGCGTTGCAGTACATAATGTATTACAGGTATTAAGAATTCTTGCAGAAAAGTGCAGGTTTGGGTGTTTATTTAATCCACAGCTTCACCACCTGAAAACATAAAACTAAATAGCAACTTCACAGACTGGGTAGAAATATCTCTTGAACTGAACTGGCTTTTTAATATGTAACATGTAAATTCGTATCAAGTGTGGGAAAGAAAATGAAGACGGTCGCTCTAATTGAAGGCTATTGCTCATCACCACAACATTTAAATGAGAAATTCAGAATCATCTTAGGTTGGCCGTGATGTTGACCTCTCCCTCAACCTCTATTCACTTAATTCCAATGAAGGTCAGTAAAGCCACGCAGGCTGATTTAAATGTGAGCTCTATTCAATATTGAGGCCCACACTTGGGAGCTACCTACCCCCTGACATTTAAGCTGGGCTTATGAAAGCCCAGACATACGTATATACCTAGTGACTGGTGTTAAGTGGAGTGAAGCCCACAGGATCCAGGCAGGTTTTGGCCCTTTGAAGCTGACAGGCCTGCTCCCTCCTGGCACGCCATGACTCCACTTACTGCTTTATAGGTAATTTATTCAGCTGAATAATTAAGGGCCAGTTGGCAGCAGAAAGCATGAATAGCAATAAGGACGAAGAAAGAGTTAGCCTCCTTCAGCTGTTAAAGTCATGCTGCCCAGAGCGAACCTGTGTCCAAAATATTATTTTTTGAAATGGATTCTGCTGCTTTCTTAGGACTGATTGATCCTGCATGGTGCAATAAGACGACCAATATTTCTACCGAATGTGAAAACTGCTGTTGCCAAACCTGGAAGCACTGTAGAGATGTTTAAAGTTATCAATACATTTTCATGGAGATGACAAATCAAAAACACATGAGTTGGTGTTTTCTCTTAAATATATGCATTTCTGTAAGAACCTAAGTGTTTCTAAGCATCAGTGGCTTTCACCCTGCGTCCTAAGGAGGTGTGGGTGCTGTAGCTGTAGTGGCGTGTAGCAAGGTAGCCAGTAAAATCAGTGTTAAGCTGCAGCCTCTACTTTGGCAGAGATTTTTAAGCCAGAAAATCACACGGAAAGCTCAAACATCTTAGCAAGTCCAGACACTCCCCCTTTTAAGAAATCTGCTGCTGAGAAATCTTCCCTGCTGGTTAGAGATACAAGTATCCAAAAATTGGTGCAGATTCAAGTTTCCATTTATCTCATGTGCAGTTTTAAAGAGTGTTAGATAGTGTCTGACAAACTGCTGCTTGGTTCCTCACACAGTTTAAAACTATGTTAATCCTATTCTCATTTTTTGCAGTTTTAATTTTGCTTTAATCACTCTCTTTGTATTATGTATTGCTTGTATAGTACCAGCACTTTGAATGTCCTGAATCACCTCATCAATGTCTTTGTTTTTACTCTTTTTAATGGATTACGTTTACTGGAGCATTTGTCTCGACAAAAATAGCTTCCTCTTGTGCAACAAAGACCCGAAGTGAACTGATCTGTCCAGACATTTGCAGCTGTCTCACAATGCAATCCACAAATAACTTTTTCAACCATTGCTGAATTTCACTAAACTTTCAAAACCTCCTCTATGTTTGGTTTCCAGTAAAGCAAAGCCACACTTCAGTCCTGTAGTCTCTGGCCCAGTGATTTGTTTAATCCTGAATTACAGCACCAGTTTGGACACATCTGTTTGCCTTGATGGCAGCTTTGCACTATTTGTATGCTATTCTAAACCAGCTTCTTGAGGTACTGTATTTTGACCTGCTGGTGGCGCATCCTGGCATCCATGGCAGTCCATCCAATAGTTGAGGCATTTTAGCTACTACAGTGGTGAACTGACTGAAATATGCAAAGCAGGTATGGTCTGAAAGTTCAAACAAAACCATAATTATAAATGAATTTTGTGCATTTGTCTGATAACCCGACACAAAATTAATAGTAAACCCCTTCCATCTGATAATACAGATAATTTCAAATAAATGTTATCGCTGTCTGGCGATATTTCACCAGAGTCTGACAAACCTTAGACAGACATACACACACACACACACACACACGCTCTCCCGCTCCTGGCTCTGTTCCTTTGTAATTGAGGCCTCTGTGATAAGCCAGGGTCAGCAAAATAATGGAGCACAGAGTCCATTAAAACATGAGGACAATTAGGTGGGAGGCAAACACTGCCGATGGCTTCTGACCCCACTTCATTATGGTGCAAATGGATGATTGTACACTCTCGCTCGGCCGCAAACACACAGACACTTGTTCTGTCTGTTGCACATGCTTACTACCAATCGCACATGCCTGAAAACCCACTTGCAGGAGCTGCTGAGTCAATGTAATGAGTTCAGTGACTCTTAGAAAAAAACAAACATACTCAGACATACATTCGCATGCGCTCGAATACCATGAGGCCACGTGCACAGAACAAGGATGAACTGTCTCATTAGCTCTTTTCACAGAGAAACTGAGACTTACAATGATCATCAAAAGGCCATTTAATTCCACTAAATTGCCAAATTGAAAGGATCACAGCAATCCAGCATATGCAATTACAGTCCAGTAGCTTTGTTCCTTAATGCCTTAATGCACAGATACAAGTGCAGTGTTTCTCCTCTTCTCTGTAGGGTTCTTTTATTCTTTGGCTCTCCATCACTTCTTTCACACACACACACACACACACACAGACACACACACACACACACACACACATATTAAAACAGTTGTGAAGCCTGCTGTAATGCTGAAGGTGATCTCCTGCATGAGGAACAAGGCAGCTGTCAGCCCTCGTCCGGCCGGCCCACTGATTGACCTGTCAGCTCAAGTGGACCTTTGTGTATGTGGACATGTTAATCCAATGATGGGTCTAACCTGTAGTCAATACAGATCAACAACAGAGACAGCACTAGACATGCAGAGTGAGAAATCCAAGAAACAGCTGTGCACATTTGTAAAGTTGTATAATATGTAACTGGAATCCTGTATAATAATTCAGAAATAGATGGAAGCAGCTTTAAATTTCCTACATTGTGGAAATTGCTTCAAACATTAGCAAAGCAGGCTGATGAGGTTCACATTTCAGAGTGTAAGCTAATTAGCTTTCTGGCTTCCACTTTCAAGTGGAAAACAAACATAAAAGCACAATGATTTCTCCTAAGTTGTGAAAGGTGTTGTAAAGGAGCAGACCATTACCAACATTGATAATGCATCTTCTAGCAATGCCAGGGCTCAAACGGTGCCAGGGGGAAACACAGGTTTCAAGCTTAGATAATATTTCCTCAAATATGGTTTTATCCTCTTCTGGAAAATGGAAAAATATGCCCTGTAGCTGCAGCATCATTTCAGATACATCCTCACACAAAAAGTGACAAGAATTCGAATTTCAGTTTGACTTTAAAATATGTTCACGTTGGCTGAGAATTGTGCACTTTTGTGTGTGACATGCTGTGCTGTCAGAAAGTCTCCAATCCCTGTGACAGTTTCTACAGTTTGTGGTGTTACAGCCTGTCTCGTTTTCATCATGAAGAGAGACTCTCCCGCTCATTCTCTTACAGTGAAATGATGGAAAATGCACAGAATGCAAAGAATATACTTGCCAGTCTCTTTGTAAAACTTGGATACAGCTTTTTCCCCAAGTTAGTTTGATTATGCCTGCAAGACAGACAGTGATCGTAAAAAAAAAAACATTCTGGAAGGACTTGAATGCCACAGCTTCTGTAGTGGACTTTTGCCATCAAACAAACATGCCCAATCAGAGTCTTGTTTATACTTTAGTATCTTCAAGATGAAATAATGACTTTTAAAAATACCATTAAGATATATTAACAAAGTCTAAAAATAATTTTTGGCTTGGTTTTCCTTGCAATCCAGTACAGTCGTAGGTTTGAGGAGCCACATCCTCAGCCATTCATCTTTCAGCTCCAGCATTCACACGTTAGGTGCTACCTGAGGACTATTTATTGTCCTCCAGAGATGTCTTTACAGACAAACCAACGAACTGAATTTCTCCACCAAAGATACCCGTGACAGTAAAATGATTTGGCTCTCAGGTCTCATACATTGTGACAGCCTGGTATTTTGAGACTAACGAGTTTCCGTATCATTTACAGAGTCTCAAAAATATATTGAATTCACAGAAGATGGTAATATCCCTGTGATTGAGTTTGAATTTGGCACAATCCTCGCTTCTCCGGATTTTTACCTCAGTTTGGGTAATGATATTGTCTCAATGTGAATGACATGTTATATCCTGTTTTTCCTGGCTAAGTGTAATTTTCTATTTTGTTTGTTTGTTGTCATTCAGCTCCTCTGTCCTCTGTTTTTTCCCCTTTCTGTCTATCTTGTTGACAGTCTTCCCGTTTCTCTCCCTGTTTATTCTAGTTGCCTGTCTGTGTATCCGTATGAATATTTCTGTATTTCCCCATGTTTTGAAATGTCTGTCCCCCAGTGGCTCTAATAGTGCACATCTCTTTGGGTATGTAGTGCAGAGTACAAATCCCCGACATACTTCCTTCGCATCACAAAGAGAAACAGGATCACTGTATGCATATTGGTGATATGTTTGATATGTTATTTGTATAGTATTTTGAGCCTTAATGATGTTTGCTGGGTAAATGATAATGATGTGCCAGGTGAACCTTATCAGCCTCATGGTATGATGACAGCTCTGGAAATTACTTATAATGATGCTGTTTCACACTTGTGTTAAAAGTTTCCAATCAGTTGAATAATGATCTGTGGTGTTAATGACGTTTGGTCACTAAATTACATTTTTACAGTATTTCACTGAGAATTAAAACTAAACTTGAGGCTTCAAAACATGATGATCATTTGTTTCAAGGCAGAAGTGTGTATCTTTGTGTATTTTTTGTGTATTTCGAATTGCATACTAAGATAGCAAGCAAATAGAGAGTAAAAAAGTAAATATACTGGAATGAACACATGGTAAAAAATGTTTCTACTATTGTCAATTTTATTTTATATTCATAAGTTAGTTGCACCACCGAGCTGCATAAAATGTAATCATTACGTGTTTCTGTGTTTGTGCTTCAGTCATTTCTCTTTGCGCTTCCATTGAGCTTATTTACACAATATATCAATAACATATCTTATTTTATATTCTGGACTCCATCTCACATCTTCCAAGTATTTCACTGTGTAAAGAGGGGGTGTGGAAATAGGAAACTAATTTGTGGAATATGAAGCTGTGCTTGCTTCATTTGAAAGGAAGGAAGAAATGAATCTGAGCATTCAAGGGCATCTAGTTGCACTTGATCCAATGCGCAATGTGGGGGTGGTGAATATTTCTAGTCAAATATCGTGGAGACTATCAGTGTTCCTGCAGTCTTTATCTTGCACAATTTGATTTATAATATACAACACTGATTTGATATGGGATAGCAACCCATCCAATAATAGAGTTAGGGCTCGATCAGTGTCAAAACAAGAGTCCCATTGGTGCAAACAATTAGACGGTGCAGCGATAACAAAGTCCTGTTTTATAGTTACTATAATGTGTTTTGCCAGGCTGGGAATCATTCATGTAATACGTCTGACCTCCTGCAGTCAAATGGTAATACAGTTAGACTAATGGCTGCACTCTTATAGGTTTCACACTGCTGTGGATGATAAGTATAATAGGTTTACATAAATAAACAAGCAGGGAGCAGTATAACACCCCTCATGGGTATACTATACATGAGTGGAATTGATGTTGCTGGAGGCTGCGGTGATCTGCTGGAAATGCTGCAGCACAGTATGCCACATGTGACGATAGCCAGCGTGGCATTTTCAGGAATGCTCTGTGATCATGGCATAAAGGTCAGACAAGCTAATGAAAAGAAGGATGTCGATGCAAACGCCAAACCAGCTGGGATAATTCAGCTAGGAAACCCAAAGAATCAGATGTTATCCAGATCCTTCTCACATGGGCAACTTAACAATTCCACTCAGAGACAACTTGAAGACGTGGTGCGTACAGGAGGCATATCACTGGAGAAAAAAGTAAATACAGTTGTGCTTTGCAAACAATCTTTAGGGATTATTAGATAATAATAAGCTAAGAAGAAGAAGAAACTCTTACATTTAATGTCAGGATTGACTTCATGAACTTTGTTATCCACCAACCAGAGGATGCAGCTGCAGCTCTCCTCTAATGCCTTCCTTTGCTTGCCATCTATTTTCTCTCTGTCTGTTGCCTCTAACCTAAGGCCCTTAACAATCACAAGAGCAAAATGAGAAAGTACTAATATGTGAAATGTGTAATTTCACATATTAGTAGTATTAGTTGTGTAATCAATGGCAAAATTGTGCTAGCAGACAAAGGGACAAAGGGAAGGCCGAGTGTATACAAGTCTACATAAGTTAGTGTTTGCAAAGTGTCTTTATCTGTAATAGATCAGGTTTATGAGAACAATGTGACGGTGTGCTCTTCTGGTTTGTCACCAACGACACAAGTCATCAAGAGCAACACTTCAAAGCAGCGGATAGTAAAATAACTTTGGTTTTTCTCAGTATGAAACACAGACTTTTTAACAGAGGGGGTTGATATACTTTCTAATTCTTCTTCCTCTTGCTCATTATGCCACTCCTCTGTCTTTGTGTGCCTCTCTGTGCTTTTGCTTTGATGCAGGATACAAACACTGTTCCTGGTGTCCTGTCGTGTTTTCATCCAAACGTATTTGGCACCGACTTCAATGATTATCACATCAATATAATCAGAAGGCAGGATGCCAGTGACCAACGTTTTTGCAATTCTCAGTCATAGGAACCATTATGAGGTGGTTTAATGACAATCAATACACAAAATACATTCACATGTGATTGTAAATCGAGTTTTAGCCTTTGAGCCCAGAGTCATCATTCAGGAGTGCAGATTGAAATGTGTATTTCCTTCTCTTCTCCCCTTCCTTTTCAGACCCTGTGATGTAGAGACATGATTCAAACAGTCGACTGCGAGAAGAATCACAGATGTTGACCTGTGGAAATTGATGAAACATGTAAGGCCATGTGTTAGTTTGATCCTCCTGCAGCAGAGCTATTGAGCCACTGTCGCTGCTCACACAGAGATCAGTGACTAACATGGCGTTTTGTCGGTGAGTTGCAACTGATATTGAATCTGTGCGTGCTCGTGTGTGTTTAGGTGTGTGTGCTGAAGGGAGCGAGACACTGGTGAGTGATATAAATTTTTTAGCTACATCCAAGACTGCATTGATTTTTAAATATGTCCTTGCGGGCACAGTTCACTTTGATGTGGAGCTGGTTGTGCACACAATGCAACGGTGGAAAAATAATTGAAACAGACACACGGATAGATGCACACACACACACACACACGCATATGCACATGCTCTGCTTCTACTACACATGAATAGGCACAAAAACACAACTACATTTGTTCTCTCAGTGTTGCTTTCAGAAGGCCCGTCTCCTTATAAATAGTCTTCTCTCAGTCCCTGGGACCTGTTGGTACAGTGAGTACAACAAGCACAAGTCATTGAGTTATGATCTGAAATTGGATGTTCTCCTACCCACACACACACACACAGATTTAAGTCATCCTATCAAGGCATGAGTTGCCGCTGCCTTGTTCCTGCCCACGTATCCCCAACCACTCACACACACGCATACTTAAAACAGTTGGTGCTGAATTTTGTGTTTCAGCCCACTCATTTTCGTTCTTATTATTGCAGCCCTCAAAGCTTACTATGCCTCATGCCACATTTATAAAAGCTAACTTTGAATGAATGAACCCAATGTGGGCTTCATGTGTTGCCAGGTGACTTCATAGATAAAGTGGCAGGAAAGGGGGAAATTAGGTTCTAGGGCTTTAGAGGAGTGGGCACACCCATCAGAAAAATGTGTTGCAGGGAATGCAGCTCAACATTAGCAGGATTTTCTCAATGTTTTGTGCTGTGTCTACATATATTTCCAGGGAACTCTGACACCAACACTGAAAATGCCTGGTGTGTCGTTGTTAAAAAGGGAAAGAAATGAAAGAAAGTAATGACTCCAATAACACTTATATGTGCCACATCATGTTAGGCAATCCTTTTTTCTTCAAAGAAATTGTGACCTCCCTCTCTTAATGATCAGCTCATTTATATTAACTATAACTATTATGTGTGTAAAATTCACAGCAAATATATGTTGGTTATTCTGATTTCTGTTTTTTAATTTTGGGTGGTGACAGAGAAAGGTCAACACACTGTAAATTCACTCAACACAAGCAAATGAAGAAAATATCTTTGTAGTATAAATAAATAGTCATTTAGTGACAGCAGAAAAAGAAGTTTCCAGGTGACAATAAATCATATGCCCAGAGGTCCAGATCCAAAAGATCTGGAATGAGGCTCCATCAGCTGTGGGAAAGATTTCAGCATAGTGAGGCCCAAGAGAAAAAAGAGATTGAAGAGAGTTAAGGAAATAGAATGAGATAAGAAAGCTAAAAGCTAAAATTTGTGTGCAATGCAGTCACATTTTGTAATTTTATTTAGAATTCTAGATGCAGCATTCTGAACTATTTGAAGAATTTTAGTACAAGCACATGGCAGTCGGACAATAAAACATTGTTTTTCAATGTGCTAATCAAAAGGGAAGGTAGGATCAAATGTGACACAAAGATTCTTGGCTGTCAAACTTTGAGAAAATCACACAAGAATTTCAAGAATGTCAAGAGTTTCTTTATCAAACTCGTATCTCTGTCAAGGTGGGTCAATGACCAGCATCTCACTTTTATCAGAATTTAAAAGCATGAATTTACAGTTTTTCCAGCTTTTCACAACAGACAAGGACTTTAAAAATTGGGCAATTATCATCAGCCTTTACAGCTACATACAGTTGAGTATCATCAGCATAGCAGTGGAAAAATTAATCCCATGACTATATTTTGGCCAAGTGGGGAACGTAAGACAGAAAAACAAAGGGCTAACAACAGAGCCCTGAGGTACTCCGTATTTTACCTTTTTGATTTAGTATTACAATAGCAAACATGCTATATTCTTTCAGATAAGTAAGATTTTAACCACACAAGAGCGAGGTCAGAGATGGTAGGTTGATTTTCCTCTCAGTTTAAAACTATACAGTGACCTGTGTTGTCAAAAGCCAAACTGCGATACAGTAATAGGAGCACCAACGTGGAATCTCAATCCATAGTAAGTAGATCATTCATCACTTTAGTAAGTGCTTACTCAGTGTAGTTTTAGTCTGTGACAGGCCCTTAAAGCAGATTGAAAAGGTTAAAAAAAAAAAAAAAAGTGTATTATATATGTGTGCCCAAATTTGCTGAGGCACAACATTTTTTAGTGCTTTCTAAATGAACTGAAGGTTGGAGATCAAGGTGTGGTTTCTTAAGCAGAGGAGGACACAGTAGTCTTAATTTAAAGCTGGTGGACCTACATGATTAATTAACAATATTCAGCATTGTAGGCCCCGGAAATAGGTCAGTCTGTAGAGCTACTGGTAGGTGATGTATTCATTGGAACAATATACTGTTCTTTATATTTTTATTGAAAATCTTGGCAGCCAGCACCCATAACAGCATGGGGATATAATTGTGATTACATTAGATATTTGTAGGACTTCAAAGTCACATGCACTTCACCACCCAGAGTAGTAAATGCGATGATTAAATTTTTGTGATTCACATGTGTACCCAAAGAGAACTTGTGAGTAACAGTCTTAGCGTTGATCAGTCTGCACTGTGAAGATTTCCCTGGCTGGACATATCAACCACACTAGAGGACTCTAAATCTGCACTAACTATAAATCTAGTAGGTTCTCCAGTCACCTGTGACCTGCTAAGTGCTCAATCCCTACAGTCAAACATGTCGTAAACACCTCACTGTATTCCCAGATAAAATAGCAGCACCTATTCCAGTGGAGGTGATGGCCGTCCATTTTCAGCCTCAGAAAGAAGGCCAGTTATCAACAACAACAAATGTGCCTCTCTGTCTTTTTTCGCTCCGTTTCCTCCTTCCTGCTCATCTAGGGTGTGTCCTTTGACATCGCATCAAGCAGCTCACTAGATTCATTAATTAGTTGTATCTGTTCAGGTGTAATAATGCCTTGGACACTGGCAGGCGTGAACAGATACAATCTGTTCTTTAGCATGTAAAGAACCTCCTGTCGCGGCCAATAATTTAGTCACCGAGTTACAAAAACTCATTGTGACTGTCAGTGACATGCACGCAGACTTGTCCACACTCTCATCACACACAAACACACATGCAACCACCACACACTGTGACTATGTACTGGTGTATGTCTCCCTTAATCCTTTACAATTCTGCCCCCTCTTGGTAGCTCCGGTTATTGTAGCCAAGAGCTGAGGGCACATTGCGTGAAAACCACAGCTATCTTTGCATTTACCAGAGTACAGTCAAAACTTGGCTGCATTTGTACTTCAACACATCCTTTTCACTTTAATAACAGTCATATAAATCAATAAAAAACAGTTCATGTAATCTTCCTGTCACATGCAATATCTTGCAGGTTATTGCCTGCAACTGCCGTTGACACCACAAAGACTGTCATGGTCTAATCAGCACCATTGCCCACAGCAACGTGCCTGTTATTGGGCTATTTTCAACTCAAACACACAACAGTATATCTCATATGATGTACTGCAACTTTGTCACTGCAACAGTATCAAAGCAATATTGAAGTTAGACACTTTTGGCTTTAAGGCAAATATGAGAATTTACACCCAAAAAATGAAAATCTGAGTAATTGAAATCAAAATTAGAGTTAGTAGAAAACCAGACAGTAAATTCTATTATTATGGGACAAAAGTGAGAAACCCGCCGCTTCAATCAGTGAGTCATGTTTATGGCAATAAATACAATCAAAATCAGGTTTATTGCCAAGTAGGTTTTTACATACAAAGAATTTGCCTTGGTAAAAAAAAAAAAAAAAAAAAAAAAACACTGCAAAAGTCAAGAATTAAAGATATAAAATAGAAAAATGTACAACAGAAACAACATTTTGGTCAAGAAACATTCTTTTTATCTCATATATTTACAGCTTTTCAAATTCTAGATACATGAATTTTATCCGCTCACGCTACCAGTGACATGACATTGATGGCCAAGCTGGAGTTAGAAGATCAAAAGTTGAAAAAAAGGGAGAAAGAAAACAGAGAGGAAGTGAGAGAGGAGCAGGATGTGCGGGAATCAATGTCGAGCGGCTATATTTACCATAGTCCAATTAGACAGGAGGAGACTGGAACACACTAATGACCTGACATTTACACACAGTGAACCCCTGATTTGTTGTGATTACACTGTGTGTCTGAGTGTGTGCACGCGTGTGTGTATAAGAGGAGCCTGTGAGTCGGAATTAAAGACAGGAAAGAGACACGGAGAGGGGAATAAGAGAGAGAGAGTGAGGGTTTGTGCGTGTCCTCTCTGTGTGTGGACTCATCAAAGAAAGGTTGCATGAATGCAACGGCGGCACACTGTCAACCAGCACGTAGGTAAATCCACAAAAATATTCTCTCCTCAGTTGGTCTAAGTACTCTGCTCTACAAAGGCAAAATGTAGTAAGATATTTGGTCAAACATTAAGTTAAAACCGGAATCACACTTTCTGGTGTAGTAGATAAAATAGTAGATAAATTGATACACGCTAGAGAAAGAAGTAGCCTAATCCTACCTTTGAGTGTCGTGGATTTTTTAAATTATTATTTCATATTTAAATGAATTCAATCTTCAGAGTAATTAGTTTCAATAAATACAAAAATATTTACATCTGGTTAGAAAGGAAAAAAAGAGAGATACACGAAATCCCTACAAACCAAAACTTTTAACAATTAAAATAATGTTTACTTTCTTAAACCGACCATTAAAAATGGAGAAGAGAGCTGAAAGAACACATGTTGTTTTTAGATATTTTCTGAAGATCATCACAAGGGAGTGTGTGGTTTCTGTTTTCTTTTCTAACCCCTTCACCTCAACTTTTCTACATGAGGAAAAAATGTAGGAGCTCCAGTTAAATGTATCTAAATGCTTATGGTTTGAGAAAATCAGTAGCTTAACCATCAACATGCGTTTTTTTAAGATTATCTCTACTCCTTCCTTTAAATTGGACTTATATTCAGAGCATATGGCTCAGAAAGAGGCCCAACCTGCCACCATCTCATTCCTATAACTAGAAAAATCTCCTTCCGTCGCCCATATCTCAAAATGCCTTGGCTGACCGCGTCCCAATCCATATCCTCAGGCCTCAACCTCGAGTAGCCTAATCTCTCCTCTCCTTTTACCTCCCACCCTCTCCTGATATTCCTCACAGCCTCTGCCCATTTCCCCGGCCCTATCCTCATTTCTCTACCCAGCTCTAGTGAACCATTGTCCTTGCCCGGCTCATTGACGGTGCCACTAAATCACGTCAGAGTCCTCCTCGCACAGAGCATTAGCTTCCCTAGCTCCGTTATTGCTAGCTTTTGCACGCCGGCATCTGGGTCCTGCATGGTTGTGTTTATGACTGCACCCCCCCCTACCACCACCAGCGCCCCCGCCACCACGCGCACATGCGAAGACACACACCAATTCACATGCACACGCACATCCCAGATTATTCTCAGCATGCTGCAGAGGAGATAAATGGCTCCTCTGTTGCCTGGCCACAGGTTGGCAGAGCCTGGGGGGAAAAAGATCCATTTGAGAGCCCTGTGACGTGGGGCAGGGTTTGGGGGGGATAAGTGACAAAGGTAGAGGCGACCTAAAAATTGAATCATGACGTTTTCCAGTATCCATGCTTCAGGATGATTACGAGGCTGAGGGAATAATAGGTGGAGGGAATAATATCATGCTGTCACAAAAAGCAATTTGTATTTTTTTTTTTTATTAAAAGTTGTGCAATTTTACAGTTTAAATGTTAATTGGGTTACACGTGTTTTTTATACCTGAAAAATGTCCAGCGAACAGAACATATTCTTTTCATCCGACGATAGCGATAGTGTGTGAATGTGGAGGTTTATTATTGTTCATAAATATCTGATTAGCGAGCTGACAGGAGAAGGGAGACAGCGACAGTATGTCCTGGTTAGAGCCATCTGCTTCGCAACAGGAGGAGGATCTATCTGTCTGGGAATTACCTGCTGATGGGCAACACCTGGAGGGAGACGCGT
This sequence comes from Centropyge bicolor, assembly GCA_037975185.1. NCBI lineage: Eukaryota > Metazoa > Chordata > Actinopteri > Pomacanthidae > Centropyge > Centropyge bicolor. Next base: position 17,735,472 of record JBBMOC010000001.1, on the reverse strand, counting down.
GACTCCGTCTGAGTTTGAGAAGGCTTGTCATAAATTCTTCGGCTATAAAGGATGCGTCTCAGTATGGAAGTCTAAGAAATGAATCCACATTTCGCCACAGTATGTAAATCAACCAAGCACATTGCAAAATAGGTTATTTGTGCCACCAAAGCAAGTCATTTGGAAAGAGCCTGTTTTATATTTCTTGACACTCACTGTGGTTTAACATGGTTTGGCCTTTTATAAACTTGATATATAATGTAAACATGTAAAAGCCTATTATGTTTCCTTTACGTGATAGATACCGAGTCATACTGAGGATAAATATCCTGCCTTTCTTTTGTCATCTGACAGTTGATACAGGTCAATAAAACAGGTCCTGTTTGCCTGCTCCTCTCTGCTTAGCCCTGATTTTAGCCCGCTGATGATGCCACTTTAAACAATCATACTGTCTTTTAAATAGCAAAGGGTGGGTGTGATTTATGAAAAGCATTAAATGTCAAGGTCCTGTGTTTACAGAGGCTCGGTCATAATTGCTGTAATTAATTAGTTGAAACATCAATGAGTGATGCAGCTCAGTGACTTTTAAAAATATCACCAAAGTGACCACTTAGTCAGTCAATTTTCAGTCCAGTGCAGCATATGACAAACACCCGTCACCAAAGAAAAGACAAACGCAACAAAGGCAAAGCTGCACATAACCAGGTTTTCAACACTGAAGCAACACCAGCAGTTTGTAATTCTTTAAAGAGTTAATACACCTTCTCATATTCTTTGAATCCTATTCTTATTTTCTCTGCAGATGTCTTCATTTAATGTTATGCTTTCAGGAGGGTTCAGAGCAAAACAAAAAGCAACAAAAAAAATAGAAACAATCCAACTGTAAGTAACAATAGAATCATTAAGTACAGAGACACATAAGTTCAGGTCAATGTGCTCTAGAAAAATGTGACCATAGAAATCCACTATGATGGATTTTTCTTTTTCTTATTTGCATAAGCTGGAAAAACAGTAAGATGAATAGCACTGTTGAATTTTGATTCAGTCAACACCAAGTAGGATATACTGCTTTATAGAGATACACATTTTCTAAGATTGGTCCAAAAACATGGCCACCATTAATTATAAAAGTTGGATGTTAGCAGGAAAATGGCCATTAGTTATAACTCGATTTATGATAAATCTCAGCAGACAACTGACTACATTCACTCTTTCAGTTAATATTTCGACACAATTTCCATCAGCCAATCACATCGTTGGTACCAAACTTTAAATGCGCTCTCCTCTCTGCCCATGTCAGCTGTCATTTCAGAGCAAATCGCCACTGCCCTTCTCTTCACATCAGTCCAGATCTCAGCCATTCTCTTCATCTCATCACTGCTACCACCAGTGTCCATCATCCTCGTCTCTCCTGATTGAAATATAGATGCTGTTATTCTTTACTTGCAACTGGATGTTAAATGACCTATTTCTATAACAAGTATTTGGTGCGATCTTGTTCTAATTTTTAATGTTATTTTCCATTAGGCAGTCAAATGACCACCTGAGAGCATCAAGTGTGGTCTGAGAGTCTGAGCAGTCAGGCATAAGCTAAGCTGATGTTAAGCAGAGTAAGTAGTGATTGTAAAGGGAGTTTGGATGTTATAATAAACACCGAGTGAAATAGACATCCTGGACATCTCATTTCTGGAATCCGTGACATGATTACAGATAGACGGCAAAACTTCCTTTTCACTTGCAAGTCACGTTTCGAAGCCTTGCGTTTTGCCTTCTAAAGATTTGAGACTTCCACTTTAAACAGCTCTGATTCAAACAGCCTTGGACTCGTAAATAACAGAGCTGACCTCATGCAGACAGACATATCATCACATATCTCTCATGCTCGGTTCCAAATCCAACAAAACCAATTCCCCTAAACCTGAGGAATAATCTGAATTATCTAAATGACTCTGCATGTTTTCCGCTTTTTTTTTCTTCTTAAAGGCATCTTTTCCCTGGCGATCCTTTGTTTATGCCTAAAGGATGCATATTTAATAGCATGGCCTCAAAAAGCACATTTAGATCTATAATCAGACTATATGCAGGCTGGCTCAGTTCCATATTAAAGGAAAGTAATCTGCATTAAATTATTTAGTGTTACATTTTTTTCATCTTCTAATAATAACTTATTAAATTTACAACAGTTGGCCCCCTTGTGAGTTTCATCCAAAATAGGTTTTTTAACAATCAGCATGAAATTGTCAATAAACAGCAATTAAATGGCTACTTCAAATAAACCAAGTATATCTAATTTGTTCTTGTTTTCTAACTCTCCAGACATCAATTAAATCCAAAGCAGACATTATTTCTTTTTATAGCATTTATAATAACAGTTACCAAGAAGAGTTTTATTTGAATACAGGGTGCGATTAAAATCCCCAGTCAGGACTGTTTGTGAATCACAACACTGCAAAGTAGCACAAAACTTTAAAAATAAAGCAGAATCATCATCATTGGCATCATCTATTCTATCACACATTATTACATGAATGCTCAAAACATAACAAAATTTTTTATCATGGTCACTCAATTTCTGTCCATTCAGGCAGAACTTTTGTTCCAAATGGCAACTTGCACAACTATTTTTCTCTCTCTTTTTTGACTCTTTCCCGTCTTTGACATTTCAGAGTGTATTTTCAAATTGCGTTCCCCGGCCACAGGGTCATGAAACTTTTTTTTTTTTTTTCACATCTGTAAGACAAAGTCAACAGTGAATTACCATAAACAAAGCTGCAACCGGAGATAGCAGAATATGGCGGAAATGTTAGTTGATATTAATATTCTGCTGGAGAGTTTCTGCTGCTGCGAGAGGGCCATACTCTCACTCTCCCTCTCACCAACTGTCTGTTCACTTAATTGGAGCTGGGAGTCTAAGACCACTTCTCTGACCGCTGCGTACACCCCTGGGAGCCACATAGGTAGAGCAGCCAACACATCTGTGTGTGTGTGTGTGTGTGTGTGTGTGTGTGTGTGTGTGTGTGTGTGTGTGTGTGTGTGCTAGAGAAACAGACATGAGCTGGTAAAAGAGCTATAAAGGAAGTGGAGGAGAAAGCTCGCACAGACCTGCTGTCAGAGATTTGTGATGTTGGTAAGACAACCACAAATATACAAAAACTGGAATGATGGGTAATTCATATCCTTATAATATCCCATGTTATTAAATTGATTTAATGACACATTATATCAGTGCAATGACAGTGTTTGTCTGCCCTGTAATTGGATGAAGCATTTATCAACAGGAATTTCTGAATGTTGTCATTGTGAGCTTTGTTGACAGCTTTTTCTTTAAATCTCAGATGTTGGAAATAAAGAGGGTGTTTTTGTAAAATGCAAGAATCATCAAGACTGGGTAATTTCTCTCACCATATAATTTTACATCATGGTTATTATAATAGCCAAATTAAAATGGTTAAATCTTGAGCTTGTTATTTGGGATGATTTAACTGTACAGTATCATCACAGTGTTACAAAGGAAAGCATTCTCTACCAGCACATTAAAGAGCTCAACACCTCCCATTCATTTGCAACAGAAATGGCTTGTTTGCAATCAAGCTTGTTAGCACTGAGTGATGAGTGAAGGGGTTTTAGATGTGATTGGTGTTGGTTTATATCTGCTGGTGTCTGTCATAATTTGGATAAATTATGCAAAGACCAATTTTCTCAGCTTCTAATTTGTTTACAGGACTGTTACTGTGAAATGTGGTTTTGTTGCTTTAGGTAAAGTGATTTTTTTTTTTTCATTGCCTATCAAGCCTAATTATGTGGGACTGTGTTTGGAGAAACAGCTGGATGATTTGGGAATGTGGTCTGAGTATTCAGTGTGGTTTTAATAAGGGTTTTTTGGCTTTGCTTTTGCTGGAAGACATCGGTTTTAATGTTTGTTTTTGACTGTTTTTGATAAAGCCCATGAATAACATATGTTCTATACATTATTTGGTTACATGCTCTTTAACTCACAAAGGATAGAAATTGAGTTGCCAGGTATTCACATCTGCAGAATAAAGCAATTGTGAGTAGTGCCCAAAACAAAAGACGTTTAATGTTACAACATTTGATGTAATAACTGCACTTAATTGTTTCATTATTTAGTTACCTTATATTTTTGACTGTATATGTGTGTCTGTCAAGAATTGATTACATCAGTCAAACTTTTTTATTTATCTTGGTTTCAAATAAATATTCTGGAACAGATTTGGGGCAGCTGCTGTCAGCAAGAATAGGAGTGTAAAAGTGTTTGTACACGTGTTAGTCCTCAGTGTGACTGGTGATCTGTGGTGCACCCCACTTTTCTGCCAGTGCATGCTGGGACCAGTATCCCTCTTTTTACTCACTTCTTTAATTCATCACGCTACTTTTTTTGATGATTTTGATTGCAGATGTGTTAGTGTTCCTCTTAAGTGCCTCCTTGACGACTTGGCTCTAATACAGAACAAGATTCAACTTTTACAAGGAAGCCCTCCCAGAGACAGGGGAATATTCATTTACTGATTTATGCAATAGAGAAGAAAGATGCTAATCAGGAAAAATCAACTTGTCATTTCTACACTGATTATATGCAACTTATGAGTGCATTAGGCTGTGCTGAACACAAGCCGGATTAAATCATGCTAAGCGTTTAGCCGATGCTCTGTAAAATTGGAACAAATGAATGATCTGAATGTTGTGTTCGAAAACAATAAATAAAGTCTTTCCATCAACTCTCTGTCTCCGTCAGTCAACCTTTTCCTCAAAGAATGAGCTGGATTTTTTGTCTCTGTCCTCCACACCAGCCCAGCTCCAATTAAATTGGAACCACAACTCGAGCATGAAGCAAACACTCTCTGTTTATGAAGTGTGTGTGTGTGTGTGTGTGTGTGTGTGTGTTTGTCTGTGTGTCAGAAATAGAGGGATGGAGAGGATAGGGATGGGCTGGAAGTAAATTTAAGTTTAAAATGTCACCATTTTGTCAGTGCACTGCATCAGTGCCATCAGATGACAGTGAAAATGTGCGAATGGGCAAAGCCAGGGTAGAAAACGTCTGGCAGCAACAGTCCAGTCCACTTCCATCCGATTTTCAATGTGCACCAAATGTTCAATAAATATTAAAAATATGTGTAATTTAACCGTCAGTGATGCCCATTAAAACAAAGGTGTGCATGGGTCAGAAATGTTGGAAGAACCCAGAGGAGCCATGATTGCCTACCATTAACTATGAACGGACAACAAATAAACCCAAAATAATTCAGCTCAAACCTGCAGAGACGCTGAGAAAATTGGACCAGATAAGACAGACTCTGGGAGAAGCTGTGGTTGATTAGACCACAGGTAGTTAGAGAAAAAAAAAACATCTGCTTGTTTAAAAATGCAGCATGTGTTGCTGCTTTCAGACTTTTCTCGGTTCCTCTCGGGACCTGTTGGATCCAATCATTACTTCTGTTTTTACAAAGATTCAAGTAATGGAATCACCTGCACTCTTTATTTCCCAAAATCCTGCATCAAATGACTGTTTTATATGGTTTTTAAAAGACTACATTTTGAAGATTTTGTCACTTAGGGCACATATTTTAGTTTCTCTAAAGATACAAACTCTTTGCAGAGTTTTACAGAGCTGCTGTAAGAGTTTGTTCTTTGAGCAACTGAAGCTCACCGACTTACAGTTTCACACATCGGCTTTTCCTGACTGTAGAACAAACACTTTCACATACACACACATAAGCTTGGCAGATATACCAGTTTACTCATACACTGAGGTCCTAAAGCCAAACGTAATAGTCCTGAGCTCTGCTAAGTTTTAGAGAGACAGAACTGAGTGTGTATGCATGCAAGTGAACAAACATGTAAAGGGGAGCATGTTGCATACATGTGCGTATGTGATTGTGAGACTCTTTTCTCTTAAAAACATTCACATATGCCCATACACATGTGCAATAGTGACATAAGAGCAGCCAGGTGACAGTTCACTTCCTGCCTGCAGGTATCATCTGCTTATTTAGGAACTGTACTGATTTTGTAGACAGGACTGTCATAAAGAAGAAACAGTCAAGCATGATCAATAAAAAAAGCAAGTAAACTGAGTAGATATTTTTCTAGTAGTTTTTGGTCTTACAGCATGTGATGATAGATTTGGTTGTGTGCTGTAACCAATAATAAGAGGACAGCATGGATTCAAAATTTAAGAGGATCTTGAATCTTGTTTGTTCAACAATTATTATAGTGACATTCTGTCGAAAAATGGCCCCTAAGACTTATATATTTATCACTTGTTTATTATTACTCAGTGTGTAAGAAGCCTTTTGCTGCAGTACTTGAGTAAATGTACTTAGTTACTTTACAGCGCTGACTTGTTGAGACAGCAACTGAATACATTACAGATGAATAAGCTCTTAACTTGAGATGGTCACACTAACACAGTTGGTGCTATACCCCCCCGACAGCGTTCCTGTCTCTAGAAAGCTGTGACCTACAAACTGCTGACTTGGTCTTTTAGGTCCTAGCAAAAGCACTCAGAGGGAACAGCGCAGAGGTTTTTATACATGAGACAGTACTAATAGCTGAGGTATTGGTCGTAGTGATCAGCAGAAATCCTGGTGAGAAGGCCAGCATACTCCACCTGACAGCCTCAGAGTTCAGATCAGAACCTTGGACAGTTCCTGTCACGACGAGTGTGTTCTCTTCAGTGTTAACTTTGGTTTCAGCTCATTTTTGTCAAGGATTAGCATTTGATTTTTACATCATCTAAGAATGTTGAGATTACAAACGGTGGCAACTTTGTTGTTTAGGTTGATGAAAAAGGCAGGGTCTACTTGTTCACACAGTGGATGTATGAAGGAGCGCCCATGTCTCTCTGCTCTGTGGTAATACAGTAGGCTGACTGTCCTCAGTAAATACAGCTCTCACTATGAACTGTTTGAACAAATAGCGCTCTCTACCTGCAGTAGCTCATCATTCAGAGGCTCATTCACTCACTTGTTCAGTAAAGTACTGTTCACTGTCTGGAGAAACTGAAACATCAGATAACATAGTGACATTTATTAGTGAACATCTATAGGAAGATTTTGTAATTGGGGTAGATAGATAGATAGATAGATAGATAGATAGATAGATAGATAGATAGAAATATGCCAGGGTCAATCAAGGGCAGAATAGGAGCTTGTCTTTGAAGGAAAAACGATGACATCAGATAATATTACTGACTGTATTCAACAGGTCAACTTCAGGGCAGAGAAAAAATACGTTGAAAAATGGAAGACGTGTTGTCATAGTTTCTCCTTTTACTTATAGTCTTGTTTCCAGCGAGAAAAACAGGTTGTCAACAAATATATTTTTCGTCAAATTAACACCGTCACTGCCTTTAGTGTTGCTATATTATCAGACTCTTTGCAGCCTCGCAGCCCAGGGCTTTTTCACTGTTTGCTATCCACCAAGACCACTCACACCACAAACTCCCCACATACACACACACACACACACTCTCTTTTCAGCACAGGAGCATGTGCGCTATCTCTTTATATCCATCCTCCTTGCTCACTCTCTCTCTCACACACACACACAGACACACACACACACACCAGGGTGGGTGGCTGAAGCTTTGAGGTTGAGGAAAAACAAGTCAAAGATAACCAAAAGATGGGCAGATGACAAATTCTCATTTCCTTTTACTTAATAATTTATTTATTTAATGCCAGATAAAGGAGAGAGTTGTTGGAGTCTTGCATGTCTTGTCCTGTGCAGTTGCCTGTTCTGTGTAACTTTGTGTCCTTCTGTGAGAAAGTCAGACCGTTAAAAGACGCAAAGCTGACACACAGTGAGGAAGACCTGTACTTTGCATGTGATCACTAGCATTTGGTTTCTCAGACTGAATGACTGACTGTCTGGCCTTGGCAGAGGAAATATTATATGTGTTATGTTGTGTTTTGTGGGAATCCTCACATTGTTATTTTCCTTCATCCAGATGCTTTCTTGTGCATTATCATTTATTTAACCAGCAAACCACTTTTTGCAAGATATTCTCATGTATACCAAAACTGATATTCTGAATAAATATCCTAAGCTAAATGTGAACTCATAACTTATCTTCAGTGTCCCATTAAAATGTTTCCAAACTAGCTTTATTGTTATAGTTCGGGTAAACATCATATGCCACCCAATTAAAAGAGATTTGCAACAAAGCATTGTGGGATCAGAGTATGGATTGGTAGTAAAGTGGCCAATTAGATTGATCAGCCTCGGATCAGTAGGCTCTTGATTGAATGCAAGAAGCTTTGTAAAGCCTAACAGCTAAAACTCTGAGAAAAGTCAGAGTAAGCAGGTCACAAATTTCTTACACTGGAGTTTGCAATTTACCTTTAGGACAATTTAAAGAGTTTATTTTAATAAAGTTTCTGCCCAAGACCACAAGCTTGACTTTGACATGTGCATGATTTTGCCTTCAGGATGATACAGTATACAATCACATTGGCCTGTTTATCACATAATGTTGGGCACATCCTCAGACCTTTGGCATGCAGGGTTGTTAGTGGAGATTTAGCAAACACACACAGACACACACACACACGCGCACACAGACACACAGACACAGACACACACACACACACACACACACACACACACACACACACACACATACATTCCTTCTCTTTCTCTCATGTGAAAGTAATTCGGTCATTTAGTTTACAAGGCTGGATGCAGCACAGTCTCAGCCGTAATCTGCCTCCTCCTGACAACGTTCAATTCAGATGTATCTGAGAGGCAACACCAATCTGTTCTGTCATACATCAATTTCACAATCTGTATCAAGCAGCCCTCTGCAGCAACCTCTCCCTCTCTCTCTCCCACCACTGACTCTTATCCTCCCAATATCTTGCTCTCTTTCTCCTTGTCTCTATCACTTTCCTTCTCTCACCCTGTGTCTCTGTCAATCTTGAGGTTTTTCTGTCTTTCAAGACATCTTCGTTTCATTCACAAGTACTGTGTTGCCTCCAAAGCTGTAAACAGAAAACATACAACAAAACACAGAAAGTACAATAATACAGCATCTCTCTCGTGTGTGGGTGCAGGTTTGAGCCTATGTGTGTGTGTTTTTGCTTGCTAATGTGAGATGAGTCCACCACAAAAATGTCCAGAAACCACCACAATATTTTATTGCAGTGTATGAGTACTTTTGACTTTAGCACTAAATAGTCTGATCACCATTGATTTTGCTGAGCCCGAGAGCCCCCCAATTGGGTGGGCTCTCCTGCGGAAGAGAAAGACATAGTGTGAAACAATGCACTCATCATAAGAGAATATAGTGATGCTGCACATCAAATTAAACCGCAGAACCTGGGCTACAAGAATATAGAAGCCATTTTTACATGCACCAAACACAGCTCAAACGGCAGCTAAATGAATTATCAAACATAGAAATTAATAGCACCACCAAGTCAACCCACTCGCCATAGTTCTGGCTATAGCACTGTGGTACTGTATGCAAAACGGACAAACAACCCCTCAAACGAAAGCAGACAGTCCACAGATTCAAACCATATCCATCAAAGCTCTCTTAAACCAAAGCAACAACCAGAAACAACACAAACAACAGCAAAAAAACGAAATCGCTTCGTCAAACTACAGTTGTAAAATTTCTCTTACCTTGGCTGTTTTTCCATAAAAAGTTTGTTTATCGGTAAATCCACAACAGAAACAGTTAGCGCTACTTCCTGGGCTACAATGCAACAACCTTGATGTGCATGGGTTTGGCCGGGGCACAAGGCATGGCGCTAGGATAACTATGATGTCACAAGCTGTGCCAAAATGTGACCTGGCCTGCACTGTCTGCACTAAAACCTCTCTAGTTTTGTTCTGTTTCACTTTATCAGAGTCAAACTTTGCAGAGACAATGCTCACATGTTGTGCTATGATTTGGTAGAAGTTTAGAGCTGCAGCTGGATCATTTTAAATGCATTGTTATCCTAAATGTGCTTAATTTTTTTTTCAGACGAACCTGGAATTTTTCATTTGTGCTGTGTGCCATCTTCATTTACTCTACCAGTAACATATATACTAATATTTACACATCTGAACAAAACTTACAAGTGTTCCCTTTATTATGACACAAGAATTATTCAAATAGACCTTGTGGTTGCAGAGATACTCAGTAATGCAAACTTGTGATGGACCATGAGGTCTTAGGGAGAGGGACAGAATGAGCCTGCAGCAGTGTTACCAATTTAATAACTTTGCTACAAGATCTGGCAACTTCTTAAAGTCATCAGTGGCTTTATTTCAAAAACAAGTTACTCCAGTGAGTATGTGGACATCTAAAGACAAATGGCAGCATCACTTGTTTCAGCCGGTGTCTCAAAATGACTAATGTGTACTTTGAAGTAGTTCATAGCCGTATTTACTCATTCAATAACCGTAGCTACGTGGCCATAATTGTAATTAAGATGACAAAACTCCTGATATAAGCAATAAAGTTAAACCCACACATGATCTTTCCCTAAATCCAATCTGAACCACAGAGGTGACATCAACTAGATTTATTTCTCAACAGTGATTCGTAACAGTTTTAGACACAGACAAATGGTGCGGTCCCACCAATCGAGACGTCAGATCAGAGAATGCCTCTGTGGCCAAATGATGCAGTTTGTTGATTATTTTTGAGGACTTGTTGGAAAAATCCTTGCTGCTCACTGTGGCTCTCTGGGTTGGAAGAAAAACACTGACTTTGCCAAAGTTTGGCCCAACAAGAAGAAAAAAACAGTCAGGTCTTTAGAAAGACACGAGTGAATTTTGTTGGACTATAAGCACATGTTCATATCTAAATGTAAACAATACTGTAATAATCAAATTCAAAAGAACAAATGTTTAATCATCCCCAACACACTCCTCACATACAGAAAACAGTGCCACTGCGATTCCTTGTCGTTGATATTGGTTTATTTATGGCAGCAGTGCTCCAGCTCCAGCTGTTAATGGAGTTTCTGTACCTGAGGAATAACACCTATGACAAAGTACATGGGCGAGCAAATAATAAAGTAAGAGCGACAAGAAGTGAGTTTGCAAGAGAGACTATGGCAGGGTGAAGAGAGGAAAGGAGGAGGTCAGAGATTCATTAGTGTTTTCCACTCGTTCCATTAGTATCAGGCAGCCGCCGCTTTTACGTTTACCATTTTTGGTGTCAGCTTGCATACACCGAAGCTTCAGTACTGTTTTTTTCACTCTCTCTCTCGTTAAGCATGTGTGAAAGACTAATGAGGAGAGAAGCTGAGCAAGGCATCAGAATAACAAAAAACACATAAGAAGGAAAAAGAGCAAGGCAGTGCCCATGTTCCCAGTGAATGGCCTTAATGGGTTTATTGACTGTGACTGATGGTGCTGAGCTGAGACACACATGTACAGCGAGTGGCTTTTAGAGCTTTCCTTAACGTCCTTCTCTGGAAATCATGAATTACTCTTAAACCTGGTAGGGTGGATTTGAAAGCGTTGACTGTAGGTTCCTGAAGTGTTTCTGAAAGTGTTTCATCCCTTGAACAGTGTCATCTATATTTCTTGTGCGTTTAATGCCTCTTACAAAATGAGGCATTTGACATGAAAGTTGTTCTCGGCTCTTTAGGTGAGACCTAAGATGTGACCTGAGTCTAAAATGAACATTACATTTGAATAGCTGTGCTTGAGCTCAGGCTATTTTTAGACCATTGCTTTTATCTTTTGAGACTTGGCTTCAAAAAAACACTGGCTTCATTTCCTGGTTTCCGAGTCAATACTATACAATAATTGTCTCAAATTTAGCGCCATTTGCTGTCAAGGCTGCAGCGAACTCACTTTCCTTGAATGCAAAATATCACAAAAGAAATCTGAAAACCTGAAGGGAATTCGATTGTAGCTTTGCTGTGGCGAAAACTTTCTAACTGCATCCACTCTATTGAACATTTTACTGACAGCTCAAGGCCATAATAGAGATATCAGGTGTCAAAATCTTCACTTTAACAGATCAGACACTAGTATTTCAGTGTCACCTGTTCCTATTCCTCCTCTTCTTTCAGCTCCTCTATGTTTCCTTCAGGTCTTTATTATCTCACGTCCTGCCTGTCCAATCTCAAGCTCTTACCACGACACAGCAGTTTGTCTGTTCTGTGTGTCTCTGAGTATTTGTAGTGGGCTGTGCTGCCTACAAGACCTGACACCTCATCCAAAGGAATTTCAGCCCCTGTATGGTTCACTCATTTCGTTTAATAGAAAGTGAAAAATGCTGGCCGGTCCTCCATCCTCAGCCATCACGTCACACTGTGGCATTTTTCCCCGGAGATACAGTATGTGACCTTTATCAGGGAGCAGAGCCCAGTGTTGCTTCGGCTAACTACTGACCCTCTCCCGGGGAGCTCATTAGCCAGCCACACTCTCAACGGCCACTTCCTAGACACTTGGGCAATTAGGCTCTTTACAAATACCACCAATACCTGAAGACAGCCAGCAGCCGGGGACAGGCCAGGGTGGCAGAACCGACACACGTGTGTGTTAGTGTTTGTGTGTGTGTGTGTGTGGCAGAAGGAGGTGATGAGTGTCAAGATCACCGTATGTGAATATGTCAAGTCCTTTAGGTTCTGTGTGTGTAAACAAGCGTGTGCTGTAGCCTACCTGTCTCTTAATGGAGTTTGACATCCTAGCAGGTAGAAATGTTACTCACGTCACACGTCAAAATGAAATGCAGATCATGTGGACATGGCAGGCAGTATTTTGACAGAATACTTACAGTAACAACAAACAATAGCTACAGGTCGTCATATATATGTAAAAAAAAAATGGTGTCATTCAACTACGACTGAAGGCAAAGTGTTAAAAACTGTTCGAACAAGCTGGAGTGAAAAAAGCCTAATAGACAAATTCCAGTCCAAATGGGAGTAATGGTGCACACTTTAAGACAGTCGCCCTTGGAAGACAGTCATTTGTTTGTGCATACAAAGACTGACAGAAATATTTGTGGGCTGAAGTTTAAACCCTGCCAACTTTCTCCTCTTCTCAGTTCATGAAGCAGCCGTGGATATCAATTAATGAATTATCAAGGACAATTGACAATAACTACTAATAAAACTGGAACTAAACAATGGGTAAATGTAACGAATGGGTCATAAAAAAAAATTCTTCCTGAGTCACAGTGTAATATCCTCTGCTGTTTTATGTTTTCTCTGATAAATAGAACAGCTTTTTATTCCCTTGCTGAAAGCAATAAAAAGGCTCACTGGGTGGAAAATAATGAAATTGAGAATGTACTCTTGTGTTTGGTTGGTACTTGATTGCATCATTGAAGTGCAGAAGAGCTGAAGTCAGTTGACCTTTGATTTGTTCTCTCGTGATCTCATCACACGGCTGTGTTGACCTTGTTATAGTTGCTGGTTATGTCACCAACAGTATATCGGCTCCAAAGTTTGCATGAACGATCATAACCACCTCTCATTAACCTGCGACTCTAGAGGCTAACATCAGTTTAAACGTGATGTGTTGCTGCTCACTGTACTGTCTCCAGCAGTCTAAAAATTATCTGGAGTCGAGCATGAAAATAATATGCACATCGTGCACGTGTTAAAATCATACTTCCTAAAAATAATGTATTCATGTTCAATATACTGAATTCAGATTTGCTACATTAACATGACTTTTTCAGCTCTTTCTGACTGAAGCATTTTGAACATCTCTTGCTAAATCTTACAATGTTCTATTACTGTGCTTCTTTGAAAGCAGCACAGCGCACTGAAAGTCTTTGAGACTGATCCTGGAGATTGTGTTGCTTTCCAGCTCCGTGAAAACCGACCGGAGTGTTTTAAAGGTGTACTTGAGTTCAGGAGGGTAGTTTGGGTTCAAACAAAATGGCAGCCGCAAACACACTTCTTTGCAATCTTGCAACACCATCTTGCACTTGAGGACAGGCATACTGTCCTCAAGGTTAATATGCTGGCATCCTGGTCTTTGATAGCGTGTATTCCCACTGTGGTCTCCTGGGTGGGAGCTTTATGATGTGCAACGTGAAGAATGCTCATTCACAAAATCAACCAAGATCAAAGAAAACACACATGCACAATAAATACCTGGGCCTCTCGTCCTAATTCATCATCATCATCATCATCATCATCATCATCATGATCAAGACAGAGCAGCAGAAAGGCTTATGTGATTAGAATCTTTATTTCTCTCACAGCAATATGTACAACAACAAAACAGTGCTGTTTGTCCATGATGCATTCTTACTTGAATCATGACTGCCATGGTGCTCTCTCTTTGTCCTCTCTTAACAAATATCTTCAGCAGCTTGTCTCATATCACATCTGGCTGCCAGAGACATCTGGAGGGAACACTAAAGCGCATAACAACAACAAAACAAGAACTGACACAGGAATACTGTACAGCATCAGTTTATTAAGGCGTGTCAAATTAAAAAGGTTAAACACTAATTAAGCTACTATGAAAGTTAGAGCTTAAGTAAACTTATATGTGATTAATTTGCACAGCAGCCAAATAATTTCACAACTGAATGTCTCTTGTCCTTATTTATTACTTGATTACTGTGTTTCATTATATAAATTTATATCATGACTGTGTTTGTGTATCATTAAACCCACCGATTCTTCCTATTTCACTTATCGATACCATAACTAAATAAATGTCATTTTTATTATCATTTTACTTTTTCTACTTCCAACACCTATGGAAATTTGAGATAGCCAATTCAAGTGTTTCAGTCATTCAACTATTTATTTCTAAGCCATCTGAACGTCACTCACCACAACCTCAGAGGACCTCTTCATGTGAAGCATCAGTTAATCAATGGCCATGGCTGGATGAAAACCAAGTGTTTATACAAAACCTAAATTGAATGATATTTTTGAATTGATTTTATTTTCCCAACTGCCTGATGAAGCTTTTTGAGAAATCGAGAGTTTTTCCGACCAAAACATAATCCATCTAAGTGATCTTTCACTCACATTCAGATGCATTTCAAGATAAAATGATTTAATGTGAATACTACTCACCACTACCATTGGAGCATCAGCCAAACCAAACCAAAAGTCAATAAATGCCCTTGGCAGGAGGAACACCAGATTCCAGACACCAGAAAAATCAAATGTTAACACTGGAAACCTTGTATAATTTGACACTAATTTGACTCACATTTTTTAATGGATTGAGACTGACTGAGCTGTTTGCATCTATTTTTCCTAACTTGCAAAAACTTGTGTGTGACAAAGCTAAACCATATTTGTCTGGAGAGCAAAAGTTTGTGTAAGACTGTTGGCACACATTTCATAAAACATTTATGTCAACAGGTAAGTTTTCAAAAAGCTATTTGAGGGCTAATGTTAGTGTGATTAGTTATTTGCATTAACAGTAAGTAGTTAAAGTTGCTTACTGGCAGATGATGTGGACACCTATTTTAAGAGACCATCTCTGTCTTCATCTGATTTAATACCTGTTAATTACATTCACTGTGTGAAAAGCTCCCGAGGTCTGCGACAAATCCTCTGACATGAGAGAAAAAAATGACACAGTGTATGAGGCTCCTTGTCTGTTGTTGAGCCTGTTCTCACGAGGCAGAGATTTCCATTTTGAACAAAACATAACTTTTCTCAGTCGTCTCAACATGACGGAGATTAGCAGACTTTACATCCCACAAGATTTAAAGAATTCTACAAGTTGAAAAAGAAATATAAATGAATTACATCTCGCATACACTGACTGCAAAACTCCCACCCATTTTCAAAAAATGATCCCAAAAAAACTTCCCCTTGAATCTTGTCAATGTGAGACCAGTGTGGATCCAGTTCTTGACACCAACCCCGCTGGTTAGCAATGAGCACAATTAGCTCCTTCTGAAGCCACTAAACATCAGAGTGGATGTGATCGCAGGTTCAAAGGAGCGACCACAGCACGGCACAGTGTCCTCCCTGCCTCCGACTGACAGCCGTTTGGAGAAGCTGATGGCTCAGCGGACTGTGGCTCTCCATTTGCACTCGCGGCGTCTTTGAACTGGACTGACAGTGATTGTGGGATGTCGTCCACCCTCTGTCTAACTCTCATCTCCTCTGTCACTCACTGTGGCCACTGTAGACCATCCAATTAATTATAAATATCTCCTAAAAAAAAGGACTAATGTTCTGACAGTGTGCTCTTTTGATCGCAGACGGTGTTGTCTGATTTGCGCACTCGGACGTGCTTTTCACAAAGCCGAAAGCAGGATCACCCAGACTCTTAATGAAAGCACGAAATGGCAAATAAACCAAATGTATTAGGAGACATGTCAACTATGTGAAACTATAAAAATCTACACAACTGAACGTAGCATTATATCTCCAGCCTCGCCTGAACTCTGTGGGCACTGACACGGTGTGAAGGCAGCGATGGACAGTGTTGTACCCGAACGCGTTCAAAGAACGTTCGTTCATGAACTAACTCATATTTTGGGTGAACGTGAACGTCCCGTTCATTTTTGCTTGATGAACGTTAAATTGTGAACGCACTCATTCTGCTGTTTCTTGAACGGCACTCTGATTTCGTTCAGATTACGTTCGTGCCAGATTTCAAGAGCCCTCGGCGAAAAACCAAGCTAAAACAGTAAAAACACATGGTAAACGACCATTAAAATGTCGCGGATAACCACCCGATCTGGCAACCTCAAGTCCTGCCTGTCGCTCTACCAACTTCGTCATCAGTGGTCGTCAGTCTCGTCACAATTCACATGTGTGCAAGGAAGGAGGATGCGTTTACTGAGAAACTACTTCCCATACAGTCGGGAATTAGCTCGTAGCTCGTGGCAACGTAAAAAAAAAAAAAAAAAAAGAACGAAATAGTTCATTTTGGGGAAGCATGAACTTTAGTTCACAATTTTGAATTATGAACGATGAACTGAACTAGTTCATTTTAAAAGGTTTGAACTGAACTTTGAACTAGTTCATATAGAAAGTGAACTTTCCCAATACTGGCGATGGACAGAGGAAGATGGATGAAGAGAGGGGAGCTCCTTGAAGATCTATCACGCTCCAAGGTGAACCGACCACCTGATCCGAGACTGTGGCATCCTTCAATAGACAACCACCCCTGCTTGTAAATATTTACAGTTCATATATATGCACCTGCGATACCTTTGTTTGTGTAACGTATTGAATCAGATAAGCCAGATGACCCTTGCAAGCGAGGAGTTATGTAAGTCGCAGTCACTCTCTCCATCTCTCTCTCCATCACTGACGCCCTTCTCGAAACTGTGACCATCTCTTCTGCAAACAGCCCTTAATCCCGTCCCCTCATCCCTCTCTGTTAAACCTAGACAAACAAGAAGGTTAGAGAACAAGGGGAACATGGATATGATGAACACTTGCACACTAAGAGCAGCTCGGTTGATGGTTTTCTTTATGCCAATTTGATGATGGAAGAGACTTGTTGTACACTGTAAGTAATGATTTGATTTTTAAATCAGCTTTGCTTTGCAGTTAGAGAAACAAAGAGCAAGTTTTTTGTAATAAGAGAGGAAACAAAGTGGCAGAATGAGAGGGAGCCGATATTAATGAAAACATAAATATATCCTTGCACTGCTTCTAAGCTTGTGATCAAAAGTAGACATGGCCAAGCTGAAAACGAACCCAGCATTTCCAAAAATATTTCCCCAGACCTGCAGTATATGAGGGAAGGCTAATCAAGACAGCCTTCTTTTAATCTGGAGCTTTCCGCTTCTGTCAGCCCCACATTTGATTGTTAAGAGAAGAAAAAAGACAGAAATGAAGTATGGAGTGTGGTCAACTCCCGAACTCATACGAAGCACGAGGATGGGTGCTGCTGGTTGTCTGCTGAGGGTCTCTCCTGCCCCCTGCTGGGTAAAAGGTGAATTTTAAGTTGACTTTTGTGGCACCCCGAGGTTGAGAGCACCCAGGCCTGACGAACAATCAGAAACAGCACGTGCGCAATTTCAAGGTTTAACTTTAACACACACTCAAATAAAAAGACTTTCCCTGTAGTTTTACTTCCACAGTCTCTTCTTTAAGGAAGAGACAAAGCTGTAGAGAGCAAGCATGTGAAGGAAAGAGAGAGGGAGAGAGCTCTAAGTGACTGAACACCAGACTTAATACAATCACACACCAGCTCTGTTGATTAAAAGAATGAATTAGATGAGGAATATAAACAGCCCCTCTCTCTCCATGTGTCTCTGCCATCCTCTCTCGCTCGCTCTCTCTCTCCTTCTGCCTCTTGCTTTGTCTTCATAGCCACGGGCGATGACTGAATAATTCTGTTTGAGATTTGTAAAAGTGAGGGAGAGAAAGACATCTTGACGTGCTGAATGTGAAAACAGTGATCGTTGAGGGGTGAGAAATATAGCTCGTCTGCCAGAGGTTGTGCCACAGATTCGCAGCTGAGAGCTGAGGCATTATTTTGGCACAATTGGAATGGCATGAAGGAGAGTGAGCTGTGACATCTGTGTTGTGCGATTGGTGCTGTTACAAAATTCGAGTTGGACATGTGGTAATACTTTTTATTGAAAAGTTGGGGAAAGTCAGTGTCATTTAGCCCAATTAAAGCTGAATAATCTACATATTAAATATTAGGAAAAAGCAAAAAAAAAAAACAACAAAAACACTAAACTTCAGTAAAATACTGTCGACAGGAGAATTTTTAAATCCACCTGTCGACACTTGATGTTACTGTTACACAAACATCAAAGGAGCAGAGCTGAAATAAAGCAAAACGTGGAGTGAAGTGAAGGTTTTAATTGCAGCAACGCCACATCAGCCAACTGTATGACATGTAAGAGTCAGGAAGCAGCAAGCGTGTATGAGATGGGATGATCCAATGAACAAAAGAGATGAATAGAACACCTACTAAACTTTGACGTATCTGACACAGTGAACACAGTGAACACATCCCTGAGTGCTGATTAAGGGGTCTAACTTAAAAGTTATAAAGATTTTCATGAAATCTAACAAACTCAATGGTCAATATTTTTTTTCAATGATTCACACAATCACACATAGTAGTTTACAATGTGACTGGCGGGGTCCGCCATGGCTGCGCTGCATTCAAATTCCCATCACACATGCAAGGGATTAACAGGAAACGATGCATGCGTTTAATCCATCATTTAATCCTTCTAATGCGAAGCCAACACTTTCTACTGCAGCTATTTCACATTAAAAGCGCTCAAGTGGAGAAACATGAGGTGGCTTTTAGTGTGAAGCAGTCACAGGAGACACCATTTATTTTATTTATTTATTTATTTTTTGCTGAGGTGAGTGATGACAGTGGCCATTCATCAAAATATATCTACAAAACAAGACATGGTAATTTCATGAATTACCATGCACTACAGAAGTCTGGGAGTCGAGCTGTAACATTAAAAGTTAAAAGCAGCTAAAAATCGAATGTTTGCTGGCCTCCAGTGGTTTAACTACTCATGCTGTGATGTAAAAGTGTCTGGGGGTCATTGTGGGTCCTACAGAGAACGGTGAAACAAAACTTTTCTGCCAGATTTTTATGTCGCTCTTTAAATCCGAACATTTTTAAAGTACCTATTATCTACCTGTCGACTGTACTGAATTACTGTAGACAGGCTGCACTGGTATGATGTGGTCATACTTATTGTGCAATAATGAGCTACTATATTGTTCCGGACAATTTGAGAAGGAATTGAGGCTGACAGGTTCACTGCGGCGACTGATGACTGTGAAATGGCCTTCTGTAAATGTGATTGACTTTACTGACTGATGTGTGGGTGCTGTTGCCAGTGGCGAATATACTAGTATACATAGATATCTCTCCTCACTGTTTTCTCACTCACACATGATGCACTAGTTTGTATGCAAATACAAAACTGACTTTCTGCAGTCTTATTTAGATCCAGCCACTTTCTCAACCCTGACTGACTCTCCTATTAGTTATATACTGCATGTTGGCTGACTGGGAGCTACAAATGGAGACAGAAATTCAGAAATGAGCCGGTGATCATGATTTGGCCAGAATTGTGAGAGAGTTTGAGCTCATTGATGGAAAGATGAAGATCAAGAGTGAGTCTGATTTATTTTCCACTCAATCAATTCAGGCCGTTTGAACTCTTAAAAATCCTGCAACCCTCGCTCATGAAAGTAAAGTGAGTTGTGACGATGCCTTTCAGCTGGAAGACCTGGGCAGAAGAGTCCGTGTTAGCTTGCATTCACATTGCTGAGGTGTTCAACAACAAGATACTGATTCCCTTTGAGCAGCGGGGTGCTGTTCTGTTGCTGATTGCACCGTGGCCTCCCGGCAAGGGCAAAGAGAAAAACAAGCATTTCCTAAGGGGATCATTGGAAAAGAGAGAAATTTTTATTCGCAGCAGTAGTAAAGGAAGTTGTAGTAATATTAGCAGTACTATTGGCTGTGTGGATGGATGGAGGGATGAGGTGGAGAGTCAGGGCACATCCTCATTATTCCTCCGCTCGCCTCTGATCCCTTGTTATCCCAACACTCATCGCTCATCTGTCACCCTGGGGAATGAAAGGAATATCTTTCACATTTGCTTAATTCCCCCAACGTGCCTCCCAGTGCACCTTGAGGCAATTCCATTTTTCTGTTGTTGCTTTAAAACATGGTCCTGTGGTCCAGTCTAGCTCAGGGGAAAGACTGTAGTATATATTGCCAGCGTTGGGGGGTTTGATTCCCACTGGGGCCAAGCGTACTAAAAATGAAAGGTCTCATATTACTTGAAAGGCCACTAAACAGCATGAGTAAATTGCAGCATTAAAGCATGGTAAGCATATTAAAATTTGATGGGAAGGGCAGTGCAGCATTTGGGATTTTTGTATCTTTACTTTTTTTTTTTTTTTTTTGGAAAAATACTAATTGCATTTCAGGCTAATACATTTTCCACAGTTCTTAAGTACTCACAGATATCTGTGGCTGAGTTTTTGTCCACTTCCTTTTACACAGGTGTAAACAGGTTGACTTTTTTTCTGAAACAGACACGGCAGATCAGAGATCAGCACCATCTGTGTTTTAGTGGATGTTGTAGACGTAGTGTTTCACAGCAGGAACTAGGACTGTAACCAAACCATCCAGCCATTTCCCAACGCAGGGAAAACCAAAAAGCTGGTGGTGGCTCCAACACTGGTGAACATCAAGGGAATGGACACTGAGATGGCCACATCTTACAAGAACCTGGGTGTTCACCTCAACCACAAACTGGACTTGACACAGCACTGCACTATATAGGAAATGTCAGAGCAGGCTCTGTTTGCTCAGGAGGCTGAGGTCTTTTGGAGTGCAGAGGGCGTTCTTGAGGGCCTTTTTCCATTTTTTATGGAGTAGCTTGCTGGGGCAGCAGCATATCAGCTGCGGACAGGAAGACACTGGACAAACTGATCAAGAAGCTCTGTCCTGGGATGGCCCCCTGACCTAGTGGAGGTGGTGGGAGAGAGGAGGATGATGGCTAAGCTGTCATCCATGTTGGAGACCAACTGCTTCACTCAAAGTATGCGAAGGAACAACATCGCAGATCTGTCCTTCCTGCAGCTGTCAGACTGTACAACCAGCACTGCTCCCAACAGACCACACTCCTAATTACGTCATTACATCTGTGCAATATTTCATTCACTGTGCAATATTTCATCTCATCTCTAATTCAACTGTTCTGTCTATAGTGTATATATTGCCCCCATAGTTCTTATATTCCTCTTGTTAAGTTTTCTTCTAGTTAAATTGTTAATACTTCTCTTGTTTATATTACTTGTCTATTGCTACTATACTGATGCTCCTTTTTTATTCTCCTATCCTTTTTGCTGCAGTACGCTGGATTTCCCCATTGTGGGACTAATAAAAGAATATCTAATCTTATCTCTTATCAGCAAAATGGAGGGGAAGAAAAAAAAAACATCCACAGCTGAGATGCGAGGTTTTCTTCTGTCAGCAACTGAATCATAATCACCAGTGTTGCATCTCAAAACAGGAGCACTAAATGCTGCAATTATGGGGAACATCTGTTGGCTGAACCATTTGTGGTGCAGTAGTAGAGGTTTGAGATGCCGCCAGAACTATAAAAATGTTGTCAAACACCTGCCAAAGGATTTGTTTATGTGACTTACAGTTGGGGTTTTTTTTTTTCTTTAGTTACTTAAATTTTATGATACATTTTCAATGACAGACAAAGCAGTGGAAGGAGGGATGGGGAGGGTTACAGTAATCAATTATGTAATGCAATGTGTTTCTATTTAACACATATGTCCAAAGGAACACATGCATGTAGATGATGTGTATCACTACTTACATCCAAGGGGGCCTCAGCAGCTGGACTGAGTCATAGAGAGTGCACAAGGGTGCCCACCTCCCCACAACCATGCCAGCATCAGCCTGAGATGATTTTGATCCATCTTTTTAAGTCTAGAGTGGGTGATGTATGCTCTGTGCAGTATTTTTAGTTGCACTTGTCTGAATATTGCTATTTGGGGAGAAAAGGCGAAGATGTGTATATATACCTGAAACCATTCCCCTCTCATTTGCAAGTCTTTTCAGGCTGTTATCCAGATGTTCATAGGAACCTCAATGTACCCTTTGAGCTTATGTCCATCATAAAAGCTTTCAACTGCAAATAAGAGGACTTTATTTTTATCATTTCTGAAAGTGGAATTATGGTATTGTCCTTCAAAAATGTGACCAGTCTGATGTATGTTATGTCCTTGCATATGTGTGTTCACCAACACGTGACCCCCTGCTGAAAAGGGGAGGTTGTTCCATAGCAGACATAAAGGGAGAGAAGCACTCACGGTGTCTAACCTCCTGTGTATAATTCTGACCACACCAACAGAGAATTGTGTCAATGGATTATTCAACCTTGTAATAAGTTTGGGATAACACTATAATGATGCTACAGAAATACATTTGTGATGCTCTGTGATTATCTGTCCCTACAGCATAAGTAACATTAGTCTCTTGTAAAGGCAAATCTGCTTTTACTCCTCAATATAGGCGACCTCTTATGGTTATTCTTATGGAATGAGTATTGAGGGATTTGAAGGGGAATGGAGGATATGATGGAAGGACTTTCATTTTCAGCATATATACCCTTCCTCACAAAGATAAAGGTAAAGTTGTCAATCTTCTCAAATTATCTCATATGGTTCTTAGTAAAACTGGACCACTGAATGCAAAAATCATTATTTTTACTTAATGTTTTATCAACATTGTCAGATAATTACAACAAAAAAAACTGCAGAAAGAAGTTGCAATAAATATCTTTTTTTTATTTTTTTCTCACAATCGCCCCAATTTCACATCGTCCAGTTCTCTCATTGGCCTGGGGAGGGTGTAGACAGACATGTGCAACCTCTGTGACACACAATGATGCCAGACTAATTTTTTTTCACACTCCTATGAAAACCTTGAACAGGAGGTTGTGGAAGGATCACAGTCTACCCACAGTTCAACCACCCACTGCTTAGTCACCCTGACCGAGTAGTAGGAGTTGCTGGTGCAGCAAAAGGCCATCAGAATAAAATTGTGCACAACATACTGGAATGAAACTGCCGGTGGACACTGAAGTGTGGCTGGAAAGTGAGTTTCATAGCTTAGTTTGACATTAGGTAAGTCTCAGCAAAGTCTGAAAATATTTAAGGCCTGGTGCTAATTAAAAGTAGGATTTGTCTGCAAAGTCAAAATCACAAGAGCTTCAGTCTTACAGCTCAGATGGTCAAGTGGAGTCACTAACTATTCTAAGCCGCATTCCAAGATAATTTATCTGCAACACTGACAGACAAAGTGAGTCTGGCTGTGAAATGAGCATGATGTCCTTAAATGCAAATATGTGGCGTCTACAAGAAATGAAGATAAACACATTTTAACACCATGTGATTATGTAACTCTTTTCACATTACGTTGAAAAAAAGTACTATTTCAGAAGCGTTATATTCCTATAAGACACATTATAAAAGCCCTGACTGTGAGATAATATTGCAGCGAAACTTATTTTGCTTTCCAACCTCAACATTAAAGCTGTATAGCAAACACTTAATAACATTAGAAAACTGAGAAGTCCAGTTTTTTTGTTTCGTTGTCAGTCGTGTCATCTGATTGACAGATTTAATCTTCACCTCACTTCTGAGTTTCTGCTCACTTCACAAAATTTTTGGAGAGTGTTGGATGACTAGAGGCCGGTCGTATTTTTGAAGCGAAGCCTTTTTTTCCTCTGAGGTTCTTTTGCTGGATGCAGCTTTGTGTCACAGTCACAGTCGATACACACTGCCCTCCATCTCCATCATCACGGCTCCACCGGGACTCGGTGAGAAGAGAGAGAGAGAGAGATACACTGTTTGTGTCTGCGTGTGTGTTTGTATGAATGTTGCTGCCTTTGTACCAAAGAAAGCTAAAAAGAAAATGTGCCTGCGTGCACGTTGTTTGTGCCTGTGTGAAAGAATGCATGTTTGTCTGTGTGTGTGTGTGTGTGTGTGTGTGTGTGTGTGTGTGTGAGCCTCCCAACCCTCTGTGGTATTCTCCTCCTCTCTAACCGTCATCCCTCTGTCTGCTATCTGTCCAAGCTTAAAGCGCCAGTTGTTTTCTGAGGGGCCTTTGGGAGAAAAAGAAACAACTGGGCGATTACACTTCTTCTTTTATCCTCACAAAGATGTTCTGCTCCTCCCTGTCTTGCTTTTCTTCCAGGAGGTCTTTGCTGTGAGGCTTTTCCCTTTCTGCCTTTCAGAGATTTTATTTGTCCATGTGCCGTCTCTGTTTCTCTCTCACACTCTCTCTCTCTCTGTCTCTTTCTGTCAACTGATGATGTTGACTTTGCTTCACTTTGCCTCTCAACAAAGAGACTCTCTCTCTTTTCCCCTTCTTCTTTCGCTTTGCTCCTCATCTCTGATTCTCTCCCTTTTAATTTCTTTCCAGCCGGCTGAAAACGTTCAAATTTGTTTCGGGTGATTCTGTCTGCGAAGCTGCCTCATCTTATTCGGTGCTCTGAAACCTGCTCGACATCGAGGCAGGCTTTAAGGGGCCTTCAGAGCTGCTTGCTGCAGGAATCCCCAACGTGCTCAGAAAAAAAGATATCTCCATGTTTGTCTAACTGGCTGGCAGCAGAGATATACAGCAAAACTGAAACAGGCTATTTCAGCTTTGTGGAATCAGCAGTTTTGTTGCGTCCTTGTCTTTTTGCGTGTAGAGTTGTCTCACGTATCCAGCCATTTGGATCATGATACCATCACTCCATAATTTAGCACAGAGCTTTCAATTGCACATGCATATGTATGTGCAGCCATACGTATTAATTCAATTGAGAGAGCGTGTGTGTACAACTGAGCGCCAGCATTGACTATGCATGTGTTGATCTCCTTCTTGCTGCTTCCTGCTCATCCTTGCTTATCAGTCAAGTTTACATTTCAGCCCTCTCTCCCTCTCTCCCTCTCTCTCTCACACACACACACACACGCTACCTTCAGAGTTTAGCATTCTTATTCCCTTTCCTGATTTACCCTGTTCATTACTATTCTACTCAGATTTTCCAACTGATGGCCTGCTGCGTTTTACATTTGGCTCAGATCATTCTGATTAAGAATAAACAACGCGGCCAATCACGGCACATCCATTTCCATCAGAGTTTAATGCCACACACACACACACACACCCGTGCACACAGTCAGCCCCATCCCTTCTCTGAATCATGTTTAGGCCTCACATGAATTCAGTCATGTTTATGTAAGGGAAAAACACACTTTAGTATTGTGAGACTGATTATCATTTGTCTGTTGGAGGTTTGCCGCACATCAACTACTGAATATACTGGATTATCAGTGTCACTGACTGAATCACTTTTTGAACTCAACCAATGCAAAAATACAGGACTATTGAGATTTTAGTGGCATCCAAGTTCCCGGAATTATGCAGCTCTTCATCAGCAGTGAATAAACAGATCAATGACAGGAAACGGTCCTGGAGCAACATCACTCCCAGAGTTTGATTATCTAATATGAGCCAATAAACAACATTTATGATACTGCACACCTTGCTGTATTGCTTGCTATTTCCTCTATTCCTCAGATTAAAGTGAGTGGATAGCAGTGTCATAGGGTCCAGGCGCCCTGTTGACGCCCAAAATACAGAGTCAAGTGAGTTTAACAAAACAACTCAAATCAGCACTGTTGATTTTCTCTACAATCTGAGTCCCTGCCAGTCGAGGGGTCATTAAAATCAGTGAGTGGTGTTTGAGGAGTGCAATCTTTTACCTTCTGAATACTGCTGATGTCACATTGTGAGAGAAAGAATGACATTAAAAACTGTCACAGGATGCCAAACTAACAAAGTGGTGCACACAACTCGATAAAGCAGTTCATCCAGGTTTCAGTGCAGAACCACAGGTGAACTTGAGCAGCTCACCTCCAACTCGTCCAAGTCTCTCCTCCCACTTAAATTGCAGTATACATTTTAACTGTTACACTTAAAAGATGGATGTCTATTTCTGATTTGGCACAATCACACATGCAAGTTCTCACACTTCTCAAACACAATTGTAATTTAGCTGCTGTTGAGTTTACTCTCTTGTGTCACTTATGCTTCTTTCTAGCTAAACTAAAACATCTTTTAATGTTCGTAGATATACGTTATGTTGGGATGTCCAGTCTCCATTTCTCTTGCCTCTCGCTTGTTTTTATATCTGTTGAGCTGCTGGTGCCTGTAAGGTCAACGATGAGTCAACCAACGTTCAGGACCAAGAAGTTGCAGTTTCATGGCACATGGACCACTTTTTCAAAATAATAGCTGAAAACAGAGACGAGCGGAGTGCTTCTGTACAAAACAAAAAGCAGAACGGTGTGACTGCAGCTCTGCACCGTGTCCAAACCGCCGACACGGCACCTGAAGCGGATCAGAGAAACTACTGTGACCTTTAAAGCCAGCCATGTCACCAGAAGAGTAACAACCAACCGACCGTCTAATGGTGTGTGACTTGATTTATTTATTTTTTCAACCGCAGAGAATATGGTTAAAGCTGTCCAGTGTAGTGCTGTATTGTATACGATTGACCTGGACCCATTCGCCATAAGCTCATCACGCTAATTAAAACGAATAGCCTGACAAATAAAAGTAAAATTACAGGAAGCAGTCACAGCTGCTGCAGGTGTAAGGTGACTCGGCGTCCTCGAGAAACGAAATCCTGGATCTGTTCCACCGGCAGCTAATGGGAGGCTGATTTTGTGGGTCCCTTGGCAGCGATAATGTACCCGTGAATTCACACCACAAAATAAGACGACCCACAAAACAAATGACTTATGATTAGTGACAGGTGTTTTCGCTCGCCGTCCAGGGATTCGGTGGCGGCGACAGACTGTTTGGGAAACATTATTGAGGTCGTTTCACACTCGAGGAAAAACACCAAGCGTGCGTCTGGGGAAATGAGTCAGAATGGAGGAAATCTTGTAAATGAGAAAATAGCTGAATATAAGGACGCAGAGATGGATGGAGAGACTGTCTCAAATAGAAAAGTAGACAGTTTCGTAGCTTAACAAAAGACTCAAGCCTCTTGCTGTGACAGTGACTCATGCACCAGGTAGTGGCCTTATCCTCTCTTTGCTCGTCCTTTTTCTCACAGTCTTTTCACCTACTTTCTCTCATCTGGTGTTTACTCTTCTTTATTTTCCAGTTAGACACCCCCCTCTACCTCCCATCTCTTTACTCTTTCACTGATATGTCTTCCTTCCCCCCCCCCCTCTCTCTTTTCCTCCGTCTCTCTCTCAATCCCCTTTTTGTAAATTCACTATTCTCACCCTGTGTCAAGTAGAAGGTAGGGGACACCCGGGTGTAAATTGCTCAGCTTGCAATGGCTGGAGAAAAGCAGAAAGCAATTTCCACACCATTTCTTAGTAGGGTCCATCGCCACTGTTGCCAAGCCCTGTAGGGACCTCAAACGAAAAGAGAAACCGCCACTTAACCGCCAGCCAGTCAGCAAGAAGGAGATTAGGAGAGAAAAGAGCAGCGAGAAGGGGAGAGAGAGACGTTATCGCGGCTCACACTTGACTAGCGGTCGGAAACCACCCAGATTACTGTTATTACCACAGATTTTTAACAGCTGCATCCACACTGTGGCCGACAATAAAGAGCGCAAACCCTGCTGTTTAAAGGTGGTTCCACATCTCGGAGCAAATAATGTCACTCTGAACACAGATGCGATTGTGTCCACCAGGCCTAAACAATGTGTCTGAAGCTGCCTTTATGTGTTATACTATATGCTCCCGCTGCGTTATCAATGAGGTTTCACAGCCATGGGCCAGTGTTAGCGGCCTGGGACAAGATGAAGCATGAGGCTGCAAGCATGTTTAGTATTATGCCTGATGTGGTCAGGAGACGCCTTCTGAATTGAATTTGCATTTAGATGTCCATACTGTTCAACTCAACACGAGAATCTTTTATATAATACTCACCATGTTATGATACGGGTCTGGACCAACTGAGGCGGAGATAGAGTGTACAAAAATTAAAGGTTTAATGTCAAGGAAAAGCGACCAAACACACAAAAGGAGAGTTCTGGTTTGGTGAAGAAAAGCCAGGGCACGGCAGGAGAAACGGGAAAACAGGAGGGCGGCTGGCGGAGAGGCACGGCAACTGGTGACTGGAACTGAATCTGGAGGAAACAAAAACACGTGGTAGGAAGACGACGAAAAACAACTTACAAGTCACAGGCGTAATAGTGTTCACTGGTGCGTAACGACAGCTAGAAAATACCATGAATGATAGAATAATCTGGCGCCGGAGTGAAGTCCAGACCAGCCTTTTATGGGCGGGTTGATTTGATGATAGTGAACCGGTGTGCCTCATCAGCCAGGTAGCCGGGGAGGAGAAACTGAGAGGCCAGCCACGCCTCCTGTCACAACAAAAGAGAGCAGACACAAAAGCAAACAAACAAGTACCAGACCATGACACACCAGAGTCAGGAAGAGCAAAAAGGCTTTCATCTTCTCTTGATCAAGAGACCCGATCGCCTGAGTGTTAATTTTTAACTATTCTGCAATACCCTGGATTACATTCAGTCACTGAGTTCAATGCCAATGATTTTAGCTTCTCATCTGTGCATGGCAAGTTCAGTGTGTTTAAGGTTAGGGAGCACCTTGGCTGCCTACTATGGGTGCCAACCATTAACCACCATGTCCCTGGTTCACCTTAGACTTGGAGAACGCTGTGAGGCAGAGCTCCTTTGGAATGAAGCCAATGATGCTCACAAAGTTCCTCCTGCACCACTAAAGAGCAGAACGGAGAAGCACAATGAATATGGAAGAGTTTGTAGTTTTAGACACTACAGGACAAATGGACAATGACTGAGGAGGGTTTCTTACAGTGCACTGACACTGTGCTCGGGGAGATCGATCAGCACTTCAGCAAGTGCAACACACAAAGTCAACCATCACTGAAACAGAGTGTGTGGTTGCCAAGCAGTTGATTTGCACACAAACAAAGAGGAAAGTAAGAGAGAGATGGACAACGCAAAAGCTCCTCTTTGACGCCATGCCAAGTGTTTTTATTATTCAATGCATCCACTGCAAGGTGTGAAAATCTCAGTATTGAGGAACGTCTTCAGTGACCACCATCGGCCCATGCACCACACACAGGAAGTGCAGCAGTCTTTCCAGAGGTCCTTCACACACAAATGCCTGAATGAATGGAAGTAGAAGGTCCTCAGCAGATCCAACCTTCCAGTGGTATAAAAAACTGCAGGATGGGTATTTATGTATTCACTACAAACTCTGTAGCACCAGTGATAACTCATCCAGGAGCTAGGTGCAGAGCAGTGAACATAATCAAAACAGCAATTATGTTCCCTCTAAAAACATATTTGTCAAAGCACAAAAAATGCATTTTGTCGGAAACAGGGTTTCCCAGTTTATATTCTTTTTTGACTCGGAACAATTTTAGTCAGTTTTCTCTCAGGAGACGTTTTGCAGTTGCCGCACAAATCTCTCAGTAACCACAGCTGTCAGCACCGTGGAGCTCTATTGGAGGATATCAGGCCACACACAAAGGCCATTTACACCAGATAGCAGTTCTCTCGGGGTCCTGCTTTGACCTTCCTGCGGCCCACCTTTTCTTTTGATATAATCTTTGAGAAATACTGTTTTGACAGCGAAGAAACATTCACACTATATCACAGTGAAGGCTTTTAAATAAGGGACAACAGGACTGAAAAAAAGACGATATTGTTTATTTATGGTGGGAGCCTTCTCGCCGAGCTGCTGTGTGGTTCAACAGACTAATAACTTCCTGCAGAGACTCAGTTAGTCCATTAGGCTACTGCACCTATTTAAAGAGATCCAGGCAGGCAGTATTGGCTATAATTCAGTAGCAGCCAAGCTGATCTATTAAGATGTATTACACCCACCAGAGACCTACGGAGGGACGGCAAGGTCAGGGAAAAGTGAAGGCCTCACCTCAAGCTGCTGCCCGACATCCAAATCAGCATTTCAAAATCACTCAGCGAGATTAAAAAGGCAGGGAATGGAAAGGATGAGTGGGGCAGGGAGGTAGGTAGCCACGCTCCACACAGGAGAAGCAATCTGGGCGCTCCTGCTCGACTGTCGGCGTGATTAGAGACATCTTGTTCCATTATGCATTTTCCCTTTTCTATTGCATTTTCTCCAAGGAGATTTGAAACGTTTCTAATAGCTTTTTAAACGACTTGCTGTCCAGATCACTTACTGTAAGGCCACTCATAGTCACAGAGACTGCAGTGCATAAAGAGCAATGCAATCTCTGTCTCCTTCTCTTTGTCTTTTGATGTATTTTCCCTCACACTCCGTCTTTTTTTTTCAGGTGTCTCACTCTTTTTACCTTTTCTCTCTCATTAATTAACATTCTCTCTGCCTGTTTTTCATCTTAGTGAGTCAGGCTGTTATTTGAGATTTTTTTAAAAAGAGCACAGCACTGAGTAATTGAAGAAGGAGTGGAACGTATATATTTAGAAGTGTGTGACCCCAGTGGTACAGTGAAGTGCAGCTCTCCATGCTTCTCTACCTGACACATTATCACATTATCCATTATTTCGAAGGCATGGCGAGGTGTTACAGGAAAAGTGGAATAGAAAAAGATGGGTAGTGAGATGATGGAGTGTAAAGTAAAAAAACATGAGCAGTGTCTCAAGGCGGTAAAGACAGATGGACAAATGTTATGTTACATTTTGTGCAATGATTTATTTTATGACAAAATATCTGATTGTAATAATATAGCACACTTTTATATTTTAGAGTATAGATGCAATGTTTATGCTTACATTGAGAACTGTTAAGGTATTTTTTCTTTTGCTCACTTCTGCTGCTTAGTATAGGTTATCAAGGTGAGAGTCACATTCCCAGGCGGTAGCTCCAGATAATAACACTGACGGATTCCTTTTTCAAAACGCTGGAAACTAGAACTGGATTTATGAGATCCAATAGCAGCGTAAAAATATCTGGGCAAAACAGCGATGAGTGTTCTGAGAGTAACTGAGGCAGCTGGAAGACGTGTCATGTTTTCAACTAATGGTAACACTGTAATAGAGAGTCCATCTCTATACCCTGACAACCCTTCAACAGATGAACTAAACCCAGCAGCTCTGTTATGCAAACCTGAGATTTCTTAAACAGATGAAGTCGAAATCTCCTAAGAAATATTAGTTTAAATGTTTGCTGGAGTAACTTGCATTTTGGAGTGAGCGTACAATAAAGCATGCAGATTACATTAGCTTTGGTTACACTGTCATTGGCAAACACACACAATCACCTAAAACATTTATTTTTGTGGTCCTGTTTTTTGTATAATAAGTGCTGCTCATGGCAAAAGATTAAGAATAAAGGTTTATCTCATCTTATCTTAATGGCTTAATTTTGTTATATCAACAATGGAAGAAATGTAAATGTGAAAAATGTCACCTGTACTTAAAAACCCAGATATAACCTGACTCACCCGACTCTGCAGCTCCCCTCAGCTCTGTTGTGCATTTTAGCACCTTTCAGCAAGTTGTTTTGGTTTTGAGGTCCACATCGTTACAGTTTTGGTTCACTCCAACAGCTCTCATCAGTGTTTCCGACAGATCCCGCAGGTCGTAGCTGTTTTCAGTCTTAGTGACTACCAAGGAGCCAGATGTTTACAGCACGAGTTGGTGGAGTCTAAAACAGAGCTAAAAGAGAGTAAACTGGGCCGACATTCGCCAGAAGTCGTCAGTTGCCATGTCGTCAAATGAATGCTAACGTTGCATTCTAAATAGACAGCTGTAGCACTTTTTCCAAAACAACTTGTGATAGCAAATGATAATATGTCAGTGTTGCCTTTACACAAACAAAGGCACAATATAAGCTTTACACTTTTACATGTGCACACGCACACACACATGTAGTCGTGCATGAACACAGACCAGAAAGGCCTAAAAAGGGTCAAATGCAAACACTTAGACACATATACAAATACACAAATGCAATGCAATATGCTTGAGAGGAGGTGACATAACGCATCCAAGTCTCGGCCCACAGTGATGGATGAGTCCAGGCATCCCAAAGCGAGTCGAGGCGTTCCACAACATTGACAGAGAGAGACAGAGATGGGCATTTTGTGTGTGTGTGTGAGAGAGAGAGAGAGTGGGAGAATGACTGCAAGAGAAAGAGAAGAATGATTTTTGGGCGTG
This sequence comes from Centropyge bicolor, assembly GCA_037975185.1. NCBI lineage: Eukaryota > Metazoa > Chordata > Actinopteri > Pomacanthidae > Centropyge > Centropyge bicolor. The sequence continues at coordinate 17,702,870 of JBBMOC010000001.1, read as the reverse complement.
CATGTGAATAAGAGAAAGACGTGTGCATGCTCGTGTGTCTGTGTGTGTGTGTGTGCGTGTGTGTGTGTGTGGTGTTGATGGCTGTTGTCCAGCGAAGTAGAGCGGCGGGCGACAGTGATGGAGAGGTTCAAGGGAGGAGGGGAGATGGAGATGAGTGGGGAGAGACGAGCGGCGGTGAGGAGGACAACTTAGTGCAGTCGGTGGTTGATGACTTGAGGAAAAAAGGGAGAAGAGAGAGACATCATCAGACAACGGGAGAAGGGGGTGGAGAGAGGAGGAGGAGGAGGAGAGGGGTCGTGACTGGCGAGAGAGGGAGAAAGTTTCCATTACTAGACAGAAGGAGTCGGTTGTCTTCTGCGTCCTCGAGGAACGCTTCAGAGCAGAAGTGGAGTCACAAGCTCACAGCCTGGAAAATTTGAGTCCCGCAAGAAATAAATTAGATTTCAAAAAGGGAGTGCGGTCTAATGTGTCAACAGACATGGGGAGACAGAGCAGATAGGCTGTTTTGATCAACATACAATATGTCCCTTTTATCATCATGTCCATATACGTCATTGATGAACAGATGCCCAGCTGGCCTGTATTTGAAACTGTGCCAAAGGTAATCATGTAATCATGAAATAATCATGTAACAGTGAAGAGAGAAGATGATAAAATAGGATACAATAAAGAAGAAAAAGTCATTTTTTAAGGAGATATTTTCAGAGCACTATTTCACAGAACATTGACATTGAAGAGTTTCGCAATTCCTGAAGTGTTTCATGAACATTTATTGCTAGTGGGTTTTTTCTTTATTTTTTATTCCGAGAACACTGGGTTGGATTTTCCACCCGACCACCGAATGCTGAAAGTGCACTACCGTACAAAGGCCAAGGTGTGAGGCATGCTTACATTGCCAACCTGTGCCAGATCGCAGAAAAGCGTCAGGGAATTTGAAAGACAAAACATGCAGAGCAAAGACTGTTTGCAAACACCCTGAGTTAATGTAGTTTTTAATAATGGTATTCAGGTCTACCATAACAGTTCAGCTCTTGCAATGTTACGTGAGGTATTAATTAATTGCAAACTATGCTTCTGCTTATTTCAGTCTTGTTTGCTTCAGCACAGGTCATTTAAGTCTTTGGTTAGTTTTATTTGAAGTGTGGGTTTGGTTTGTGTATCTATTAGAAATACAGGTTGAAATACTCCCATTGCTTCAACAGTGGGTGGTTGACTTCCCAATAAATAGCCAGTTATGGTGTTTAACCCTGGCTGACTGTTGTAGCCTCTTTATTGAAGCCCCTGCGTTTCAGTTCAGTTGTTAATTCCAGGAGTTACAGTTTTGAAATTCTGTACAAACAAAATGTTGATTCATAATTTTACTTGTAGATAATACAAGAGAATACAAGAGAGAGAACAGGGAGGACTATTTTCAATATATCATCACATCACATGGACCACATCATGTTTTAGTGGCCTGAGTAGATGATGTAGTTTTATTAATATAATTTTACTTGATATGTGCCAGATCTAAACAAATGACAGACTAAACGACACTTTAATGGAAACTGCATCTGTGGTCTATATTTTTCCTACACATACAAACAATTAATCCTTAAGTAGGGGCTGTGGTAATTGTGTACAAACACTTACATTACAGAGCCAGGCATAAATGAGAGCTTTATGTTGCTTTCATCTTTTGGTTCCCATCCAGACATGAATGCATCTTGTACATTCCTTTCTCTATAGTGTGTCCCAGTTTTGCAGGAAACTAGAGACACTGAACAAGGACACGTCTAGCGTCGCCAAGTCCAGAGCCAGCAAACAATTTGAATATTTACGCAAACAGTAGTTGGTTTTGTTTGAATGAATTAAATCCCAAACAGTAACCAGATTGTGGCCAATTTTCTGTCCACGTCTTTTGGAGAACAGATCTCATTGCAGCCAGAGTGACACAGAGACATCTGTAATGATTGTAAACACACTCCGAAACTGATCTGAATTATATATGTGAATATTATAAGTTTTACAAACAGAAAGGTTTATTGAAGGGTCTAGTTTATTGGGTGGAAATAGACTGTACAGGCGTACCTAATAAACTGGTACCTCAGTATACTTTGTCTTAAAGAACTAACTCCTGTCCCTGACACAGTCCACTTAAGCCCTTTGTTATCAGCACAAAAAGCAACCCCTCCCTTCACGTTGAAACGCCGCTGTAATACAGAATTATGAACACCCAGCCTCCCTCAGCTTCCCTCCGTCTCTCATAAGTTGAGCAATTAACAATGCATTACATGTGTTAGGGTTTTATTTATGACTAACGAGCAGTTAACAAATCATGATTTCCTCCATGACTGAGTGTAATGTTGGGTCTCAGTGGAAATTCAGCTGAGTTACAGCAACTTGACAGCTGTATTTCATAACGACCCGGCCACGCAAGGCACAATAACACTGATTTAAGTCCCTGTCTGAAGCAGCCAACGCACACACTGCAGCGCTGGATCACTTTATCACACCCTGTATCCATCACCCGCAACAAAACAAGCTGCAGAATAAGCACAATGCGAGCTAAGTGGTGCTAAAGTTAAAGAGATGTTGATTTGTTGTCTGGTTGGCAGTTTGTGTCAAGGGAAGTAATAATGAATGAAAACAATAGGAATGAGAAGGTTAGTGGAGAGATAGGGAGAGAAAGCGAGAGAGACAGGGAATAAATAAAGTTTTTTAAAAAGTACAGTGGAGCACAAAGACGAAATGGTATCGGGAAAAAAACGGGCAAAAAGACAGACAGCAGAGAAAGGAAGAGGCAAGCAGAGAATGCAAATGAGGGTGGGGGGAGTGTCACGGAAATGATTGCTGCTATTACAATTATCATTAGCATGTGTTGTTGGCAATAAGTCGTCTCATTATGGTGGATCCTATCATCATGCTAATTGTGGAGGATGCCGCGCTTCAGCATGCAGGGGGGCTCTCCGTTACTAGGGGGAGGGTTCGCCAGAAGAGCGCTCCTGGTGAGTCGGCTAAATGGTTGACAGACACGAGCAGGTAACACACTCTCCTCGCTCAGAGTTACAGTTCGTCTATTTTCTAAAGACTTCATCTGTGGTTCTAGTGCAAATCTGCTCTGAAGCTGTACTCAGTCAGAACTGCTGGTCTGACAGTCAAAACATTTGCTTTTTTAATGTCAGACTGGTAATACCATTATCCTCATATTTAAATAATATCCTGCATCCACCCTCTCTATTACATCTTGCACTCCTCCTCCTTAAAATGTGGCTGTTCAGGACACCTACAAACAGGGTAGATTTTGAGCGAGACCTGACCCTCACTCCTAAAAAATAAAAATGTACTTTAAAAGAGGGTATCAAAGACTGACTACAATAAGTTTCTGTGACCTTGAGGGCCTGCAGAAGGGGAGGCCACAACCTTGCAAATGTGCACAGCCAACAAAAGACACCAAAAGGAGGTGAATGTGCATTAAGCCTACCACTGTTGTAGTTTGCCTAAGACGTGTGCTTCCAGATCAGGGGAAACCAGGGCAGAAAGACTGAGGTACGGCTGAGGATGCAGGGCAGGACAAGCACCACTGTGCCTATGTCCAGCCTCACAGAGCCATCATGCCTGTAGACTCTTTGTCTTGTTTAATTGTTCCTATAGGAAGAGCAATGAACCACGTCTGGTCTGCATGATGTGGAGGTGGAGGAAGCAGCTTTCTGATGTGCAGCTGAATATCTGTTGTGATGGTGGTGGCGCTCTGTCTATGTCAACTTGAAAAACGTGAGAGAGAATCCTTTGAGTTTTTGAGTTAGTCTGCATTAAAGTTAACTTGAGACTTATGGGTCGCCTCTTGTTATTTTATCCTTTCTGGTGCACTTTTGCAGGTTTTTTCTCGTTGTAAATAGCATGTAAATTCGTGCAGTGCCTACAGGACATAGGGGAGCTCAAGAAGGTGGAGTAATTTCAAAGCGACATAAATGGCGACCATAGAGCTAAGTAGTTAAATTGCAGGATGGTGACAATATGTTACCTTGATACTGGATGATTTTCTTTGAATCATGGCATCAGAAACGTACATTTCCCCCCCTCAGTTCAGCCAGCTGTTCTTTACAGTCAATCTATTCCATCCACACATCTGTTTTCTATCGTTGTTAGACCTGCTATGATAAGTGATCTGACTCTTAACCTGCCAATATACCAGTGGTTAAAAAAAGGCTGCAGGTGAAAAGTGATACAGAATATTCTACAAAGGAAACACAGATTTACACTCTTGACCTGTAAAGCATATATTTTAAAAATGTTTGCCAAGGGCCTAAATACACTCCCAAACGGACGTGTTCACAGACAGACACAGACACTACAGATACATGGTTGTACTGTTTATATCACTTTCCGGATCTTGCTTGGAGGAAACATTTTATACGTAAGCAGCCATATTCTGTAGATTGTTGTAGCATCGTGGTTGCACAGACACAACTTGAAGATATGCAGATGTCCACACTTGAGCCTATGCGTACACTTTCTGATGATGAAATTTACATCAATGCCTACTGGACCCTCGCCCACTCACAGGTCCACAAGTGGAAAGAATAATTTCGGCCTAAGTGTGGTGTTTCTTAAAAAAAAACACCCTGAGTCTGCATCTCAATCATTTGCTTCCATTCAAACCTGAAATCTGTTAAAGGCAGCAGTGAGAGCAAATATGGCCTAAAGCTGACATCTCATGCACGCAGCCACATTTAGGCACATTTACAGGATGCAGGATTTACTTTGTGTCCTCTAAGGCGGTATGTAAAAGTTGTTTGGAAACTTACTAATTCCAGCGCTCTTGTTTAAGGCGTGAAAGTTCAGAAAGTAATTTTACCCAGCACAATCTCCCCAAGGGAGTAACACAGCGTGTACCTTAAATGTTGAATTTTCCAGCAGAAGATACCATAGAGTAAACGCTGAACCAACTCTCACCAGGGGAGCTCTAGATTTTACATCTTGGTGAGTCTTAGCTGTTTAGCCTCTAGCTTTGGCTGAAAGTTGTTCATGTTCATTAATATTAATTGGACAAATGTGGACCAAAGGAATTGCACATACAATTCCTTAAACATGGTGGTTGTAAGATTAACTCACAGCAGCTTAGTGATAGAATTTTTATACTTTCCTTTTTACTCTTTGCCCAAACAACAAGAGCAAAAAGTGCACGTCTGGAAATGTCTTACAGTGAAGAGGAGAGGTTCATCTGATATTCAACTAAATATTTACAGATTTTTTTTTTATTGCTTTATTGCTAAGAGCTAGATGAGAATACTGTTATCACTCTCATGCATTTGCAAGGAACATAAAGCTGGAGCCAACAGCCAACTGAGACGGGAAATACATAACAACCAGCCTCTGTCCAAAGGTTAAAAAAAACTTCCTCACCAGCAACTCTAAAGCTCATTTAGTAACAAGTTATATGTTGTTTGTTTGAGCCTTATAAAACCAAACTGTGAAAAGTAAACTGTAAATTGCCCAGAGTTTCAAGATATCAATCTTTGCATCAAACTCTGACTTTTGAACAATATTTTTTTAATTTGTCCAATTTGATTATTAGTTTAATTGATGGCTCATTTTCCTTTTCTCCATTTTGACAATATTGTGGTCAGTATAAATGTAGCCTTCCCTGCACTATAAGGCACAACTGATAAGCGGCGTGAAGTGATTTATGGGAGACAATTTGCGTCATTTATCTTTATGTTCAAGACCTCGATGTCTCTGTTTACTCATGATCCTAATCATATATTCTGATGTAGAACTCTGGTATGCAAATTAATGCCTGCCAGGATTTTATCAAACATTCAGATGAATTAGGTTTAAGAAAAACACTTCAAATTGCTAATATATTCATAGTGAAAATGGGAGCTTGGAATAAATCAACAACTTGGCATGCATAGCTGAACGTATTCAGTGCAGCAAGTTTCCATAAGAACTTAGTTCAAATCTCACTGACTGCACCGGCCTCAAAGTTCAAGAAATGACTGCTTGAGCATTGCGGGATACTCTTCATTGAATGACGGGAGTGACAGAATTGGGGACGGCGACAGGGTTTCTCCGGCTCTTTGCCTCTGTAGCATTTTTTCCCTCCTTCAGCAGGCCTATCAATCTTCTCTGCCCAAAGTTTTGACTCTCAAACAGCCTGTCTGATGCGAGCGATCAGTCAAGCTAACGATGCCTTGAATTGTTGTTCAAGACGGGGTGTCAAAGTCCCAAAACCAGACAGGAAGAGTTGAGATTTACAGTGAAGTTTCCACCGAAATTTGCAGCAGTACTATTTTGAGATCTGAATTTCATGTCATGCCACACATAACTGGCATCCCTTTATTTTCTACTGTCAGATACACGAAGGTCAAATCCCAATTCCCCCACTTGGCACTACTACAGTTTTACATGGGGTTCCGATTCTTGTGGGGATGGAGGGGTAGTGGTCATTTCGTCCTCCAATTTTCAGATGCAGGCTTTAAAGTTAGTCCATATTTTCACAAATAATCACGCAAAAAATTTAAAATGTGTTGGAATATCTTAATGTAATGTAGATGCACAGGAAGTGTAATTTTATCTTTAGCAAGCTTTTCAGAAAAAAATCTTAATCTCAATGTCAGTAGATTTTTTTTGTAAAAGAGTGAGTGAATGACTTTACAGTTATCTCAGTTATTTCCATGTCCTGTATGAAGCTCAGAAAATAATCTGACAGCCAATTTTCTGCTCTTCCCTGCTCATCTAAGGGTGCAGAGCAGACATTTCTATTTGGGATGAGCGAGTACACCACTCTCTGTATCTGTATCCGTATCTGTTTAACCATCTACATTATCTGTATCTGTATCTGTATTCGGAGTGGGCGGGGCCTAAACCGGAAGTGAGTGCAGAAATGGGTGAGGCTTAAAACTGTACATTATTTTAAGTCTGAAATTGATATGGATTGATCAGAAGTTGCTAATCTACTGTATTCAAAGCCTATATACAGTATATCTCAATAATATTTATAATATTATTTTCATGAACTGCAGAGAGAAAGTGTCAGATACTGCATGCAGCCACATACAATAAAAATATTAATATAGGCTACTTTGTATGTTCAGCTACAGCTATATGTGTGTATGTGTGTAAATGGTCTGTGAGACTGTTTATTTTTTAATGATCTGTGTGAACTTCACGATTCATGCAAACATCCAGTGATGGCAAACAGGGAAATAATATGTCAGCCTTGTTCACTTCTTCTCAAAAGCACCGCGTTCAGTGTGAGCAAAGTTTTTCAATTGACTTCATATCACCAGCCAAACTAAGAGCAAGCAGACGGTAAAAAAAAAAAAAAAAAAAAAAAAAAAATCGGAGCGGAGCGGAGGCATTTACCGACGCGACGCGAGCCGTTTTCAGCTCTGTCTTGTCAAATGCACCGCGCGTATGTTGGGAGAGACGTGCAGAGACCATACAGTCTATGGCAGAGACGTGTCTGTGTAGGGAGGGGCGGGCGCTGTGTGTGACTGGCCAATCACAGAGCGCGAAGACAGTCAGTTCCACAATGAGGATTTTCCTTCAGCACGAACACAGATATTAACAGATTTTACTCGTATCATAATCGTATTCGTCAAACATGCTTTATCCGTAACGGATACTCGTCTGAAACGAGTATCCGGCTCATCCCTAATTTCTATGAAAAGGACTTCACTAAAATAGCCAATGTGTAAACATGTTTCCTGGCTTTTGTCAATAGTTTAATCTGTTTTGTTCCAATCTGCAAATTTGGTCAGATTTGTTATTGATTGGGCCTATAATACTAACAATGACAGCAAGAAGCAGGCTTCAATTTTTTTTTCAATTTTTTTAAATGTATGGTACACGTACTATAGTGGTGTAATCATGTTGTAACATTCCTATTTTTAATGGGAAAGCCTACATTGGGATTGGGCTAATGGGTTTTTTTTTTTATATGTTCTGGACAATCATTATCCTCTGCTCTGTATCAGACAGTTAGATAGTCAATAAAGTATCTATCTATTAAAATGTTATGGAAATAAATCATAACATGTAGTTGTATTTGCAGTAACACAATGTCAGAAAAACGAGGTATTGTTATCATAGCAGCGCAATTATCGATAAAACCAAGAGCCATCTGCTCATTTGCTATAAAGTGAGTTGGAATAATGGTTTGAAACAGTTGTAGATACTGAAGAATATGTCAGTTTTGTTCACTGTAATCATTAGAAGTGGATCAGATTATTAGTACTACTAGACTGTATCTGTCAGCTGTCTATCAAAAACTTGTGTAAAGTAACATTTGTATTTGTGCTATTACATAAATGGGTTTGCCCACCATATCAATGAGATTTGTTACAATCCAACAAGCAATCAATACTTTTTACATATCAGTAATTCAAGTTACTATGTTCTTCATTGTAATGTACTTTAGTGGTTCCCAACCTTTTGGCTCGTTAACTAATCTCTATGTTTGACCCACAGGTTTGAGATCTTTGACTGTAATTCAACTTTTTCTCTTTCCATATTGTGTCAGAGGCCTGAAAAAAGCAAAGATCAGAGACAAGCATGTCGGCCTAATAGTGAATGTAATTAATTCTTTAGCACCATTTCAAGCAGAGGGAAAAATATACAAATTAGCGGTGTCTCAATGACTGGAATCCTCACACTCTTGACTCTTTGACCCTGAATGTGGAGGCTTCCCGTCGCTTTTATCAGCACAGTTTTTACGTTGTCAAGACAAATTGTCCCTTCACAGTGAAATGTCTGTGGCAGAGACTGTTACCACGCGCTCATATTATTCTGTTACCGAACGACTTCGCTGTGTGGGTTCAGATGTTAACAGTAGGGGAGAGAAGTTAGTATGAGTCAGTGTTAGAAATGCTCGGAAATGTGGGCAGGTGCTGTGCTACAGAACAGCGACAAGTGTGTGTGTGTGTGTGTGTGTGTGTGTGTGTGTGTGTGTGTGTGTGTGTGTGTGTGTGTGCATGTTGTGTTGCTATTCTTGTGAGGACATTTTGCCTGGTCCTCACAAGGATTATGCTAGGATGCCTTGGTTTTGGGGTTAAGGTTACAAATACAGGTTTATGGTTTGGGTAAAGGTTAGGGTCAGACATTCAGTTGAGATTATTAGGGTTAGGGTAAGGGGCTAGGGAATGCATTATGTCAATGGAACGTCCTCACACGGATAGCAAAACAAACCTGTGTTTGTATGTGTGTGTGTTTAAGTGTGTGTGTGTTTTTCTAACCCAATGGGCACTTCTTCTTAATGTAGGGACAAAATTGAGGTCGCCAAGAGTCCAGACTGCTTTTGGGGGGCTAAGAACTGGTTTTAGGGTTAGCATTAGAATTAGGTTACAATTAGGGTTAGGCACTCAGCTGTGATGGTTAAGGTTTATAATAAGGTCAAGTGTCCCCACAAGGATGGTGATACAAGCATGTCTGTGTGGGTTCACTCTGGGGACATACACTAGACTCAAGACCAGTTGATTCGGGACTGCAGGACAGCAGGTAATTGGGGATAAAAGTTGTGTCTTCAATTTGGAAAACTGTGATTTTTAGGTAAATGGATAAGGTTATGGTTAGGTTAAGGTCAGGTAGTCTTTCAGGTTAGTCTCCAGGAAATGAATGTATGTCTATGTAAATTCCCCAAAAGTGACATAAGTAACGACCAGTGTTGTACCCGAACGCGTTCAAAGAACGTTCGTTCATGAACTAACTCATATTTTGGGTGAACGTGAACGTCCCGTTCATTTTTGCTTGATGAACGTTAAATTGTGAACGCACTCATTCTGCTGTTTCTTGAACGGCCCTCGGCGAAAAACCAAGCTAAAACAGTAAAAACACATGGTAAACGACCATTAAAATGTCGCGGATAACCACCCGATCTGGCAACCGCAAGTCCTGCCTGTCGCTCTACCAACTTCGTCATCAGCGGTCGTAAGTCTCGTCACAATTCACATGGTTGCAAGGAAGGAGGATGCGTTTACTGAGAAACTAATTCCCATACAGTCGGGAATTAGCTCGTAGCTCGTGGCAAAAAAAAAAAAAAAAAGAACTAAAAAAGAACGAAATAGTTCATTTTGGGGAAGCATGAACTTTAGTTCACAATTTTGAATTATGAACGATGAACTGAACTAGTTCATTTTAAAAGGTTTGAACTGAACTTTGAACTAGTTCATATAGAAAGTGAACTTTCCCAACACTGGTAACGACTGTGCGTGTGTGTGTGTGCTCTATGACTACATGTAAATGTGTGATTAGCGTGTGAGTGGGCAGTTGGCATCCACCCCCCCCTCAGAAGGCGAAAACAAAAAACAAACTCGGCTACAAGTCTCCACTCCACACGTTTGACAAGAGTCCTGTAGTGCAATTATACCTCTGATTACATCCACCAAGGTCACGCTGATGAGAGAACTGCAGAACAACGATCTCTGTTATCTCTGACACATGCTGTGGCGAATTCATAAACGCAGACACACACAGACTCACCTGTGGGCACGCAAAACACGCTTGTTCCGTACGCTCTGAACGCGCGCCAGCGAGTGCACATCATGAAGATCACTGGCGCAGGAAGGAGGGTAAAATTATTAACAGCTAATGGTGGCCAGTGGCTGAGGTTCCAGTAATTAGCAGTTTTATGCTGGACACACACATATGAACTCAAGACAAAAAGAGTGTGTGTGTTTCTGTGAGGATATATTTTTTTCTGTGTACGTGACTATGCCTGTGAGTTTCCCTCGTATTATTTAAGACCCCTCATCCCTCAGAATTATGTCTCCTCGAGGTGTGTACTCCGTCTTCTTATTGTGTGTGTTCATACACGTCTGCGTGTAGCTGTTTGGAAATTACTGTACTATTCCTTATTGTGTGTGACTATAAATTTCGAGGGCCCAGGGGTGACGCGCATGCTACTAAGATATGCCCTCATATCACAACACTGGCCTAATGAAAGCCAGGAAGTAATTGCAGGACTAAAGGGCCTCCTCCATTTCTCATTTTCTTCTCCAATCTAACTGCAATCAAGCAAATCTCAGGTGGTAGTGGACGGGTGGGCGCCTGTAAATATGGCACCCCTTCTAATTAAGTCTTCAGGTTCCCCGACTTTATTGTGCTGCTCGGACTGTGCAGTGCCAGCAGTAATAATTAAAGCCAAGCCCTTTTCTAAAGATGTGTTTTATTCCCTGATTTAATTACCTTTATTAATCAGAGAGAAGACGCGGAAAAAAATCTTAAGGACGCGCGGTGCAGCTTACTTATTTGTTTTTTCTGCTCACAGCTCCTGTAATATTGCATTGTGCTTTTGGTAGCGTGTAAGTGGATGTGATAATGATGAATTATGAGATATTTCCTGAAGATAAAACCCTACGCGGGGGAATAGACAATTTGTTGAAGCTGCTGTTGTTGGGAGGCTGGTGCTGGTGTTGGGTGGTGGTGAGGGACTTCTCTGCAGCGTCTCGCCATCAATTACTTTTATTCCCTTTGAGAAAAGAGCGCAACAATGACAACAAACAAATCAACAATACCTGCAGAAGAGCAGATAAGCCACAACAGTGGACTATGTTTGAACCGGACGCATAAAAGGAGCAGAGAGACTTGCTGGGACACGGGGAGTGTGGGTTTGTGTTTGAAGGAGCCTTGCAGCTTTGAATTTGTTCTCCTTGTGAAACAAACAGGACCACACAGCTCACATCCAAACGAGTATCAAACTCTTTACACCATTGTGGGTCATCTTTAGTTTGAGCTGCTCCAACTCCAGCAGAGCAAGAGAGGCAAGAAAGGGAGAAAAGACAGAGGCAACATGTGTCAGTCAGTCACTCTTCTTGTCAGTCAAATATCGGGTACAAACACTTGGAGGAAGCAGCCTGTCAAATCCTTTTAATTATTCCCCACATCTCTCCCTCTCCTTTCCTTCTGGCAGGCCGACAGTAGACCAGGAGAAAAAAAATATCTACTGAAATACAATAAAGGAGCTTGCAGTCCGTCGATATTTAAGCCACACTAAAATGGAAAATGCCCGGTAGCCAGTTTTTTCACACCACAATAAACACATAATACATTTAAAGCTCCATTAAGCTATATTTTTATGTTAACACTGAATTAAACGATTCCTTGTAATTTTAATGGGATTTATACTGCTGATACCACGAAGAGTCAACACCACCGCGCTTGCAGATTTGCTCTGTTCATCGTTTTGGTTCGCTGCTCTGTACGGTCCCAACATCTCTCATCAGACTGCACATAAAGCTGTGTGAGCGCACTTCCTCCCAGATTTCCGGAGAGCTGAAGTAGGAGAACCAAACATGCTGAATACTGGACCTGCAATTTAATGTTGTGCTGCCAACATTTGCAACTATTGACAGTAATACCAACAAATCTATGATTAATGTAATAGTTTGGACATTTCAGGGACATACACTTATTCACTTTCTTGATACTCTCACTTATTGTCCATTAGATATGAAGGAGGAGCTTCAGAGGAAAACAGCTGGCCTGGGTCTGTCCAAAGGTCTGTCCAGCACCTCCAAAGCTCACATATATATATCTATATACAGTATGTCTTCAGGTCAGAACAGCAGTAGTGATAGTACTGATTTTTGACTATGACAGTATGACTAATGGTTGGAGGTCTTTAAATATTCCCACTAATATCTACTACTGTCTGTACAGTGTTTGTTAAGTCATTTGTTTGTGTGTCTACTTTGTATTTACATTAAAGCTAAAGCTACAAACACACATTTATTAATTATTGCTGTGTTCCATTTAGGTGGACGAGGGCTCTGTGGCTTAGCGGCCCACCTAAATTGGAAATTAGCAGCGTGTCGTAATTAGCGATCAGCGCTTGTTGCCGATCGTAACAGGTAGATGTGAACGGCTCTTAGTGCCTCAGCAACTAGGAAACATAAACAGTCTGGTGAAAGCATGTGTAAAACTGCCCTCAATACACTGAGAAGATAATTAGTAAATGAGGGGCAGCTGTGCAGGCAAGTGTCTGATAATAAGAGCTCAACAGAGGAGCAACAAGGGCGATGGGACTGAGAACATCTAGTGTACACACACACACACACGCACACACACATGCACCATGGAAGTGTAGCTTGGCCTCACTGTGGACCATTTAATAAATAAATGAGGTGGACATCCTCCTGTCTGCTGCACTGTGTGTGGGCTGGCCTTCACTCACACTTCATTGTGGTGCCGTGTGATTTCATTGATTTTATGACAGGGATGTACATATAAACTTTTACTACGACATATTTCTCTATCTCAATATTCACTCTCTCTTTTTTCATTGCTATCCACCTGAACTCTCACCTGCCTGAGAGCACGTTGAATCAGCACAACACCTGCTAAATTTGAGCTATCGTTCTACTTGTACCAGCTACAGCATAAGTGCACATTTTAGCTTTTTTTTGTCTACATGGATGATTTCACTTTCTAATGCTTCAATTTTGCTTCAATGTTTGCAAATGCAAGTATGTTTTTGTACCAAAAATAAAAAATAAAAAAAATAACATGCACACCATGAAACGGGTAGATGCTCATACTGGGCCAGATCTGACTGCCTCCTACTACATGCAAAATTTAATACAACACCGTACAATGGTGAAAAATAGAACACAGGAAGACAAGTTTTTTTTTACACTGGATCTGGAATATAGATGATAAAGCATAAAAAGATTGGTATCTGTCAGAGCTGTAAGTATAGTATAATCACCATCCATTTTGTAGTTTTCTGCCTTTAAGAAAAGATAATGGGCTCAGGCCACCTGAAGGATGATGAGAGATTTAAAGTGAACAATAATTGTAGTAATTTCATGCATGTATGACCTACAAATGTAAAATATCAAAACCTATGGGAACAAAACAGAGAGGAAGAAGAGGAAGAAGATGGCCAACTGCAGTTTCTTAATCCAGCGGTCTCTTGTCATGATGTTGCCCAGAGGGACTGGAAGTACGTGTGACAGAGACTAGAGCTGTTTCCCCCAGAGAGGTGAAAGACACACTCAGCATGAAATACATCATTTGTGCAAACATGTAAGACTCGCCAACTTGACTGTTTCAGCCAGTGTGTGTTTTTATTTTCGTGTAGGTGCACACAACCCTTGCATATTTCTGTGCATTTGCATATGTGCATATGTGCACATGAATGCCTGAACATGCCTGTGTTCGCATGTGTATATACACAGTAGTTACACGTGTGAACATAAAACCACAGTGCACTTTACAAGCAGAAACCACCACTCTCCCATGTTAAATCTGCAGAGAGACCAGAATCAGGCCAGACCCAGGATGAGCTGATGGCTTATTAATGCACAGGGACCTGGTATGTACCCGACACATTCAGATTGTGCATTTAGCTTTTTGCCCCATTACGGTCAATATTAAGCCGAAGGGTGCAGGGCCCATTTCCAAAGAGCCGGCCTGTAATGAGAGATCAGAGGCGAGGTTTTATCATAGGCAATAAAACATGAGAACTGCGTGTCTGTTAATAAGACCCCGAGAGGATTGGAGAGGGGGGTGAAAGGCGTGGGATCTAGGATCAAAGAAATGTCTGCCTGGAGAGGAGAGGAGAGGAGAGGAGAGGAGAGAATAACAGAAAGGATGGACAAAAGACAGTGGAATGAATTGAAGATGGATATAAAGAAAAAAAAATCCCCCAAAATGATAGATTTTAAAAAAAGACAGTCTTTTTCCACTTATTCCTCCATTAATGTGTTTTATTCTATCAGCTCCTCTTTTCTGTCGTAGCAGCACAGCGGTCTTTGTTCAGCTTAATAAGTGTCCTGCCTCTGTTTCCACTTTATTGTCCGTTCTTTGTTATTCTTGCATAATCTTTCTCGTACTCAAGAAGCCAAGAATTTGACCTCAAATGCAGTTAAGACTATTTAAAAGAATGAATTTGCATGTTACTCTAAGGGCGCCTCTACACCTTGCATTAGATTGTGCTTATTATGGCAAATTGGATCACATTCCCATCTGGCATTAAAATCATAGATGAGAATTATTTATTTTGTTGCAAAAACAAAATGCTGCATATGTGTTTCAAACTGACAAACTCTGATCCTTGTTACTACATGATCTATTTCATACAGTATACAGTACAACAGTACAACAACACTACAGCTACATACATTCATAGAGATTACATCTGTTTGACTCAGTGTACTGTTTTGCTGGACTGTATTACATGAAACAGATGTAGTGATATTATATTTTAATATTTTGATATATACTTTACAAAAATCCTGCATTCAAATGACTAATTAACTAAAAATATGTAAGTACTAAGAGTAAAATGTACTTAAAGCATCAAAAGTGAAAGCACTCATTCTGCAGAACAATGACTTTTGAGAGTGTTAAATTATTATCAGTGATGGATTAACATATATGAAACATTTTATGTTGCATCTCACTTGGGTGAAATCTGAGTAAGTGTTATAGCTGTTAAATAAATGTAGTAAAAAGCATAGTTTTTCCCTCCTGAAACGTACTGGAGCTGAAGTATAAAGTACCAATAATTTGTACACTAATTCAGTTAGCATACTTATTTTCCATCATTGGCTCATAATTTTTCATTCATTTTTTTAGTCATTTTAACATTTACATTGTCTCTCATTTAAATATATTTGAGGCTATTTCCTACTATATCAAATATTACATAGATTCACAAAAAAGATGCAGTGCCACTTTACTAAGAGGAGGCCCTGTATAAAGTCCTTTCTCATCTCTCTACAGGGAGGTCAGAAATGAAAACATGACTGTGGAGCAGCTGCACTTGATGTGACAGGAACCTTCCCAATTTATTTTGATTGGCCTTGCTTTATGCAGGCTTCGGGTAGATTTCCCATGCGGGCAACTATGCATTTTGGCTAAGGCTGGGAAAAAATTCAAAATGTGTGATGCCTACAAGCAGAAAACTGGAAATGAAAGCAAAAGTATGACAGAGTGCACATGTGTATTAGGTTTCATCCAGCATGTGTTTTTGAGGGTCAGTGTTGTTGTGTTTTAAGATGCTGTTGTAAGTTTCAAGGGATCTGAGGATGGTGTGACATCAAAAACTCATTTTCCTCTACTGCACGTGCTGTCATGTGTTTTTGGTTGCTGTCCCTCCAACAACCAGTCAAATTAATCTAACTCGACTGTCAGTTCATGCTTTTCCCCGACAGCTAATTGATTTTTAGTGCTTGTTGTTTAAAGATGGAGGCCTGATGAGAATTTAATTGAAGATCTTATAAAATTCTCCGTAACATGGGATTATGAATGAGACTGGATTTATAATTGACTTAAACCCTGACAGAGTACACTATGCGGAGGTGTAGACCTCAGCGTGATCCTCATCTGCAGCCTCACCGCCCCCCCGCTGTCTTTGTCAGGCATCACAGCTGGTCTCGCTGAATGTCGTCCACATAAAAAGGCAAAAACCGTCTGATCAGAACGAACTGTACATAAATGTAGATGTATAATTAATTAGTAAAAAAAACTGTGGCTTCCCTGACAACCCAAATCACGTTTAAGATGAATACATTCCTGTGGTTAATGATCGCTCACCAGTGTCTCTGATCAAATACAAGACTGCAGATATAGATTTGACATTAGATGCGCAGTCGCTGTCAGATAAAAAGTGTTCACTTCCTAAACAGAAGCTGGCAGGATAAAAAAAAAGGAAAAACTCTTTTGGGAGGAAACTTACCATGAAGCTCCAGGGCGGCTGTATGATTAAAGAAACCACCCTGTTGCCAGGAGATGACGTGAGTCTGTCATTATTAATACCCTGGTCTTTTCATTGAAGTGGACCTCAGCGGGTTAGATACATGTTCCCACTGTAACACACTGCAATGAAGCGAGCATAAAGAATAATCCTGCATGTCCACATATTCATGGGTCACTTTTGCATGACTTTGGTGTGTATGGTATATTTACTGGTACGTTATCTTCTATTGTTGTGTCTTACAACTCTGCATCTTCGAACATTTGATTAACGAGAAAATTAAGATTGCTATATTTCTGTTTTATTGCTTGTTGCTGCTCTCCATGTCTGCACATGTCATAAAAAGTTATTATAATCTGTATTGCTTGGCTATGTTTTGCTGCTTCCTGTTGCTCTGCATGGCTCATGCACATCAGACTGCTTCTTCTGTTGCTGTTGCTGGCTGTATGGCATCCCATTGTCTTCTGTCTGTGAATTTCAACTTTTATCTCACTGATTTCAAAACATCTCACCAAAGGCCTGCAGCTGAAAATGAGCCAGCAGACTACCACCAGCACGTTCGTTGACAACGTGTGTTATCTTATAATAAATTAATGGAGTGAATATAAATGTAACTAAAAATGTAATAACTCAGTAAGGTTGTTAGTTTTTTTGCTGTGTTGCCCAAGTTAGTCATGTTTGTGTCCATGCTGGGAGGGTCAAGATGTCACACTTCAGCCTCCATACAGACTGCAGGATAGTAGAAGCAGGGTTCTTAAAAAAGCTCATTTAGATGATTAGACCAGAATTTATCAAAAAAAATCTTATTGATATTGACTTTTTCTTTATATATTAGAAGTAGATGACATCCTAGATTAAAATGTATCCTTTCACATTAACTGTACAGTAGCAGCCGTCCCTTATTCACTTTATGTAAAGACAAGGTGAACTTTGATTTTCTACTACATTTACACCTGCATCCATACACACATACACACACACGTGCACACACAAATTAAGAAAAAGTGGTCACATAATTTAAAATCACCATCCTCATTTCCTCAGTCAATGCCTTCATTTGGTGTTAACCAAAATAAAAGATGAATCAGCCAAGAAGTTCTGAACTCTTTTTTTTTCATGACTGCTTTCCTAAATGAATCTACTGTCAGTGGGAATTTGAAATTCATTAACGGGGCTGACTCCTCTGCCCACATCGAGCTGTAAGGCAAACTCTGTGTTCTTCTCACTTCCTATCCTGCGTGTCCTTAATGAAGCAGGATTGATAGCACGCCAGCGGAAACACAGCTCACCTCATCAGCGACCAGCCAGGGGAGGGACGCTCTCCAATAAATAGTGCAGTAAACATACAATTAAGGGCCCACATATCACCGCTCCCTTATTACATCCTACCAATTAAGCATCAAGGGGCAACCTCCTCATTTGTATCGCTTTACGCCTGTAATCAGTAATTTAGTAATGATGTGCTGAGTCTCAGTCGCAGACTCAATAACTAGTGAGAGGGTGAAGGTGGGTGGTGGTGATGGTGGAGCATCTGTCTACTTCCTGTGCTGTAAAACTGTGAGGTGTGTGTCAAGTGCAAGAATTTAGGTTGTTGAGCCAATTCAAAGTTTCTGTGTGGAAAAAAATGTGTAAGATGTCCATGTATTTTTGTTGTACACATCTAAAGCCTCTCTATTCATGCTAAACATTTAATACTACTACTGATAATAATAATCATCATAATAATAATAATACACTTTGTATGGCACCTTTCATAGAAGAAATGCAGCTCAAAGTGCTTTACAACAAAGAAATGACATGCACCGAGTGCTTCACATAAAAAAAGATATAGAATGAACATAAAAAACAGGGACAGAAAATTAATGGAAAATAAGATGGAGCATAAAACCTGAAAATGATAGTAAAATTAAGAAAAGATTAAAGATGTAAATGGAACAGAGAGAATGCATAAGATGGGAAATACAACCCATTGAATTATAATAAAGACAATAAAGAAGAAGAAGAAGAAGAATTTTGTCAGAAACTTTGTTGGCATACCACTTTTCAAAAACAGAGTTACAAAGTGCTTTACATTAAAGACATACAACAGTTTACGGCAAATAAAAAACGGGGAATAAAATGTAAGCAGATTAAATAACCTCAGCAAAGAAAATCCATATGATAAAAGTGAACTGTCTCGAAGAGTTTTAAAAGAGGATGCCGAGTTTTTAGCTTTCCTTTAAACATATTTAACAAGCTTGCCTCCTTACAGGTAATGAGCTCCAGAGCTTTGAGTTGTTGACAAAAGATCCCTGATTTTCTTTCAGCTGTTGTTGGGAACCTCCAGTAAACCAGCAGCAGGTGATCGCAGTGCTCTTGGAAGCAAAGAGTAAAGAAGGGACTTGTGTGGCTTGTTCCTCATCCATTAAGGGATTTGTGTGTACAGAAAAGGAGAATCTTAAAATCAGTATTAAATGTTACAGGAAGCCAGTACAGAGCAGCTGCACCTGTGTTTATGTGCTCTCTCCACTTGGATCTTTGAATGAGCAGAAGTCTCTCATTGTTTTTTTTTCCGAGAAATTACATTTGCATTACTTTGACAATGTTGGACTTGAAGCTTCTGCAACATCAAATTCAATCCACGTAGTTATTGTCATATTATTACCCAACATTTTTCTTTTTGTTTTAGGACCAGCTATAGTAGGATTTCAATTTTGTCCTTGTTTAACTTTAAATACATTTAACTGATGCTCAGCTATGTAGGCCAACAAAAGCTGGCAGAGCCAGCGTGCTCATCTGCTCTGACATTCACTGTAATATTGATAATGTTTCGAGCTCCAGGCCTTTTTTTCATCAAGCCAAACTCAAGAGCCCTTGGGCTCAAGGCAGTGTCAAAATGAAAGGTGCACTGGAGCGAGCGAGCATGCATTTGTGATCTGTTTTTAGCACCATGTCTCGAACAAAAGAGATGTGCATATTCACTAAACACAAGCCTCCAACACCACCACCTGAAGTTCCCGTCCATGGACGTGGACATGCCCAACGCCAGCTGCTGTCGGTGTGCCGTGTGGCGCCTGAATGTTTGTGTTTGACTGCCATCTAGTGTGAGAGAGTTGCAAGTGGATGGCTGAGGATTTCAGATTTGTAAGGAAACACGCAGGATTTTTTAGAATAGCACATTTGTCATTATGGCACTATTTGAATAGTGGCTTCTGTATGTGTTTTTAAAATGACCTCATTTTACCATAGAAGCAAAGAGGCAGATGGATGCTAACCACCCAAAAGTTCAAGGTTCATATATTTGTCATCTGTCGTCTATTCATGATCATTTTTCTTTGGAGTTGAGGAGTCTGAGGAAGCAGCTGAGAGTTGCTCTTATAAAGAACAGCTCTATGGATCGCAATGTTTTTTGTGGAGATTTTTGTGCTATTTGTGTTTGTGTGAGAAATAAATATCAGTAAGTGTCATAAATGGTCACTTTTAGCAATCGATCTTATATAAGTGAGCTTTCATGAGCCTTTCCTGCAGCTGCTGGGTCCAGTGAACTGATATATATCTCGGCTGCCTTGCTCCACTATTGGCCATCGTGTATTCCCGAGGGCATGATGGGAGATTTCAGAAAGCCAGTGCACCCTGTCATCATGCTGGAATCATCCGGGACGGACTTGAGGACCATTCAGATGAGGCTACATTAATCATCTCCTGATCTCAATGCTGTGAAAGTACATTTGGGATGAACTCCATTGCGGCATTCAGAGGAAAACCCACCCACCCACTTTAAGCAGCTGCTGCAATACATCCACGATCAGCTTTAACACTGGGACCCTTTCTTCCCTTCCCCTTATTTCTCAAGTAAGTAAACTTTCTTCTCACCAACGCTGACGGCGTTTAATAGTTGAAGATGTAGAAGTTTTGTGAGGAGGCAGGAGGCTTTTATTACTCTCTGGAGAATTTCTCTCTCAGGGTGATATCAAGGGCCATGAATATGACTTATGAAAAATAATGCCACTCTGCGCAGGCCCCTTTGGGCACAGTGTGCAGAGTTAGAGACAGATATTTAAGTTGTCCTCTACCTTACTCTCACCAAATTATTATAATGCTTCCCCTGCCTCTGCTGGCTCGATTCATCATGTACAGTAGCTGCTGCATGGCTGTCACAGTTTTATTGCCTGTAAAAGCGTGATTCAGTAGATCTGCCTCTGTAGATACTTCCTGTATTTCTCCTGTTTGTATTAGAGGGAACATTTTTATCTGTTTTCATCAGAAAGCTGCTGCAAAGAAATCAACTTTTGATTGACTTCTTCGTAACGCTGTTGCCATTTTAACCCTTAAAGAAGCAGGGAGTAACAGGAAGTCAATGCTTGTTTAACGTTCCTGGTAGATAAAAATAAATAAAATGGCAGCAGAAAAAAGCTTTGGGTTTTTTCCTAGGTTTCTATTTTAAGTAATAAAACAATTTTGACCTGCATACATCTGGTCCAATGATTAGTTGTTAATTGCTTTCATTTCCTTTTAGACCATTGACAAAGTGGGTGCCTTGATTCCAAAACATGCCATTTTAATCTACTTGAGTGGGCATCTATTTCTCTTTGCTGGAAATAGGATCTCCTTTTATAGGAGGACCCTGAGGACATATACATTATAAGTGTTTTACCACAATAACAAAATTTAATAGGATAGTCTTCATTATCATCCACTTATTAGCAGACAGAGCTCGTGGGAACACAACTAACTTAGCATCATCAAGTACACGGATGAGTAATGTTGCTAGTCTAAAGTTATAATACTGTATCCTGTACTTTGTAATGTAGTAAAATCATATACGTATTTTACATTCAGAGTTATTCTATCAGATCTCAAGCTTTATTTTGCCATGTATTTAACTGGACTTGTACCCACAAAACAAACACTGTTAAGTATAACAGTAATCTGTACTTTTTTTTTTCTATTTTTATATCCAGCAGAGCAGCAACATGCAGGATCTCGACGGGATGGAAGTGACCCTTCAGGTTCTGTTTGACACAGATGCAGGCTTTCAGATACACAACATGCTGGTAGAATTAAGGGAGACTGGGTTGAACAGGACAGAGTATTGCGAGTTATTGTTATTCTCATCTGGTTGCTCATTTTACAGCCGTCATTGCAGGCAAGTTTTTTTTTTTTTTAAAACCTGATGTATGATTTACCTCTTTGAAGTGGAGGAGTCCATCAAAGTAAGACCTTGTGTTGTCTCTTTTAGGCAAAAATATGTGATGTGTGTCTATACAGATAGTTTGTTTTTGAGATATTTCACCAGGTCCAGATGAAGACAAATCACTTATTACGGTTGTATTTGCAATTTATTATAATTACAGATCAACCATATATGAGTAAAAAAAGCAGCAGTCATGAGAAATACATTCTAAATTTCATCATTAGGAAATATGATGATGGTGCCTGATGTCCTGTAATATTTTTTAATGGCTTCTGATTAAAACATCAAAGTTCAGCAAATTTACCTGCAGAGACGTCTGCTCCGTCATTTGATTACCACAATCATACATCCAGACTAAAGAGGTGAGGATATTGTCTAACATCAATGTACTGTATTGTATAGGAAATAAATTGAAGGAAACCTGGAGTAATGGTGAACTGGATGTGCATATACACACAGTATACAGTGCTGTGCCCAGGATAGATGCTGCCACAAGAGAATCAAGCACCAGGCAGTGTAGTAGGTAGATGCTCAGCATTGAGTGATTTTACTGTGCTAATGTAGTGACAAAACAACATTTGAAGTTTGCATCTGTCATATCCTTAAAATGAGCATTTCATTTTTAATCTTTCGAAAAATTAATATGATACGCTCCTAAGTTTTTCTGCGCCAGTGCATTTAACCTTCAAGCGACCAAGTGGGTGATGGTGATGGTTGCAATTGACTATTTTTAATGTTATTGTTAATATATATTATGATCTGAAAGGCAGTTTAATGATCCACTCGTAGTCTCTTTTAATTAACTGCAGATCCATGCCAGATGACGATGATGACTGCGGTCAGAAGCAACACATTCTGCCTTTGACCTGATTAAAATAAATTCTAAGATTCACTTCTGAAAGTTTCTGACAAGTAGAAGACAAGCAGAGACATATCAGTTCAAAATGACTCAGCAGCACACATGCTGTCTAATGTCAAATAATCCTGCCAATAAAATAAAACTCACGACTTGAAAAGCCTTTGAATTTTCACCCATAGAGAGTTCTGATGATGTAAATGAAGCCTGTGCTGCTCAGCGTTTCATCCATTAAAGGGGTTCTGTTTCACGACTTCTTGGAAACGGCGCCGCTTTCTGTGAGAGCTGCGTGCAGGCTTTATGATCCATAGATTGTGTGGATTCTCAGCTGACCCAGGGTTAAGTATATCTGCTTTCATTCTGTGAAATAAGACACTTTAATGAGACACTTTAACAGGCTCAAAAGAGGCATACCCATACAGTAAAGAAATATTTCAAGTGCTGTTCTGTCGTGAAATCCCATTAACTCATACTGACACTATAGGCAACAACACGGGCAGATGTTTGTTGATGGTTCCCACTGAAATGCTGATATACTACTGTCATTCTTCTCTATGGGACACTCATTTCTTATTTAGTGCTTAAATAAAAGCACGTTTTATGGTGTTTTGCTCGCTCATTGTACTGATTAGGTCTCTCTTTAATTATTATTGTAAACTTCGATGCAATACTAGTACTGAACAACGATACTCAATGATACAGTATAAGTCATTCTTCGACAGTGTCAGGACTTCAGTGTACACCCACCTTTTCCTTTTTTACTAGCGTGAGTGTAACAACACAATCTCACACCACTTAATCAAGGTTTTATCTTGACTCTGACTCTCTGATACAGACAGACCAAACTAATCTCTTTACCTTAAAGGACTATGGGTTGGTATCATGGGTTTTTGAGTTGCTAAACCTGGGTTGATTTATTGTGGCGTTGAGGGGGTTTTAATGCCTTTTGTGCATGTTTGCACTGTTAGTAATGAATTAATAATGTGAGAAGACACATTAAATTTATCCAAACTCAATTAAATGACCCCTGACTGATTACCTCAAATTACTCACTTTAAAAATGAAAACCACTCAGTCATTTTGTGTAAATTAAATTGTGTTTATTTAATTTAATTAAGAGTAATCAATTTCTCTCTCTCTTTTTTTTTTTTAGATAAGTGGCATTAAAGGATAAGGTGGGCGATATCATGTATTTTCCTGGTGTCAGCAAATCTCATGAAAAGACTAAATCCAACAATGAATTTTCCTACTAACAAGTTCTGTTTGTGGAGCCCAAGTCTGATATAGCTTCTCCTTCTGTGTCACAGAACTTCACTCTTGTCCACACTCTATCAGCAAGACACCACTGAACGTCCCCACTGCCATCTTGTCCTGATGCCAGAGTCTGTTTAGAGTGATTGGGAGGTGAGCCACCATATCGAGGTCCCGCCCATACACCGGCCTGACTCAATCATTTTTTCAGTTTGAAAGAGACAATTGAGGAAAGTTAAAGTTAACATTACATTTCCTCTCAACGCTCCTTCTCTGCATACAGTTCCTGAAAAGCAGTTAACCAGATGTCAATCATGATGTCACACCACCTTTATATAGAATTAAATAACTGGTTGAAACAAAACTTTTCATGAAAAAAGTAAAAACACTTGAATATACACCTACCTATATCACCTATCTAAAATGACAGAAACTCCCATCTGCTTGCATTAAGGGGGTGAAGTTTATGACTTATTCTACAGCCAGCCACCAGGGGAGCTATACAGCCAATGATACAACCACCACATGCAGTCATGGCTACAAATCCATGCAATACTAGGTCCTTGTTTAAAACCTTGTTAATCATGTCTCTCCTAAAACTCTGTCTGATCTGACAAATCTGCCACCATATCCTACCACCTCCCTCCTACTGTTTTTGCTTATCCTTCCCCTCCATCATTTTTGTTTCCTCACTCTCACTCCCACTCTGTTTCCCCTCATGCCTTGCCAAACATTTCTGTCAAAGGAATCTGGCATGGCTGCTAATTTGGTCTGGAACAACAGACTATCAAAGAGCCGTCGTCGCCAGGATGTCGGCGCTACAGGGAAAGCATCTCACAGGGAGACACCAGTGCTGTGATATATTTTAAGCAACCTGATAAAGATTGTTAAAGGATGAGTAATTGACATTTTTCAAAGCTTCTTTTTCAAGGTGTGTGTGATTGCAGAGGAGCAGCAGTGAAGGATGTATTTGGCCTCGACACTGATAAGAAATGATTTCAGTGACACTTTGCATGCTGACCAGCTACAGAGCTACGAGATGTTAGTCAGACACACAAACATATGCATTCATAGAAAAACACACACACAAGCCTTTGCCGACTGGAGCGGTTCTGCTATGAGATTACATCTCCCTCTGATCTGTGAAAAAAGTGGCTTCCCCTCCCACGGGCCAGACGGTAAACAAAAATCACAAATGCTCCACTGTCACACAACAACAAACAGACGACACCTCCGAGAGACCAAACAAGCATCTACAAATTATTCATGCTCTCTGTTTTAGATCAGTGATTTCTCTTCTCTTGTTATCAGTCATTGTTGAAGTGATCATAAAGAAGGGATGGGTGGCAGAGAGGGACGATAAAAGATTGGAGGGCCGGACAGAGACTCGAGGAAGGAGAGAGAGAGATGATGATAAGAGAAAGAAAGAGAGGAAAAGATGACAGTGAGTTCAGTGAAAACGTGTGGGCTGATAATGAATGTAATCTGCATGTAGATGATATCAGGCCATGTGGTCATGTCTGATGTGGATTTACCAGCTCTGATTACCTACAATAATGGTGTATAGAGAGTCACTTCAAAGCAGTTAGTCTGAGCAGAGCTGAGCGCTGACATGAACATGCATACCTTTCTCTCTCTGAGTGTTTTATATGGACATGAAAAACAGAATAATATGTAACTTCTATAAGGATGATAAGCAGCTGTATCTAAGCGGATATATTTCTGGTTGGTACTTAGTACTTCTGTCCCACTATAACCAGTCCAATAAGCCTCTCGTGTACCTGTTGGTGATGCAACATCATGGGTGTGTTTGATTTGGGTCACTTAATGGTGACCATACATGTTACATACGTACAACCTTTTTTAACTATGCCATGGTACAATCATACTGACCGTAATAATAACCCATAATGACATCTTCCATAATTCTATTGCATTCGGTGCATTTATGTACTGTTCACTACAAGCCTGGATCCCTTCACACCACTTGACACACATGTATGCTTTCTACAGTGTCCTGCAGACACCTCTGTAGCGTGCCGCAGCTGCTGGTTTAACATCTTTCTTTTGTTCCATTCTCAAACAGTTTATCAGGATTTTTTCGTGTGACTGTTTTACTCAGAAAGGGAAGCAACTTGAAGTAGTATCAAAGTACTTAAGTAAAAGTAAAGTTACCTTTACTTTTAGAAAATTGACCTTGTTACAGCAACAAGAGTACATTCTATTGATTATTTCCACCCCTGCATGTAACTTATTGAGTGCTGGCTCACAAATGAGAGTACATTCATGGATTCAAGCTCATGGAAGATTTATTGTCAACCCCCATCTCAACATGACACATGTGACAATATCCTTGAATAGTGTATTTTTAGTTTCCTGGACTAATTCTAAGACTCTGATTCTCTCTTGTGTGACAACCATGCCTCACATATTTCTCAAGTTTAGTTTGTGTCTACTTTAAGTATAAATATAGAAAGCTTCAGAAATGAATTGTATACTAGTGTGCTGGAATACTAAAGAAACATGCTGTAGCATCATGGTTAGAATATAAAAGGTTGCAACAAATAGAAGCTAAGGTTGTTGGGTTTTTTGCATTTGCTACAGCTACATTGATCTCTGTCAATATGAGTAAATGCTAATATAAAATGATATAAAATAAAGTATTTTGTATTCCTGGGCATGAAAACCCTTCCATACACCATCACCATATTCCTCACACCTTGAACTGAGTGTTGTGCGCTTCCTGAATCGGCCACCAGATGTCGCCGTCGCTCCCCCTCTCCTGCTCCACACGAGTCTGTCTGCCGTCTGCCGCGCGGTCACGTGACTCAGCTGTCAGGGGACAGCATGGCGGACATGCATGTGGAGCCTCAAAACAAACGGCACCGATTGTCCAGCTAACCCCGCCGCGACAGACGTCGATACCGCCCTGAGATCCGGGCCGGCGGTGCCCGAACACACGGCAGGATGGACGAGGACAACAAACTCCAGTTCCCGTCTCTGCCCGCGACCAAGGAGGAGCTTCTGGTGAGTTAGCCGAGATGTGAGCTGTGTGTCCGGCTAATCTGAGCTAACCTCCAGCCTCATTGTCTGCAGCTCAAACATTCTCCCAGCTGGAAAATACGTGTGTTTTTAGACATAACACGGTGATGTGGGTCTGTGAGACAGTCTGGTGTCTCTGTGTGAGGAGTCCATGTGTCTTCATGCTAACAATCGTCTCTGTTCACTGAGCTCCCCAAAACATTAGCCACGTATGTAACTTCCACAAAGTCATCTCTGAGCCTGAAAGACCTGCAGCAGCTGTCACATCCACAACACAAGCAAATGTGCAAATCTAACCCTGCGTCTACATCCACCTTTTTCAGGACTGGGCTTATCCAATGAGACGAGAAATGCAGGTATGTAAAATGAGCCTGTGGCGTTCAGAATTATGTTGACAGCTCATTGTCCTTATTGCTGTTTCTGTGCTTGGTAGTGGTTCAGTAAATCTGTGGATGCTCGAGGTTTGTTCCTCCAGCATTTGATAGCAGGTTCAGGATGAATGCTGGTAAAAGTATATTGACTATCACAGAATCGAGCAAACAATGATGCAAATGCGAATGCAAATAGGAGTTCTTTTTGCAGGAGGCCATATTTCACTTCAAATTATTGCGAGGATATGATCTGATATGTTTGACATATCGAAGAGTTTAGTTCAATATAAAGCATAGAAAAAAGAGCACAGATGATTGTTTTGCACATGAGTTGAATTCATATCTTAAAAAATATCCCTACTAAAATATTAGTGTCTTGTTGATTTCCACAATATCATTCCACCCTAATACTGAGATCAATGTTTTTTACAGGTTAAAAAACCTGATAATTAAAGGCTCAAATTAAACTGATTGTCATATTAGATGTAGTTTCTAGAATCTATTCATTGACTTTAGTTTACCTTGGTTGTGGACATTGAGCAGATCAAGCTCTTGGATGCTTAATATTATGAGAATGCATGCACATATACTATTAAAGACATTATATTCTCATCCTGAGTGAATTATGTGCTTTTTGTTACTGCATGTGTTGGTGATTACCTTCTCTATCTTTATTTTCAGGAGATATTACCGGGACTGTTTTTAGGTCCCTACTCTGCTGCAATGAAAAGCAAGGTAATTCTCACAGAATCAACCATCAACACTTGGGGACATTATTGGCTCATGTTTTTTATAGCTCATATTACTTCTTCTTTCTGTCTTGTCTAGTTGCCAATTCTCGAGAGACAGGGCATAACGCATATTGTGTGTGTCCGCCAAGACATTGAAGCCAATTTTATCAAACCTAATTTCCCTCATACATTTAGGTAAGTAAGAACCCACACACACTTATAAAGCTCAACTGCTGACTGGACCTTTGCAAGAAATGTTGAAAAAAAGGTGTTATTTGATCGAGTGTTTTCTTGCTCACCCATGAACTAAATGTTGTATCTCTGCAGATACCTTGTGTTAGATATTGCTGACAATCCAGTGGAAAACATTATACGATTTTTCCCTACAGTGAGTCACAAATTGGACTATTTACTTTCTTCCTTGCAAGCTTTCCATTGATTGAAAGTTGTGGCATATACGGTCCATCTGATACGCTGTATTTCATTTTCCTCCTTACAGACTAAAGAATTTATTGATAGCTGCTTTGCAACAGGAGGTGAGGATGTGTGCAGTTTCCATTTGAAATACTCAGAATATGAAGTAGAAAAAAGTCTTTCAACAACAATTTTTTTGTCTCGTTCTTTTAGGAAAGGTACTGGTTCATGGTAATGCAGGGATATCAAGAAGGTGAAGTTTGTTTTAGCTTTGGATGATTTCACTTCATGCATTGTTTCTCATATACTATGTACTTATATACTGAATTTTCCATTAAGGTCTTCTAAATATCTTTGGATACTGTACTTGTAGTTTCCTTAAATTCTGAGACTAGAGCAGTAAAGCCTAAATTACAAGTGTGAATATAAAACTGTCTCTCCTTGGAAATCTCCCCATTGTGGGACAAATAAAGGAATATCTTTCTTTCTCCTTCCAGTGCTGCCTTAGTGATTGCATACCTTATGGAAACATTCGGGATGAAGTACAGGTGAGCTTTTTGTTTTCTTTTCTTTTCTTTTCTTTTGTGGCTTCTTGTTTTACCCCTATTATTTTATTTATTTTTCACATTTGCTACAGTTAATTTATAACACAGCGTTTATTCTGTAGGGATGCATTCAGCCACGTCCAGGAGAGGAGGTTCTGCATCAACCCCAATGTGGGCTTTGTGCATCAGCTACAGGTAAGTGTTCACTTCAAGACACAGGGCTTCGAATGCTGAATCATCAACATGACAGACAACCTATAAGTGCGCATGTACAAGTCATTCCTTTTCACTATAAATACACGCTCTATCAACTTTTTAGTAGACAAAATATGCTGCCTCAAGCACCTTGACTTTAAACAGTTAGGGTGTGTCTGTATTAATGACTGCAGCAAAATGATTCAGCATTTAGTGCTCTCAACTTTTCATTCCCTTTTACAAGGAAAGCAGTGTGACATGTGAACAATACTGCGGCAGAACATATGTTTGCATGGTATCTCTGTCCTGAAACAGGCTCGTTCAGATCACCTGTCCTCTTACAGTATGTGTTCCCATTCTGAGGATTCTGCCTCTGTTATGACTCTGCACAAATTATTTTCCTATCTTAAGTATGCGTATGCATCTCTGCACTCTTCCTGTACCCAGCCTGTTGACCACATTTAACAAGTTACTGATTGTTCCAATACTAATGATGATCCTGGTTTGCAAGCAATATTAGGAGGAGGAGTCCCTGTGAATGTGAAGCCATATTGTTTATACATATGTAAATGCTGTATTTACACAATATCAGTGCTAAACTCATATCCTGATGAAATATGATAACAAGGATATTCTGGTATGAGCATGACACTTCACAGATTGGGTTGGTTTTATTTATGGTGACATCATTCTGTATTATTGTTTTGCTTCTGCTGTTGCAGTGATGACAACACAGTTCAGTGATGAACACAGCACAACTGTACACTGGTCATACTACTGCTACTACTGAACTCTCACAGCTGTAATAATGTTTTGTTTCCCAGGAATACGAAGCGATCTATCTAGCCAAATTGACCATTAAGATGATGTCACCGATGCAGTTGGGCCGGTCCTTCTCCTTACAAGCTGGAATGCCAGGTTTGTACATAATGTACACAGTCCTGCTTATTCAGATCTGTCACCTCCATGTCTTTTTGTCACTGGACCAGCGTGAGAGAAAAGTTTGTTTGAACTTGTGGCAGAGTGGAAACAAAAGAAGGAAATGAAACTCAGAACCTTTACATTTCTCAGTCACGACTTATAACAGACAAGCAATCAAATGACTGGTGTCATGTTGTTTGGGTACAGAGCAGCATTAGTTATTCATCACCAGCATTTACTGCCACATCTGTGCAAAGAATCTCTTAATGCTGATAGTTTTGCTGTGAGTCAGACTCCAATTTTCCAGCAAATGAGAGCAGGCTCTACTGTGGCTGATTTCATAACTTCATTTATGTTTTCTCGGTATCACAAATGGTTCTAATTAAAAGACACAAACTAACATTCAAACACTCCAGAAGTGGCTGGCCCATAAAGCTGCATGTGTTCCCCCTGAATGACGGTGACTTGGCCCAACACAGATTATGTATTCAGGGCTTGAGAAGTTCTTTAATCCAGGAGGGTTTACAGGTTATTAAACTGTCTAGTGATTCAACTTGCTTGTGTTGATGCATGCAATATATGCAGTGATTCTTTTTGTTTCCACCATTTCTTTAACAGGAAGCCGTAAACGCAGCCTGGAGGAGGACGAGGACTTTGGAGCAATGCAGGTCACAGCAGCACAGAACGGATGAGCTTTGCTGATATTTAGCCGTGTGGCGCAGTGCACTCATTTTTATTTTTTTTTTTACATTTTTAATGGGATTAAAAATGTAAATATTTGAACTTTTTTCTAAGGGGAAGGGACAAGGGAGGGGGCGGGACCACTCATGTCTGAGACATGGAGGACTGATGGGGATCGGGCAAATTTGATAACTCCTTTTTTTTTTTTCTTTATTTCCTGAGCTGTATGCACTGATGGGAGATTTTTTGCAGTTTTATAGTATTTAAAGCATTTTGCATTTGCAGCGGGACAGTATTGCAATAATGCACTTTCGATACTTGAATTTGTGTAGACGACCAGAATGGGGCAGTCGGCAAAAGGGAAAGTAGCCAGGACGTCGCCCAGAGGAGGACATGAGAAGAGGAATAGCTAATGCCTTTATTTTGGGAGTAATAGGATTATGGACTAATATCAGGCTTAACATGGGATAGTAAGGAATGGAAAAATAACAACTCACTGCTTAATAAAAAGAAGTCTGACTCAGTCCTGTTGAGCTGTGTTTTTATATCATGATGTAATACTGTGTATCACAACTTTACATTCTTCTGTCCAGTGTTTGGTTTATAAATATTATTAAATCTGACTGTTTAAAAACACAGTTCACAGCCAAACATAGAAAAATAAGCTACATTCTGTTATAATTTTATTTTAACAAACTCTTCTGAAGTCTTTGCTGTGTATGTCAGTAACCAACAATAAATGAAGCAGCCACTAGTTCACTGTCGTGACAAATTTTATGATAAGCTTTGAGGACAGAACATGTCCAACCAGAAGGCTGAAATCTGTTGAAATGAATTTTGAAACAAATTTGCAGTAACATATCTAAAGGCTGAAGGCCACACCTGAGACTCTTCCTCACACCTGATTAAAGACTTTAAGTGCTTGTGATGTCTCTACACGCTACAATGATCTGAAATGTGGATAAAAATGTTTCGCAATAACTAGGACTAGTCCCATAGCTTCCCATTTGTACAACATAACATCATCAATTTTTCTTTTTTAAATAAGCGTGAATCAGATTTGCCGTACAAATTTAACTGATTTGTTTTAAAAGTAGAAATGTAATCAAGAAAACATGGTAGATCATAGAATAGTTTATGTGACTATTACATATTTGGAAATAAATTACATTAAATAGGTTCTCCAGATTAACATTGTTTATAAAACTTAAATAGTTCATTTACAAAAGTCATTTTTGTCCATGTCCCATCACAAAATGTTCTGACCCTTATTGCAGCTGTGATCATAAATGCCTCGTCACCAACTGCAAAATACAACCCTTTTTGTTCACGAAGAACACCTAGAACATTACAAGAATCATGTCTTCAAACCTTCATTATAGTTAATGAATAACACTACTGTCAAAGAAAGAAAAGCCCGCAGTGATAGGGAGCACGTCGTACCAAAGAGCACAAATTTGGAAAATGAAGCCCCAGTAAAACCCAGTCTCTTTAGAGAGCCATGTTTCTGATCATGTATAAAGTAAAAAAAACTGCTTTGCTTTGGTGATTTTGCTTGAATCATGATGTAAAGTAATTCCTTCAACCAAACTTGGTCGTGTAGTGAACTTGTGAAGCTGTAGTGAATAATTTAATAATTAGTTAGTTGCTTTGGATATACAGGTATATAACTTGATTTGGTACCATCCTGATTTCCCAAGCAATTCTATTAATTACATTTGCAGATAGAATTTGTATTTTCTCTGGAAGGACAGCAAATTACTCATGAACAGTGGAACACAATATGGCATTACATTTACAGTAATACAGTAACTGGCATTCTTCACATGGTGGTGGGGTAAGATGACTGGGCCCCACCCAGGTGAGGTAGCCATTATTACTAAAGGGGCGGAGGATGATGTTGGACTGAACGAAGGGCTTCAGCAAACATTTATGTTCACAGAAGTGTGCTGTCAGGATGAGGGTTCAGGAGACAGTGTCCCGACCCCAAACTCATCCTTGGGAAGCACTCCCAATTTTTAAGACACTTTGTCAATGTTAAGTTTTGTCAGTAAAGGTGGGGTCCATGCCTCCGAAAGGGAAGGGAGCTGCCGTTGTCCTCAGTCGAAGAATCGACACTGCATGTAAGTCTCATCTGAGGCAGTGTAGCCAAACTTTTGATAGAAAGCCACGTTTTTGGGTGCACATTCCAGTGTGATTTTATAGCAATTCAGTTTTTTGCTGAGAAGGGTCAGAGTTGACATTAACCTATAAGGGGAAAAAAGAAAGCACACATCACAAGATATTTCCTAAATAAGTCTCCTATATGAATCATTTTCATGTCTGTTGGGATTTGTAGGACAAAAAGTCTTTGTTTAAGTTTCACACAGGTCCACTCACAGTTTGCCCAGCTGCATCCCTCTGCACACGTCACTGACTACCACCTCCTCCACCCGGCCCCTCTGCAAACAAAACAGAAGAGACAGGGTCTTCATTTCAGTCATATGCAACCCTGATTCCAAAAAGCTGGGACGCTATGTAAGACGTAAAGACAATAGAAACTTACTTGCAAACTAACTTTTTGCCAAAAGAGGTTTTACAAAGTGTTCTGAGCCCATGTAGTGATCTCCTTCATACAGTCATGTGTTTGACAAAGAGGTGAACCTTTCTCCAGTCCACCTTTCTTACCCAATCATGATACTATCACCTGTTACCAATGAACCTGTTTACCTGTGGAATGATCCAAACAGGTGTTTTTGGATCAGTCCACAACTTTCAGCCTTTTGTTGCTCCTATTGCTCCCAATTTGTTTGAAACATGTTGCTGCCATCAAATTCAGAATAAGCAGATATTTACAAAAATCACGGACGTTGTTGAGGTAAAACTTTAAATATATTATCTTTGTACTTTTTATTTGAATATACTGAGTATGTTTTATTGAGGTTAACAGAGCGTCCCAACTTTTTTAGAACACACACAATTGCAATTTCAAGAGTAAAAAAAATGTTTGTATAATCAGCATAGTTTTTAAGGAAATATAAAAAGGTACATAGAACTTTATTATGATTCATGATAGTGATCCATGTTAATAATTACCACCCATCTGATAATCACTCAATACAAACAAACAATAAAAATAACTTTATGGGATAGGTCACAAAGGCAGCTTTAAAGACAAATTACCAATGTTTCCATTCGGTAAATATGCACAAATTGCTTGCCGGGATGTAATGTACCTTGGCACAGGAGTGGATGAATTTGTGTTCTGTGATCAGTGTGGCTGTGGCAACAATCTGTCCCAGATGTGTGTTCTCCACCACAACAACATAGTAGTCTCCTGTCTTCTTCATATGCTCAAACTTTTCTGAAAGCCAACAGTCAACATACACATTATTTACATTTACATTGGTTTGTGTCCCTGGATGATAGTACTTTTCTCAAATGTGTGACCTAATTACAAGTTTAAAAACCTGGAAACACTTTGGGATTTAAAAAGAATCTGTGTTGATTGTAAAAGTTCTGAACAAAATAGTCGTAATCTCGCTTTTGTCTTATGTAATAGTAGTATTAATGCTAAACATGACTCACTTGTGAACTGTTCTGCTGTGACATCGCCTGTCTGTGTGAGCTGAGATAAAACCTTAAAGAATCCTGGAACACAAAGACAAAAAAAAGGTTGGTGAAACTATCTCGGAGTAATCTCACTCCCACTCTTGTAATTTCTTGATATGTATTAAGCTGTTTTTCATTTCTAATATCCTTTCCACATTATCCATCACAAAGTGGCCACCACATTCATGTTCTCTTGAGATGACAAGTACTGGTTTGGAATATGTTGTCCAACCAGTTTCTGACTCACCCTTGTTGAAGTCTGCCATACAGAGCGGCCTGACCACCAGGCCTTCTCCTGGGCTGGACAGGGAGATGGGGGGAGAGAAGGACACAGTGTTGCTACTCCAGTCCAGATCCTGGAGCAGGGAGGGCTCAAAAAGCGGAGTCTCGTCCAGCAGCATTCCACAGCTAAGACACACACACACCCATAAATGTTAGCATGGGAAACACTCAAATTATGTCACACTGAATAGAAAAGCCCTTTCTAATCCATCTAAGACACTGTATCAGCATACTAAATTAATACGGTCCTACTTTCAGCCTGGACTGGAAATGTGATTGTTCTAAGTCACACAGAACTTTGACCTGACAAATACAGTTCCACTGGGTAAAAAGTTGTCATATGTCATTGCCATGCTTTCAGTGCTTGGCCATCCAGTTGTCCTATAAATGATTATGAATTACTTACTTACTCCACACTATTCTTTAGCACTCATCCATTTGTTTTCCAGGATATAGTCCAGGATATGTAAACTGAGAAGGGCCCATTCATACAGCAGGGCCAAAAGATAACAATAGTAAAACAGTGGGTGGAGGTTTTGACACAAGGGGGATTCCTGATTGTAATCTGACTGTTTTAAGCAAATTGAACTAGCTAGAGCTATTTCTGGGATCCATGGCAACAAAACATAATCACACTTCCTTGATGTCATGTCATAACCAAGGCACACCACTAAATATATGACTGAAATAATGAGCTTGTTGAGTGCCAGGATTATAGAGTATTTCCAAACAGTAGTCTGTGTTAACTTGTATTTCACCAGACTGCTCATGTTGATCAATCAAATAACGTTACACCGTCCATGGTGTTTTGGCTAACGTTAGCTAAAATAACTTTAGCAACAAACCACTAGTCTTATTACTGTCATATGTACCTAATTAAGTAGCTTCAATGTCATATATAGAGATAGTTATTTTTCTTGTCTGTCCTGTCAAATAGCCCAGCTAGCGTCAGAAGTGTAGCTCCATACTTCAAACATTACCTCTTTAGCCATGCCATGCTAGTTAGCTAGTTAGCTCAACTTCTTACTCACCAGTAACGTAAAAAAGACACAAGAAGAGATCCGGTTGACTTCCCAGACTGAGGTAAAGGTACAGTGACGACCGGGAAGTTGTACTAGTTTAGTCTGAGGTTGGGCTTCATCATTAAGATGAACAGCGTGGGTGTCTTCGGCTGCTGTTTCCGGTTGGCATGAGTCCCTCCGTATGACCACGGACCGTGTCAGTGGACGACGTGGCAGGGATGCTGGAGGTGTGTGACTAGATGTTTTAAAATGTAATCGAATACACCCATGTCTGTATAATTTACAATCAAGATATCTTTGTCTTCGTCAAATATGTATTCTCACTAGTCAGTATGATAATTAAACATACATATTCTTACTAGTAGAAATTGTACTTCAAGATATCTACAACTTTGATTGTTCTTCTAATTTAATTACTAATTTAAAGGTAGCATATTATGCTCGTTTGAAGATCACATTTATTATGGGTGTCTACATGAAAATCTTTATATGCTTTAATATTAATAAAACACATTTTTCTCATACTGCTTCTGGCGTTTTAGCTTCTGTCTCTTTAAGGACCCTCCTTCCTGGAGAGCCCAGTCTTCTCTGATTGGTCAGCTCACACATGTCTGCGCAGGCGCCACCCACCAACTTCTGTGTCATCTCTACTGATTTCTTTGCAAATAGGAAGTAACTGTAACAGGTTTAGCTGCTCTTCTACATTGAATATGAGATCAGCAACTGCTTCTAAACCAAAAACTTCATAGCCGAACATGTTTGAAACGAAGATTTAGATATCTTGAAATACAGTTGGTAGATTGTGATTGTGGATGTAAGTAATTGCAATTATGACTAATAATTAGTCTTCATTCTTAGTTTATTTGATTGTGCAATAATTTAGTTGTGTGCAAATGCACTTTTCTATGTATTTTTCTCATTGTGTGTTAATGATGCATGTAATTAAATGTGTAAATAACAGCACTTTATACGCTTATATTATATGCATGTTTTTCAGTTTTACATAAGCTCATATAGGCTGGTTCAGCCTATTCAGCCTATTTATTTATACTCTTATAACAATGCTCATTGTTAATAAAGCACTTAAAAGTTTTAAGTGTGACTAAATGCTTTCTTGACCAGCCCTTTACTGACCTCTGGCACAAAATAAAATATATCACCCCTCCCCTTGAGAGTCAGGCCCGTGTTGGTCATGGCCTCGAGGAGTGTGGTGAGCGTCCTTTATTTTCATGTCTGGAAGGTGGCAACCCTACTAATAATATAACTGACAACGAGAAATGGACTAAGGTGTAATTTTGGTTAGTCAATGAACCCTTTTTAAAATTGCATTGTGGATATCTGAAATGTTCTTTGAGAGTAGGAACTATTGAATTACAGATATCTGCAATCCATATCCAGTCTAGCTACTGAATGTTAAAACAACTTGCCACAGGAGGGAAGGATCGCAGCTCAATCACGTCAGATGATCAGCAAAAATACACATCACAATCTGATCCAAACAGAATGTAATTCACATTTTATCAACAGGGATGTATGACTCCAATCAGTCAGCCAGACTGATTGTTTTTCCTGTGAAATCCAGTGTGTCCAGCACACACACAGAGACACATATTTATTGGCCTAATAAAGTCAAAGGTCCAGTGCATTGGATATCAGCCATTATGCAGGTTTCACTATCACTGCTGCATTTTCAATTGTGTACTCTTAAAACAAGCAAGTCTGCAGCAGTCTGTGTGGACAATCGAGAAAAAGGGGGTTTACACTGACAAAGCCAAGCCTGAGCAGATGTGGGTTCGCTTCAAGAAAGATTAAATTGTTGTATTTTGTTAAAAAGCTGTAGAAGCTCTGTTTATTGAGTCTTTTGTATTGACATATTTTACAAAAACTAGATTTACAGAAATTATCCATAACTGAACCATTCTTGATTTAGGCACAAAAATACAGGAAAGCTCAGTTCAAAAAAGTATTTCAGTTTTGATTAAGTAATGGTTATGAAAGGTAACCCATGAATAGGAAAATATATCATGGATATTCCAAGCTGTTAAATAACTATGGAAAAACTGAAAATGAAAAGAAAACTGTCAAATTTCTCCTTTCCTTTTTTTTTAATATTTCGACTAATCGAAATCTAAGTCCTATATCATATCCTCTTATAACACCCCCAAACAGAGTTTGAGCAATAAAATGAACACACAATAAAGATCACAACACTTCAGCTTTTAGTGGAAGTTTGTGGGCTGCTCTTTGGGATAAAGTGGAAGGAAACAAAAGCACTTGTCTAGATTCATGCATATCTCACCCCAAACTGCCCTTGCACTGTAATCACAAGAAATCAAACACTTATAAAACAGACAGTCTCCATCTTTGTGTCCATTGATATGTCTCAACCAGCTACAGATTTAGTGAAATCTGAAGATACCAAAAATGTTCAAGGGCCCAGTCCATGTTATACATTGTGATACATTACTGCAATGAGATCTTTGAGCAGAGGATGATTACGTTCCTCGCTGGTCTGATTTTTGAATTAGCTCAATGTGAGTGGACAAAGGCAGCGCAAATAAAACACCCAAACAATTTCTTCATAAAGATTCTAAGTCATTCAAGTCATAAAATATCCAGAAGTGTTAAGTCAAAGGCAACTGGATTTGTTGTGAAGTCTTGAAAATGTTTTGCTGCTGCTCAATTCTGCTTGAATGAGTGTTTTCATAAGACTGTTCAGCAAATCCAGCTGTTGAAGAGTTAACAGCTTCATACCCTAAAAATTAAAAAAAAAAATGGACACAGATCAAGGACCCCATTATACTCAGTGGAAAACAATAATTTCTTACTCAGAAACTGCTCATGAACAGAGGTTAATTTAAGAAAGACTAAGAGGATGACACCCATTGTTCTTGTACAAAATGTAATACACCCCCCTTTGTTGCCTTTGCATCTCAAGGGAACAGTATTAGAAAAGAAAGATTTACAGCCCACCCCACCTTGTTAAATTAAAAAAAAAAAAAAGCAAACTGTTTACAATGGGTGATACTACACACTAAGATACAGAACCCATGTGGGTCAAAAACACTTTGTTTGCAGCATTATTTTGATAGAAACATTCATATTTGACAGAAAGGCTGACCAATACTAAAGTGACATTCTCTTACTCCAAGGTAAGAAATTAAAACGTGCTGTTA
This sequence comes from Centropyge bicolor, assembly GCA_037975185.1. Classification (NCBI taxonomy): domain Eukaryota; kingdom Metazoa; phylum Chordata; class Actinopteri; family Pomacanthidae; genus Centropyge; species Centropyge bicolor. The sequence continues at coordinate 17,663,935 of JBBMOC010000001.1, read as the reverse complement.
TTTTGCCTACACTTAATTCACAGTTGAAACTCATAAAAGAATAACACACAATACATCTGATGAGTTTCTTCATCCAGAATATGTAGCTTTCTGCCATAAGCAACACAAATGAAGTCTGATAAAAGGAAAACAAACAGAGACCCAAACAGCTTTATCTAGTAATGACACCTTCAAACCCCTCTCATAAAAGACTCTTCTGAATGCATGCTCATTTTTGACAGCCAGTCTAATTGTGGCAGATACCGACTCCCCACTCAAGCTGGTTGCAATGTGTGGCACATGAATAAAGGGCGATGCAACCTTGCATTTCTTGACTTGCACCCATCAATTTATAATATGCTCCAAATTCTCTGGATTCAGTGAGGCAGAAACCATTCACAATAGTCCCACCTTATTTAGGCAGCCCAACTCAGTCCATATTTGCAATGCTTTGTATTTATGGAATAGGTGATGACCATTGACTGTACAACCAATTTGGAGGAGCGGGGAGGTTAAAATAGCTTAAAATAGCTCTGTCGTTGCCTCTTGGGGACGATGATGTCGTAGAGTCTTCTGCTGAAGCCAATCCGAGTATCAGGGTGCAGGGTCCTGTTGATTTTGCATGCGTCTCTCTGCAGCTGCCGCCATGGTTCTACGTCTCAGCACAGTCAAGTTTAATTCTGGAACAGTGTCCTCCTCCAGGCCAGGCAAATCCTCATCCTGGTCCTCTGGACTCTTGTTCAGATATCTCCTACAGGGAAATAATGAACGACACGTGAGAAAATTCAAGATACTGTAATGGGAAAGAGAATCCAATCAGGAAAGTCATGTCACTACTTATTAGCTCTGTACAACAGGGCATTGCAGTAATTCTGGTAGCTGAATAAAGACAGCTTTTAAACAGCTTATATGTCCAGCCTTTGTTCACAGACTAAGACAAACTTGTCTCAAAAAGAAAGGTCTATTTTCAGGAAACATAATTTGTTCAGCTGAGCTATGATGCACAATCTTCAAACACAAGAAAACTCCAAACAGCAGCGTACAAACCTGCGTGCCTGCTGGAGCATCTCTTCTTTCCTCTGCTTTAACATCTTCTGCCTCTCTTCAGCTGACTTGGAGAAGCGACCTCCTCTCACCTCCATGTTGTCTGACTCACTGAGGCCCTGCTCAGCTGCTCCACTGGGCCCTTCCTGCTCATCTGGTGCAGGGCTCGCCTGTGTAGGGCCCCGCTCTATGGCCTGAGGAAGCAACACAGACAAAATATTGCGACAGACCGTTGCATGCTACCTTTCAAGAAAACCATAGAAACATAATTAGCATGAAATAGAGAACCAGGAAAAATCAATGAAATAATGACAAATGATGCTGGTGTTCACATTTAAGCCCCATTTAACTGACCTGTGTCGGAAAAGGCACCTGGATACGTCCCTCCAGGATGTTGTCAGTGGTGACCTCTACAGAGCGGGTCAACTGCAAGTCCTGCATCACCAGGTAAGAGGGCACCTGTGGAAACATCTCCTGGATCTGATGGGCCTGATGAACAGAGTTACATAAAAAAACAAAGAGAGCAATAGATAAATGATTTCGAGTAGGCAGTAGACACTGGCTACTCATAAACCGCAACATGGGAAGTGAAGAGCAGGAAAAAATGATCACAGCACTGGCTTTGCGCAAATAAAATATTAAAAAGCATCAGCAACTGTCCAGAAAAAAAATTTGACAGTTGGCATCAAATTGCTGTCTGTGTATCATTTCTCATAAAACCAACAGGACTGTCAACAGACTGTAAACATAAACTCACCATGGCCATTAGCTGGGAGTTGTTGGCCTGAGCAATACCCAAGATATTGGTGGTGTGCATTACTTCCACTGAGAAACTGGGCAGCCAGCTTGCAATGCGAGATCCTGTAAGAGAATGTATGGATTTTACTATTGTTGCACTCAGCTTATCTGATGTAAGATAACTCCTTGGATTTGTGTCTGACACTCTAACCGTCAAAGTGGAAGAAGTGATTGTGTTGGTTGATATGTGGTCTAGCATCTGCAGCAGCTCCGACTGGGCCGATGTTGTCTTCCATACCACCGCCCTGCTGCGGGCTTCTGGCTGGGCCCCCGTCCCCGTTAATGTTCAGGGATGTCCGACATGTTGGACACGAGGTGTCCTGCTCGAGCCATGACCGCAAACAAGAGCTGGAAACACAAATGTCATTGCTCTGTATAAGATCTTGGATATTAATTTCAAGTCTTTTGTAGCTAAGCATCAGGATCATCTTACTGAAGCTAAGAACCGTCACCAATCTGATATAAATCAGCAGATGGACAGCAGATTAATATTTAAACAATAAGTCATAAATCATATAAACCATCCTACAGTCAAGTTTATGACAAAAGTATACAAAGGTTTTGCAAGATTTTGGGCTCTAGCCAAACTAAAGGTTTATATATTGAGTTGCCTGCTATACCTGTAGTTTCTCCTTTAGTTACATTTATTGTCTAAGTGAACATAAACCTTTTGTAGGCTATGGAACCACAGGAACCATTTTGTATACAAGCAACAGTTGCTGATTGAAAAAACACTTTACTTGTGGAAGAGATGTCCACAGGGTAGTTTGCGTGCTGTCAACATGGTATCCCAGCAGATGGCACAATCATCATCATTAGCTGCCAGCTCTTCTGCAGTTGCAACAGCAAATCTGCACAAATAAAGACCAGAGTACATACAACTAATGATGAAACAAGTAAGGATTCAAGGGGAAAAGCTTTCATTAGAAATAATTTAGTTAAACAAAGAACCAAAAAAAATCGTAAAAACTATTGAATCAAAATATATAATCACCTGGCCTCCATATTGTTGATGACACGGAGGTAGTTCTTGTGTCGGCGGACGCGACGCTGGACCTCATGGAAGAGATACCGCAGCTGCATGAAGATAACCAAGCTTGCCATGGACAGCCAGATGTTACCAAAAAGCTAATGAAAGACATATGGATAGAGAGAAAAGATTAGGGTAGCTGAAAAAGAGACAGGGACAGACTTCTCATAACATCAAATTGTCAAAACCTGTCCCATCTGTCTTACCAGCATATGTATATGGTGAACGAGGTCCAGAAAGAGCATAGCCAGCTCCATGATAAAGTCTGTGTAGTAGACATATGTTCCCTTACTCTCCCAGGTCCCTGGATGGTTCAGATCCCAAAGATGAATGGAGTATCTAAGGAGACACGCACAGCTCTTTCAGATCATGAAAGCCAAGTGATATTTAGACGGTGTGGTAGATGATGTAGCCCTTATTGTGGATGCGGACTGGCAATTCAGACAAAATTCATGCATGAAACATTTAACAGGTAATACTGCCATATGAAGGAACATACAGCAACAAGCTGACAGATCTATCTTGATAACAAATAAGAAGAGAGCAGTGTAATGAGAGACCGCCACATAATTTTCCTATGTATATTAGCTTAACAGCAATATGGTTTGTTAAAAAAATGTAGTAGAAATAGTTCAACACTGCCAAACTCCAAATCTAATATGTTAAGAAACACAAGTTAAACAAAAATGCAGATAACAATATCAAATCTATACATCTTTTATTGTTAAGGTACAGGCCATGGGTCACCACAAACATTATTGTGCTACTGTGCAAGCCACAGCACAGTACCTGTAACAGTTTACAAGTTAATGACTAAAGATGATGTATCTATGAGTGCCTCAGCTGATTGGAATTGTTTCTGCTGCTACAATCCTAACCACCCTCTCTGAAACAAAGAAGCCTTTCATACAAGTGTAATGGAACCAGAGGAAAACAAATGGTGTCGCTAACATTAGGCCCTGAGTCTAATTCTGCACAAGCTATGTCATCCACTGCTGCAGTGTCTGCATGTGCATGCATGTGTGAGGAGGCTTTAAAATGGACTTACCGCATGATGACATGCCCAGTGCGTACAGTCACCAGCAGACACTGAAGACAAAGGTATATGGATTAAAATGATGTAATTCTTGTAGTGAGAAATAAAATTCAGCCATTATTACTGTTAATAATTACTGTATAATAAAAATTACAACTGCTCTTACAACGTCTCATTTTCCATATTAAATAAGGTTTGAAGTGTTTACACTAAGACGGACCAGAGCAACTACTGAAAGTGTGGCTAAGCTTCACAGAAGACTGAAGAAACACAACAAAGTATGGTTATTGGGAGAAATCAATTGCATGCAAAGGAGGAAGTTCTTCTAACACAAGGAGGCATTTCCTGTTGCATGGTATAAGGCCGGGACTGTGTTGTTCCTATCTTTATTTTATTTTTGTTTCTTGCTTAAATAATATGGAGTCTTGGTGTTCAGTAAAAGCAAAATCAATGATCAGAGATTATTGACTTACCCAGCCCTATTTAAGAATAATCATGTTAAATAAAACACTGAATCTTTAAAACCAACATGGTCCTAACGAAAAGCTTAAACGATATAAAGAGTCCACAATTTTTTTTAAGTGTCGTCAAAAAGGTTCTCACCTCAGCTGCCATAAAGGAGAGGGTGTGCATGCCATGGGAAGCTCCCAGCAGACCACAGACCACAGCCAGACCACAGCAGTCCAGCAGCAAAGAGACCAGCAGACAAAGAACTCGTACATGGCTGTTCATGGGAGTGGAGGGCGAGAAAGACAGCTGTAGGGGGAAAAATGCAGATTAAAGGTGGATTGTGTCCCTTTCAATATTTTTCCATTTCGTTAAGTCTGAAATTTTCAGGAGAGATTTTTCTTGTCTTCCTCTTACAGACCTGTACAGCCCTACCAAGGCATTTTATGTGATACTGGATGATAAACATAAAGTCAGAATTATTTGGGAATTCATGGTGGATTTAACAACATGGTGATGTTCAAAAAATCAAACAAGACAAAATCAGCATGTAGTTGTTAATGAAACATGATTTTCTTAAATCAAAAGAAATAATGCAACCACTAAAGAACAAATCTTTTTTGTATACCTGCTCACATACACACATGCACAACATGTTCAGTACCATACCATTTGTACCGTTGTGACTGAGAGGAAAAAAGTTAACTTTCCCTTCCAAATTTTACACAACCCATTCGAATTTAATAAATTCCTCATATACACAGCCCCCAAAACATCCATATACCAGTAAAACAGTGTTTAACCTTGCAAACTAACAGCTACCGTTTTCCGCAGTGAATAGAATGCAAATGAGGACCTAATTAGAAACACTAATACAGCCGAGTTGAAAGAAATAAAATAGGTTTCCTCAATTCTGTGAAACTTTAATACCACAAGGTGTCCCTAGCACGCTGACAACAGGATATACTGCACCTCTCATCTTCAGCAGTTTAACCAAAATGTTTGATCTTAACCCCAAAGCTAGAACCCACAGAAACATGGAAACAGGAAGGAAGACAGGTGGGCTAACACAACTGACAGACTTCAACTTAAAGGGCACGTATCTATATTCAAAGCTGAAAGACAGAAATAAAGACCAGCAGGCATTTACACACACACGTTGGTTTTACAGCACGGCAGGTAGAAGCTATCTTTTGGTACACTAAGCCAGTCAGCATTAAATTGTAGGCAATGTATCAACTTGAATTGCTTGCAAGGAGGCAATTAAAGCTGTTATTTGTTTACCCCAATGTGTAGAGCACAATCTGATACAGGGCACATCAGTGAAGTGACTGAAACTGTATCAGCAGCCTAACAAGCCAGTAAAAGGTACTATTAATAGATCCCCAGCTGAAAAGAGTACAGTTACTGTTAGAGTTTGAGGAGGACTCACCACACTGTTCAAAATGACCACTTTATAGAGTGTAACAATCGTGTGTCCTCAAATGCCTGGCTTTTTGCAATTTTGCATTTAGTCTCAGTCCTTGTGAGCAACAAGGCAGCCATTATGAATGTAGGGCTAGTCCTAACAAGTTAACTATGTATTACAAATAGGAACAGGTTTCATAAATTTAGGACATTTAGGCCCATCTATTATACCCTATCTCATAGCAAAGATATGGATAAACATACACTTCTGTGAATGAGCCCCAGAGTTATCTGTGTTGTTTGTATAAATCTCTTTACTTACTAAATGCCACACTGGCCATTTCCATGGCCTGTATCTACATAAGAATGGTAATGTGGCAGATGATAAGCAATGGTATACCGTTTCTAACTGACATTTCCAAAGTTGTTAGAAATCCTAAATATAAAAGATATTTTTGAGATGCTTGTATTGATTAGCCATAATATGAACAATGAGAGTTCCTAGATTTCTGTTCTGTATAGTAGACTAATTGGTGGGATGAATATCTGGCACAATATATAGTATGTTGTTGTTGTTGTAGCTATTCTCAGTTTAAATCAATTGGATAATTGTGATGAGAGCACATTTGGAACAATAACAGATTCATAATGTCAATGATTCAATAATTTGAGCTTACTGTCCTGCCATGTATTAACATTAAAGGTGGTCATAAACCATGTTTGGGGTTTTAGAAAGAGTAAAAAAAAAGGAAGAAGAAGAAGAAAGGTATAATACTTACATATTCAAATCGGTCTTTGCAGAGCTGCACCATGAGGTGAAGAAAGACCAGGGCAGAGAACCACAAACACCACATGACGACCTCCTCCACTGTCTGCACGTTCAATACTCCAAAGATGAAAATGAACTTGTAGAAGATGAAGTTCCAGAACTTATCTTTTAGGTGCTGAGGAATAAAAACAGGTCAAATGAGATGCCTTTTTCTAATTTGGTCTAAATGCAAATCGAGCTGCGTAGACTATTTGGACCAATTGTTTAGAAACCCAAGCATGAAAGATGCTGTATTCATCATTTTAATACTGTTAAAGCCACAAACTCACCTGCTTTTCACTGACTCTAAGTGGGCCAAACACCACATACTGAATCATTTTGGCAATTAACATCAATGAGCAGCAGAATGTGTTGACTAAGACCTAGTGGAGTGGAAGAGACAATTAGTTTTTCCAACAACATCATCATCATCTTATCAAGGCAATGCAAAGTCTGAGCAGAATGACACTCACCCATACAAAGAGACTGTCAGTGACAAGATACCACAGGACAGTGGTCGCCAATTCTGTGTTACTAATATCATTGTTTAGGTGTTCAAGATCCACTTCAGAGGGAGCTGGTGTTTCATCCGTCTCCAAGGCCCCAAACCCCGGGTCAGTCACAGTGGTGTAGGCACTGAAGATACTGCCGGCAAGCAAAGCCACACTCAGTGCTGTGTAGGTCTGCAGGCTGGGCCAAGGAAACCTCTCCAAAAACAGCAGAGGCATTGCAGTATTGACTGTCCACTTCTCAGCTCGTGAAAATGGTGTTTGGCCCGATCCGAGAACGCAAACAACCTGTGAGAGCAGAAGTGGGTTAGCTAGCGTTTGTCAAACTTTGCTAAACTGACGTTAGCTAACCTGCGTTCGGCTCAAAGCTAACTTCACGTTAGCTCAATACTGTTGATAAAGGTGCAATAATCCCAAACGGATCTGACTTTGGTGGAGTGTAAAAGATTAAATCAGCCAAACAAAGTCAATACAGCGACCAGCCTGGCTAACATTAATAGCCTAGCAGAGCTAAAGCTAAATGAAAGGAGTTCACGCCCCGAACATGAACAGTTAGCTGTTTACCTGAGCGTTACCTAATACTAGCTTACTTGTTAGCTAATATTAGCGACGTAGCTAGCCACTGTGAGGAAGCACCAGACATCAGGCTCGTATTACATCGTCACTTACAGCTGGTCACAAATTTAGTCAAACACAATATCCAGCGTCCCTTGTTGTATCCAATACTGTAGTCCTAGTGCAGCTGCATTGAGGACATGGTAGTTGACAACATCGTCATGTTTATTTCACCGAGCAGGCAGCTGGTTGAGGGGGAAGCCTTCCTCCTCTTCTTCTTCTCCCAGGTTTGCCAGCAGCTGGCAGCCTTAGTGTCGCACTACTGCCACTATCAGGAGATAGTTCATTCCTGCAGGGTTTGTCAAACATCCTCTTATCCACATAATCTTTTCATTTTGATGATATATTTACTTTAACTCACAACCACATGTTCTACAGTTTCTGGTACCCAACAATGTTCACAAAGATCACTTATATTCTTACATATAAAGTGTGCTATTCAGATAAGTGTCCTATTCTCAATCTTTTCTCTTTTCTGAATGTAAATGACTTGTGAGCTGTTGCCACACACAGACTTAACAAAGTTGGATGGATGGATGTTTTTTTGCTCTGCATTACCCAAAATTCCCATATGAGCTGGGACTCAATGACCTGGACCTCAGTACCATGTTATATGACTCTTGAATATATTGGCACCATATTGAAAAGCTAATCCTGGCAATTACTGGATGCTCTGATTGTAAGATTAAAACTTTGTTTGATTTGATTTGTTCAGTCCATTCTAAATCTATCAAAATGACATACATACAGTATCCACACTCAGCAATTTTTAAGTTCCCTTTTCTCATTTCAGCTCTGTGATAGATTGTGATAGATCATTTTAAAGCCACTCATTCATTATTAGCTAACTTGAAATAATTATAGGCCTCATCTTATGTCTTACCAAGGCACATTACAATCTAATATAAAGTATAAAGTGTGGAGCTAGACGGAGTACTGACATATGACACCATAACCTGATATAGCAGGACTTCATCCACTCTAAGGTGGGGCGCAGATTACTTTCCTTATGATAGTAAATGCCAAAATTGAAACTGAAAGCATAATCATCTGCTATAGCTCTACTTTAACGTGTAAGGTGATGATGAGGAGATCATGAGGAAACGTCACACTGGTCTTTAAATCTGGATCGATATAGTAATGGAAGGAACCGGTAAGCAAAGAAACAATACTTCAGACATTTCCTCAACAACATATACAATACATAATTGTTGTGAAAGTAACAGACAACGGAAGACGAGGGGTTGTATTTGTGACTAAATATTCTAAACGGTGTTCTGGGCTCAGGAATAATTTGACCTGTATCAGAGACAAGGTAATGGTAATAATTAACTATTCATATGGATGACATCTATGCAATAGATAGAGTTGACAGAGAGTCCAAAGTTAATGTGTGTCACAGTGCTGTTATAAAGGTTGTTGAATAAGAGTTAAGGACAGGATAGGATAAGAATAAACATCGTATGGCTTAACTTCTTATCTGCCATCCCACAATGGATGAATCATGTAAAAACTACGTGTCTCAAATGTTTTGTGACAAGGAGAGAATAATTCCTTCACTTCAGCTAAACTCAGCTTAACGATTGCAGTGGGTAGTGTGATCAGTCCATTGATATTTTCCATTATGCTTAATGAGATCTGTTATTACTAGAGCAGGGGTTGTGATGTGATGGTTAGTGTCTGCCAGTGTTGATGACTTGCAGGAAAGAAAAAGACATAGCATGCTTTTATGAAAGAATGGGAAGTGATGTATCGTGTATGTGATGTATTTGGCATTATTCTTTGCAGAGACGCATATTGCCTGTTTTCAGAGCAGCCACATTTTTTAAGGTTTCCAATACACAAAACTGAGCGGAGGGTGGCAGTAATGCATATGATGCTGGATGTCAAACATCACAATATTATGAAAAGTGAGTGAGAGCAGATTTCTTCAGAAGTAGTAAAGTTGAGGTTAGGCCAAGAAATCATAAAAGACCTTTGATTTTTTTTGTTTGACAATTCAAGTAAATCATTATGTGGAAATCAAATATACTTGCATACTTAAAGTCTTCCTGACTTCAAACAGGAAGTTCATCAAATAACAGTAGATCAGCTGTCTACAGCTGATTGTTCAGTTTCCAGTGCTGGTCCTTTCTGACAATGATAGCTAATAAATCATATCTGGATGGGTGCTGTAACAATCATCAAGAGTTCCTGTTAAATTCATCTCTGAAGGGAAGTGAAGACTTGCTTGTACAGAACTTTGTTTTTCTTTTCATGCAGACACAACTGTCAGCACATACACTTCCAACATGAACCACTCAACTGAGCACTTGTCTTCAGAGGAAATGGCCCCTGAGGAGTTTGACGGTGGGACAGTGGTGGCTTGTGTGATCCTGGGCCTGTCTTTTTTGGTAGGAGTTCCAGGGAACCTGCTGGTGATCTGGACCATCCTGAGACACGTCAAGCAGCGTTCCCACATTTTGATGCTGATCCTGCACCTGGCTGCTGCTGACTTGCTGGTCCTCATCACCCTGCCTGTGTGGATCTACTCCCTGGTACACGTCTGGGTGTTTGGAGAGGCCTTCTGCAAGGCCTCAGTGTACATTGTCCATGTGTGCATGTTCAGCAGCATCTTCTTCATCACCCTTATGGGTGTCGAGCGCTTTTTCGCCATCTGCCGTCCATTTGCGATGATGCGTTGGAAAACCAAGAGAGTTAAGAATACGTGTTTTATACTTTTGTGGCTCCTTGCGTTTCTTCTAGGACTGCCTGCTTTACTGACCCAGCGTTCGGATGAAAGTGAAGGAACTGAGCAGTGTTTTATCAAGGAGTTCAGCTCTGTGACTCAAGCGATCATCTTGTTATGTCTGGAGACATTGGGGGGCTTTGTAGTTCCTTTCATCATCCTTGTTATTTGTTACTGTCGAATAGCTGTCCAGCTTAGAAAAATGACTTTCAACTCCAAACAGAAATCCATGGTTCTTGTTCACACGGTGGTGATAGCATTCACATTTTGCTGGTTGCCTTACCATATCATAAATATTATCGATATGGTTTGCATCCTACAAACAGGCACAGGACATGAATGTGTGCCGCAGAGTGTTGTCTTTAGCTCTGGTGCCCTTGTTTTTATTAGCAGTTCAGTGAATCCTGTGTTATACACCTTCATCGCGAGGAGCTTACGTGGGACTCTCAAGGATTCTCCACTGGTCAGGCTGTTCCAGGAAATCGCAACTCACACCAACAAACGCAGGGAGCTGGTAGTACAACAGCAGACGAGCCAGAGGGCAGCAAATGCACAAGTAGAGTTCACGTCTGACTCTGTGTCAAAAGAGATGGCATCTCTGAATCTGTGATGATGGGTAAATGTGACACATGTCTTCTGCTGTTAATTAAGGGACTATAGTTTATCATGAATCCAAGGTTTTAAAAGTCCGTACATCACATGTAAAAGCGTGCTCACACTGGTACTGTGTTGTGATTTATATTATTAATATAAACCATATCATCCCATCCTTGTTTCACATGTTCCCCTGGATGTCAGGCAAGCAGAAACATGAGTGAAATTATTATGTATGTATTATCTCAGATTTGATAATAATTTATTGTTGTATAGTTCAAAATTTTGAAATGTGATGATCTGCAGTATGACACCATTTTCAGTGCCTGTGTGACAATGCAAGGTTTTGTATTATTGAAAGAATTTCACAAATGCTGTTGTTGTTTTCCACCTAATTGTTATTTTCTGTATATGATGGAAGTTTTATAAACTGTGTCTTTATGCTCATTAAATTGACTTGTTTCATGTTTTTGTATTGTAGTTGCTCCCACATTCACTCTTTGGTGAAGCATTGGAGATCATTTTTATTTGTTTATTTATTTTCTGCCAGTAGACTTATTTGAAACTTTTTCCTAAATCACTTGCATCCTGCATTTCTTTTTATACCCAAATCCATGACCTGAGGTGAAAAATGGACTTATGACGCATACATGAATCACCTCGCTGTGTCTCAAATATCCCTGTGAGGAAACCCCTTTCCTGTGCAGTCTATTCTGAAAGGGAAGTGAAGACTTGCTTGTACAGCATTTTGTTTTTTTCTTTTCATGCAGACACCACTGTCAGCACATACACTTCCAACATGAACCACTCAGCTGAGCGGCCTCATTCAGAGATAATGGCCCCTGAGGAGTTTGTTGGTGGGACAGCGGTGGCTTGTGCGATCCTGGGCCTGTCTTTCCTGGTGGGAGCTCCAGGGAACCTGCTGGTGATCTGGACCATCCTGAGACACGTCAAGCAGCGTTCCCACACTGTGGTGCTCATCCTGCACCTGGCTGCTGCTGACCTGCTGGTGCTCATCACCCTGCCTGTGTGGATCTACTCCCTGGCCCAATCCTGGGTGTTTGGAGAGGCCTCCTGCAAGGCCATGGTGTACATGATCAACGCCTGTATGTATAGCAGCGTTTTCCTCATTACCCTCATGAGCGTGGAACGCTTTGTGGCTGTGCGTTACCCCTTTGCCTCAGCTGAATGGAAGAGGAAAAAGGCTTTAAACAAAGTCCTGCTGGCTCTGTGGACTGCAGCATTCTTGTTCAGCATACCTGTCATCCCAACTCAGGTTGTAGATAGGGAGTCTGGTGAGGAACACTGTCTGTACCGGGAATACACGTCTGTGACCCAGGAGCTGGTGTGCGTGCTGCTGGAGACACTGGTGGGCTACGTATTACCCTTCTCCATCCTCGTGGTCTGCTATGGCTGCCTGTGCAGCCGGATTACTCAGATGACCTTTAAGTCCAAGCGCAAGTCCACAGTTCTGATCGCCAGCGTGGTGATCGTGTTTGCCATTTGCTGGACGCCTCATCACATTGGAAACATCCTCTCGATCATCATCCTGGCCATTCAAGACTCTTACAGAGACACGGCAGATCATCTGGAGAGTGTCAGAAGCACCACCACCTTTATTGCTGGAGCCATGGTCTTCATCAGCAGCACCGTTAACCCCATCCTCTACATGTTTGCAGCTCGCTCCTTCAGGAGCTCCCTGCGTGACACCGGCATCCAGAAGCTCTTCCGCCACATCTCCAGCACCTCTCCAGGTGAGGGCAATCGAGAGGTGTCCTTTGTATCCAAACGACAAAGCAATCAGACCCACAGTTCTCAGTGTGTGTCTGAGTCAAAAGACCAAATGGACATATTGATAAAAATGTGTGAAACTAATCCATCATGATATTAACAATGTATGGTGTCATATGTTGTGCATCTTTGTATAGATATTTTTGTGTATACTGTATGTATTATATGATGAAGAAAAATTTGCCTGAAGTGAAGCTCAGTTTGTATGAAAGCGCAAGACAGAAGAACAGGGACAGGGTCTGTTTTTCTGTGCGATACTTGTCTAGCTCTGTAAATGGCCTGTTTTACATGTATTTTTTTAAGTTTTGTGTTTTTTTAAATGTTGAACATATATTTATAAATATATTATATATTATGAACTTAGATTTGCATATGCCATATTCATAAATAGTACAATAAATAATTCTATATACATTAGACATGTCTCAGTGTAAAGTTTTGTAAATTTAGTATTTTTTAAAATTATTTTCTTGATGTCAGAAAAAGGAAATTGTATTGATAAGTTTAGGGATAATCTTGTCAGTGGTCGTCTGCCTCTTCCTTTCGCACTTTAGCCACAGAGAAATGTTTCCCTTACAGCTTTGGCTGTCTCAATGGAGATAAGGCTTGAGGTAACATTATAAGAACTGTTCACAACTCAACTCTTTTTTTAAAATCTCTTATAGAGTCCAAAAATTACATTGTAAAAATGTTTTTCACTTGTGACAAATTAGCTAAAAAATGTCATGGCATTCCACAATAGACAACAGTCATGCTTTTCGACTTCCTCTCAATGAAAAGATTGCAAAATGAAAAACTGCATGTTCCGTTTGTTGAGCAGCAAAAAGCGGAATCATGTCTTAATGTTTTTCACACTCTTAAAAAAAAACTCAAACCCACACTTTTAAGTGAGAAAGTTCAGCATAATCTTATTTACTGACTTTTTTTTTAAAAGAAAAAAAGGTACAAATGTATAATACACTCTCATTTGTTCTCACCATCTCACACAACCAGCAGATGGCAGTGGAGCTGCGTTTTCAATAATAGTGTTTTGACACCATTTCAGTGTGGTATCAGCATAATAATTGTTTTCAATTTCACTATCACATTTTAAAAAGTGTCCATCCAGGGAATGAGAAAGAGCATCGATTCCACGTTGATAGAACTGAAAACTATTTCAGGCTGCCACGTCTTAACATTCAATAACCATGGTCATGTCCTCTCAGGGCAGGCAACATTTGGAAGAACTGAGAGGCCATACAACCAATTTCCCAATGAGGTGTCATTGGTATGTTGTGCTAAATACTATGAGAAGGCTCACTTTGATAATGATTTCAACTGCGGGCTGAATGAACCCACTGTGACAGTGCTCGCCGCTTGAGTTAGTGAGTCAGGATTATTTTAAGTGCGACAGTGAACAATTACGGAGAGCAAAGGGTGTGACAAAAAAAAAAGTGACAAGACAAGATCACACAAGAAAACACAGCTGACCCTGACCTGCTAGTCCCTTTCTCACAGAATAAGGAAGCAGTGTGTATGTGAGACAACAACAGCTGTGTGGTATGTCACTAAAGTACCGGCTGCTTTTCATTATGAGTACACACTGCAGTATATCTTTACTGTAGGCTTTGATTGATTTAACACTCAGTCCTTTGTATTCAGAATGGTTAGGCTAATATAAACACTAAAATATTTGAAACATAATTAGCTACAAAGGTGAAAAATAATGTAGGCACCTATATACTATTTAACTTAACATATTGGGCTCACAGGAAAATGATCACTAAGCAGTCACATTTTTTGTAATCAGATTACCGTATCCTTAAATGTAACCAGTAGTTCGTCAAGCTAAAGTAGTTGACACAGTGGGATCTGCCAAAGGGAGAACTGAGCCAATAATCCTGGCCATCCATAAGTTCTCTGAGAAGTGTTAGGCGGCATAACACACTGTTTTGGTTCAGTAGAGGTCCTGTAAACACCTCACACCACATGACACTTCCACTGACACTGAAGTTAACCGGATATGGTGGTGGCTCCTACAGGATGCCTTTGAAATTGCACTATTCTTTTTTTTTTTTTTAACCAATTACACCTGCTGAAAGACAGACCCAGCTTGTCATTTTGGTGCCACACACTAGACGACAGGTACAAGCATGCCTGTGTGATGTATTGAAGATAAATGTTCTTTGCTGTTGTTGTGGGAGAATATCATTATGTGTCTAGGATTTCAGCCAAAGTGTTTCCCAGCGTGTCCCTCAACTAATCAGACTGGTTCAGCTGGAAAGAATGATTCCATATGAGGAAGGCAACGCTGGGAATTACTCCTCAGACTGGGGGATTTGAAGGAGTGAAAGGAGGTGAAGAGACAAAAAGCCTCACATTCACCACAGTCTGCTGGCCCATAGCGAGAAGAGATGGGAGTGTCGGGAGCAACAAAACATGGCATTCTGGGAACCAGGCCAAAGACTAGTGAAAACTCCAGCAGGCCAGTAAGGACCTGTGAAGTTACTGAAAACCCCAGCTCTTCTGAACATGGCATTATAGGCACGCAAAAGAGTGTGAGACTTCATATATATGACCAGAAAAAGAAAAAAATATTGCACAGTGACCACAAATTACGCCACATCATAGCGCGAGTGTGAAGCAGCACATCAGCACTGAGGTTTAGGGAAGGAGGACTGACTCATGAATCACTTGTTGAAAACATGTAAGAAAGAACTGATTGAATGTTACTTGTGCAAAATCCACTGTTCTTTATTTTACTCTTCCTCTCCAAGTGCATGTGTGTCTGTGTTCCGTCTTCTTTCTGCTCTTCCTGCATTCCTTTCTACCTTTAACCTAAAGCTGCTTTACTGTAAACAAACTTGCTGATATGTTATCATGTAAATATAAATTAGGCCATATCTTCCTAATGGTGGCACCATCGTAATCAACAAAAGTTTACAACTTCAAACATTCAGTGAAAATTGGACTGGAGATAGTACAAGCATTCAATTTTGTTTTCTTAAGTACTTTGGACTATGACTCCAAAAGTGCAGAACATTGCATTGAACAGGCCAAAGAGTAGAATCAGTAAATGTGCTCCAAAATTGTATTTTAATGTTGAATCAGTTTGGTTGCAGGTCAACTGCTACAAACTCCCTTTAATTGATCTCTGATGTGTCCTGACTATTCAGGAGTACTGTCAGCACAATATGCCAATAAAAATGTTTACTTTGAGTGAGGCAATGAGCATAGAACAAATTCATTTGTGTGAATTGGTGGGATGAAATACAAGTAATGCACACGAGGATGAAAAAGCAGATGATGGAAACATACAGTTTATGTTCTCTGAGGATATCGAATCAGAAAGGTCAGATACTGTCATCCTTCAAAATGTAACACTGACAAAAACCTGGAGGGTTTAGGACAGAAAAACAGATAAGCTACAAATTTTTATGGAGATTTTAATGGAGAATATTAAAACCTTTAAACAAAAAACACTCATACCCTCTCTCTTTGCTTAGGTGTGTGTGCTTGAGGCCTCCTTTTCATTTACTATCAATGTAAAACAGCAGTTGTCTAGTAAGCCTCATGGAGGTCCTACAGCTCCGCTCACTTCCTGATTCAACAGACCAGACCAATCCGATGACGGCACTCGCCCTAGAGTCCCGCCCTCACCTTTCCAAACCGGCCAATGGGCGCCGTCTCTGGTGCGCAGAGGCCGAGCCACACAGGTAACTCCGAAAAAAATAGAAAGGAGAGGAAAGAAAAAAAAAGTGCAGGGCTTGTTATGGAGTTCGTGTGAAGGAAACACGGATTCCCAGCCTTCTTTACCAGTCAAACCAGTATCTCTGGATAGAAACACTCAAGTACTTCAACAGGTAGAGTCTCTGCAAACCGCAAACTCCTCTCGTGGCTCCTCTGGAAATAATCTCCCCCCTTTGTTTTCTCTCTCTCTCTCTCCCTCTCTGCGTTTACCTCAATTGAGTTTCCAGCCCTTTTGTTCGCTCTTCTTATCACTTGGAAAAAGGTGAACCCTCGTGTTATTTTTTTATTTTAATCTTTGCTCTAATTGTAGTTTGTACCCTTGTGGTCCCTGATGGCTTCGCACAGTGATACTCTGGTGGTGTTCTTTGGGGCAACAGCTGGTGCAAATGGGGGTAAACTGGGTTCGGATGAGAGGGAAATAATTCTCTTGGTGTGGCAAATTGTGGACCTACATGAGAAAAAGGTACGGACCTTTGTGAACCTGTTGTACGGTTTCTTATGTATCCCCATTGTGGCATTTAGTGTCTACCTGTAGAGGATCAGTATGTTTGACATTTAAACCAACATGGTGTGTTCTCTCAAAGCCTCTTTTTTTCCCTCTTCGTGCCAGCTGACAATCAATTGGCTGTCTCGTTAGCTCACCTTTTTTTCACAGGTGTGCACCAAAAATTTAACAAGCAGATGAGGAGGAGTGTTAATTTCCATGTAAGGGAGAAAACACACTTTTTTGGTTTGGCATGTCAGTCACATAAACAAGGCTTTTATTGACAATTAAGTGCTTATTTGCAACTACATTGTCAATTTGTTTGTTTGACTTGTAAGAGTTCATTTCCTGAATGTGGGGGGCTGCAAAGTGTAATTTGGAAACATATTTTATTTTGTTTTTTTTCACGCTGCATTCTGCACCATGAAACGTTAAATCCCTTCGCAGGTGGGGAAACTTCAGAGATGTCTTGTCAAGCCAGACACTTTGGAGCTGACAGATCAGTGCAAAGAGGAGACAGGAGTGACTCTGGAAGACCTCGTCACAGCTGAGCCCCTGGATAAAGTTCTGCAACAGGTGAGTCTTGCCCAAAACAGCTTGTAAAATCTATTTGCCTGTTAGTAGCATTATGAGAACCTTCAGAGGTTCATTAAACCTGCTTTGCTCTGACAGTTTTCGCCCGCAGCGAGATGAGACACGACAAGCCTGACTTGCTATTAAGCTGCGAGTTAATGGGAGGAGTGTCGAGTTTCTGTGATGACCTTTTGAGAAAAATGGTCTTCCACCTGGTTGAGATGTGTCATTGGTTTGGCCCTGACAGTTAAACTCTGCTGACAGTTTGTAGAGGTTTGTAGGATCGGCAGAGCCAGAGGCATCTGGAGATAAGCAGAAGTCGCAGGTCTAGTCTTGTCTCGGGCCTGATGCGTGCTGCAGACATCTGGAAGCCGGAATGTTTACCTGAGACCGCACCTCTGTTTTAGGCTGGAGGACAGACAAGAGGGGAGGCTTTCAAATCTTGGGCTTCATCCCCAGCAGCTGCTTCTTTATAAGCAAGATTTGCTTTCTGGTTCCTCCTTGTCAGGAGGTGTGCTTATGTTGCCAAACATGTTTTTCAAGCACCCCTCGCAAGAGTGTTTGCACTGGATGCACCTTTCCCACTCCTCCAGTATGGCATTGTTTAAAAGCCTCTCATTATCCTGCGGGAACAGTGTGTTTAGGTTGATATTAGCGCTGCTGTGCTGTGAACACTGTGCATGCACAAGCGGGTCGGTTTGATCAATTGAAAATAGGGTTGTTTCCATAAACTTCCTTCTGGGGCTTTATTGCAATGATGCTGCTGGGGTTATGACACTCAATACTTAGTATAAGATGGTTGAAAATTCACGAGAGTTTACCTAAATGCTGAAGTCATTTGTGCCTCGTACAGACGTGGTACGACTTCAGCTCCACTGTAGGTTAGTTTGTGTGCTGAACCTTCAAATATTAACCCAAGCAATCAGTCCTTTCTTTTCATACCTTTCTCTCAGTGGTGACTTTCTCTCGCTATTGGTTAGCCTAAGATTAGTTTCATCCTTGTTGTTACGGGGAAGAAAAGGAAATGGGCATTTTTCCAGAAGCGTAGTTTAGAAGAATGTGTTGATTTCTTTCTTTAGATGGGAAAGCTCATTCCAACTTATCCAGTGAGGGAAACGAGCAGCTGCCTCTTATTGGTGGGCTTGGCGTATTGACCTGTTTGGTCAGAGGCCCCCAAGGACATCGAT
Source organism: Centropyge bicolor (assembly GCA_037975185.1). Lineage (NCBI taxonomy): Eukaryota > Metazoa > Chordata > Actinopteri > Pomacanthidae > Centropyge > Centropyge bicolor. The sequence continues at coordinate 17,645,176 of JBBMOC010000001.1, read as the reverse complement.
TTTGTGTGGTGAAAGAGTTGTTAAGGTAGAGGAGGCTGCAGAGGTTCGCAGGACTGCTGGCTGCCATACAGTTTGATTGTGTTATTTTTGTGAGCTTCTGTTACACATGTACTTCTAATTTTGCATGATACGGCCATGTTACTCTGCCCCATCGGTTCAGTCAGTACTTCTACTGACATGATTTGCATAATACTATTCTCTTGCGCACAAACTGATCGGCAATAAAAGTTGACAGCTGTGCACAGTGAATATTTATGAAATGCAGTAAAGCCAGTTTTAAGCTGGAGAACAGACACTGAGCATAGTATGTTGAGTCTCCCCTTCTTTTCCCATGTGCAGCAGCTCTGGTTAATATGCTTTAAAGGTCATAGGTTACATACAGGACAGTCAATTTTTAATGAAATGAATTTAAGAATAGAAATTTTAAAGAATGCTGAAGAAAACGTGAATGTTGACTAACATGTTTCCGGCCTGTCAGAATAGATTGATGTACATGTATCGGGGTCAGAGCAGATGGATGTGTAAGACGATGACTAATAAACAACAAGCGTGTGCTTTATGACTGTAGCTATGACCCCTCTATCACATTATTGTGTGTGTGCGTCACGGCTGCAGTTGAGTGTGGCTCCTGGGAGTGGGCTGACAGCTGGTTTAGCTGTCGTCAGGCTGCTGCTGAGTGTACAGGCTTGGTTTTGGTCCGGGACACTGACAGCGTGTCACAGCCTGTCGGTTGTGATGTGAGACCTCACGCACCAAATTGTTATTGTTGTGAAACTGAAACACTGCGTCCTCTTACTCACTGTTTAATCGCTTTTCAATTGTTTTAACCCACAGCTACGAGTGCTGACTGCTGGATTTGGCATTTAGTTAAGTTACTCAGATTTGGTGCTCGCTCACAAAGGCAGCCATGTTGTGACATCTTTACCGTGATGATGAGAGCGATTCACGCAACCTGGATTTTCACACCACGGCATAAGGATGACACACAGAAATCTGATTTGCTTTGAACCCCGGGCCGAGTCTCATCTCAGCTGGGTGTGTCTACAGATTCCTGTTAAATTAATACCTCTACAAAAGGAAGCTCTTAAAAGAATTTGGATGTTGACTCTTGTGCCTGTTGCTGCAATGACTATGTTTACATTCACACAGGAAAGAAAGTTAGTGGGTGAAATCAGACCATGACAGGAAATTGGAGAATGTACTGCACTGCAATAACCTGATTACTTTAAAGTCAGGATTGCGGTCAGGTCTAGTTTAACTTTGTAAGTGCATGGAAGATTAATGTTATGGTAGAAAACTTTGCAGTATCCTGTGCATGACACTGCAGCTTGGAGAGACTGTTTTTTTGGAGAGTAGTGGTGCAGTGAGTGAACACACTCCTTGAGACGTTTGCACACACAGTGGTGACTTATTGTTTAGCACGTTAAACTTTTTAGTCTTAGTGTTAGACATATTGTTTTTAGTTGGGTTGTAGAGCTATTAGTGGTCTTATCTTTCATCCACTGTCAGTGATTTTCCTGTGCGTGGTCTTATGATATCCATACACACAATTTAAGTACACATGGCCAAGGTGGTTTCTCCAGCAGAAAAGAAACCAGCACTAGTTACTAATGTAAATATAAACTGAAATATCTCATCGAATCACGCACTCTTTTTGTCCAGTTCAACTCTTCCGTGTCTTGAGACATGCCGACTTTCTGTTGTCACGGTGCGTGCTTTAGATTTGTTCGAAACAGTTAGCTCAGGGACTGCCCTGACACTCCCTGCTTCTCTTATCAGAGTTTGTTTCAGCCACCACCACCCTACCTCACCTCTGCATACACACAGTCTGGCTACACTGGAGAGCAAACGCTGATAGGACCATGTTCAAAGGCCACTTCCTCCCCCTCATCTGTGGAAAAGCCTTTTAGAGGGTAAAAGTTGGTTTAACAGAAATGTGTTAAACCAAGTCCTGAAATAATTTTGGAGAAACGAATGATGAATGATTTATTTCTTTATATATTAAGATGCCATTATCATAAGGTGTGACATTGATTATCACATCATAACCAGTAGTGAGTCAAGTGTGCCAGTAAGGAACGATAATGACGATCATATCATTGGAATAAGAACACGGTCATTTATCATTTGTTTGACAAGTACAGCTGGCTTTTTATCTGTATGTCTTTTGGCAGCAAGTTGCAAATATTACAGAATAACTTAGTAGTTGTGGGTGATTGTGTGGTATTTCACACACTGCACATTAATAGTCCTTTCATGTATAGGACTTTATCTACTACTGTATAGATCATGTAAATTGAAAATGAAAGCTAGCTTATTTCAGGTGGAAGCACTCTGACCTTTCTTCTATGATTTTGGCACAATGGCCTGTTGCCTTTGCCTATTTGTATCCTATTATTTGAGTGAAATTTGTCTTATGACCAGCTTGTTTGCTGTGGTTTTTGACACAGAGGAGAAAGGGAGAGGTGTGTCACCATGTCTTATAAAACATTTACTTTTCTCTCAGTAATCCGCCTTTAGTAATTGGCCAAGGTAGAGCCGCATGCACAGCTATGAGCAAACATTAGTCCTGTTATCACAGTAACCATGAAATTGTGCTTTAAAATGTGCGGCCAAATTGATCTACAGAACTTTGGAGTATCATCCTGATTCCACAAAAGTTGAAATGCTGTGTAAAGCACAACAATAAAAACAGAATGCATTCATTTGCAAACAAGCTGTGTTTACAGACAACACTTTGTAAAGTGTTCCTGAGTCCATGTAGTAATCTAATTTATACAATCATGGGTTCACAAAGTGTTGAACCTCTTTCCATCCTTGCTTGTGAACAACTGAGTCCTTCCAGGATGAACCTTTCATACCCAGTCACGATACTATCAGCTGTTACCAATGAACCTGTTTACCTGTGGAATGATCCAAACAGGTGTCAAACAGCTGGATCAGTCCACAACTTTCACAGTCTTTTGTTGCTCCTGTCCCAACTTGTTGCTGCCAACAAATTCAGAATACTCAGATATTTACAAAAAAGAATGCGATTAAGTCAGACATTTAATATTTTGTCTTTGTACTGTTTTCAGTTGAATATATGTTAATAAGGATTAGCAAATTAGCCAGTTTTAATTTTTATTTATGTTTCATGCAGTGTCCCAACTTATTTGGAATGATATCTCATGATACACATACACACAATCATACACATATAATTGCTGTTGTCCTTCTCAGGCAACACTTTCTGAAACTCTCCTGAATGTGCAAATTCATGGGCCCAGCTGTTTTTTCTCAAATCACTGATTCTGTTCGGTGTCCAACCACCTTAAACCCCCCTCAGTCTAACCCAAAAGCATTTGTTCCCTTGTCAGCAGCTGCTTGACGTTGCTAAATAGTCCTGCATTTCTCTCTGACTGTTAAGGAGCAGGCCTGAACACGCTCCTCTAATACTCTCCCACTGTCTGAAGATCTGTCATATATAGCCAGTGGCCATTTGAAACTAGTGAGCACTGGCTTTAGGTGGTCTCACACCCAGACGGTCTAATTGTGCACTTAGAGAGGTGACTGTGAGAGCTCAGGGAAGCAGAAGGAATAAACTATCCTCACTTCCTCAAGTGGCCAATGACACAAGCAACAGGGAGGACATGAGGACACTGAGCCGCATTCAAGTCATTATGACTTCAGACAAGTTTTATTGGACAGTATTATGCAAAGCTATGTGAATGGGACCCATGTATGAGACACCACATAGCTCTTTTATGGTCCCCTCGCAAAATACCATATGAAATGGTTTGAGAAGATGAAGAGTCTTGGTCAGGGAGATTGAGAGAATAATTAAGAAGCTTGATTGATCTTGATAAGTCAGATCCTGTTCCTTAATATCACCGGCGTATCAAGTAACTCTCAGTCGTATGTGAAATGTTACCAGTACTGCAGATCTCTCTGAGAATCAACAGCTTACATTTGATTTGCCTGCCTGTGTGTTTGACTCTGCTCTGTTCTGCTCAATGTAAAAATGTAATCAGACGCTCTCAGCACACAAACTGATCACTGATCACTTTTAGCAGTATGGCATGGAATCAATGTAAATGAGTAGCAGGTAGAACATTTAGCAAGAGTCTCTGATATTCCCTCACATTGTGGTGGTTTTTGAAGGCTTTACGACTGTCATGTTGTTTTGGAGTCTTTGCAGTTTTAAGAGGTCTAAAATTCCTCGACACAGCTTTCAAACTGCAAAAATGTTTAAAGAATGCCCTTGAAGATGAGTCGGCTAAAACCAGAGGAAACGAATGTAACACGCTATCAGAAATGCAGTCGTCTGACCTCAGATGTCGCCTCAGTGTGTGTTGATACTAAAGTGGTGGCCTGTGTTGACAGTGCAATGCTGCCAACAACAGGTTGACACAACACAAAGAATGGCTCATTGAATGTGGTAGTTATAAATAAACATGCGCATATGTGGGAGTTGCAGGTATTTAGGACTGGTTGTCGCGACCATTAGCCTTTACGTAAAGTGGCGTCAGGCAGGTCGGACTCGTACGCGTTGGTTTCCCTCTCGTCTGGCTGCGACTGTTGTGATCCTGGTGATTAGTGGCGTGATCATTCCTCTCCTTTGTCTGCTCCCTCCGTCACTGGGCAAACACCGAAACCTGTTCGACAAGCCTCGTTCCTAATGAGAGACAAAGGCACAGTCAAACACAACAGCACCGTCACATGTCTGCCTGTAGATTTGAGTTTAGATTGTGTAATTCTCACTTTCACATACTGGATGGTGTTTGCACAACAGATATTTGACCCATAGCTGTTTATTATGAAGTCACTAAATGTCAGCAAATTACTGGGAAGTGACTTTATCCTAAACACCTATTTATTTCTTAAGATGCATATTTTAGGTATGTTTGGATTTGATATTGAAATTCCCAGTTTCCTGTGATAGGTTCAAATGCTGAAACCAACAGTCTGTTTCATTTTTCTTTTCTCCTTCCTCTCTTTCATCGTGCAGTTCCAGCAGTCCGTGTCTTCAGAACTGAAATGCCTCGGCAGAAGCTCTTACACACTTTGTGTCAACAGTCCTCTTGTCATCCGACAGGCCCTCCACCCCGAAGCATCCAAAAAGGTAATAGTTCCCAGTGGCTCTTAAAGCTGCACACACATCATGCCACACACATTTAGCATTTGAGAACTGAAAGGAAAATATGTTTCTAGTAGCATTTCATTCTTCTGCAAAACATGTTGCAGAGTCTTATGAAATATTAGTAAAGAGAGGAAATATGGGTAGCTTAGTCAAAATGAGAAATGTTTTAACATGGATAAGTTTCCATCAGAATGTTTTTTTTGTACTGATTGCTGAGCACTGGCCTGTCATGCTCTATATTGGAATACCAGTAATCCCACTAAACAAACCAGTCATGGCTTTCTCTGTACATGGCTCCAGTTACGTGATAGAGTCTGATAAACCATGTAGACATGTGTGATTTCTTTCATCATGAATGTGGCCATTGACTCGTATTAAGAATGAATGAATATCTTTTGAATCATGTTTTCTTCCCTTTGTGATTCTAGTCAGAACGTTGACTCAAGAGGAAATCAGCTCATACTAACTTTTCTTTCCTCTGAATTCTCCTTTTTGTCATCTTTGTCCGTCGACGTCCTGGTGTGTGCAATACCCATATCAGATTGCACAAAGAAAGTCGGTCATTCTGAATGCTTTTGTTTGTTTCGTCGCTTCCTTTTCAGAACCTTGTCCTTCCCGAATGTTTCTTTTCATTTGTGGACGTGAGGAAGGAGTTTCACAAATGCTGCCCCAATGCAGGCCCTGTGCAGAAGCTCGAACTGGCCTCCATGTTGGAATGTATCCTTCACTAGCCTGTGCACTAAAACTGTAATTGTTGTCCCTTTTATTGATGCTACATGTCAGGGAAGAGACAGATTTTTTTTTTGCCAATTCAGTTTAAGTTTACTCATGTAATAGGATGTAGGCACCAAATCCTGCAGCAACACACATCAACAAGTCGGACAAAGTGACAATCCCAGGCTGCTTGAACTGGTCACTGTCCTTAACTGTGTGCGTGCAGATGTTGGTCTTCCTGCTGTGTCGGAGCAGTTGATGGGGGTGAGGGAGGTGAGGAGCATGGTGCAGCTGACACTCCGCATCCTGGCTGAGCCCTACAGTAAGTATCTGACCTGACATTGAACTAGACACTGAAGGTCCACTGTCCTCGATGGCACTGTTTAGTAGCTGACACTAAACTATCTTTGCAGAGAAAGCAGAAAAATGCCAGGCCCATAAGGAGACCTGTGAAGTGGCATGCACTGTTTGCAAGCACTTATTAGTGTGTGTTAACTTACTTTGGCTACCTAATGGTTTGGGTTTATATAATCAGCACTGTGACTGCGGAACTTCAGTCTTGGCACTGTAGCTCAACTTGTCTTGCATGTTTGTAATTTGGTGGAAATTGGAACAAAGCTCAGATGTTTACAGAAAGAACGCTTTAAACTAGAAGGTGTGGTAGTTTGTTCATGATTGAATAATGTCTTCATTATATTGTTTCGAGGAAAATGAGCCAGAAGTACTTGGAACCAGATCTTAGACTGTGCGTCGAAATGCAACAAACCCTCTCATTCACCATTAGACAATTAACTGTAGATGGATGTAAGATGACTCCAGATATGTTACAGTGCAAATAAATCAAACTTTGTTCTGATATCTTCTGTCTTGACATTGGCAGTCGCCTCTGGCTTTACACCCTAAATAACAGACAAGCGTGTCTTTGGGTGTGATCGGTAACAGGAATGCACAGTGTTTAAAACACACGCTGCCTGGCAGGGCGAACCTGTTCACGACAGAGAAGATGGATTTAGACCTTCAAGATTGAACAACACATTGAATGATTTTTTTTTTTCCTTTTTAGATCACAAGTTCTGCTGCGTTGAAACAGTGAAGTACAAGTTTGATACCGGCACATGGTATGTATGAACTTTTCAGCGGATGTATATTTATCTCAATCCATCTATGTGTGTGTTCTGTCACACCTGGTAGTGTTGTTTACAGACGGACAACCCCCCTCCAGACACATTCAGACCTCAGACCTCGGGCCCTGCACATTGATTACAGCAACAAGGAAACCCCAGGGGTGTTATTAAAGCTGTCCAACTTTGCCATCAAGTGCTTACCTGACTATCTTGTAGCAGAACACCAAATCCTGCTGCTCTCACACAGTCGAACCCTATCACGGTGACATTTAATCATGGGAGTGCGTTACTGTGTTGAGCACTTAGCGTGAGTGGCCCCTGTGTCTGCAGTCTGTGGACAATTTGTTCGCATTTAACAGAAGCATGGTGTTTGGTTCTTTTTCACTAAAAGCTCTAGTCACCTACAGGGATGTTTTTTCATAATCTCTTCTGATTGTTCTTCGTTTCTAAATAAAGTCAGAATGGCATTAATGTGTTTTTTTCCCCCTCCCTCTTCAGCAGTAAGACTGAGCCGGTGGACAGTGAGACCGTGATCAGAGCTCGGGGCCTTCCATGGCAGTCTTCAGACCAGGACATTGCTCGCTTCTTTAAAGGCCTCAGTATTGCCAAGTATGTTGGACGTCCAACAGTCCCATTACTCCAGTGACCTTTAGTTAAACTCCTGCTGCAGCAGAACATTTCAAAGTGATGTTTGGAGCTTTCAGCGTGTTCGTCAGGCTGCAGATTTATCACTTTTTTGGAAACTGTTAGTGTTCTCACTCTTGCCTTTGTGATGGCAAAATCAGCTTTGAGATTTTTGTTTGTAAGTTATCTGAAATGATGTTTTAAATGTCTCCTGGAACCTTGCACATTAGGCTAGAATAGTTGTTTGAAAAGAAAAGCACAGACACACAGGGATTAAAGTGGCATAACTATTATTGGTGACATTTCGACCTGATGCTGATCTGAGGCAAATGTATAGCTCTCGGTTTACTTCATCCAGATATTTGCAGAACATCCTGTGTCAGATACAAACATTGCTAATAAAAGCTTAAGGGAGATCTGATTCCAGTGTGAATGTATGTTTCTGTTGTATTAATCATTAAATGTGTTCGTACTCATGCATGTACCCTGTGCACCTACAGGGGTGGCGTGGCCTTGTGTCTTAACGCTCAGGGCAGGAGGAACGGCGAGGCCTTAGTTCGCTTCATCAACTCTGAGCACAGGGACCTGGCCCTGGAGCGCCACAAGCACCACATGGGCAGCCGCTACATCGAGGTTCGATTCAGCATCTTATTCAGCATTCGACATTAGACCATTTTTAAGTCCTTAGGTAGATTAAATATCTAGGCATTTAATAAATTCTTCTTAACACTGAAAGATGAGGATTTGACATGTAACTGTCAGTTTGAAGGCAGCATTTGTTACATCTGTATGAGTTTAACTGTTCTCTATGGCTGAACCAGGCTTCCTCTTGTCTCCTCAGGTCTACAAGGCCACGGGAGAGGAATTCCTCAAGATCGCTGGAGGTCAGATTTCAGATTTTTTTTTCCCCTCCTTCCTCTCTTCTCTCCATGTTTGTATGATGACTTGTGGTCAAAGGCTTCCTGTTAGCGCGAGGTAGACTTCTATTTCATGGCTTTCCCGCATCTTTGAGGAAGAACAAGACCCTTCCACATCTGTAAAAGAGCAGCTCTTTAGTGAGCGTAAAAGAAGGGATCTCATTCGCGCTCTGGCTCTCTCTCCTGTTACCTGTGTCTTCGCCTCATCCCAGCGAGTCTCCAGCAGCTTATCTTGGACTAATGAAAGCCGCTTTGTGAATAGCTTCCCCCTCTGCCTCCCCCCCGTCATCCCTTCCTCACCTCCTCACCCCCTGCCCAACCCTTCAGAGGCCAGTTGGAGAGAAATTTCACTCTCGGCTAGCAGCAGCTCACCTGTTCAATTCTGCCTCGAGCTGCACTCCCCTGAGGGAGCAAGGGCCGACGGCCGGTGAAAGGATCGACTCAGTGCTGGGACAAAGGGGGTGTGAAGAAACAAAGGCAGGGCCCGGGGCCTCTGGACCATAGAGCAGCGGCCAGCGGTAACACAGGACAGAGATAGCAGACAAAAGAAACACAGTCGCTCAGAGCAGATAACTTACAGTGGCTGCCAGTCTCACTGTGGACTTTACTCAGATGAGTTAAGATCAGTACAGATTGACAGCACATTGGACTTTAAGCAAATAGTTCGAGCAGACAAGACACAGCTGCATTTATCAATAGAAATGAAAATGATTCACAGTAAACTTGTAAGTGAATGTGCAGTCCAAAACATTTAGTGTTTCAACGTCATTGTTGCTTTAGAAAATGAAATTTGATTTTGTTGCTGTTCAATTTGATGATGTGTTTTACTTTACAGTGAAACTAAGAAATATGAACCTCCTCTGAGTCTCCTGACTAGTAGTAGAAAGAATAGGGAGAGTTATATTTAGCCCTCTTTAAAATATATATTACTGCCTGAGCAGTAAAATGCAAACTATGAACCACCAAACTTTATATCCTCAATGTTTTTTATAAGAGACTTTGTATGATATAGGTCATTAAAATGTCTGTATCTGTCCAGACATATGGTTTAATTTTTCTGCATCTACTTTATACTTTCTACATAGTTTATGATGAAAGACATCCATACAGTTTAAAGATGTTTTTAACTGAACGTGTGGCTGTAAGCAAATGTGTTACACACATTTCTGCAATCTAAATCAGTTGGTTTAACGGCACTGAGCAACACGGAAGGGTTGACCGCGAGATAGGACAAGACCATTTGTTTTTACAGCCTCTGTTTGCATGGTCATATAAGTATATAAGTTGTCATATCCGCTCAGTTTTTGCAAGTCTCACCTCTTGAACTGTAGCAGAGCAAAGAGGAACATGATATAAAGAAACCAAATAGACCGGAAACCAAATGCAGGTGATTGTGTAACAGGAGTCAGTGACTAAAGCTGTGTTAAAAATCTGACATGGTTCAGCCAGCTGGATCCGTGCACACATCAGTGGGCGAAGACAGTGTGACGCCTTTTGGTTGCAAACAACCAGTTTGCCTGTATGAGCACTCCGCCTCTGCAGCTTTGCTGCCTACCACTGGATGCTTCATTAATTGATTCATGACCGTTCATGTTGATCATGTTTCTCAGACAATGAATGGCAGCAATGTTCTTGAGTTTTCATCTGGCTCCATGATCAGGTCAAACTTTAGACTTTATTTGGTTTATATCTGCAAATTGATGGCATTCTCATCAGTCTCAGCTGTACTTTGTTTGATTCCAAGTAGCAAATGTTAGCATGCTAATATGGTAAACCAAGATGTTGAACATGGTGAATGTTGTATGTGCCTGCCTGCATTGTCACTGTGACCATGTCAGCATGATGACAAAGCACTGCTGTTCCTAAATACAGCCCCACACAGCTGCTATCGTGGCTGGAGACTCTTTTTCTTTCTTCTATAAAATGTTTCTCAACTGATTTTTCAGACAATCTACAACATCATGATATATAGATCTCATTATAATGATTTAATGATTCTATTCTCAAACTTTTTTTTTTCTTTAATGTTATTGTTGGGAGTGTGAGATGCGTGTCACTGAGATGTCATATGATGCCAGGTGTTCAACCATTGCTCTCCTGTGACACCAGGCACATCTAATGAGGTGGCCCAGTTCCTGTCCAAAGAGAACCAGGTGATTATCCGTATGCGGGGGCTGCCGTTCACCGCCACAGCCCAGGAGGTGCTGTCCTTCCTCGGCCCCGAGAGCCCAGTTACAGATGGAGCTGAGGGTCTGCTCTTTGTCAAGTACCCTGACGGACGGCCCACCGGCGACGCCTTTGTGCTTTTCTCTTGCGAAGAATATGCCCAGAACGCTCTGAAGAAGCACAAGCAGATCCTGGGGAAGCGCTACATCGAGCTGTTTCGGAGCACTGCGGCTGAGGTGCAGCAGGTAAAGTCTTTTAGCTGGAGATTTTAGAGTTGTTGAAAAATCATGTCAGATCATTAAGGCTGGGAAAATGTGCCAACAAACATCAAAGGATTCGAAATAGATGGAAGAACTAAAGAGGCCACTGGTGTTTTAAATGAAAGCGATTCTAATATACATATACTATGTATATTTTGAGAAAGCCTTTTTCTGTCATTGACAAATACTCCAAAAAAAAGGTTCCCTTTCTATGTGTGATATCAGCACAGACTGAGGTCCACAACCGCTGCTTCCCCTGTCAGAAAGTTTTCAAAAGAAAAGATGTCATGACAACATAGAGAAGTAAGCAAACATGGTATCGAAAGTGTGTGACAAAACAGTGGATGATTGTGGAGTTTGCACAATTGAAAATAACCTTGTTATTGCACAATGTATATGTGTGTTGTTTTCACCCTGAGAAACCGCTGCAGCTTCTTCCTGTTGGTTATGAAATGTTATTAACAAGTGATTCATACTTATTCAACCTTTTTTTCACTTTTAAGTTTTTCTGTGTTATGTGTCCACATCTCAAGCCTCCTATTGACTCTCTTCTGTGGCGAACGTGTATAAAATGAACTCTCTGGCACTTGAAGATTTCAGGCATTTGCAGGAAAATAACAGTAATATCTCTCTGATTCATCATTGATCGTCCTTGTTTTCCTGTTTGACAGGTCCTGAACCGCTATATGTCCACACCTCTGATCTCCACACTGCCCCCGTCACCCATCGTGCCAGTCCCGGTCCTCGCCACGCCTCCCTTCCTTCCAGCGGCCAGCAGCACTCGCGACTGTGTCCGTCTCCGTGGCCTGCCCTACACCGCCGGCATTGAGGACATCCTGGAGTTCATGGGAGAGCACACCGTGGACATCAAACCTCATGGAGTCCACATGGTCCTCAACCAACAGGTCAGACCGCTGAGACCAAAGTCACTATAGTAGAAGGAAACATTGAAAGACAGAATAAGTCTCAGGTGTTGGTAAATCTACAGTATTGATATTGTCATAGTAGAGCAAAACCTAAAATAAAAGTAAAGTATTTAAAGTCTTGAGCTATAGCAGAGTGTGGTCAAATTAACTCGATCACCCAGCCTTGTTCTTCTCAAAGTTTTAGCCACATCCTTCACATAACTTTAGCAGTAAAGACATCCCCTCCTTAAAATTTTGCTCACTGTCTCTCATTCATTCTGTCTGTTTCTTCCTCTGTCCTCTCTGCAGGGTCGGCCCTCTGGCGATGCTTTCATCCAAATGAAGTCTTCCGACAAGGCCTTCATGGTGGCCCAGAAGTGCCATAAAAAGACCATGAAGGACCGTTACGTGGAGGTGTTCCAGTGCTCCACAGAGGAGATGAGCATCGTGCTGATGGGAGGAACCCTGAACCGCAGCGGCCTCTCCCCTCCACCCTGCAAGCTTCCCTGTAAGTGAACTCCATATCATGCTTTTGTTCATAGTGGTACTTTGGATGATATAAAAGTTTTCCTTTCTCTACTAATTGGGACACTGAGCAACTTAGAAATGCTGAACGAGCTGGCAGACATATTTGATGCCTCTGTTGTCGCACTGAACTCCAGACAGTTCGGATTCAAGCAAAGTTATTTCTTCAATTTCATATTCTAGAAATTAAAAGCTTTTATAAGTATTTCTTCAGTAAGACACAGTACATACTGTTATATACATACTAGTATGTCTCTGCCTTCCTCTGAAGCAGTGATGCCAGTTTCGACTGGACTGAATGCAACTCTGTGCACTTTGCTCTGTTATGCCTCATATCTGTCTTTGGTGCTGGAGATTAGATTGGATTGCAGCCACTAGAGAGGACCTTCTGTGTTTGTGTCATTTTGATGACCATAGATTAACGCATTTTAACAAAGCTATACACCCATAATCCTTAAAGGATTTAGAGTGTAGGTGATTTCTTTTTACACATAGTTTCACTCTGACTAACCTGGAAACACTTCGGCCTCCACAAGGTCGGCAGTGTCATGTCACGGTGTTGCCGCTGACAGAGGCCACGGCCTTGCACAGATAATGGCTGTTTGTATGTAAATACCATACCATCATTTGTGTGTGTTTGCATTGTAAGTATAACTGAAGGACACAGTACGCTTTGTAAATAAAATACCTGGCATATTGGAGGTGTTTTTGGGGCCTGAGCCTCGGTCTTATTTTACAGGTTTGACCCTCATTCTGGTCTGATCTTAATCTGTGACACACGACTCTGTCAAACCGGCTTCAACAGTTTAACCTTGTCATCATAACCACTTATTGAAAGTAACATTGAAGATGAATGTTAGTACCCAGGCCGACAGCGATTACACACTAAATGTCCTTGCAGAATTTTTAAGAGAATATAAGTTTACAATACATGCTTATAACTTCAAAATACATGTTTTGGATATGTTTGAGACTTATTTAAAACCTGTCTGAATGTCTGACTGCGCCACCTGTGGCTACCAGTGTCTTCATGTATCTTGACAGTGACAGTAATTACAGCGTTTTCTATGACAAGACACAGGCTATGTCGTAAAAAAAAAAAAAATGTAGCTAATGATTATTTTCATTGAACTGATTATTTTGACTGAACTGACTCAACCAGTTTACAAATCAAAGGCACATCATCGCTTTGGAGGAACTGGAACAAGGGAGTGTTTGGCTTTTTCCCATGTAAAGCAGCCTGAATGATTAATCTCATTGGTTTCACAATTATCCATTGCAAGCTTGAACTTCCTCTTTAGTAACATCTGTTTTGTTTCTCAAGGTGTCATGCTATTATTACTTTAACTGACTAGCTTAAGTCTGAACCCTGGGATCTAAAACGGCTTTAGGACTCACAATGACTCATGGTGTTGTCAAAGTTGGGAGCATAATGGAACACATTGAAATCTCTGTGTAGCATGTTGTAACCATTCATAATCTGTCTTCTTCACAATTGAAGAATTGTGTTGTTGTTTTTTGTTATTTTTTTTGCATTTTGTTGCACTTGTGAAAGGATCCTTCAAGAGCCACGAGTTGGGATTTATGAGGGGAAATACATTTTCAGAAACAAGGGGTCATGAGCTTGCACGTAGCCTCCCTTGCTTGTGTTGTTCTATTGGACTTTCTAATGTTATTTATTTTGTTCGGTGTAAAGATAAAAGAGTCCTTTAGTATTATTTGACACCTCTGCGATCTTTGTGTGGGGAGAAGGTTGGTGGGAAATTAGCGTCTCAGCCCTTTTCCAGCCCATACATGCTGTCTGCAGAAGCTCCTCAGCAGCAGCACACCATGTTGCTGTCATAGGCTATGTTTCCAGCACTTCACCGCCGGCAGGACTGGGCATGCTCTGAACCCGACATGTAAGTGACCAGACTCTGTGTATATTTGTCTCTCTCTGTAGGTCTGTCTCCCCCCACAGCCTACGCCGCCTTCCCCACCCCGCCTGCCATTCTCTCTGAGGCTGCTCTTTACCAGCCCCCCCTGCTGGCTGCTCCGAGACCTCCTCAGTCCACCGCGCACACCCCGGCTCACACTCTGGCCTACTACCCCCCTCACCCACACCTGTACATGAACATGAACATGAACTACACAGCTTACTACCCCAGGTGAGTGCTTCGTACCTTCTGCATTTCTGTGACTTCTAGCCTCTTCTCTCTAACTCTTCCCCTCCTTCACCTCTCTCTCTCTCTCTCCAGCCCCCCAGTTTCTCCTTCCACAGTCAGCTACTTTGCAGCTCCACCGGGAGCCGTGGCGGCAGCGGTGGCAGCACAGCCCCACCCCGCTGCAGCCGCCGCCTCTCCTGTGCTGCCCCAGCCCGGCGCCCTGGTCAGGATGCAGGGTCTGCCCTACAACACTGGAGTCAAGGACATTCTCAGCTTCTTCCAGGGGTACCAGGTCAGTACATGAAGCATTGACATGAGGTTATAAAAGTGCATAGTGTGTGCAGGAACATAAGGGACACTCAAATATACCTAGTGCCTACATATGCAGACACATACTGTGGAAGCTTTATGAGAAAATAATACATTGTGGTGTTTCTTTTAATTTTCAACTGTAAGTGATTTTTAGTTGGATTAAAGCTGCACCTTCTTTCCAGAAGTTGCAGGTGTTGTAGAGTAAGTTGTTCCAACATTTCAATGATGGTAAATTACCTGCTGAACGGGATAACAAAAGGCAACATGTGTAGATGTATTTCGTTGACAGTTGAACTCGTCCCACAGCCTGCAGTCTCGAGCTGTCGGACCACTGAGCTCTCAAGCATCGAGAAAGATTTATCATTGGTGCTTTTTATTGCAAAATCACACCACAGTAGTATTTAACTAAGGGACATGTGTGCACTTGTGCTCTCCCTCCCTTCTCTGTGCTTCCCATATTCTTTTTTTTTTTTTTTTTTCGCTGCCAGTCCAAATTAGGTGGAGTCCTCTGAAGCAGGTATGAACACTGACAGGTGTGGCTCCAGACGGTTTTGCAAGTCAGGGAGGAAAGGAAGGAGGAGGGGTGGGGTTTGAGGAGGTGGAGGGGATTGTGCTGTTGTTGTGGCACCAGAGCTTTGGTCTGCTTTTGCTCTTTATGGCTTAAGTGCTGGTACAACCCCAATACTGTACTAGTGTGTGTGTGTGTGTGTGTGTGTGTGTGTGTGTGTGTGTGTACACTTGTTTTTATATCCAGCTGGGGACTTTAACCTGACTGCACACCAACCCATGGGGACAAAATTGGTCCTCATGAGTTGGTGTGTAGACTGTTTTTTGAGGGTTGAGACTTAGTTAAAGGGTTACAGTTAGATTAAGTGTGTGTGTGTGTGTGTGTGTGTGTGTGTGTGTGTGTGTGACTGACTGTTGGCTGAACTACTGTAATTGTATCCTTAATGGAGTGAGTGTATGTTTCTGGCTTCAGCAGCATCTCTCACACAGACTCTGGGTGAGAAAACAGTTCTCACACTAGTACTGGTGTCCTCTAACACACAGATCTCATGTTTAATCACACTGTGGTTCCAATTAAGCCTGCTCAGCCAGTACTTCATCTGTGTTTGTGTGTGAGTGTCTGGTTTGGTGTGTTTACATCTTCCTCTTTGAGTATTGAGCGTATGTACATCAGCATCTTGTGTGTATGTCAAACTGTGAACTGTCATGTATGAAACCACGAGGAGGCCTCCCACCCTGACTGTCCGTTCATTATTATGCTGTCTGTAGTACGCCCCTGACGAGTACAGCGGCATGGTTCAGATGAGCGAACAGGCCAGGAGTCTAATTCAGCCCAAAGAATGGCTCTGTCTTTAGGGACTCGCCCCAAGGTAAGAAGAGCCTCCGGACCAGAGAACCGGAGTGGACAGAGAGGGCATTAGACTTTAAGAACATCTGTATGTTCAGGCTGGTTCGCAGCATGCATCAAACTACACAGTAAGCACTGAGTTAGTTATTTGCTGTTCAAGACCTCCAGGTTCAATTTGAGATATGTTTGGTTGAAAATATAGTGAACATTTTTTAAAATAGAATATCATACCATAGGTTACAGAAAACGTATTCAGACATATAGCAGGTGTCTGCTCACACATGAAATACTGAGCATTTTCATAACTGTACATGTTTTAACCTGCAAATCACCAAACCAGTGCTTATTGAAAGTTTGAAGACTGATCTTTGTCAAAGAAACCTATTTTATGTGTTTGCAATCTGCATATCTTATAGAAACAAACTAGATATGACTAGAATCACCTGTCACATATTATTCTCCCAATGGACAATTTGCATGACAAAATCCCACAATATAGTAAATGAT
The DNA here is from genome assembly GCA_037975185.1 of Centropyge bicolor. Lineage (NCBI taxonomy): Eukaryota > Metazoa > Chordata > Actinopteri > Pomacanthidae > Centropyge > Centropyge bicolor. The sequence continues at coordinate 17,628,502 of JBBMOC010000001.1, read as the reverse complement.
GATTTCTGTTATCGTGGAATTTCACTCTTAACAAATAACTAGATTTTATTTGAGCCATTATACATGTAGCAGCAAATGAAAAGATTCAACAGGACTAATTGAAATGCCCGATCTAGCCATCGAGGTTCTGAGCTCCTGACTCGGCTTGTCAGCCTGCTGCTTCCCCAAACACATCTGCCTCATGACTAAAGTCTGGGTCTGGTAGGAGTGCTGAGTTCTGACACACACACATATGAGTAGATATGCAACACAAATGTCATCCCACAGTCATAAATTTCACCACCAAGATGAATTACTGCAGATAGAGTTATAATAAGATTATTTGCATGTGGCATGATTTTGCTGAAGATGACACCTGTAGGAAGCTTATTGTTGAAGGTACCAAGCGTTCGTGCTGCTCTCAGTATTAATTAAATGAATGTAAGAAGTGATTATCCAATGCTCCTACTAGAAGTATTGATTTAGAATCACTGACAATTGACAGTATCAGTTAGTCTTGATTCAGCACTCCTTCAATAAACCACCTCATAAAAGTGGTTTCTGAATCCGGGGCAACCTTGCTGCCTCAACCGCTGCAAGCGAACGCTATCCTGAATGCTTTCACCCACTAACACCGTCTCCCTCTAACACCTAGATTTCACTGCTGTCATTGCCAGTGTGATCAGTGAATTGTTTCATATCTGCATGTCCTAAGGAAAATGATTTCTTTTTGCATCAAACTTGATTTTGATGCAAGGCGTGGATGCATGCAAACTAGTGGATCATTAATGTGTGTGGTTCAGGTCCTCTGGGAACAGCATGTTCTCTGCTTGTGCTCTTTAAGCTCTGCCCATTGATCTCTTATTTTTTTCCTACCTAACCAGACCGGTTTGATGAGACCATCTTTCCTCGGGCATTGTTCATCCTCACCTTTGTGGGCTCCCCCTGCTGTTTTCATGGTGCAGCTGCATTAATAGAAATCACACTTATTGACTTGCGTGTTTGTCTCTGTTTTTCTTCTTCGGCAGCTCCAGCCAGACGCCGTTCTCATCTTGTACAACTTCAGTGGCCAGTGCAGCGGCGAGGCATTGATCACCTTCCCTAGTGAGGAGATCGCCAGGCGAGCCGTAGCCGAGCGCTCCAGCCACCCCTTCTACGGCCAGCAGGTCCACTTGGTCTTCTGTAACTGACCGCTCGCCCTTCATCTCCCTCAATTTAACCTCCCACTGAAGAGCACTCGCCTCCCAAATACACCAACAGCTTTTTCATAAAACTGAACAAGTTGAAACAGCCGCTGAACCTCCTCCATTTTCTGATCTGCCATTTATTGATCCGCAACTGACACTGCTGGCCCTGACACTCCTGGAGCCACTGCTGGAGTCCGAACATCCACCGGTGAAGCAGCTGAAGTCACTAAAGCTTCACATGGAGCTAATGAATTTGTGCACAGTGCACGTCTGTGTACGTGCACCTACTGTACTGCTGGTCGTGGAGACGAGATGGTGCGGAGCCTGGACGCACTCTTATCATTGGCTCTGCAAAGCCAAATATGCATGTATATTTAAATGCTCTATATATGTGTCTCTGATAAAACTGTACAGATGTTCATCCTGAAATGCTTGAGGCTTTACAAACCACTTCTGCATACAATCCTTTCTGTATATTTCTAAATGTTCACTCTTAACCACTACAAGATTTAGATTTTCTCAGAGTTTATGATGCTTTGTGTTCAGCAGCTCGATTCAAACACAGACATGTGTGTGTGTATGTGTGTGTGTATGTATATATTTGCATGCACAATGTTTATTGATTTGATGGCCTCCAGCAGTGTAGTGGTGCCATTAAGAAGCGAGAAAAAAAAAGCCATAGAGACTGACGTAGACTACTGAATATCCAACTGTGCCTAACTTAGCTGTCATGGATTGATTCAAGCTAATCTTGAGCTGCACCAACTGTCACTTAAAACGACAAAGACAGCACAGATGTGCCTATGTACCACCTAATTTGTAACTTAATTTTTTCTCTATAAAAAGCATTTATGCGTGATGTGCAGTATGTCGTCCAATTTAGACATTTTCCAAGCACTACATATTCCTTTGCTCCAGTCAGAGTTGAGTTATAGAGCATCTTTAACAGAGTAGAATGACGAATTAATTCTAGTTTTATTAATCCCATTTCCTTAAAGTGAGCATTTTGTTATTAAATATAAAGAGGCAGAGGTGTCTCCTGAAGCCTTTTCTAATGATCGACCTCGGCTTCTAGATCTCTTCTGTTTTGGTTTCCAGACTATTAATACCAGTCAGTCTGTAGCATGCTTTAATGACCGGAGTACTGTGTATAAAGCTGCATGAGATTTTCCTGCAACAGGCCTGCTGACAGTTGTCTTAGTTTTTTTCCCTCTTAACTGTGCCTACATTACCCAGAGTGCAATACTTGCCCAAAGGAGGCTAAGTCGACCTCTGGTGGCAGAGATGATGTTTGTTTCTTTTGTGGCAAGTTTGAGACTTGTAAGAATTTAGATCTGTGTATAAAACTGTAAACAATAATTAAAAAAAAAATGCCGACAATGATCCATGTTTCATTTGGGCTCATTTAAGGAAATTCAAAACTATATCTATCAATAAAACCACTTTAAAAGATTTGATGTGCAAAAACCTTCACCCTATATGCAGTTAGTTATTAAAGTAAAATGGTCCCATTGACAGTATTGCTTGGTGTCATATTGTTTAGGAAGTGACACAGAAAACATTTTTAAAAGTAATATAAGTGCATCACTGTCCACAGTAATGTTTTATCAAAACCACTAGAGGGCGCCAAATAGGTTTTGAAATTCTATAAACGGAAGCTCTGCAGTTGTAAACTAGATTCATGAAATCGTCTCATATTGACCCAAAATGGCATCAAACCAGTTCCTTCTACACATATAACACTGTGTGAAATATTGTGTGCAGCTGTGTTTACAGTATAATCTCTGTTCATCTAGTGTAACCTTTGAGTAAATACTTGTGCCGAGTTGTGAACAGGGGCAGTGTGGTGGTTACGGAAAGTTGAACCACAAAGTTAGGAAAGAAATAGTATCAAAGACATTGAAAAAAAAGTGATACAAAGAGCTGAGTTTTCTATTTTATTGATATACACTACTTTAGAGCCTACAGTATGATGCAAGGTATTCCCTTTGAATAATTTCAAAAAGCACTGCAGTCTTAAAAATTACAAAAATTTAACATACAAAATATACAAGAAATGACAATACAAGGCTCGGTAAACATCAGCTAAACCTGTATTTCCCTTTATTTTACAAAACATATATATACTGTGTATATTTTATATATATGTATATATATTTATATACATATATATATAATATACACACACTCACACATGTCCCCAACCTTTTAGGAATGACATCCATTTCAAAGTATCAAAAATAGAGTTGTACAGTCTCTGTTGCTTTACCATAATGTAAAATGGGAACATATTGTTCGGTCTTTGGTTGTGACAGAAGAGGACGGCAGCCAGAGTTTACTGTCAATGCTGGTTTTGTTTCAGTTTTTTGTTGACTCAAGTCTTTCAAGCTGCAGAACCAGCTTAATATGCAAAAAAGCCATCTCCCTTCTCCCACCCAACCCCTCAATGTCCACCCTGTGCCCCCAAAAACTAAACAAAAATTAATAATTATTATTATAATAATAGTTACTGACTTGTGTCATAGTCATGGAAAAAAAAATCAACCCACAACAACATACAGACACACTGACAAACCGGTTTTCAAACAAGAGTTAAGGCATCCTAATAGTTTACATAGTGACATGATACTCTCACTATCTGAATGTTTTTTTTCTTTCCGCTCTGTGAAGTTCATAAGCAACGTTATAACAAATAGTTTATAATCTCATTTTTCATATTTAATGTCATATCTCACATTTGCTGCTGTTATAGTTTGCATAGCCTAAATACATGTGTGCTTCTGTTGTTGAAAAAATTCCTGTCTTCTGTACAGCATATTTGGTACAAACACCAACCATCCATCCATCCACACACACACACACACACACACACACACACACACACACACACACACACACACACACACACACACACACACAACTGAATCTATTAAGATGCTTGCACTGCGTCCTTGACAAGGCAGATTGGCTGATGGACAACTCCAGGATGCTAACAGATTCAATCAAGCATCTACAACACATCTACACTCTACTTCTATAGGCATCAAGGTCTTTTTTGTCTTTTTTTTCTCATTTTAAAGGCATTAGGCAGAATTTTAATGCATAGCAGAATCATTTTCACCTGGAAACTGACTTCAAACCATCATAAGCAACACTCCTCAGCTCTCACACACAGGAGCATCATTGTCAAGCTTAAGGCAAAAAAAAAAAAGCCAATGGGAATCTTTGCACCACAATCTGTCTCCATCTGTCCACATCCACGTCACATCGGACTAGACACCTGCCAGAAAACACTCTTCCCTCCAGACTGTCTTATTGCTGCCGTACAGGCACTGCATGTCTGTCAGGATAGGAAATATTAATGAATACATCATCGTGTATAGACGCCATTCTGGAGACAATTAAGGAGAAGTCTTTGATTGTGAATAGCAAACATAGCAATTGTTGCAAACGGGGGATGTGGAAGACCCCCGTTACATCCAGATGTTGTTCTGTTGTTGGGATTTTACCTTGTTCATTACAGAAGGGGGGACAATACATAAATGCAATATATAGACATCTTTAAGTAAAAAATACTTGCAAAACATTTGTCAGATTATTTCCCATTATTTGTCGCCTAGACTGTCCTACCATCACAGGTACAGTGGCTCTTAGGAATTAGAAGGCACGCAAGAGCCCCTGGGAGATTTGGGAAGTTATTGCATGAAAAGAGTGTCAGAGGCAGAGAAGTCTGTCTCTGTGGATTCATGGAAACACTTCTCTGTAACGTGGAAATAACGGGCATCTTCAAATATATTTGAACGAAAAAAGATCAAGGGGGCCAACCGACACCATCCCTTCATCAGGATTCATCAAATCATATCCACATGACCCTAGTCGCTCATCTCTTTCTCAAAAAAATATTACAGTCAAAATCAAAGCCAGCTGTGCAAAACGACAAAAAAAAGCTTTCGCTACCATTCAAAGCTGCTAAGTGTTAATAAGGCATTTGTTCAACTTGAATACGATAAGGAAAAAAGGGAGGATGTAAAGATGAGACAGAAGAAAAAGAGAGAGCGGGGATTCATTTACAGATATCTACACGGCTGCAAAGTTACTAAAAGTTGTGGAATGTTGCAGGTTGCAGATCCCAGACCAGCACCAGAGGAGCTTGTCCTCCCTGCCGGGCCCCTGTACTCCAGACCTGAATGGTTTTATCATTTAAAGGGGAGAACAAGAAGGAGTGGACAGTGTCGTCATCACTGAGCCCCGAGCAAAAAAAAAAACTGAGACTGAGACAGGACGGTTCCGCTAGATCTTCTGAAATCCTCTGAAATAATTTTACTGATAATTGAAATTATGATCAAGTTTAAGCAAGTTCAATTTCAATGTGGTGATCCAAATTTAAATCTAATAATTACATTTTCAAAATTCTGAAGTATGATTAGTTTTTTTGCCACATCATGACACACTTTTGCAGATGCTCATTCAGGAACAATCACTTGTTGCATCCTGGGAATTTTTATATCCTGAACTTTATACAAATGTAGCCTGAAGAAACTCTTTAACACCCAGTTTTGGATCCCAGCTCTGGCTTCCTGTGAGAGCACCGTGCACTCCTGAGTCTCTTATATATGTATGTGTCAACACAACTTCATTCATGAAGGTCAATGCTGGTGAGAAGGGGGACGACAACACGCCACTGCATCGTCTCCACTACAGACAGTTATTTGAAAAAGTGAGTTCTCTGAACTCATGGAGAGCTGATTGGTCAGGAAGACGGCTGTGCTTTGAAAGGTCAGACGTAATGAAGAGGGACGACTCACATTTGGACAATCTCATTCATCCCCATTATTCTCCAACCACTTCATCCTCGGTGGAACTTGACGTGGCTCCATTCTCACCTTTCTGTTAAATCTGTGTGAAGGTGTGAGTTTGTATCTATATCTCTAACTGAGAGAATCAGTTTCAAACGCAATCAGAGGAGACAGATGAGTGTCTTCTTGTCAGGCTGGTGGTCTAGCAGGTCCACGAGGCTTTAACGGAATCTCCAACCGTATGTCTTTGACCACAGTCCTTCTTATTTCTTCCTGCCCCCTTGTCCCATCTCATGCAGGACCAGCAGCTGGATCAGCACCTTGACCAGGACCAGGGTCCAAGGTCAGTGTTGGGGCTGTGGGGTTTGCAGGGTTAAGAGCTGAAGGGGATGAGCGTGGGCTGAGCTATGACTGGTTGTGTGCTGACGGAGGACCATGAGCACTCGGGGACTGGGACATGTCTCTGCCGATGATTTCATTCACTGTGAAAGTAAGAACAACAAGAGAAACACTTAGTATTACTCATTTACCATATAATTCAATTAAAGTGTTGCAGCTTAACGACATGTTCAAGTAAACCACATATTCATTAATATTTTAATGCATATCATTCTCCACCATTACTACATTGATACACTACAAGATTTTTAAAAAATCACCAGATGTACTGTGCATGTTTGAGACTCTGAAGCCTCACATGTATCTTGGCAGAAACAGAATGAAAGCCCCAAATCTTTGTAAGGTTTCATCCACCGATCACTGCTGGAAATGAGATTCAGTAGAAGTGCACATCTAAGGCCAGCAGAGGGCGGTGCTGTTCCACACCAAGACTGAAAGCTCCAAGTCCTCCAGCAGAGAGCCCGAAGTGAAAAAAAAAAAAACAGAACCCACAGTTCACAAAGTCCCAGCTCTGACCTGAGATACAATCACTCCTGACAACACAAATCAGAGAAACTATTCCACTCACAAATTATAGTTCTGACTTTGTTTGAGTCCAGGACTGTTCATCAGCCCTGTCGGCGTTTCAGTTCTTTTCCTCAGGCCTGTTCATGGGGTTTGTAAGCAATGGCAAAAAGGCTGTGCAAAACCAAGCCATTGTTTAAACACGTTGTGGAGGCCAGAGTGGCACTCGGGCACAGCGAGGTTAATTAGCCCAGCGAATCATTCAGAGCCTGATTTTACATAAATAACAGATAACTCTTTTCACTGCGCTGCTGCTGCCTGTTTTCCAGTCAGAGCATGTGATTGTTTTACATCTGCTGCCTCCATTCAGTATTCACACTGGGACCACAAGAGACGCAGCGGGGAGCTAGTAAAAAAGTGCAGCCGTGAAGTAAATCAACTTCAAATAGACGTGGTGAGGAAGACATGAGGACAGAGAGAGCAGACTTTCATTTGTTTGGAATTCATGGAAAATGTGATGTGAATGTTTCTTTCCACTGCAACAATATGTGTGTTTGTGCTCAGTTTTTTTTGTCCCGTGGATTTTAAAGTGGACGTTAACAGGTCAGTTAACAGAAATTGCAGAAATCAGGCTGGGCAAACTGAACTGGTTTGGGAGGGTGCAGCAGAGACCTCTGGCCCAGTTTGACACTAGGATGATTTACAAGCAGACCTGTCTGTACATGACATGTTAAAATACAGCTCTGCTTTTCTCCTCCTATTTCTGTCCACTTGTGCACATGTACTGTAAAATCTCACACTCCCCAGGCCATAATAAACACATGTATTACTGTAAGTCAGTTGTAACAAAAAAAAAAAAAAGAGCAAGCAGAGGTGTGACTCAGTCAACGATGAGCAAATGAACCCAGCCAAGTGTTTGTTTCATAAGAAAAAAGAAACCATATTTAAATATATTTAAATTTGATGACACACAGAGTGAAACGAACGCTTTGCATTCATGAAGCTTTCACCAAATCAGTAAAATATAATGATCCTCATGACTGTCGTGTCACCATTTCACGATCTCCTCCTCAAACAACAGCTGGCTCCACTGCAGTTTTTCTTGTGTACAAGCTGCACATATTTCCATCAAACCCCTGCATTTCTTCATCACAGGACCAAAAGTTTTCATTTAGTGTACATTCTCTTGTTTTATTTGTGTTTTCTGCTGCTTGCTTTTGTGTCTGGCCACCATCACTCACATCATCCTGTTAGCGTGGGAGGCTCTTCCTTTCCCATGTCAACCATGTTCACACACACACACGATCACACTCACTCAGCAGCACCACCACACACTTGAGACTACTCTGCGACTATCAAAGCAAACGTTCTACCTTTGTACACTCAACACCGAGGTGACTAATGTACGACAAGTTGGCCGGTTTATCGATTTTGTCGCGCAAATTCCAACAGTGAATTAAAACCGTGATGGAGGACTACAGATCTTCTTTAAAGGCCGTGACCTTTTAAGAGACTAGCGGTGCAACTGTGCTCCAAATAAACAGCATCTTACAGCTGGTAAAGCAGCATCAGAGCAGCTGTATCAATGACATGAAAAAGCTAGTAACCTAACTTCTTCTGTCCAAGCTTCACACCCTTTTAGTGAAATGTAGCTTGAAATGTTTTTGTCACCATCAACACTTTTAATATAGATCACATATATAAAATAGCATAAATGAGTCATTCTTTCAAGACTGATCACGGTCTGTATACGGCTCTAATTTAAATGCACTGATAAATTAAATTGCTGTAGCGATGTTTACGGGCCTGTCAGCCGCCTGCACAGCTGAAACGTTATGTGGTAAACTCTGTACCTCTGTTGATTGATGGGAGTGAATCTGCGCTAACACCACAGGAATATGAGCAATGAAGTGCAAAAGACCGACATCAGGTGGGCGTCTGCAAAAACATATCACTTTCCGCTGAACTAATTAGGTTGCTGCAGAGGCAAACATTAACCTATCGACTGAGGGCAATTAGCATGAAAACAATCTGAAAACCCATGACTCCATCAAGTGCAACTTTACACTAATTCCTCTCAATTTGATTCACTCGGTGTTCATAAAAAAAGGGGCCGGAAGAGGAACGGAGGAAACTGCACCTTATTCTTTGTTATGTTCCTTCTGACTGGATGTCAACAACTTACTGAGAAAATCAATATGAGAATAAAAACATGGAGCACAAAATAGGCTTCTACAGAAGTTTCTCTCCAAGGGAAAAAAAAAAAGAAAAACCATAGAAAAATATTTCACATAAAACAGAAGCTTATTTTTCCCATAACAATGAGCAATAATCTAAGCTTCAGATACAATCATTCATTTAAAGCTCCACACATCAATAATCCAGTAGTGAAAGAGAGGTTTGAGTCGAACCAGGCCTATGATGAGTTTCATATGCTGATAGGGTTTTCTCAGATTTACTGGTATTGCTCATGACAGTGCAACAGAAAGAGGGTGATTCAGCGCTGCCGGCCATAGTAAGTGTTGTTCTGAATGGCTCAGCCGGAGGGAGATCCTCTGCAGATGACTGAGAGGGGGGCTCCCTAGTCAAAATATACATCTGCAGTCAGCCGACTGCTACTACTACGACTACTACTGCTCTCAGGTAGGCTTCCATCACATTTATACTTGCCCTGTGAGCTTTTATGGTGACTTTGCGCTGGCTTTGAATGCTCCAGGTTTGTGACAATGAGAAAATAGCACAAAGCAAATTAAATTTCTGAGTCTTCTCATGTCCATCATCTGTATGGTAAAATGTTGGTTTGAGAACCAGGGAACCATTCGCCCTGCAGACATCTATCACTTCTGCTTCTTCTACCTGGCTTCAACTGTTTTTATTTGGATATTTTATCATAAATGTTCATATTAATCTTCAGGACCATGCCTCTGTGTGTCTCTGAGGAATTGCAGGGGAAAGAGGGGGAAGATTTTAATTTCTGAACTAGGCTAGTTACAGTCATTCTTTGAATTAAGCATCACTGCTAACTGGCAGTAGGCATCAATAATAGCCCTATCATGATGAAACATACCCCTATCATGGATGAAAATCCACTAACACCCACTAACATCTGTATTCAATGGCAAAGGGTACAATCAACATTCATATTAAATGACTCTGCAGTTGTTACAGGTATTTATCAGCTCCACTCCAATGATGGAAACAGTCTGGCAACAATGTGCAACTTTTCAGCCTTAAGTCTGAAAGAGACACAGAAGTAAAAGATACAAAAAAAAAAGTAACCACTGTAACACCAACACGTTCATGACACCATGACACACCAGAAAAAACAACAACACAAAGGCAAATTCGTCGTTCAATTTGAGAGGAGCCAATCACCTATTTTTAGCAGGTTTACCGAAACCTGCATAAATGTGCTAATTCTACATAAAGTTTCTGAACTGTCAGGAGATTTTTTTTATTTCCAGAAAAGAAAGTTTCACATCTAGCATGAGACCACTGAAATCAGGTGATCTCACATCTCCGTTTCTCAAGTGCTCGTCAGAGGAGGTATATTGCAAAGGTTTCCATAATTCAAAACAGAAGTGAAACAGACAGATGGACATCCAGTACGATAAACATATCTACTGTCGAAATGGAAAATGGGTAATTGTCATAACCCTCTATGACACATTGAAAAAAGTTCCCTGACCCAGGCTTAAAAACATTACTCTGGCAGAGCAGTTTAAGCAAATAGCTCAAAGATTGACTGATTCTTGAGTCCAGCAAATGAAGACAACATGCCACAATGGAAAACATTTGTGCAAAGGGAACAGAAAGAGGCAAGACTTGGGTTTACTTGCAAGAGGGAATATCAAAGCACAGTTTCCACTTGCAGGGCCCTGTAATGACATGCACACGTCTTCGCAAAGCCTCGGGTATGAGAGAAAAACGTGAAGTCAAAATCCACTAAGCGATCACACACACATTGGAAATAGATGGTCAGTTGATGGAACTTGTATTGAAATCTTCCAGAGCTGCCTCAATAAAGCTTTCTCTGCTTCACTCCTTTAACTCTGCTGCTGCTGCTGCTCTGTGGTCCTTTTCTGTTTTATTTTAATTTCACTTCTGGAGTATGTAAGAAAGTGAGTGGGCGAGGGCACAGGAGAAGCTCGTTTAAAAGTCAGTTTCTCAAAGTCACTCATTTGTGTGAATCATCGGTGGAATTCCCATTTGATCTGACGGTAAGTGATTCACAAGACGCCCGCCTTTGATTCGGGACGCAGAGTAGCAGCTCTGTTCGGCAGATGACCACAGGACAGGGCTTTAGTGAGGAAACCGCTGGAGCCCAAATGGCTGCCTGGGGAGATCGGCAAAGCCCACCACAATGGTTACTAGTACATACCGTGGGACTTATCAGCAGAGAGCATGAAACTAATGAGCCTCTGGTGTCAAAACTATAATTACACTAAAGCTTTTCCTGCCATTTAATGGGTGGTGGTCGGGAGCTGCTAACTCTAAAATAATAGATTTGTTTATTCACTTAGCAGAGTTTTGGTTAATGGTTCTGTTCATGTCTCTGCTCTGTTATTGGCTAGGGGCTGCACACCCACTGCCTAAAAGTTGATACCCAGAAACGTCCAAACACAGCAAAATAATAAGATAATAAGAAGAAAAAGACAGAGGGGAAGACCCACCGCCACACACTCCTACTAGGTCATAAGTGATGACTGAGTTGTTTGTTTTTATGTCTATATCTTGTTATTCAGGAAAATAACACTAAGCATACGTTTAAGTCCAAACTTTCCAAAATCCAAAGAGATTTAAAGCTCTACAGCAAATCCTCAAATTTGAGAAGCTGATACTGGAGAATATTTTGTCGTCATAAAAAATTTAAATTGAATGATGAATTTTATTTTGATCCTTTTCAAAAAGTTGTGAAAAAAGAGTTTAAAAATAGCCTTTTTACACTCTGGTGATATCAAACAGGACATGGTGGCAACTGAACAGCAACACCCTACGATGACTCACCAAAACTCACAGGAAAACTGACTGTTTACACACACTGGCATACACACATTTCAGCGGCTCTACTTTTACTAGAGCGAAATCTACTTCACCACATTCTGTCAAGTCCTCACTTGTGCACCATGAGAAATGTGGTGACTAGTATTCATTTTCCAGTTTAACGCCGGCTCTCCATGCTCGGCTGAAAAGCACAAATCAACACAATGCAACGGCGGCAGCCAACAACTGCAACAAAGAAAACCCACTGAAGACAATGAATTTTCATGATAATACGATATGTGTGTGTGCAGATACACAAACTAAGACTTCATATGTTCTTCTCATCCCCACTGAGGGATTTCCAGGCTTCCCCTCCTCCTGTCTGAAGAAAAAGGCAGCACTGGCACCGTCTCCACACCAGGCTCCAGCTTCTGCCAAGACCTCTGCATTACACTCTCTAAGACCTTAATTGTATGGAAAGATGACACAAAAAATCCTTTTCCACTTGTTTCAGGGGAAAAGACCAGCAAATGTTTGCCATTGTTTTTCAAGAGCAGCAGCAGCAGCAGCAGCACTTGATGGAAACGTATTTCCCTTCCACTGTTGTTTTTTCATGCCATTGAATCAACAGTTCTGTGTTAGAACTGTTATGGTTGGTTAGTAACTCAGACGGCCACATACACACACGTGCATGTGCACACAAAGACACAAATGGATGATTTATTTCTGGTTGTTTTATACAAACAATCACAGCTAAATGAACTATAGATAGATGGTTGTGTACACACGCATGAAAAATGAATAATTGTGGAAAAACTAGTCTTGTCTGATGCAATATCTCCAATGATGGATTCTAATGTTTCATAAAAAGGCTCCTGGGCCAGAGTTTGATATTTTCACTCTCAATGACTTTGCTTGACACAGTTGTTGAGCGATGGCGGCTATAAAATAACACAACACACACACAAGTTCATCTGAACTTTACAGGCCTTTCCAAAGAAAGAATGTGAATCAAGATCATTTACAAAGGTAACCTAAAACCAAAGGTCATTTCCAAGTCTAATTTCATGTTTAATTTCATTCAGGATACAACTGGAGTCAGATTGCCTGCCACCTGTCAAAGGTAGATCCAATATTCACTGGCGTTTTCTCCCCGGTCTAGTCGGCCAATTCCTGCAAAAAACATCCAAATCTTTTTTGGATTACTTGATGTTGGCCTCTTCACCACTCACTTGTTTTACTCATTTACGGCTCTCTGCCATTTTTCAACATTCAGGGAGCGTACAGGCAGACTGTGGGTAGGAAACAGCCTCAAAACTGAGAAAACTGAGAAGACTGGGATGCTGCTGTTGATTCGCAGTGGGATTGGTAGTGCTGACAAGCCCTTTTCATTACAAAGAGCTACTTGTTTTGATGTCGAAGCAGTAGTCTGATATATTCCCTTCCTTGCCAAGAGTCACATGAGAAGAGCAATGCCTCTCATATCTGTCCGCTAAATATAAGGCTACAGCCAGTAGCCAGTTAGCTTAGCTTAAGACTGGAAACAGAGAGAAACAGCTAAACTGGCTCTCTTTAGGTAAATATTAAATCGTGCTTGTTTCCAGTCTTTGCTAGGCTAATAGGCTCAAACAAATTGTGTGTTTTTTTTTAAAGGGGGGTTATATGTCGGACTGTTTCTTGGCCAAGAGTAGTAGCCAGGCAGGACACTTCAGGAAGTACCTGCTTCCTGTCAAGAAGTAGTCTGACACAACTCCTGTTAAACCACAATGTTTTTATGTGTTTTTGTGTGCATTAAAGCGACAAGACCTAGCATGTTAATTAGCAAACTTTAAAGGTGCTGGTAGGTGTACTTTGTTACCTTTAGACCAGGCTACCTGTTTCCCTGCTTTCTGTCTCTATGCCAAGTTAAGCTAACTGTCTGCAGCCTCATACAAACAAGAATGGTATTGATCTTCTCATCTAACTCTGGACGACGATGACCTTTCATGCTTTTACATTTATTTTATTAGTTGATTATTCCTTTAAAGGTTACAAAACCATGTTGCTCTTAAATGACCTTTTATTCCCTTAAATATAGTTTTTATTAGTTGATACACTTATAAATGTCTTATATTAGTGGATCTTGCAAATGACTTACTTTCTCTGCAGCATTAACCACTTTTATCTTTCTCATAGATGGACCATCCTTTATTTTCTTTGAATTTGTTTCATGCTTTCTCATTCTGATCATTATTATTATTATTAGCAACTTCGCAAATTTTCCAAATTGTCGAACTATTTCTTTACTATAAAAATATAGCTTGATGGATTTTTAAATCAAAACCTGAGTGACCTTGATGTAGCCTGTTAAAAGTTTCACTGAGTAAACAGTCAAAATCTTAACATATAAAGAACAATTTATTTTACAATGCTGCATGATATGTGGTGCCACAACTTTTTGTTAGCAGCAGTTCCTGGAGGTTTCTGTCTATTTCTAGACAGTCTGCCTTTTGTACAGATAGAAAAACAGAACAATAAAAACGTATATTTAAAAGATGTGTTCACTGCACTGGACACTGCCTCGTATATTTGATTACATCTCCAGGATAGTGCGTGTCACTCCCTGTGTGTATCTGTGTGTGTGTTCATTTGTGTCACTATTGTGTGTGTGTTTCTCTCAAGGAGTGCAGGCAGCAGGGCTCGGCCTATTATTAACCCTCAAAGCCATGCTCACAGTTTGAGGCAGCTGTGTATTTGCTGCAAGGCAGGACCAACAAAAGACCAGCTTTTGTTATGAACGCACACTGCGCACACTACTCACACCACAGTGACTGCGTACATGCACACGCAAACACAAACGTGCTATCCCTTCCCCATCCGTGCTCTGTAAACACAGAGATCGTCACATGCTGATTAAATGCACGGTTCGACAGCCAAAGGGCTTCAGATTCTGTCACCATGACGGCTCTAATCATCATCACAGGAGGGCCCATTCTTCAAGCCACTACTGTGTTTATGGAGTAACCAAACACACAAGTTTACAGGCTTTGGCAAGTCAGGCTGACACTTGTATTCAGGTCAGACACTAATTCAGTCCATCAATCACCTATACCTGCTTAACCTTAAATCCTGTAATAGAAGAAAAGCGAATAGACTGTATTTGAGGGGGTTTTTTGTTGTTGGTGAGGAACTGTCACGCCATGGTCTCTATGCCAAATGTACCAAACAGTGACCATGAAAAACTTATCTTTGATATTATTTCTCTTGTGTTTTGATTCAGACATCAAAGCAGTAAAAATACACGAAGCTGCACAATTTAGCCACATTCACTTACGTCCCATGCTGCTCTGTTGAAAAGTCATTTCTTTGCTTTTCCAGGTCATTGCCTTTGTTAACATCATCATTTGCCTTTTTTTACTGCAAAAGCTAATAAAGCCGTCAAAATTTCAAATAAGCTATTTTATATATCCTTTTAATATTTGGATTAAGTTCGCTTTCATTATAACTGCACTACTGTATTAAATTGATGTGGACAATTTCAAATATACTGTATATTCTGTTAAAAAAAAGCATTAAATCATCCAGTATACACTTCACTTTAATTTCAGATGCCAAGTACATTTCAGATTGAATGTCTCGGCTGAGTGACCCTGCAGTGGGGTTGGATCCTGACCTTGTCTGTCCATCTGTCTGTCAGTCTGTCTTCTCACCTCCTGTGTCTCCTGCTTTACACACACACACACATACAATACACTCACACCTCCGCAACATCAAATAGAAACACACAAACACAATACCCCACCAAACACACACACACACGCATATCTCAAGCGTGCTCTAGTGTGCGTCACAAGGGCCATCTGCTTGCTAACCGGAGCAGTTTTCTACACACTCCCCAACACAAGTCTGTGATACTACTGCAGTAGTTTGTCTCATGTACAATGAGTGTATAATGGGCAAAATGATGATTCAATCTCAGCTTTCTACAGATCAGACAAAAGTTTAAAAGCAAATTCTCCAAAACAGAACAGATGTTTTACTAAAAGATGCATTTGTACGTTTATCTGGGAAAATAAAATGGCGGACAGCTGAAAAAACACTAGGTGGAGATGGAGTGAAAACCATGAGCTGAAGGAAGTAAAGATGATGCAACCTCATCCTCAAATGTCTATAGTCGGTGTTGATGGCAGTTTTACTTCACTGTCAGGAGGCTAGTTTCCCATGTTCTAACCACAATAATCACACAGGCAGCCACAGTGGGCATATACACTGTCCCAAATGTTAATTATACATAATAACTCTAAAGCATCATTCTGGACTATATATGAGCATATAAACAGTCTTCGCCACTTTAAAAGAACCATTATTTACATGCGTAAGGATATACATGTAAATCTTTTAAGCTATGTGCCTTTTTTGCTACTTTGTATGTACATGCGTTCGAGTCCATCCTGATCTGCCTGCCCGTCAAACCGGAGTGAACGTGGTCTACTTAAGAGAGTGTGCTGCGACCTCCTAAAACTCCGAGCTGGGTGTAAGCTTCATGTTGCCACTTCACAACATGGCCTACAGAGCTGGGCTGGCACAGAAAGCTATTTTTAGTCACAGGCTCAAAGAGAGAGTTTACATTCCCGAATGAACCGTGTCACTCACAAACTTTTCTCACACTTTTTTTTTTTGTTAGAGAGCAAGTGCAGCCAGCTACTTTCAGAGTGGTTGTGTGTCTGTCTACATATGTTTTATGTGAAAAATCTATGAGCAAACTGACTCATACACTGGATACATGCGTCCACATGCGTGCCTGCAAATGAGAGAGACAGAAAAGAGACGAGAAAGCTTTGGCACACACGTTCCATATTTAAATGTGTGTTAGCGTGTGCGTGTGCATAAGTATTATGCACTGATGAACCTCAGTAGTTGTTGGTCTTTCACACATGACTTATTGACAATGGCCCTCTGTTAATTAGGCTGACCCTTGCTAGCACACAATATCACACCTCTCTGACACGGCTTCGCCAGGCTGTTTATTAACCCCAAACCTATTCACCCTCATTTGCATATGGCACTGGGGTTAACAAACCCAGACCAGGCTCCCAATGGCAGATAAGAAAGTAGACAATTTAGAAAAGCTCGGGCACACACAGTTTAGGTGAAGAATTACAGTTCATGGATGAGAGAAAAAAGCTGCTCAATGCATGCGCCGACTTCAGAGTCAATTGTTAAGTCAACAAGTTCTCCTGAGCATGCTAATTAGTTGTTAACGCAACTACAGAACCGCTCAAATACACACAAACAGACACAGGATGTAATTACTGCAGCGGCACACAACTGTCTTTGCAAGTAGCACAAAATGATGCAATCATCTCCCTCTCCCCAGTTCCAAGAAGCCAAAAAACACAAAGAGTAATTAATCTCCAAACTGCTGCCAGAGATACAGAAGCTTAACAGTTTACATTTAGGCCCCTTTAATATGATACTACAGTTATCAGTCCTATTGTATCTATGTTATTCAATACTAAGTCACAGGACCCGCTCAGTAGTGAACCTGTGTACACAACTGTGCGCTTCAATGACAGATGAAACGCTATCACCGTAATCAGGCAACTGGTGCTCTGTATTGTTTTACATCATCAGATACAAATTTATCTTGCGCCTGACATATTGTAGGGTAAATATAATCCCTCAGCGGTCCCTTGATTTAGACTGAAAATGAAATTAATCACAGATATGTGCTACGTAAATATGTCGCGTGAAAAGACAGGGGGAGGAAGGAAAATGTGATAATGAGAGCAGGAAGATGGGACTGACAGGAAACTGGAGAATGAGAGTCTGAGCAAATTCAAAAGAGACATGTAGTCACACAGACAAAGTGAAAGGTAGATTGATTGAGTGAGGGTGGGTGTCCACCGGGTATCTTTGTCTGATAGTTTTAAACTGCATTAGAGCGAACACGTGTCCAGTTCTGATGTCCTTGTCTGTTCTGTGTGACTGCCTCCATGAGCTTCAAGTTAAAAGTGACTTTTTATATCGTTCTGTGCTCTTCTTCATTACTTAAATGACTTGACCAATCACAGCAGAGAAGACAGGTTGATGTCATTGCTTTCAATGACTCAGTGCTTTTCTGCTTTTTACAGACATCAAGTGGACACTGACACTTAGACAAAAAAACACAAATTTGTCATATAACTATAATAAATAAACATCTTACCATCGTCCAGCGTGATGTCCTGCAGGCCGATAGAGCGAAATGTGGGCTCCCTGTCCTCTGGCTCCTGTTTGATGTTCAGCCTCTCTCCATCCGAGGGGAAGGGGCCCTGTGGGCTTATAGGGTGAACCAGAGGCCCTGCTGCCGCTGGTGACAGGCTGGTCATGACTGGGCTCGTAGCCTGGGGAGAAGGCTGTCCTGAATGCTGCTGCTGGAGGGGCCCCAGAGGACTGCCACCAGAGGTGGGCGAGGATGAGGTGGGAGACTGGTAGGGCAGCGAGTGGAGTTGAGGGGAGGACGGCCCAGAGTGCGGAGAGGGGATCATCCGTGGAGGAGGGGCGCTGGACGGTGTGGGACAGGAGGCTGACCTTTGACTTACCGGGTGATAGCCCATAGCCCTCTGGAGTTGGGAGGAGTGCTGCCCCACAAGGGGGTGTCCACCAGGAGGGGGCACCTGGGTAGGATTTGGGGAGCAGTGATAGCCTCCAAGTGAATGGAGGTGCGGGGATGAGGGGGCGAGCAGGGGTTGCTGGCTCTGGGGAGAACCAGCAATGGGGTTAGAGGTTGAAGAGGACGGCGCTGATGGTGAGGAGCAAGGGGAGGAAGGGTACACCATTCCCATGCCCATTGGGTGTGACGCTGCGCTAGGGCTGTGCTGAAAGGGCATCCTCTCATAACCCTGAGGAGGAAGGCTGGACTGGCCGTTGAAGGGCAGGCTATGACTGTGGCTGTGCTGCATAGGCTGGTAGGAGGGCCGGGGAGGAGCGGGAAGAGGAGCGGGAGCAGAGCTTGGATGGAACGTCATGTGGCAGTCTGCAGGGGGGTGGTGCAAACTCCGGCCCTGGAGGTGAGGCAGGTGCTGGAAAGACGGGGAGCCCAGGGAGGGGCAGGGGGCCTGCAGGGGTAGCAGGCCAGGTCCGGAGCCCGCGGCCAGGCCGTGAGGGGAGCTGGACAGAAGGTTGTCCGATGGGTGGCCCTGCTCAGGAGAAGGCAGCTGGGTGCGCACCAGACTGGCAGCATGTGCCAGGGGCATGGACAGAGGGGGTACTGCAGGAAGGTCCAGCTCATCTCTGTGCTCCTGTTTCACCATGACTAAAGGGAGAGAGGTATACACAGAGAGAAGGAGGAAGAGAGATGTGACGAAAGAGGAAAGACAGACAGAATGAAAGAGAAAAACCACATTGTCAGTATGTCTATAACTCAGATACTGCAAGAAGTGAGAGAATAGACATGCAATGTATAAGCTTGTAACGTCACTGTATTGTGACAGGTTAGTCAAGTGACTTCAAACAGCTACAAAAAAGCAGAAGTTGAAGAAGTTCACCTTATTATCAACCCCCACAAATTCTCTCAATCTGTGGCTTTTAAGTTAAAATATGTCTCTATAAACCCCGAAAAACGAGGTCATAAGAATTTCAAAGCAGTGAACATAGTCTCTGAAATATACGGATTGTGAAATGGGTCTTCATCCAGATGAAAAAAGCCCACCTAAAATCGAGTGACATTTTGATAGTAAATGGGGCCGTTCCCTTTTACTGTGACAGCTCACAGCACTGCTATGCCAATCGGTAACCTATTTCCCAATCTGGTGCCTTGTGACAGTGAGTTTTATTTTTATCCAGCTCTGAATCAGAGGGAGAGCATATGTTGTCAGTCCGGGTGCCATCATGTGAAATGTTGTGTGGGAAGAGGAGCTGAATGCCCCGCAGCCCAGATCAGACCAACAGAACAAACGAGTTCACTGATCATGCCCTCTACTCACCCCATCATGCCTCTGGGATTGAGAGGCAAGGGGCATGAAAAGGCCAAACGCAATTTATTCTGGCAAAAAAAAAAAAATGGAGCCAGAGGGATATCAAGAGTTAGGGAAGGATAACATATTTTAGATTTAAACAAAGAAGATAACTGTAATCAGAAATTCAAAATTGAGCATACTGATGTGAAGTTTAACAAACAGTGTCCTCCTTCTGTTTGAAAAGCATTGATGCCTGCTTGACAATGCAGCTAAATACAAAGCAGAAGCAAAAGGCATTTTAAACCCTAATTTTCTGTACAAACATGGTACTTTTTCCAGACAACTTTCTCAGAATTCATCCTTAAATTGGGCCAGGGCCTCTGCAGCCCAGCCCACGGTAAACCTTGCCACAATAAAGCAAGGGTCCGTGGTGACATTGGTGGTGTCAGCGACCCGGCTCGACTGACAGAGTGGGGTTGCTCTACTCCGCTCTGATTGGCCGCCCAAATCTGTCAACGGTGAAAACAGGAACTGTCTGTGCCGAGTGGGCGTGCTTGCAAACAGAAAGACTGGGTGGGTGGAGGGGCAAGGCCGCTCATACACATACGCACACATAAGCATACACACTGTTGTGGTAAAACTCAAGGTTTAGGTATGTTGCACAAAATGCTCACATGTCATTATATTCCGCCAACGGTGTTTTCAGTATGACTGGCTTCAAGGGGAAAAAAAAAACGACAACAATATCGAATAGCAAAGCAGGAATTTGACTTTAATGAAAAACACGAAGGAAACTTTCAGATCACAATATCATGAGCACTGAGTTTCCTTGCTGCTAAAATAATAATACCAAACCACAACTCAAGGTCTATGAATAGTAAAAGTTTCCTGGATAGCAAAATATTTGCATCATAAAAATCCATGCAAATGCAGTTGATGTGAGAAGAAAAGGGTTGGCTTGGGAGTTTGAGAGGGCTTTACAAAATAAACAGCTGGCAGGTGTTAATGTTATTGTTAGTGGAAGAGCCCCATCTAAACCACAGCGATGCTTTCTTTGGAGAGAGAAACAGAGAAATGGGGTTAGTGAAGCCCCTGTGGAGAAGCGTGCAACAGAGAAAAGTACGTTACAACCGTCTCTGCTGTCAGTCAAACGTCTTGTCATTACCTTGGGAGATTAAACTAAGGCAGGAAGCAATGCCCCCAAAGGAATGCACAGTAAAGCTTGAGAGAATCTCTTTGTCTAAATGTCTGTAAAATGGGTTGCAGGAAAATTACTTAAGGTCTCAATACTTTAGTACCTAAAAAAATAAGATTATGGCAGATGTAAGTTGACACTCCTCCCCCAAAAACATATATTGATTGAGAACCTCTCTTCTCACCTGAAAGGTAAGTGAAGCGTTGTGATTGGCTCCTTTTCCGCTTGCCATTGCAGACATAAAACTGCACCTGTACAGCTGAGCCCACAGTCTTACTGTGGTAGGGTGGGACCTCGGCCACGATGCACGACTACAAACAGAAAATCATATTATTTACATATATTTCTTTCTGACAAAAACATAATAGCATTTGTATAGAAGATTATTTGATACAGGCAAAACACTGTAGAATAAGAGTACAGGTGAATAAATTACTACTTACTCCTTGAGACTTCTCACGGATTATTTTTGCCTCAACTTCCCATTGTGGTCGTCCATCTAAAAGGAATTATTAAGAAGACATTATATGTTAAAATGTGTATTAAAACTTTTTCTGAACAGCTCATGAGTGCTGGTCTGGCTTAAGACAAACAGTAAAAACTTGGTTCCACCAAATACTTTCAGTATAGTACCCTTGGTACTCGCACCTAATGCATGCATGCATGTACTTAAACCCTAGATCTGTTTTGCGTTCCCCACAGACAGTACTCTTAAATGTAGGCGTGGTTGTTACTGGGGCTTGAGTTCTGAACCCCTTCACTTTTCCAGCAGTTGGGAAACAGCAGACAAGACTTTTCTTGGTCTTGAGAAGCTACAGGATTTGTTAACAGACACATTTGTAACCTATACTGTACATTCACTGTCACTTTTCTGAAGCCCACTCTCTCTGAATGGCAGAAAAAAGTAATGAAAAAATGAAAAAAGTGGAGGAAATGGAGTGGTTCTATTGGCATCCTCCACAACTTTTGACAATGAAAATGCAAAAATAGAGAGAAACAACAACTGGAGTGAAAATTAAAATGAATATTTCAACAGTGATGATGACAGTTTTATACCTCAGAGCCCTTCTGTGAATAATCGTGCGTATTTTTCAAAGTAACTTTCCTCATCTGGAGCAGTTCTCTTTCTATTTTCCTAAAGATGATGTCAGCGTACAGCGCTTTCTCAAACAGACAGGTCTTAAGAACCACATGAAGCTTCAGAAAGGCACACGATTTCAATTTGTTCTGGAGAACTCAAAGACATCAAAATGATGTCATTTTTAAAGGCCCAGAAGCCCCATGGAGAGAAACTTAACAGCTATTACTTGGTAATCAAATGTCCAAATATCCTGCTGTTTGTCTTGCCTGGTTAAAATTATGGAGTGAGCAGTGGAATAATTGCATTTATTTTAAAAAGCCTTTACACACTGCCAGGTTTCTGGCAAGAAAACATCCTTTCCAGTTTTCCTATGAGGGATCTAATTATTTGGCCAGACATCTTAGGGGCAGCTGCTTGAAGGGAAGCAGTCAGGGTGAAAACACTGACAGGCTTGCCGTGTTGTTGGAAGAAATCGCTGTCATCGCAGCATCGAGAAGAATAAAAACTTTGACAGCTAAGGGTAGTAATGTATAGTAGAGGCAAATTCGTTTTGCAGTTGATTGTGTCATGCCACTCATTTGCTGGAAGCAACCTCTGCACCTGCATGGCCTCTTCCTCAAAACCCAAAGGATTCCCCCAAATACCACTGTCAGACATCTGCAACAGGTCTGCAGACAACACTAGCCTATATATGGATTTTGACAAAGTAAGCACTCAACTGTAAGCCTTGTAACATTTAGGCAATTCAAGCTTCTACAAAAATCCACACTCTGCTGTAGCTTTAATTTGGTGATTTACCTGTTCTGAGCTCACCCTAGCATTAGACTTAGCTGCAGTAATCCACTGCCACATTAGCCAATCATAACCCTCAGGAGGTTCTCTCTGTTGTGAATATGGAGCTTAACTTGTAGATGACAGAGAGTTGTTGGGGGTTTTTTTTGCAATGAGCAAATGACCTTGAATATCTTTGTAGCTGACAGCAGTGCATTATTGCAGTGCAGCTTGTTGACATTCAACAGGCAGGAGCAAGGGCCCCACATGCTCTGTCAGACAACAAGCACTGACAGGAACCTCATACCACACTAAGACAATGACTTGGATCATCCACACAGCCCGCGCAGCCCAGGGAGTGTGTGTGGGGGGGGAACGTGCACCAGTCACGTCGGAGGATCGAGCGAAAACAAAGCAGGTGATTACTGTTTATGTTGTAACATCTTTGCAAAAACTCAGTTGTTTGGCTTCTGCCACAGAAACAACACAGGGACTACAGAGTACACATGCTGCGTTAGTCACCATGAAAGGCAACCAATGTTATGGCCTTTAAAGTCCACTCCTTCGTATAAACATTCATCCTTGTAAAGTTGAAATACTCCAATACCAATTATGGACTTATTGCCAACTTTAATGTTTATCTGTCTTCCCTTTGCTTTTATCCTTTCAACAACTTCAAATAACTTCAATTAAAAGTGAACATATATTTTCCTTTTCCTCTGGCAAGAAACAAGCGAAAACAAGAGAAATCATCACGGATTTTAAAACAGAATTTACAAGTATATTTTTGACTGAAAAGGTATTTCACTGTGTGGACTTTCATCATATTATCCACCTGCCATAAGAAAACTGAAAATCTTGAAAACTCACATAGAGGTGGCATTACAGGAGCAAAACACAGGAATTACACTAAAGCTATGCATAGTAAGACAGAGCAAACTTAAACTACTCTGTTGCAGTTTGATATTTATCTGCTTTACAAGAGATCACACATGAACTAAGAGATCTGTTTCTGTGTAAAGTCATGTATAGTACCAGTCCATAATCTCTGTGCACTAGCAACAAAAGGCAAGTCCCTCCAGTTCTTCATGAATCTATCGTTGTCTTTCAATTATGAGAGATGGTGGAAAAATATCTGTCACTGCCTCTCTTTCTTTCTCTTCTTCCATTCCTATACTTACTCCAATCAGTGCCTTTCTGTACTAAAGCAGGCGGATTAGTCATGATGAGGGGGATCATTTACACAATCAACATCGTCTTCCCCTCCCCTTCCATATTCTTTCTGCCTCCTTCTACAGTCGGCTGCCTTCACGCACCGTGGGGCCCCGGCGTTCCTCCCTACCCAAAATGCACCGCTCTCACTTGCTGCTGTGCTATGAAGACTTCAACTATCGTTGAGTTGTTTCAGCCAAGCTGCTTTTCTCTGCCATGCTTCACCTGGTACACCTCAAAGGGCTGAGACATTCCTCTGCACTGCTTTTTTCTTTCTAGAAATTCTCAGAGAACACTCGCAAACACGACTTTCTGCCATGTGTGAACTTGATTCTGTTGCTGTACATCACAAAGGTACCTCGGGCAGGCAGAGACTGGCTCAACGAATGTTATCCATTTAAAGTTTCCATCCAAGGGAACAGCTATTACATGTGTTTTGATTACGGGTGTACAAAAAAGAAAAAAAGCATAGAAGGACGAAAAACAGGATGAATAGCACAGGGAGTTTAACTAACTAATCTCTTTAGGCTTGGTATTTCTTAAATGGATATAAGCAACTTTTCAAGTCGCAAATGCTAAGTTTAGGAAACAGAGACTCATTCTGCATTCATCCTGACAACTCATGTGGAGCATACAAACAATAGGAGTCCATACTGCAGTGACAGTGATCTTGCAATGGCTTCCCAACTGCATCCACTGCTAACTGTGATTAATGCAGATGCAGCACATGTGCCTCCCTTTCGCTTTTCTTATTCTTCTAGCAGTTTGCACTTGCTAGTAAGGGTGAGACAGAAAATGGGGGTACGGATATTCATGATATAATATAATGAAAGAAAAGGCATGCATCTGTTTTCTGTATCTCATCATTACATTAGCACATTTAATGACTCCATTTTGGATAGTAGTATCATACTGCATCTGTAGTAGTCACAGTTATCAGTCTTGCCTGCTCTATTTTCCTTTTTTTTTCTAAACAAATTAAAACATAGACATACTCATTTTCTTAATGACAGTGTTTGAGTAAGTAAACTAAGTGCAGTTGAATAATTCTAAGCTTTTTATTTTTAATATCCTGCAGTGGTTAGGTCCTGATATAAAAATACTGGCTGCAATATTTGCTACAAGATAGAATGTTTACCTCTGTGTTAATATTGCAATGAAAATACTGTGTAATTATTGCAACGTAAATTGCAACTGTACCAGGATATACAGTTTATTGCCTCTTGATCTGAGTGCATTATCTCATGCCTATTTGATAGACAAGATTACTAGCAGACATAAATCTGTTCTACATTTGACTGAGTGCCCTGTGGGAATAGAAGACTTGTTGAGGCTGAGATAATGACAGATGTGATCTGAAAATCAACACACACACACTCACACACACACACACACACACACAACTATGTTATTACAAGGGGTATGTTCAATAGATTTATGAGAAAAATAATTTTTAGCTATTTTTATTTCATTGGGGCAATCATGTTCATACTTCAGAAACAACAGGAAGAAATTAAGGAACTCCTTGCAGTAAGGAAACATATGTACTTGCCAAAAAGATTATTCCACTATACGTAATGCTAAGAAACTAGATTTGGTCTGCTACTTCCAAAATAAGAGACTCAAACCTCCTTTTTTATACTTCTCAGTCAGAGGGCTCCAAAGCACCATCTTCCTCCAATGGCACTGGAGTTTCCTACTGAGATCTTTCAGAACACCAGTCCAAGAAGAGAGCACCATATAGTGTAAAATTTTTACATTTTGACATTTAGACCAATCCCTACAGATGTCTATCAAGGATGACAAAATATTCAGAACCCTCTGCTGACTTCTGCAAAGATCTAGTTTCATGTAAAGGTGCATTCATGCACATTCGAAACAATGCACTGAAGATTATAATTGTCTTATAGATCACATAAATGAATCATGAAATGTTTTACTCATGGTGGCCTCTCTGATGCAATTTGTCAGACAACCATGAAACATGATTTTTTACATGTATAATCGGCACAAGCTGTTTCTGCAGTGGTGGTTCAAGGCTAGGTTGCTGTGTGGACATAACACTTACCAGGTCCTTTCTCCAGGAAGATGACCTTGGACTCTGGGAAGAAGTTGGAGCCTGTGATGACCATCTCTTCTCCCCCACTGACCAGGCAGCTGGTCAGGCTGTATTTCTCAACCTGGGGCAGCTCTTGAGCTGAACGCTGGGCTGGGAGAGACGCAGCAGGGGTCGAGAAGAAAAGAGGATGATCATTTGCTGAGCTGTGTTCATTTACCCTGCAGTAATCTTTTTAACTGTGGACTATGGATGTACTACAATACAAGCAGACAATTTAACAGTAACATCTAATCATGCAGTTAAAAAAAAATCCTAAAAAAATATGGGACAAAAGAGGAGAGCTATGGTAAAGGCAGAATCCAGTGCATTTAAATATTTTTTATTCATCAGATGTTCTTATCTAAAGTAACTTTCAATGAGAGCAGTCACTTAAATCAATATGCTAAATCACCTGACTGCAATCTCGCTCAATTGTGTGAAAAGGTTTGAATGTGTGCTTGTCTGTGTGTTTTTTTTCCCGCATGTGGTTTTCTGAATGAACGTGTTTGTGTGTGTGTGTGAGGCTGGGAAGTCGACACTCACAGCACTCCACAGGAATAGACGCAGCCTGCAGCGACAGCACCTTCCCATTGGGTTGAGGGATGTGCACTCTGAACACCACACGGACCCGTGTGTTCTTTCTTCCGATATCCGTCTCCCCCTTCCGCAGCTCAATGTCTGAGTTCCGCAGCTTGAGGATGCCAGCACAGTCGATACTGCGAGGTAGAGGGAAAATAGTTGGCCCCATACGGCACCACTGGGATGGCAATCATCTAAGACATATTTAAGTAGTGAAGGCCTGGGAGTGATAAAACCAACCACAAGCCTAGCAGGGGACTGGCAACGAGAGACAAATTAAGTGTCGAATCACAAAATAAAAACGCCTGTGAATATGATTTATTACAGCTGTAAATGAGAAAATCCCTACCAAATTCCTTCCGATGAATTCCAATATAAATGTAACCAGACCTTATATAAACATAATCGTTCAGGTGATGAGGAATCATAAATATTTGAATAAAGTTGGTTTCTGTGCTCAACGGGAAACCCTCAAATTTTTTCCTTTTGCTCCCTACTCTGCTGTTGGTTTAAATTAAGAAAATCTATTAAATCCCCTTTGGACAATGTTAGAAACCCTGTATGATCATAAACATGGATATTTTTTCATTGGACGGGACTTCCTTCATGGTGGTAAGCTCATAACTGAGTAATGTAACCCTGTAGTGCTTCTGACACCTACCTGGCTGACATGTTGTTTTCAGGCAGGAGAGGAATTTCGAGAACTTTGGTGCTGGAGAGAATAATTTCTTGGCTGGCTGTGGCTACGGTTTTCCCGGTGATCCGGTGCACCTGGTAGAAGGCGTGCGGCCTCAAGTAACGGTCGTCTGCTGTTCCGATGAACATCTGCAGGTTGACGGGCTTCTCACTGTAGCCAATGAGCTGAGACACGACAGAGAGAGAGATAGAAAAACAGAATAAAAACAGATGTGAGTTCTTGGGGTCCAGATGAGAAATGTGAACAAAGGAATACTCTCTTCATTTCCACGGCCTTCAGAAAGCCACCTTTTTTGGAGGCAATCTAAATGTCAGGACAAGGGTGTTGCAATATTTCTGGCAAGGCCACTGGAGAGTCATCTGCTGCTTGGGCCTCCAACCAGTTTGACACTGATGTTTTCAACTAATAATAATTTTTTCCCCTTGCATGACTGCCCCTTAAAGGGACTCTGTGCAGGACACTGTCACCTCCAAAAACCTGAACCTCCTTGGTCAATTGTACCAAAAAAAAAAAGTTTTAAAAAGTATTGTGTGAAAAGTGCCTAAACTGGCTAAGATAAAGAAAAAGGCAAAGAGAAAGCAACAACACTGAATTGGTTTTAAGAGATTCTGAAGAGAACAAATAGTTGGTGTACAAAGTTAGCCAAGCAAGTCACAACAATGTTGATGATATTTACAACAAGGCCCTAACTTATAAAATGCAAAAAAGGGGCAATAACACATGACCAGAAAATGAAAAACTAAGATAAAAAAATATGTGGATGTGTGATATCCACTGTTCAGAAACAACAGGAAGAAATTAAGGAACTCCTTGCAGTAAGGAAAAATATGTACTTGCCAAAAAGATTATTCTACTATATGTAATGCAAAGAAACTAGATTTGGTCTGCTTTTTCCAAAATAAGAGACTCAAACCTCCTTTTTTATACTTCTCAGTCAGAGGGATATCCACCTCTAATAAATATTACATTTTGTACAAAAACATCATTCACATGACCTTCTGTGGGGTCTTATGAGCATCAACAGCCTTTTAATGGTTATGCTGTGGCTAAAAGGAAAAAAAAATTACCAGTAAAAATGTCAACAGCCTTTTCGCATGCAGTGGTTTATACGTGCCAACCTGGTTGGCATGGGGCACCAGAACTAGCAGCTGCCCTCTCCATTAGACCTCGAGTGCTGGCACCCCGGTTTCCACTCAGACAGGTGAGATGCCGGATGAAGGAAAAGTGTTGCGTGTCGGGGTAGAGACAAGAGGAAGATGGAAAGGAGAGCAGGACCTTTCCTCCTCAGAGGGACAGAATAAACACACGGGCCATACAATCCCACTACTGTTGTAATGTTGTACTTGGCAGACTGCGTGACGGCAAGATGGCAACCCCCTCCCTGCACATACACACTGCCCTCGTAGCCCGCGCCTCCAGCTCAGATGGAGGGCAGCCCATTGAGGGTAAGAGAGAAGAACAAGGCCATTCATTGCTGTTTCACCCCAGGAACTGCCAAGCCTCAACCCCACCACAGCTGGCTACTGACCCTTTCCTGCCTTGCAGGTTTGCGTCACACACCGCTGTGTCAATGTTTGGTGCAAAAAAAGTGTGGTGGGTGGAAGGAGAGAAAGTGGGTGTAACTTGGGATTTGTCATGTGCTGTTCCAAAACCAGCTAAAATAAAATTGGTCACAATCAGGCCCTGGAAACATATGTACCTGAGAAAAACAGTGAGGTGCATTAGCAGGGAAACACGTGCTTGGTTTCAAAATATTGACTTTCTCTGAAGCCAATTATTAAACTATTCTGGTCCAAAGCAGGATTATCAGGCACAGCTTGTTTCCAGCACTGGTACAAGGTGTACTGGATTCCGTGGTGGAACTGGTATTCTTGGGAAGTGCTGTCATTGGATTAACTGGTAGTCTGTGCCCATGTTCATTGTCCTTCTCTCTCACTTGTTACAAAGGGCCCCTGCGGTGAAAGAAGTCATGGTATGGGAGCATCTACTGTACATGGAACTGAGCCGTGGAAAAACTTAAATACGCTGTGTTTACAGCAGAGAGGACGAGCCTCCAGAGGCAGATACTAGGCAGACAGAGCTTAAATCTTAATAATGCTTCACTGTTCTTAGCTGAATATAAACCTTGTAGGGTTGTGCTACTGAGCTCAATAAAGACCCACTGGTTCTCAAGACAGATCTGAGCTGAATAATACAAGGGAAAACGCATTTCTGGCAAGTAAGTTAGAAGATGCAAAATGGTTACCTTAGCATTAGTCAATATTAGTTTTATAACTATTCTGGATAAAAGAAGAATCACTAGCATTCATTAGAAAGTAACAGTGCCTTGTTTAATCCTGACACTTCTCTTTCACTCCCATTGTGGCTATCCCAGCGTTTCACGTTGATTAGGAGTGGAGAGGCCAAAGGCTATACACAAGCCTGGGCTGACAGCTGCAGGTCCAGACTGGCAGTCTTAAGAGAAGACTAAGGGAGTCACAGAGTTTCCTGGTTCAGCCGGATTACCGTGACACTTGATGTTCATTTATCCACCTACTGAGTGCAGATGTGCAGAAGTGTTTTCTGCCAATTAGGTCGAGACATTTGAAAAGCCTTTTACAAAAAGGCACTAACATCGGCACAATCTGAAAGAAACACACCTTTGAAAGCTTCTCAAATATCTCTCCAAATTCTACTTCATCAAAACCTGTGGAAAGTGTTACTGTTTTTTACGGAAAGGAATTGACAGTTACTGTCATGTATAATTATATAATTAGGGAAAGGCTCACCAATAAATCAGTGGAGTTTTTTTTAGGCTTTTAAAATCAAATTTTCAAGCTCAAGGTTTTGTTTTGAAGTAAAAACTCCCCGCCCTAAGGTATGTTGATACCACATCCTCCATGTTTCTTAACTGCTCAGTGATGGAGTCATGTCTAAATTAGTCAGAATGACTAAACTAAACGTGTGTCTGTGATTCTGTGCTTTGTGAAGCACGCCTGAGCTTGTTGCTGGTTGTTGCAGTGCAGAGATGGCTGCAGGAAAGCGAATAAAATCTGACTAATCGTACAAACACAAAGTATATATAACCCCCGCGGACAACATGTATTTCTGAAATCAAGCATCTAAACTTCAACTGCTTTCTCACCATCACCCATGTCAAACTGTAATCAGCTCACTGAATGTTCTGTAGCTGGCACATGTAATGCATTCGGAAGGAAGTTGCGTGAAGGACCAGCATGAGGTCCCTATAATAACCAGTAATGGGTTCATCTTTTAAAACCACATTAGATCTTAAGAGCCACATGAAAGTATAAATCTTACTCGTGACAAGTTAACATGAATGGATCCATGGCTGTAAATGACACCATTATTCTGGTTTCAAAGAAACATGGAGTCGCAGGAATCAACAGTCTTGTGGTTTATGTTACTTGTTTTATGATCATGTCTGCACACGGTGGAAGTGAGCACAGACAGACAGCACTTGCACATGTGTGTACGTGTGTCCATAAAGGGCATGTTTATTCGCAGCACCATGTGTGTTCCAGACGGCATAAAATGAGTTAACAGTGTCTGGAGGAATGTATCTGTGAGAGAGGATAGATGGATGTAAAAAAAATAAATAAAATAAAATGTGGAAGAACGTTTTCTCTTTGAGCACCTGAAATTGTTTAGGTTCGACATGTTTTAATGTTAAATAAAGTAGAGGTTGTCTTAGATTTATGTTTTCCAGTTTGTCAGTTCTACCCAATGCCACAAACTGTCACCACGAAACAAAAAAGTCCCTCTTTTTTTTTCCTTTCCATTTACCCTCTTCATCTCCGCCTCTCCCCGCGTCCTCTTGTATTTTCCTCTATTCCTCCGTCTCTGCACATGAGGGATTTGGTGTGGAGCCAGAGTGTTGACAAACATACACTTAGCAGGCCAGGAGTTCTTTCCAAATCAAATAATCAAGCAGGAAAACCTGATTAGAGGGCCAGAAAGAAAGGGTTCACTTCAGCAGTCCCAGTGAATCAACACTCCCGGCCAAACAGAAACATACCACACAGCCGGGTTAATTCAGTCCCTCTGCCACAGTCACAACTGTTACTAAAAGCACAATTATTTTCGGTTTGCAGTTTCCTTCAATCCAATTCAATTTAGATAACTGGCAAGAATAGAGAGCGGCTTTACAAATGTAAACTGTAAAAAGTAACAAAAGCGATACAGTCAACAAGACTTGTACACATGTGAGACTTTCAACACGGGGGTGGTTCAAAGAATAACATTTACTTTAGCAACAAGGGCTCAGAGCATGGCACTGGTTCATAAAGGATGAAGGTGAACAGGAAAGGAAACATGTCTGAGCAGGTGGGAAGTTGTTCGTCCTAGTTTGCTTTAGTACAATATTAAAACATTTCATTGATCCCACATTTTTTTAAATCAGTGTGGTTGACTTTCTAATGTCTTACATCTCCAAGACAGCATTAAAACTGTGTAGTAAATGCTGAGTATAATGACACAAGTCCAAGCACACTTCAGGGGCCCATTTGCACCTCCAGTTCAGAAAATGGGTAAAGTGCCACCTGCAAACAGCGGGACATGTAAACAAGCACACATGGATAATACCAGGCGGAGGAGGCTTCTCCACACTGAAATGCGCAGGACACACACCCTTGACTTGTTTCACATTCCTGAGTCACCCCTCTGCCACCCCCCCCCAATCTATGCTTGAGTGTGAAATACCACAGGAGGGTGGTCTCTGCACTTTTAACTCCTCACCTTTCTGCCTGTCCGGAGTGCACCGAGCCTGGCTGGTCAGTCAGCAAGTAACTGAGGCCTGATAGAGATCAGTTCTTATATTAAACCACGCTGACATTAAAAGCGGTCACATGTCCCCCAGGCCTGTGCTCGTCGAAGCCTGTAACTAACTTGCTGCTTCTGACAGTGGCTCGAGTTTAGGATGAACTCTCTCCCCTAAAATAAAACCGCTGGATACGGTTACATACTCAGCTCCCACTAAATAAAGTCCCTGCTTATTTTTGGCCTTCATCTGTTCCACTGATCCAGTAATAAGGCTAGCAAGCTGAGGGGAAAAACATCTCACATAAACAGTCACCCGGGCACACACGCACCAAAGCATTTTAATTTTTGGTTAAAATAGACAGATGACAGCAGTAGTGAGCGCTGATCTGGGCTGTTAGAGTTTTGATAATGGGATATTTAGGAAAACTGAGAGCGAGGACGTCACCTGCTCCCTTGCAGCTAAACACAGCCTCGCTTCACATACTGTCATTTCATCATCTCTGATTTTTTTATTTTCCTCTTTCCTCTCCACTGCCTTTCCCATCCTCTCCTATCCTGACTTCCATCCTTCCTTCCATCTCTTCCCTCTTCTTTTCCCTTTGTCACTCTCTCCTCTCCGTCCCTGTCCTCGCCTCTCACCTACCTCAGCTCCAGCCCTCTGCCGTAACTCGACACTTTCTCACAGCGAGCGCCTGACTCTGCCAAGTTGTTTCCCTGTGTTGCTCTGCTGTTGCCATGGTGAGACTCTCTGTGTGTATGCAGGAGTATGTGCATGTGTGTGTGTATGTGTGTGTGCATGAGCCAGCAGCTACGTACGCTGCCGTTGGTGTAAACTACAGCTCTGGAGCTTGTGTCGGAGAGGGTGCGTGTGTTAGAATGTGTGGATTTAAGCATACTAACTTTGGTGTAAACTGTAGTCCTTGGAAAGGTTTGTGATGTGTGTGTGTGTATGTGTGTGTGTGTGTGTGTCTGACGGTCTGGCTAGCATGTGTGTGCAACAGATGTAAAAACAGGAGCAATGGTGGTCAAGGTCACGAGTCGGTCCATTTTATCTGGCAGTGGTTTCCCTACTGTGACACTGAGGCACTATAACCTGGGACCTATGGACACACACTCACTCTCACACACACACACACACACACATACACACACAAACACACAATCTAACCTTTTCTTCACCTTATCTGAGGTTTTTACCCCAAAATTGAATGATTTACAATAGAAGAATTGTATTTTGTCCCCAAAAGAAAGGCGAGTCCCCGCAATGTGAGTGTGTAAACAGCTTTATGTCCCCACAACATGAGTAATATACATCCACACACACGCGTGCACACACAGCGCAGCACACACCGACTTGCTGTTTGCCCAGCACACTAGGGAGGGCACAGAGAGCCAGGGGGCCGGGTGGCTGTTTGTTTAAACAAGGTCAATACATGCACACACACACACACACACACACACACACACACACACACAGAGGAGCGTTTACTGTATACTGCATGAGGGCTGTATATGGCCTTGCTAGACTGGTCCAAGCTCAATTCCTCTTATTCCCTATTCTATCCTCCCCCACTCTCCCTCACGCTTTCTCACACACATCTATGCCTCTCTCTCTCTCTCTCTCTCCCCCTTTCTCAGTGACTGTTTTCTCGCTGTGCGCTAAGCCTGATTACAACAAATGAGAGCCAAGCTTCCAACATGTTTACATCAAATACAGCCCTGGGGCAAAGCAACACCAGCTCCAGCCAGTTCACCCAGTGCAAGCAGCACGGCTCTGCATTGTTGTCTGTGTGTCTCCCCATTATGGCGGCCGGTCCATGGAGAGTCAGCACAGCAAGAGCGAGACCTGTTGAGGCAGAAGCTTTCACCGTGGCTCAAAGAGTAAGAAGAAAAGAAAGCAGTTAAGAGATAGAGAGGGAGGGACAGAATAAGAGAAGGAGTTAAAGACACTGAAAATGCAAAAGTGAATGACAGAGACAGAAAGAGAGAGACAGCAATGGGGTCATGGTCATGTATTCAAACATTGGGATCAAAATGACTTATTGCATCCAAGCCAGTGGAAATATAAGGCTGTCTTGGACAGCTTCTGTCATATTCTCTTTCAAATCCTTGGTACCAGACACCATGGCTTCATTTAGATTTCTTAACTGTCACAGCAAGTTTAAAGATGGACATGATATTTATTCCAACTGTCTGTGTTTTTCCAGATTTGTAAGAAAGCACGGTCCTATGCCGTGTACTGTGACTGCTTCTTCGCTCTATGTGACAGACTTTTTCTGTTGTCCGCCTGCCTCTATCTACAGCAGCAGGTAATACCAGAGGGGCTCCCTATATCTGTGTGGGTGCAGCAGCACTCAATTAAGCTGGTTAAATACGCACAAGGATACCTCAGCCAGCCAGAGAGGCTTTGGACTTATATGTCTCCTACCAACAGGTGTACCGATTATGGTCTGCAGCTAGCACCCAGAGAAATGTCTAAAAAAGTCAGTCAGCCCAGCACAGATGAAGCCATCTTGGAATAGTACAATCAAGTTGAAAAGGTCAGGTGGACATCAATAGTACAATATACCATTCTGGAGCACATTTTATAAAATAATCTCAAAAATGTTCATAACATTTGGAGACAATTATCAATACCACAGTGTTTGTTTTCAGGTCTGTAGAATGTATTTTGTTTAAACAATATGTTTGTATATTGTGCAGTGGAACATAGTTCATTCTTAAAATGTGTTCTAATTTTGTAAATTATTTCTTTCAAACATCAGATAGTTCTCTGGCAACCAGTAGATTAGGAGGGGTCGAGAGTATTTCTGATCCAGGCTTCCTGATTTGTTATGCTTTACAAGTGAAAAAGAGATAATTGTTCTAATGGATAAAAGCCCACAAACACAGTTGACAGATGGACTTCAACAAAGCTACACTGTGGCTAGTAACACAGTCTTTGCATAGGAATACACAGCATTCCTCACAGAACACGACACTATAAATCATGTCTGTCAAAACAATTTAATGTAAACACTGTCACGCTTTGTAGTTTGTCTGGCTTTGTTTGTTTGGCTACTGTACATACAGAAGGAAAAGAAGCTGACTACTACTGGCTGGCCATCGCCAGCCAAGGCTTGATGACACCCCTGTCTCTCTTTAGATTGCATATCAACAGCTGGTCAACACCCTCATGTCTTCCTTATTAGAATTAACAGACTAAGGCGGTGTCAACCCCCAACACACTGCAGTGTCATGTTTTATTCCTTGAACGAGTGAGATGTATTTGTGTTGCCAGAGCACGAACTACTGTGACATTGAATTCAAAGACAAGCCTACTGCTTAATATAATGTACCACACAATTCACACTGTTGCTTGCAATGTCACACAATATTACAAGTGGTAGATTATACACAAAGTAGCAGGTCGCAACATCAACTTGTTGGAGTATAACAATAAAGCATTAAAGCAAATCTAAATAATTCTCACTTGAGCCGCACATCTCAGTGCTTCATTCACCTCTTTTTTTAATGGCACTTCTTAACTACATCCTACATCCTGTGTCTGGGGCCCAAAACCGCAGGTTTGAAATCACTGACCTAAAACTGCTCTTCAACTGAGCCATTAAATTCTACACAGAGTCTGTGAGAAATCTGGATGTGAGCCACTGGGTGAGAGGTATGAGTAACTTAAAGTCTTGATACTCGAGCTAGCAGATGGCTAAAGAGAAATGAAGAAAAACTGGAATATTTCCCTCTCACAGAAAAGGTCAGTTTTTAAGAGTTCCACATGGAAACCTTGTATACCAATCCAAAATCCTGTCAAAAGCACTTGAATAAAATGCAGTCGTTGGGTGAATCCCTTGCAACTGCAAAACTATCAACTGAACAATTGTATTAATGGAACAATTTTTATAATGGACCGCTGTATTTTTAGGGTTACAATACATCCTGTTTTGTCTTGATGCTAATTACCCAGCTTTCTTTACAGATAAAAATTTCAAAATTAACTTTTACGATTTATATTTGAATGTA
Source organism: Centropyge bicolor (assembly GCA_037975185.1). Classification (NCBI taxonomy): domain Eukaryota; kingdom Metazoa; phylum Chordata; class Actinopteri; family Pomacanthidae; genus Centropyge; species Centropyge bicolor. The sequence goes on along the minus strand of JBBMOC010000001.1, from coordinate 17,592,324 downwards.
AAAGTTTCCAAACTTCGATACAAACAGAGCACCGAGACAAAAAGCCATATTACAGCAGCTTCTCAGTTTGCTGATCTGTGATCTGAGCAGTGAAACACCTGTTGGAACTCCCACCTAGAGGTGACGGAGCAATAGCTGGCCGAACACAAGAAAAGCAAGCATTGGTGTCTGGTGTCTACATGGCACGAAAGAGACATCCATGAGTCGTAAACAAAGCCCTGGCTCGTCTGCAAGGGTTTGCCAATGCCTAGTCAGGTACAGATTCTGTTACTGTGGGACACTGTCTGAAGCCAGTACTCCACTTTTTAAAGGAGACTGGTTTGAGTTTTTTAAGAGTATACATCTCAAAATTGCAGCCAAAGGTTACCTGACTGAGAAATATCTAGATCTAACAAATGTGACTTTCTTGACACTTCAAGGCTTCAACACCAAGAAAGACAGAAGCAAGAAGGCCAGACCCACAACCTCAAGCAGCTGCAGCAGTCCATGAAGTGCACTTTCCAAAACTAAGTAAACTGGTGAAAACGCATGTGGGCCTTGCAGCTACCAGAGCACTGTCAGAGAGGGCATTCAGTGTAAGAAGCAATCTGGTTACATGCCACAGAACTGCCCTCAAGCCACATGGAGAAGCTTTCCTACCACCTGTGAAAGATGCACAGACTGGATTAAATCTTTAGTTTCTGAACTTTTCCATCTCCAGTCTTGGTCGATGCAGAAGCTTTTCATTTAACTAGGTTGCAGTCCACCTTCGATTCAAGCAGTGAATGTAGTTTAAACATTTATATTTTATCATGTTAAGTGCCAGTGACAAAAAGTATTTGCATGCATTTCAGTGCATGTAATGGGACATACCTACAAAATCTTCTTGACCGCTTTGATCAGCTGTGACTCTGGTATATAACGCTTTCCTGGACCATACAAGTCAATATGAGGTGTCATTCCTCGCTGCTGAGGGCTCCACCTGCTCCAAATTTTTATTGTTTGGTCCCAAAATACAAACGTCTAAGCCAAGAAAAAAAAAATCCTAGTCTGCAGACTTCAAACAGACAAACAACAGACACAGCCCTGATGAAACACACAAAGCCAGAAGAATTTAGGATTAAGAAACCAAGCATAAGATAACATAATAACTCACTATTCTTCCTCATACACACCAACAATAGAACGCAAACATTTTTAGATCTTTAACACATGCAAAGCAGTCCAGGGCCCATAGCTCCTTCCTCAGACATTCTCTTGTTTTTTCGTTGACACAGCAGCTCAGTGGTGCATTGATCTGGGTAACAGGGCGGCCACAAAAGGAAGTCATCACCATGTCCAGATGGCAGCTATGCCGTCATCTGGTGACATCACACCACCAGAGTCAAGCCCCGAGGAGAATGAGAGATCCCACAGTGCTTAAGAAGACGTAGAAGTACAATCTGTAGAACGGGCAGCTGCTGGAGTATCACAGAGTTTTAGATCAAAAATGAGTAAACCTCGGAAGTAAAGCTTGCGTGGAATGCAGAGGAGAGAATAGTGTAGAGATTAATAGAATAAAATGACAACACACAGCAACAACACAGTGGTCATTTCAATCAAATGACACTTTTTTAATTATAACAAATCTATTTTCTAGACCTCTCACTATACATACACCACTGTTTGCCATCATAACAAAGAAAAGCTAATTCTAAATGTTGTCTGTCAAAGTTGTTAATGTCAATAGTATCTGAAATAGACTTAAAAATATCCAATCTAGATATTCCAATTCTGTGGCAGAGAAGCTGCAATCACACACACTTGCACCAGTGCCATTGTGCCTCCAGGGAAAGCCTGGGTCACACCTACAGTGCACCTGGGAAACAAGATATGTGCAACCTTGTTAACACAGTCAAAACAGTCGCTGAATGACTTTGAGATTCCCTCTATTAATGTTTTTGCTGTTGTCATCGGCTAATTTTTAACATAGGTCTGAACTCCCATTATCTCAACACATGCTCTTCCGAGAACCTCAAACAATAATCGAAAGCGCAGCATGTGTGTGTGTGTGTGTGTGTGTGTGTTGCTTCTAAAAGTAATAGTGTTTCAGTAAAAACAATAATGACATCGCAGGGTGAAGAAACGACCTTTCACTGTGGTACTTTTTTTGCACAGTGCATCAAAAAGAGACTGAGAGGACCAACAATAGAGGAGCTGTGTTTAATAAACAAAGACTGACTGTTAGACCTGTTGGACAAGTGCTGATACCATCTATCATCACAATGCACAAGCCAGCTGTTAATTTTATGTTGATTATCAGGGCTTTTTAGAGCCTATACTGAAAAATGAGTTGTGTGAGTGTATCCTAATATGATTGTGGAGCGTAACCTTTTCTGCAAATGATAAGAGATGTGAATTACTGTGTGTTTGATACACAGGAAATCTGACGTAATCTCTGGATTAGTAATTTACAGCGAGACATTACTATATCATTGTTGAGGTGTTAAAATGACTTCACTTTGAAAACTGTTACTACACTGAAAAGAGTGGAGCGTCATTTTTTAATAGCCTAATGCAAAATTATGTGAAGATTTCTTTGGTGATATATCACATATACTCTCACCCTGTACTATACACCCATACACTCACCCCTCCCTCCCTCCTTCATGAAGCTCATTCACCCACACATTTTCTCTCTGCGCACAGGGCTCTGCAAACCGCTGCTCATAACATGCAAACGTTGTCTGTGTGCTTCTCTCGCACCGTCTGCTCCCTCTGACCGTGACAACACATTGCCGTTTGTCAATGTGATCATGAAAGTGCGTTCCAGCAGAAATGCAGTTCTGGCATAGTGCTGCGGAGCGTCTACAGAAGAAACAGACTTCTTTCAGTTTTTTGCAAATAACTCTCTGTGCTGGTCTAGGCCATTTCTCAAGAACAGAACAAAGTGCGTTGAACACCTTGCTCGTCTAAAAAAATGTACATGAGTGGGAGTAAACCTCATTTCTCTTGTGGCTTATCATCTGTTTTTGTCTCCCTGATCGAAACTGGTATTAATTGAGTAACTTTTGATTCTACTCTTCTTCAACATTTAGCCCAATACAACCCACAATCATAATAAAATAAAGTAAATTACATTAGAAAATATAAAATTCATGAATATAACCAGGTGTATTGACTGTCAGGGCTAAGCATGTAGGTACTGTAGATCAGATTCCAGTTGGGTTTGAAATCAACTCTGAAATTCGCCTTATCTGACCTAGGATATAAACTCTGTACTCACAAGCTTCTGCAAGGAAACTGCTATAACCAAACAATTCCCTCTGGGGACGAGGAATGAGGGCAAACGTGGCAAACGCTTGGTTGAAAACATTTGACAGCTAAATTATGCATTGTCACATATGGCGGGATAGAATCTTGGTCTAACCGAGGTTGAAATGGTTAATGATTGGCCTGGAGGGGAGCCTGCATGACTGAATGTATGAGGACACGGGCTGTTTCTAAAGCAACAAATGGCAGTCATTTGGGCTTCCTTGTTGTTTCAGGAAATTTTGTGTCCACAGCTGCTCGACAGTTGCATTTCTTTTCATTGTCTTCTGTATATTGTGCATAATGAGCGGTGAATGAGTTAGCCTGAGGACGGCTTCCCCTACATCCCATCTGTCGTTATAAGCAATGACAACACATGTTGCCTTCATATTTTTCATGTGCGTTGTGACAATAGTGCACTTGGGATCAACAATATTGTGTTTAAAGTCATGAACAAATAAAAGTGGCAAGAAGGCAAAGGTCATATTTATCCACTTGTTTTAAGACAAATGCTACCATCAAACTTGACAAAGAAAGTGTATGGATGAGGGCACCACTGTAATGCTAGTAGAGTAGATGCAAGCGTGCAAGATATACAGAGGATAGTGGACTGTATGTTGCAATCCTACTGGGCTGATTGGACAGCTGACCGCACTGGCAGTCTGAACTCAGCCATTGTTGGGTTCCACAACAATGCTTATGGTCCAGCTCGAAGGCCCTATCTTAATCATACACACAAAGGAAGCTTGTCACCGTGTTCTTGAAATATTCATGGGGCTGAAATCTTCCGCTCTTGCTCTCTCTCTCTGTGTGTCTTTCTCTCTCTCGCTACTCTCTGAGAGAAAAGCAGCCATAGCTCTATGATAGCACCTAGTCTTTCGCAGGTGCTATCAAATGACAGAGCAGCTGATTGGGCTACAGTGACAGCTCACCTGTCTGACTGCCTGCCTTCTTGTCTTCCTGCCTCAACAGGTTGACTGACAGTCTTGCTGCGGGAGAGGATGTTTTCGACGATTCACACATGCAAATATGTAAATTGAAACCCTAAAAGTAATGCTCATTCACAAAGACCAGCTGATGTCTGAGTTATAAGGGTGAATATTAACTTATTCATGATCCAATAATGAATTTATTTAGTCATTCAAATATTTCTATCTGTATTATAAGTATGAATGCTCATCTGTGCAAGCTGGAAAACAGCCCATATTTCAGGAAGCCATCACTAAATTCTGCTTATTTCTCTTACTTTCATGTTTGATTTCATCACCAAAGGCTGCAAAAGCTGACATGTTAACATGGACGATAAATCAGTCCTGACCTCAGGGGGATATTTAACTTTCAGTATGGTAGAGACATCAGTGCTCGAATTTGTTCAACGGAACATAAAAAAATCAAAGTTTATGTTCTGTAAAATAGATTTTGGTCATTTTAATGCACAGGAATTTTTACCAGTAAGCCTGTTGTAATACTGTTAAAGTATTCGGGTCTTTATAGTTTCAGGTTAAGACTAGTGGTGGATGATTTATGACAATGCTTGTGGCTGAGCAGCAAGTGCCCCCAAACATGTGGTAAAATAAAATATGTTACCTTGACAATTGGGTGTCCACCGGATGCTGCTTTGACGGCTCCTCGGCTCCCCTCGGTCTCATAGTGCGCTCTGTGGTGGGCTTTGGGTTGCACCTCTATCTTCAGGTCATACTGGCCAAACTGGCTTGGCAGTGGCCAATCTAGGGGAGGCAGTGATGAGGTCCTGAGGAGAGAAAACCACAAGAATGAATTTACACACACCCCACTCAAAGAGATTTGATATGAAGCCAACAGTGTTGTGTAAAAGATGAACTCAAAGATTCATTCAAAGCATATAGTGCATAGGTTTGTGGTTGTAGTAATTGGTGCATATAAATTTAAACAAACTGCCCTGAGAGAAGACTGAGAGAACACAGACGCTTATCAGTGATGAGGAAAGAACAATTTCACAGCCTTAACGGTAAGAATTTCCATCAGAACTCACACCTTCACATTTTCCATATTTCAAGTTATTCTGTACAGACATGTTAATGTATGTGACCTTGCAGAGTAGGGTCAAGCAAAACAGCCTCTCGCTCTGCTTTACAGCTCATGCCTACAACTTGTCTGAAGACGGTCTGAAAAGATTCAAAATCTGAAAAGTTGGTATTCCCCTTTCATGGTCTGAGACAGTATAATAGGTGTAAAAGGAGGTGTAACATGCAGCGTACTTAGCCCCAACAGACAGTGAATCACTGGAATGCCCACATGCACGAATCCTGTTCTTAAACATAACACTTGTAATAGGTCATGTTAAGTTTTTAGGGGTGAATCATTTTCTAAGGGGGGCTTTTCTTTGTGAGTCTTCTGTGTGGGTCAGTGAATAGGTAGTAGGACGAGAGTGTGTCAGACATTGAGTAAATCATTCTTTCTGTGTGTGTGTGTGTGTGTGTGTGTGTGTGTGTGTGTGTGTGTGTGTGTGTGTGTGTATGTGTGTGGGAGCACTGTATATTGTAGGGTATATTGTACGTGTAGTGCAACATAGGGGCTGGCATTGTGTGTTTTTCCTTCCTGCAACTTTTTTTTTTATCTGTGTAGGCCACAATCATATTTGAACAGCTGCACTCGAAAATAAAACACTCAATGGCCTTCTCCACAGAGAAACTGGCTCTCCATCTGAGTGCATTAGATCAGTTTATCCCCGAAACATTGTGTAAGCACTGGCATCAACCATTAGCATAGAACAAGCTGTAACCTTTTCCAAATGTTGTTGTATTTACTGTTGTTGATTAAAATGTATTTATTACACAATATACCTCATCAGGATGCTAATTAAAATGACCAATATCTTTAACATTGTCATTTTTATGATTACTATGTTTATTTCTCAGCCATTGTCATAATCATCATGTGTATGACAGCTATAAATGTTACTAAAAGAAATTTCCAGAACATCCACAGTTTGGTTTATGTTTGTTTACTCAACCTATATTATTGGTGTACTCATTGTTTATATAATGTTGCTTACTTAAGTCCCCTACTACAGTACATATGTTTAACTTGACGAGGTCCTTGAATTGTAGTAAAAGCCACCATGTAAACCATTGTCTCATCCTGACAGTGTACACAATTAATTATTCATGATCCAGGAGGCCTGCTGTAGGGCAGGACGAGTTATATGTGTGTCACCGAGGTGTTTTGTCTGGCAGCAGTTACAAAGTGCCATTTGTTTTTAGCACAGCAGTATACAGAATCATAAATTAAACCATGTGTGTATATGTATGCATTCACAGGCCCACTGTGTCCACGTGTGTGTGTCTGTATGTGTATGGCTGTGTATGTTAGGCCTGAGTCAGTGAACTGAATCTGTACTATAGGCAGCTGCAGGATCATGCTGTCTCATGGCCCAAGAGGCAGACGCCCTACGCTACACACTCATTTCTACCTCAGTGTTGGCCACTGTAGGCTCTTTGTGCCTCCTGTCACATGTTGGTATAAGCTTTTATTTGACGCCATCCAAGGCGGTACAGGCTCCTAGCATGCAAACGTACTGAGTCTAAACAGCATGATAGATCTTTGACAGTACAAATAATTTTTAAGGGAAAGTTTGTAAAGTTTTAGCCAGAATGGCTGACTCTCTTAATTCTTCCCTTTCCAAATACCTGTCAAGTGCTGGCTACATGCAGACCAATCTGATCAGACTGAATTAAAGACATGTGAGTCGGGCTTTCAGTGGAGCCATTTCATTTCATAAACTGCCTTACAGACTGGCACCAAATCCAAAGGAAAGACTGCATTTTGGAATGAAAGGCCATGTGTGTGATATTTTGTAGAAGTTTTGAGAAGCTAAATGTAGCCTTGTGGTTAAAATGTAACTGAGCTAATTTCGACAGATTCCCTACCGTATATGACATGGAAATACCAACTAAAACCACAAGGTTGTAACTTGTTGCATAGACCAACCCAAACTAACAGATCAGGTTGGACACATCAGAAGCAATTATTGGCAAATATATAGCAAATAGTTGTCATGAATATACCCTGTCACATTTTCTCAAAATCCTGTTTTAAAAAAAAGTTTATAATGCATGGCAATTTGTGCTGAGTAACTGTAATGATGAATTTATAATCTGCTGTACAGTCTACAAAGACCTGTTCTCAATCCTTTAAAGTCTGATTTTCAAAGATTTTCACTTGATAGCAGCTCTATCTAAGTTGTAAAAAAAAGTGTAACAGAGGCATCCTAACCCTTATGTTTTCCTCTTGGCAGCCATGACATAACCACTCAGGAAGTGTGTGTTTGCATGGCTGCTACGGTAACAGGAGAAGAGGAGGACAGGGGAAATATGAGCTTTGTGACAGAGCAGAGCAGAGGCCTATGTCCTGACATAGCATAACCTTTCTCAAATGTCTAAGCCATGGTGTGGGGCTCCCCGTCCAATCACACTCCCACAACCTACCTAGTCCTCTCTATCATCTCCGTCTTTCCACTGGCATCCTTTCCATCCAGTGAACTAGGTAACCTTGCATCTACACATGTTGCATGAATGTGAGTCACAAAGAAACAGCAGTGTTTAAACTAAATTTCTTGCAATATAGACTTAACTATAAATATAGGTATTTCAAACAATATGGGAAACCAGCAAACCTTTACAGGTTCCCTCATGGATTACCAGTAAACACACATATTAACCTTTAACCAATAAGATACCATTAGTACCTCTGCTGCTGCCAACAAATAAACTTGCATTTCTCATCCCAAAGGTTATCCCATTCAGTTACATTCTTTCCTTCAATCCCTCCAGCTTTAAAGATGCAAAAACAAAACAGAACATACAGCAGGTTAGCAAGACACCAATAGTTCATTCACTAACTCCAGAGATGAAGTGGTTACTTGCTAAAGAAATTCGAACTGATGCTTACTGACTACATGTTGTAACCAGCTTATGAGAGTTTACCAGGATCTCACTGTAGAAAGCTCAGGGAGTAAGGCGCGAGAAGATTCCTTGTCAAAGTGTCTCAACACTCCACCAATTTTTTAATCCCACCCACTCTAACCCAATCCCACCCATTCCATCTGCACCATCTGCTCAAAACACCACGAACACACATGTGCACGCACACAGGCAACTCAATGACCTTCTCTCTCACGGCAGACATGAGCTTACACCACCTGACTCTGCTGTAGAAGTCACACCTGAAAAATTGGAATTTTGTTCAAAGTCTAACCTGTATTTTATCACAGTGAGTGACTGTTAAAGGCAGGTTGGGAAATGGAACAGTAACATCAGCAGGAAAAAGTGTAAGGAAATACTTGTAGGTCAAAATTAGAGTAAACAGTGTAGTGTCAAAAAGTTGACGCTGCTGTGCTCTTCATAGCACCTGTCTCTATAGCAATGTCGACACTATTCAGTCACTGTCTTAGCCGTGGCCCTTTGGAAATTTCACCTACAAGGGCAAGGATGCAAAGATTAAATGGTGACTCATCATAGAGCTGACAATGTTACCCTGTTATTGTCTGGAGAGTGTTAGGTCTGTGCGAAAAAGCATTTGTGTTATGTCTATGCATGTGTCTGTGTATGTGTCTGTGTGTGTGTCTGGATGTGTGTGGTGGCCCCCTTGCCATATGTGCCCTGTGCTGATTTACAGTGCTAGGGGCCAGTGCACACAAACAAGGCCATGTCTTCATCTGCTGCACACATTGGAGAACAGACAGAAGACTCCTCTCCTAAAAAACTCCATTACGACTTTCTGATTGCATCCACCACTTGTGGAGATGTGTGATTGAAGGAGTTGGTGCTGTGTATCTCTGTGTTTCCCTCCACACAATAATAAACTTGTATTACTCTATGGTGTCAGATTTATACTGCTGATACAAAGCTCAAAGTTCCCCTATTACTGAACATTGATCTGCAGAGTTCCATCAACAGGCATTCAACTTTCTTGATACTAATTTACTGCATTGCAATGTTTACACTTCTCTGCTAGATCAAAAAGGGTTCCAAATCTTTATGATGGTTAACAACACTATAAAAACATTCCCCACTGAGGTCTATTGTTTAGCCTTGACCTACTAATTGCTTTTAAGATTGATGACATGCGCTGTCTTGACAAGCGGTGCTTGCATTAATAATTCACAAAAATGCTGATAAAGAGGCAGTTGTCACCAGACCACCTTCTGTTTTTGTCTCTAAACGAAAAATGTTTTAGGATGTAATGAATCAAGAATCTTTTCTATGGCTATATTGCAGTCATGACTGTCACCAAGTCTTTCTCAAATACAAACAGGAAGTAGAAAAATGGATTGCAACAGAAAGTTCTTTCAACCTGTTGAGACACTCCTCGCTGACATTTGAAAGGATAAAAACACTTAAACACTTCCTCTCCCACTGAGTCTTCTACATCTGCATGAATCATTTGCTTTAGCTGGATTAGATGACAGCATTTGTGAAATGGAGCTAAATTTAGAAAAGATTGTTGTTAGTAAAAGTGACTTTTTTCTTCTTATTCTCCTGAACATCTGCATTATTTACCTGAATATAGGCGTATGGCCGGGTTTGGGCTTATTCCATGAGAAGTGAGAGGGCACTGAGAGGAACTGTTCCCCAGGCCCATCCTTCTTCAGGCTGTGTAGGGTCTCGTCTGAAGGAGAGTCTAGATTAGGAGACATACTTCCTTGGTCATCTAGCCCCAGCTCTCCTTTCCCAGTCTGCATAGCTGTTCTGTCCTGTGAGGTTTTCCTTGTCTTGGATGGGATGTCTGCCTCGGATGGGCAGCACTGGAAGGGTGACATGCCTACAGAAGGACTGCCAACCCAGGTGTCCTCTGTCACACTGCCCCTAGGTGAAGGTCCTGGCGTGGGTGTGGGTGAGTGATGAGGCGACAATGAGCCGGGGTAGCAGATGTCGGCGCTAGAGTGGCGCCTCTTCCCACAGGGTGAGGTGGGACGTGACGAGGGCCTTGAAGGTGGCCGCGGGCTAAGCCAATTTTCATCCGTGACACTGGTGCGTGGCGAGTGGCAGGGGGACTGTCGGGGTGACAGACTGATGGAGTGGGAGTGATGCACAAAGGCAGGGTGGTGGTGCTGCCAGTGGGGCTGCTCCTCCAAAACTCCACCACTGGTTTGAGGGGAGGCACAGCCTGGGGAAGTGAGTGGGGAGCCCAGGGTGAACCGGGCGGCTGCTTCATTTAGCTCTGAGTCAACATCGTCATAGACATGTGAGAATGATTCACAAGAGGAGGCATCAGAGAACCAGCTCCTAGAGGAGAGGCTGCTGCATGGGCTAGGACTGAGTGACGAGTCCCGGTATGAGTGGTCCAGAGGCAAATACAGGTGGTCTCTGGACTGGGGCCTATCACCATGGTAGTCCCCATCAGGGCCATTGGCCCGGAGATCCTCCTCGTTGGCATCCATCTCTTGCTGGCAGCTGGGGGAGATAGAGGTGATCTGGATACTGGGGCACTCAAATGCCTTGGGTGCCTCCACGGGAGCAGAGGGCAGCAAGGGGGAGGTGCCGTACTTGGAGTCTTGTGCCTCATAGCACGGGGGCTCAGGTCCTGCTTTGTGTGACTGAAAGCGTGGAGAAGTGCTGATGACCTGGGAGTGGGACTGCATGCCATGACGAGGCAGACCAATAGACTGGTGGGTGGTGACCATAGACTGGGGCTGGCCCACATTTAGGATGTAGAACGAAGTGTTGTCATCAGGCTCCAGATCTAAGAGAAGAAAAGAAAAGCAAGATTAAGATACAACAAGAGTATTTTTCATTATGACTATGACCTGAATTAAAGACAAGGCTTCTATTTGTTCATGTTGACCATGCCCCTGGCCATTATATGAGACGTGGCTTTTATTTGACCAGTTTTTACTTGAAGTGTATATTTGTCTTTATTATAAAGTCCACCTGCTGTCACTACATTAGTCCAACTTTTAATGTATTCATCTTGCTGCAGCCTTGTTTTCACTCAATCCTGCGCTACACCAGGACTAAGCTTGAGCCTCCAGTTGCCAAAATTGCAATTTTAATTTTTCCAAAATTATTTAGTCACATGTGCAGTTGTGCCCTGAGTTTGCGCTTGTGATTGAGCCCAGTTTCAGGAAATTAGAGGCCAGAGTGTTGCTGGGTAGCAGGCAGTCATACAGGCATTGTTCCAAGAGGGATAACCGATGAACAGCACTACTCAGGAAACAAATTCACACAACGGTGCGTGCTGTCGGCTGTCATCACAGCTAGCGCCGGCAGGCTATTTATACCAAAGGTCATCCGGCACAGGCAGTAAGTACACACACACAAACACCCACACACAAACAAATAGACAACAGCCCATGTCCGCATTGGCACTACTCTGTTAGAGGTTATTGATAAACTTCCACTGGATATGCTCTGCTGCTCCCATTGGGAGTAACCCCTGCCCTTCACCCCCATCCCCAACCCTTCCGCCCCAATGTTTCACATGACAAAAGTTAATTTCACACTCAGAGACATTTTAGGAAACGCATTAGGAATTTGTCTAATTTGTCTAATAACATCTGAATTTTTGTCTCAATTTGATTTTTACTTGGGACAGTTAAGTTTTATGTGTCCTGCATTAGGACCATAACTTTATGAACACTCACCATACCAGAACTAAACTTTATAACAATAACACATACTATATAACTCATTGTAATAAAATGTAATAAAAAGCAAGCATGATGTCACATCAGTCTTCCGGTTGTGTCCTATGTTTGACTTTTTAAGCTATGGTCAATACAACTTCTGCTTTACTGTAAAAGGAAAGGACTAAAATGACTGATATCTTTCAGAAAATTGCAAAATTAACCAGGGCCAAACTATAGGCCAATGAGCAGTCATAAAACATCTAGCTTGGCCAAAACCACAGTGCAGCCTGTACAGCATGAGATTGTGAAATGATTACACAACACTTCCCCATATTCCTCAAATGTGCCACCCTGACTAAATATAAGACAGCTTCCTTACATTTAAAACTAACTAAATAGCTCACTTAACTATAGTGTAAAATTTAAATCTTTGTTAAACTGTCAAGCACAGATAAATAACATGGTAGTAAGTTCATTAAAGTTCTATTATACTTCTACACTTGTTTCCATTGACTTTAAACAATAACCACAGAACCAGGGCTATGGCAGCTTTGTGAAATTTAACAGTCTCAAAGAAGTGGTTTTTGGTTGCCCTCCTATCCTTTCTATCCAACAGCAGCAACAGAGGCAGTAGCAGCAAGCTCTTTATTTATAGCTGCTCGGCTTCGCACTGGCCCTGCCTGCCTGTCACAAGACCCAGCAGTGGATCCTGTGACGACAGCACCTGACTGACTGACAGGGAGGAAGAGAAGGACAACAGAGTCGAGAGGAAGAGAAAGAGGCTGTGAGGACAAGAAGAAAAACTCTGCATTCTCACACTCAATTATAGCCTGGACTGGGAAATAATATGAAGTGAAAAGAGGAAAAGAAAACAGGAGAAAGAAACAGAGAGCAGCAGTGAAGACACACACACACAGGCACGCATGACAAAGCATTGCCAAAGCATCACCCATCAACTACACTGCACTATACATGTTATCATAGTCACATGAAACAGAAACATCACCTACAGTTTTACAGTGACACAGGTTTCTTCAATTGAGTTTTTGTTGATTCATCAGGGCTTGAAAATGTTCCCTATCTGCTGTAATGACAATACAGCAGATCCATCTCATGAGCGTTCTTCATTTTTCCTCTATTATAAAAACTAGATTACACTGGCAATAAAAAAATAATCTTTAACTAATTTCCGAATCAAAACAATTTTCTCCTAAAGTCTCCAAAGAAGGAGAGTAATTTGCACACATACTGTGTAATGGATTCATTCTTCCTTCTAAGAGAAAGACACATTACAAAAGACATGGGGTGAAGTGAAAACTAAATATCTAAAAATACTCCTGAATTATAATAGAGATTCTCTCTCTCAAGAGTCTAACGTTGGTTAAAAACCCTGTTGCTGAATGCATGTTCACATGTTCTCCTCATTTAGATGCTTTTCTAAATGGGGAGTCGGACAAACCATTAATTAAATGCACACAAATACATTTATAGTTGTATATAAATGTAAAATAAAAATTTCACAAGTAATAAAAGATTGTTCCAAAATGTATTTCTGATGGAAACATAAATAGTTCTTGCTTTAAATAAATGTAGAAATCCACAAATATATTTATATAAAAATCTTTGCAATCTTCATCAACAAGAACAAAATATTTGGTTGTTGTTACATTTATATGCAGATGGGACATGCATTTGCAAACTGCTTGTCATTCGTGAAGTGTGAGCTGTACATTTGTGTGTGGGTGTTTTGAGCCACAGCTCGCTTCACTAATCCATTTTTTTTTTCAGCAAAGAATTATCTGCAGCCTATCAGAGGTCTCCTTCTTTTTCAGCCAATCACATGAGCGTAGCTTTGAGCTTGTGAATTCATGTGATCTGCGTACTCTGCAATTATGAATTAGAACACAGCAAGACAAGAAACATGCCCAGCGTCTGGAAACTCTCTCAATCTCCTGTAGGGCATGATTAAATATGTTTGAGATATGAATGCTTGCTAGCTAATGATCCTAGGTTGTCTATCAGCTCTATATGACTAATGGCTATCTAACACTAGTGATAGATGCAACATAACTTAGCGAACATTTGTAACTCAAACATCATTCATATAATGAAGCAACAGAGCAAGTAAAACTGCATGTGGGAGGTGGGACTTGCAGTGATTAAAGAGCAGTTCACATGTTAAACAGTTGAATCTAAGTGGTGTTGTATGGATTAATATTATAATCCTATTGTGTGCCACATGCAAACCTTAATTGTCATTTGCTAAAAAAGTGTTTTAGAAGAGTTTCTGAATTTGTCTATTTGATTTTCTGGTTGATATTTAGCCAAGAACACAACCTTACGAGGCAATTTTAGCTGCTGAATTACACCAAAAAAAACCCTTTAAACACAGATTATGAAGGGCAGGGCAGAGCAGTCCCAGGTGCTGACTGAGTAATGAGCTGCTGCCTCAGTAAATTAGGTGCTAATTACACTCAAATTGCACGCGCAAATTGAATGAAAGTCGTGAAATTTCCCCTGCACTTTTATGTTGGTGAATCTGGCACTGTGTTTTTATATTATATTCTCCTTTTTTCAGTGGCTTGATTTGTGCATTGTGTTGTTTGGTTGTGGAACTTAATTGGAAGGCAAGTTTGTTTCTTTAATATGATAAATAACAAATGTTATTTAAGACTAAACAGTAGTCAATGTGTGTCCCTTGTACAATGTCCTTCACAAGTCGTGACATGCTAAATGAATATGCTTTGGCACATATTTAAACTTCAAGCAAGCCTCAAGTCTAGCAAAGCACCAGCCAATCAGCCAGTGGTCTATTTAGAACTTCTTACTGTATGAAGAAAAAAACCAAATAAGAAAAGCTACAATTGCTGATAGTTCTGTTTCTGAGACTGTGCTTGGAAATTTGGGGTCACATAAGAACCTGTTTAGTATAAAAAGACACAGTTTTGCTGTCAGCTTTAAATAAATGTGTGTACTGCCAAGGACGTTTGGATCAAATTAATGATACATAAAAATGCACATCTTAAAAAGACATTATGCTGTAGGAGTCTTGGTCTTTGTATTAAATTCTGTGTTGGCCTGGTGATAGTAATGAGAGTACTAACTTGTCTCTGGACTGTCTCTTTCTCAGTCTCCTCAGATAACAGATTAGAAATCCTTCTGCTGAGTTGTCCTAGAGTGTGAGTGGCTGAACATCCATTTAACATACTGAGATCAAATTAATCATTTTTATCTGCAATGCTATTTATATTCTGTCTCTCTTTGACCCCATGCTTATTTGGCAAGGGTAAAAAAAATGACAGTTAAAAGTGAGATGCCACAAAATGTCCATCTAATTTTCTGCTTTTGCATATTTTCACCCATCATGACACACGTTGGAGAGAGGTAAGTGGCAGTGTTGCACAGATGAGGGTCAGACAGAGGATGAACATGTTACCTGGCCCAGAGCCCTCTCCTTGCCCTGAGATAAGATTAGCCTGCTACCTAAAACCGTCCAGTGTGAGGACAGGGGTGGGTGGTGGGAAACCCCCCAGTTCGAGCCAAACACCAGTCACCTTAGGACAGGAGGTCAGAGGAGAGGAAACGAGAGGAAAGGAGAGGAGCGAGCAGTGGTACTGCTGTTCTCATCAACGGCCTTGGTCGCAAAAGCCCTTGTGCTGTTCCTGAAAGGTTGCCGGTGAGACACACTCTCCTCAAGTGTCCATACATCAGACAGCCAATCCGGTTAAATAAAGATCTCTAAGAGGCTTTACTGTACCTAAGCTAATAATAGCTCCGTCTCACTGAGAGATGTTTCAGTGAATTGCTGATTGTTAGATGTTTGTGACACACCACAAAGACCGTTGTGTTTTCAGTGTATCCACAGGGGAATCACCTGGCCCACTGGTGATGGTGACATCCACTTTGGCTCCTTGACACAAAGCTCAACGGGCTGACCATCACACTGCCTGGGGATTCTCGCTCGGGGGATAATCCCTGGAGACTTTGTTCCTCCCTCGTCCTACTCTCACTGCACACAAAGTGTGTCAGGGTCCTGTGACCGGCAGTGACACACAGGCCCACATTCTGAGAAAGCCCAGTTTACTACTGAGGGAGGGAAGGATTTGTCTCTCCCAGAGAAGATGACAGGCTACAGCAGGATCCTGTCGGTGCGCCCACAGTCTTTCTGTCTACCTCTGTCTCTGTATGTGTGCATGTGTATGGGTATAACTGTGTGGGTGGTGTATGAATGTGTGTATGTTCCTGTGTGCCTGTGGTTGTGCCTCTGTGTCTTCCTGTGTGTTTCTGCACATACTGTATATGGCTGTGTGTGTGTGTGTGATTGTTTGTGTGTGATTGTATGCGTGCACACCCCAACACATATTGCTGTCTTAGGTTACACACTAGCCCCAACACCATGTGGTGCTGGAGCTAGAAGGTAACCTTAGCCAGGGTTCCCTTTGTGGTGGGCAAGCAGATTGATTAGAACAGGCTCTGCTTACATCCCCTGTACTGAAGGCTTTGTGTTCAGGCCAGTCTCCTCTTTCAGCTCTCCTCAAGAGCTGCTGACCAACAGACCAGAGCAAAAGTGTGCCAACACGCCATGGACTCATGGGATAAATGGCACATACCCCAGATAAATAATCATCTAAGGCATTTAAAAACAAAAAAAAATGTGTGAGGGTTTTGAATTCAGTGGTCAGTAAACGAAACACATATGCTCAGTGATTATAAAACATTTCTGCACAATGTCTCTTCATTTTAGATGTTTGTTGTCTTTCTAACAAAATTAATTTACGTTTCTACAAATGTATCAGTCCACAACAAGTCTGAGAGACACACACAATTGTTTTTATGCTCTGAGGCAGCAATGCACAAAACTGACTTTGTCTTAGCGGAGACAATTCTCATACATTTTTGTATGTATTGTCACAACAATACAGTATGTAAGGTCACAACAGGGCAGGGAGCACTGTGGCAGTAAAAAGTTAAAACACAAATTTCATCACAACATTGTAGAGGAGTGTTTCCCTTTGTTCATGCATTAAAATAATTTATAATAATTCAAGAGCACATTTTTATTAAACAATCTTTTCAAGCACAGGACATCTTAAAGCTCTTCTTAAACAATAAAAACATTTTAATTAACATTTGGGTTGATATAGGTATTTGCAGTGCTTCCCAGCAGAGCTCACAGAAGCAAATTCAATTCCTTCCCCCTAGGTTTCCAAGAACTCTGTGGCTGGCTGTTTGCCTACATTTCTAAACACAGAGCCTGTGACGCACATGCACACACGTATTGTAAGGGTTGGCCTACACCTGTGGCTCTAAACCTTGCTGACTGGGTCTGCGCCAAACCTACTAGTGATCCCTGTATGTGTAGGTGGCTGGGTCTGTGTACATATAAACTTTAGTGAGAGTGAGCGAGAGGGAAATACAAATGTAGGGGAGAATAAGGCAGGCGGGATCTATCAAAAGTTATGAGGTACATATGTATACAGTAGAAATCTGAGGTATGGCTCTCAAGTTTATTCTGGCATCTGCAGAGCCTTGTTATTGTCTTATCCTGTAATGTTATGTTAGGGTTACATCAAAAAGCTTTCCTCTGCCGTCACAGTAGACTCACCAGCCAGCAGAGGCTTAACAATGGTAGCCTAAGCCAATGTTAACATATGCCGGCAGCTAAATTAAGCTCCTAATTAACAATCTCATGCCGAGATAACATTATGGGATAAACATAGAGTGCCAAGTAGCCACCTGAACTAAATACCCACCAACGTACGAAGATCCCTTTCAAACACATCACTAATTGCCTTTAGGGTACATTAATTTGGAAGTCTATAAAAGATCTCAGGAAAGGTTAATACTCGATTTCAGGTGTTTTACATACTATACAGTAAAAATGAACATTGAGCGAAAAAAGAGGTGTTGAAGATATGAAACAACATTAAAAGAATACCAAATAAGATAATGGAAAATGCCTTCAGATGAGAGTGATATTTCAGTACACATTCAAAAGAGGACCCTGACAATAAATGCCTGAGATCTTCAGACCTGGACTTCCACTATCTCTCAAATTACGAACATAAAAAACAGAAGAAAATGATGACTTAAAAATGCAGCTAAAACACTTCCTGTGATGGCAAGCCATTATTAACAAAGCTAGATTAGTTAGAAATAGGATTAGTAATTCAAACAGGATGGCTGGATTGGCGGCATTTGACCTGGGAAAATTCCAGGTGTCCACCACCTAATGTGAGACAAACAGCAGCTAATGCAGGACACTTTGATCACAGAGGGTTTTCTTTGGGCGTACAAATGAATTTCGACAAAAATAAAAATCACTGATGTGTATTTGCCCTGCACGAAGAATATCAATAGAAAACAGAATCAGACCCAAGATAGAACCCTGGGGAACCCCACAAAAACACTGGTAAGCCAGGGGAGAAGGAGGCTCCTTGTACAATGACACCAAATGACACACATGTGTGTCAGGTATAAAAAAAAGGCAAGGCAAAAAGAACTCAAAATCTAGGAAGCTTTACCCTATTCAACATAGACATTTTAAGCATGCCTGCAACAGTTGAAGTAAATGCAACTTTTTGAGCAACCACGTTGCAATTTCTCCTCTGAACTTGGCTTCTCCCATTTTTCTTGTGCACATGTAAACACAAAACTTGTCAGATGGTTCCTGTGTGTATTGGTTTTCAGCGGGGCAGGAAAGCTACAGTGCATTAGAAGATTGGCCTCCAAGGCGAACACAAGCCGCCTGATGGCCTGCAATAACCCAGAGCAGATAACATCAGAAGCTACTGCTAGCAGGGGTGACATTTAAACAATCTGTCCAGGCTGACTGTGCATGTGCCTGAAAAAAAATCACCCAGGGAGAGAGAGAGCGAGAGAGAAAGAGAGAGAGAGAGAGAGAGTGAGCGAGAGGGAAAGACAGGGAAACAGAGCTTTTATGTGCCTATATGTGTGAGAGAAAGCGAAAGAGACAGAGCGTGTGAGAGAGAAATAGAGAGCGAGAAGAGTTGACATTTACACACTATGGGTCCTGGAGAGCATAGTGAGACTACAGGAATATACACACCACTGATAAATGCACAAGTGTGTCAGCCAATGTCCTCCAACCAAGTTCATAACAAATCATATAGATCTTACTGTATATATTATGTTCCTTGATAATCCAAGCATCAACAAAGTACAGTCATAAAAATAAGTCAAAATAAGCCTATGCACACTTTCCTAATCTCCACATGTCAACAACTGCCACACCGATGTCCTTGACCCATCTTCGTACGGATTAATTAAACAACTGTACCAGCAGTACCACTCCGCCTCCTCCATGTTGCTTATGCCATTGTGGAATAGATGATGGAGGATATGGTGAGGTGGTAAAAAAGAAATGTATTGTCCTCAAGTAAAGGGTCCATCTGCTCCGCTTGGGGGAGAGCCTCATAACAGTCCTGCTACTTTTTTATCATGCTTGCAATCAGGCCAACACAAAAACAAAAAAAAACTAACAAGGAAAGAATCAAGGGAAAAAACAGGAAGACGGCAATTTCCACTCCAAAAACATAAATGAAAGTGGTATACGTCTAGGGAATAAAAACTACCGTTAAAAAAAAACAACAACTTCTTTTGGTCTTATTCACAGCCCTCTCAAGTCCACACATGTTTAACTAGATGACTATCTTTACCATAGAGACCCAACTCATGACTTCTGAGCATAATGTGCATAAAGTGAACAGTGGTTCATATCGTTAAAACCTCTATCCACATTTGGTGTATAATGCCCTTTTCGCCCAGCTGTCAAAATCCACATGGTCCACATTCCAACTGTGACCCATGAAGCAGGGTCCACTCAAACACATGGGCCCCAAATGGAATGTGTCCCATCACCCTCTAGAAAGTCTAACTTAATTATTCATTCCATCTTAAACCTTCTTTAATTGTTACTTGTCAATGAAGAGCACCACAATAGCCAATGTTTCTTGATAACTCATTTCAGAATGTCACACCTGATCATTGGACACATAATGGGAGTGAGACATGAAAAAGTGCATGGGTTAGAGGTGTCAATACCAAGCATTAGCCTGACTGAAATATGGCTTTGAGGGGCAGCCGAAAATAAAATGGGATTCAAACCACCCTAATCCCTGTGTAGCAAGCCGCACCTCATAGTAAAAGGGGACCAACGAGAGAAAGAAAAAAAATGAAACCAGATGCAGAAGTTCAACAGCTTTCTCTCTGGTGTAATGCAGCCTCTGACATGTTGATACAGCGCAGCCAGCGGTAGCTTCAGTTACACTAAATTTAAACTAGACAGATGCCACACATAGTTACTCGTGCCTCGCCCCGGGAAACAAACGTCTCATTCATCACACTGGGTGCTGGGACCCCTTCAGTTCAGTCGGGTTAGGGGGCACCCACATGGTGATCTGGCCCCACATGTGGACCTCATGCATGACTGTCTGACCTTTGACCTCCCTGTCTCACATTTTCATAGAAATCCTGGAACCTGTATGTCCATAAACTCTCTTTTTCTGACACACAAAGTCTTCAATCAATTAAACAGTAAGATTTACAAAGCCTTTAGACAACTGACTGTCAAACTGTAAAAAACTCCTCTACCCTTCTACTTCAATAAAAAAAAGGCTCCAAGCTTTGTTTTTGTGTCTTCTCTTTTCTTTTATTTCATTTTTTTTGTGGTGATGTTTGTTATAATAATTATGGCTATGCTAATATCAACATGTCCTACATGTCTAGCATGTTAACACATATATAACAATATATGATATTCAACATAACAACTTTCAAAATTTAAATGACAAGAACATTAAAAAAAAAAAAAAGAACTAAATTAACCGGGCAAGAGCAAAGTGGAAGTCAAACGCAGTGTATACAGTGTGAAACAATATCAGGAAAAATTTTAAATTAAACATATTTTAACCTTAGACTAAACTGGTCATATGTGCATTCTACTGAAATGTAATGTCTTCTGTTGTCATTTCAGGGAAGGTTTAATATACTTTCTGACAGACTTCAGGACAGCTTGTACTCTAATGACAGCTGCTTGTCTGAGTGGAGGCTCCCAGCCCTCAATATAATAGTCTAGACTACACACAAGACACACCTGGCTAGAGATGGGAGTGTCGACACACTCACCTGGCGATGTAGCACACAGCATTCTTCCACTCCTCTCCCCGTTAAGATCGCAAAGCGCTTGAGCTGTAAAAAGTTGAAGGCTGCAGACGTGCTGGGACGAGAGGGGTTCTCCTGCACCAAGTACAAACGAGTCACTAGAACCTGCCGCCTGCCCTCTGCCACTCTCTTTGGGAGCTCAAAATAGTCCACCATGAGAGCGATGTAATTTCAGTCTTTCCCACGACAAGGACTGAGAGTATCGTGCTCTTGGTTCACAGAAGCAGAGCAATGACAACAACACAGACAAGGGCAAAATTGCTTTCCCCACTAGCTGCTTTCAGTTTGATCATTTCATTATGATAATGTGCCTTGACATATCCCCAGTATCTAAGCACAACAACGACCATCCTACAGGTACAAGAAATGTCACAGCACATTAAGAGAACAAAGTCAAACCTGACTAGTCACTAAGTGGTTGTGGTGACTGCTGGCATCTGGAGATTTCATTAGGCCAGATCAGGCTCTCTGATGTCACTGGTGGTCTCTTTCACATCCTGAGAAAGCAGCGACAAAGGAGAGAAGCCTCAGTCGTCCCGGTGGCGGGTCTACAATGCTGTGTGCTGATATGGTGGCAACCGACAAACCACAAAAACTTCTTTCAATTTGAATCACAAGAAAAAGCAAGAAGATGATTACTGTATATAGAATACACACAAAAAAAGTTCTAGACAAGGAGAGCGGGTGAACAAAAACACTGTTCATGTTCCCCTTCCCAGCAGCTAGAGAGCGGTGTGCCCCCCTCTCCTCTCTTTCCACCCTGCCATCTGAACCCCACATGGCATGTCTGGGCAGAGAGCCAGACACCTCCGCTATGGATCTACAACTCTGCCACCCATAAAGGGCACTTCTGCCCCCCCTGCCTCATACCACCTCTAACGCCCAATGAGGCCACAGCTCGTGACCCACGCAACCCTAACTCACTAATACCTATTTCTACCACTCACACAACCACTTCACAATAAACACTCTATCACAAATGGGGTAAGTGGTACTTTAAAGGATAGGTCCAAATACACGTTGTAACATGCTGTAAGACAGATCGTGCAATTTTCATACACGAAACTTCATTCAAAAACTGTGAAGGGGAAATATGTTCTAAAATTAGTATGTACAACCAAGCTGAACCCGTTTGATTCTATAGATGAAAGCAAGTTTGAGGCTGCTGTCTGAAGCGAGGAAAACCATCACACGCAAGCGTCTAATATGGCCACTTTCAGTGCCGTTTGTTTCACAATGACAGTTAGCTGTAAGCTACAAAGAGAAACGTCTGATGCCTGCATAAGCATAAAGTTTCTCCCAACATGACTTATGTACCTCTTAGAATACAGTTTTCCTTGCCTATGTAAATCTATAGCAGGCTGCCTAAGTGTCTTTTTTTCTTTAACAGCCTAAAACACGAAATTAAAAAAAGAAAAAACACTGAGCTCAACTATCAGAGGAAAACATCCTCCAGAAAAGTGAAACTACATCAAGCAGCATGATATTAATGAAAACATAACACCATAGCTTTACATGGAGAAAATCTATTAGCAAAGGGAATTTTGTATGGATTTTATTGTGAGGGAGCCTAAGAAAATCTTGGGAAAAGGTTAACTTTACAGTCAGTTAAGATAAGATAAACCTTTATGCGTCCCACAGAGGGGAAATTCACAGTTCATGAATCAGTTAGATTCATGATACAGGGCTCACTCACATCTTCAAACTGTTCTGTCGTACTATAAGACCAAAAGCCAAAGATATTCCACATGGAACAGGCGAATGTTTTGTATTTTTGCTTAATAAATGAGTTACATAATTACACAATGACAATCGTCTAATCGTTGCAGCACTGAATATGGGTCAACAGAATTTAGTTTCCGGTGCACAAGGCAATGAAAAATGACATTTAAAGCCACCAGCACAAAGAAACAATGCCTCGGTTGATTGTAAACCACTTTCACTGGAATTACTTTCTACCAAAGGAAAACTTTACACAGTCAGGTCTGGGGATTTTCCAGCGTAACTAGGACATTGTCTCTAAAAAGACACGGTGCTGGTTTTTTTCCTTGTAATTTTTCGGTATTTTGAGAGTCAGAAATTTAATTCGGTTTATCTCCATTGTATTTAGATGGTGGCAGACGTTTCAGTGGTAAACAGATAGGAAAATAAATCAGACATTGTTTTTTGTGAATTGTGTGAAATGAACACTGATTAATAAGGACAGCTTGATCTTTGTAAACATAAGACTGAGGCAGTGGAAAGATATTAGACATTAGAACTTATAAAAATACAGAACGTGCAAATGGAAATGGAAATGTATAGACTTGGTTGGGCTAACATTTTCCAAACACCTTAGTCGCCCAAAAATCAAAAGTAATGAAAGGTGTAATAAGTTTATTGTTTATAATGTATGACTCCATGATTAGAGTCATGAAAGCGTTTGTAGGAAAATTAGAGAAACTACAAATCAGTTTGTCAGAGCTGTCATACAGAGTTGCTACTTGCTGTCACAGCTCACATCAATCCATCAGTTGACTTCACTTATATACTTGACTTTTCCACTTCCTGATGTGTATCATCATCTTCTGGTGTTACAAAATACTGACTCGTTCCACGATATTTTGTCACTTACCTTGTATTGAATCACAGTTCCTGATTAGTTATGTTTTAACTGCGGTAAGATTTAGACAAAATCTAACATTTTAACTATATTTTTAAAGGGTGGGTCTTACAGCTGTTTTATCTCACACTTTCAGCAAAAAGAATCAAACAATTTTTTTCCATGGTGTCACTAGGATTAGAAAACAGAGATGGGTCAAAAGTACTGAGAAGTGGCCAAGAAGAAGAAGCCAATAGGCAGCACCTCCTGTTCCTAACAAAAGACAACTGGAAAGATACAACCATAGCCTCTTTGGAATCCAGGTAAAATCCATGAACAGTTGAACTAGCTTCATCTCAACCATACACCTGGGAAAATGTGAACAATAATATTCAGCATTAGTGACTCGGCTAACCACGCACGAGTGTTGAGAGTTGAAAAAAATCCAATGGTAATATATTAGATACTTCTTTTTTTAAACATAGATACAACATGAATTAATATTTTAGATAAAGAGCCTTTAAATTAAATTAATAAAATAGATATGTACCCTATGTATTGCATGGGGCATTTTATGATTGAAAATTAAACAAAAAACGGCCTTGTCTTCCTGTTACTTGCCAGCCATCATATATGCAGTAACCCATCTACCTATTTTAACATTGGTCAATAATATTGGCCAGTAGCTGCCACAACCACAGTGTAAATCTAAGCACTTTCCTATTCAATTTAACTAACCTGACTAAACCCGAATTCTTTGGCAACACTGCTGAAGTCATGCTTCAGCAGTGTTAACCAAGTAAACTGTTTTGTTGGCCTGAAACTATCTCCTGGATTTGTACTACACTTAATAAATGTCTCATGTTGAGGTCAAAAAGTAAACCTAAATGAATAATTAATTTGGTGATTTCCCTTACTAATAAAAAGAGGCTCTTCATTTTTACTCAAGTTAAAGAGGGCTCTTGTCATGGACTATAACTGACCTGTGTTTTTAAAGTTATTTTTCGTCCTTTCCCCAGATTTATTTCAGAGAATTTTGAAAGATCCCATCTCACTTTTAGTTAAGCTGATTCACAGAGGGTCTTGTTCTTCTATTCGGCTGGCACTCTACATAATCAAGGGGAAATCCTTACAGTAAGCATCCCCAGAAGCCTCTGAGAAGAACAGTGGAGTATTTCACCTCAAAGAGTGTTTCCTGAGCAACAAGAAAACACTCAGAGAGAGCAAGATAATAGAGACAGACACAAACAGACCAACAAACAGACAAAGACAAGCAGAATAAAAAAAAAGGGCCGAGAACCAGGGTGTTATACTGTATAAATCACATTACACCGATTTTTATTACAATCATGTTTGCAAGCTGAAACACTGAAACACAACAAGATAACACAGCTGGGTGTACAGGAAGCCAACATTAACTCATCAGCTCCATTAAAACAAAGAAGTAGAGATTTGTCCTAAACATGACCAACCAGCTCCCATGACACCAACCTCTTAGAAAGTTAAGCACATTATTGTAAGATATTGTAAATAAGATAAGAAAACTGTTATTTCATTTGAATTTTTTGGGGGCCGTGATATCTCCTCCTCACAACTCTTCAATTGAAAGTCTGCAGAACTGGCTACACATAAAGCAGCTGTTGACATGACAACAGTCACAGCTCAATTCAAGCAACATTCAACAATAAGAAGCACAGTGGAGTGAAAACCTGTCAGATATTCCTACTCAAGGTTCTCCCAGTTGTTACAAAAACAAGCCCTGACTTGAGCCTTGCCATCAGACAAGGAAACCAACTCAGGAGTGTGCAACTCCCTGTTACTCAGGCTGTGTGATCCCGTATTACACTCCCGTTATTAATTTGGACAGGCACCCCCCTTTTGGGCCAAGTCACACAGTCCGGACCAGATTAAAACCACTTGCACAGTGGTGCTTTTATTCCTATGCTTATTCCAACTGCAGTTTTTCCCCTCGTCCCATCTCCAAATCAAACTTCTCTTTTAATCGAAGGAAAAATTGATTTAACATTCCACAAGCCAGAACTTCATAGAGTTATTACTTTGCCAGAGTTTCATGAAAAGGACACAGGCGGAGAATTCCAATGGTTTAGGCCCAAAGACGAGCAAATGACGAATGAAGAAGCTGAACTTAACATGGATCCAAAGACCCACACAAATGCCATTAATTAATACATTTGGCTCATGACCTTTTTTGTCTGAAAGACCCTTTCACACATATATTAAAAAACTGTAGCTGAATAAACAACCCAAACCTGAAAAGGCAGCAGCTTCTAACATTCAGAGGAGTGACTGTGTTGTACAACAATGCTGTATACATTTTTTGCAATATCTGATGACCCACTTCATTTTTCACTGCACTGAAACAACTACCTGAGTCTAGTTGCAGGCATCTGTTTTATGAGTACCCACCCTGATTAACTAGTTGAGATTTCACCTTAGCAACTGTCTGCAATCACTGAAGGAAAGAGCAAAAATTACCACTGGCCAACATTGGCAAACATGTAACTGACTGTCAGTCTGTTGCCTCAAATGTCAACAAGTAAATATCAAAAGGGTGAAATCTGCTCCTGTCATTTATAACAGATATCAACTTTTCGCACTTGGCTGGACATTACACTACGCAACAGAAACTGTCTGCCAAAATGAAAACACAAACTTATGCACCTGTTAATAACAAGTGTATGCATCCACATATCAAATCTCATCAATATCTCTGAAGCAGTGTTGATTTCAGTTCTGAGACCCATAACATATTTTTAACTTTTACCAATAAAACAATCCATCCCTCAAGTTATTTTGATGGGCTGTGACCCTTTATAGGTCCAACAAAATTGCCAGACACTAAAAGCAGCTTGATAGGTTTTTGTCTCCAAACAGAGTTTCTTTTCTCTTTGTTAATTTGAGACATTTCTTTTTGACAAGAATTACATTTTTTAAAAAGTACTGCAATGTTCCTAAGCCTATTTAGTAGAATGGGAGCCAGAGCATTCAGTTATCAAGCTCCTCTTCTGTGTAATCAGGTCCGAGAGGCAAACATCCTTTCCACATTTAAGAGCAGGCTTAATCGAAAAAGCTTATAGCTAGGGTTGGTCCAGGTGAGCCCTGTGCCATGCCTTAGGGTTATGCTGCTATGGGACTAGACTGCCAGGGGACTTCCTATGATGCACTGAGCTTAACTCTCTCTCCTCCACCTGTATTCATTCATAACCCATCAATGCAACTTACTAAAGCAACTTCGTCCCTCTCTCGTAGTTTTGCACTCTCTCGTTTCTCTCCTCTCTCTTCCTGTCGCTTTCAGTAGGTACATGTGTCTCTGGAACTGCAGAGTCTGGACCTGTGTTTACAAGCCTCCTACTGCCCACATGCCTCTGTTTAACACTCCTATTGTTATCATTATTATCATTACTATTATTATTATTATGATTATTAAATTTGTGGATTGTAGTACCACAAGTTCTCTCACTCCCTCTCTCTCTCCCACTCTCTCTCTCCCTCTTGCTCTCTTAATCCAATGGTCAAGACAGATGGATGCTCTTCATGATGGGAACTGTTGGGTCTCCATAAATAATAATAATAAGAGTATGATCTGTGTGGAAAGTGCCTTGAGATGACTTCTGTTATGGTTTGGTGCTATACAAATAAAATTGGATTGAAATTAAATTGAACTATTTGACGTGGCAACAACTTGAAATAGGTTATGTGTCATTTGAGACACATTCCTTGTAATTCAGTGTGAAATACCTGGCACCTTTGGAATCCTTGGGGATCCTAATGAAATTTCAAACCGTCTGTGAGGTTGTGATGACAGATGTGCCACATGGTTGGTGATACTTGCATACACAAAGTTTCCATTTAGAATGTTTTCCAAAACTTAATCCAAAATACTGGTCCTAGCAAATTGAGACATTAATTCACTTCATATACAGTTTTTCACAATTAAGCTTCTGCTGATGGCTAACTTTGTTTTTATTGACATAATAATAAAATTATTATCATCTGTAATTAATAATGAATTAATAAACCCACGCACTGGATAATTTATTTTATTCTCTTCCTCTCAAATGTGACTTTACTTTCCAAGCTAGCCTCATAAAAGAAAAATACTATCCTCTGAGGTTTGTCCTGTTTGTTAGGCATTCTCACCTGCTAAGTAGAATAGTTTAGCCTGAGGGAGAAAGAGAGGGCAGCGTCGTGGCAAAGATCCACGTCTAGATTCAAATCCAAGGCATCTCATTTAGCATGGTGTACACCTGAGAACACCGATCCACCAGCACAAAGACTATTTTCAAGTTCCCAGTCTTTTGTTTGAACTTTTTAATTTGACTTGCACATAAAAAAGCACATTAGTAAGGAGACATATCCTGAGGGACAGAAAAGATTCAGTACATCGCTAATTCAACAAGCAACCTTTAAAATTACCTGATCATTATACATGTCAGTCTTTTGCCTATGTCCTACGAATTCATATCCCTATGTCCCTTTGTGACAGCAAGCACATGAAACACAGCCACAGTGGACAATTCATAATTTAAAATAAGCTGATTTCTAACGTCAGTGTAGTTTTATAAAATAAGCTGATTTCTAACGTCAGTGTAGTTTTTAGAGATATAATGTTTGACAACAGGTCTTGCTATCTGTTAAACTAGTGACAATGTTGAGAAACATTAACAGTCTTGAGGTTGTTTCAACAAGCTACAACTTATTTCCACATTTTTACTCCAAGGTTTCAGACTCATTATGGAATCAAAATTGTGCCTAATAGGAAGCTTAAAATAAAAAGGGGCAGCCCTGTCCTCTCAAAATCTATTTTCAAGGTCTTGAGTTAGCATTTGGATTCATTATGGTGACATAATAAAAATAAAATTTTAAAAGTCCTCATTTATTTTGTACTTTTGCTGGCACAAATAATTTCATTTTAATTCATTTTTTGGACACAAGCTGAATTGGAAAAAGCTCTCAACATGTAATTAAGTGCCCATAAAGACAGTGTAACACAGTTTGTTGCTTTTGTAGCTGTTCGCAACTCAGTCAACAATTAATGGCTATAACTCAATAGATTTTCCCTAATTAAATAGGTATTTTATTACTCAAAAGTACACCTGACAGTAATTGATTATGTCCAGCAAATACTGTGCTTATAGTGAAATAGCACAGGTAACAGGTCACAGCAGCATCTGTCCTAATGTGAACTTTGCAAACATGAACTTAATAAAAGTTTGGACACCATTAGCATGTGTTACTTTCAGAAATGTGCCATTCAAACTGGTTCACTTCAGCCAAACTTGACTTATCGTGTCATCCTGTTGCAAAGCGCACAGCTAACAAACCATCCGCCAGAAGTTGGAGCTGGATTCACAGTTCAACAAGCATATGGCAAAAAAAAAAAAAAACAGCAGCTGTGCTAACCTGCTAGCATGTCAATGCTAATGACAGCTGCTGTTGTGGACATTGAGTTAGCCGAACGACCACATCTGAAATGATGTGTAATATTTAATTATAACTCCATTTCTCACAAAGAAAAACACACTTGTTAGGATGGGTTTCTCTTTAACGGAGCACATAATATGGGTGGTTTTGGTCGAAAGCTGCCGGGCTAATTCATCCGACAGTAGCTAACTCATGTCAACGTTCCGGAGTCGTTAAGTTCACTAACATGACCGGACGTGCGGTGAGAGAGCGGCGGCGGACACACACTGACCTGCGGGGCCTAAAGGCTGCTGCTGACCGTCCTCTCCGAAGATCAGTCTGAAGTCCAGCTCCTCATTCCCGGGGCAGTTTGCAGTAGTCATCGGGTTTGACAGCTCGGGGTTCAGCCCGCCACTCGACCGTCGACCGCTGGAGCACTTTCTGCTCTCCTAAAATGTCACCACATTGACCGACTGCCACGACAACCAACTTTGACCATCTAACCCAGGATCATCGGGACCAGTACGGGATCTGGTGTTTGCCTCCCTCCTGGTGCGACAAAATCCACAAAGACACGGGTCAAAACACGGCTCGTCTCTCTGGGCGAAATTGTGCCTCCAACTTGACAGAAAGTCAGCTGCCCCCTCTCGTCTCTTCTTCTCTGCTTCTCAGCCGCCAAACAAGTGTTTACTGTGTTCGCGATCGAGCCGATGAAAAGTCCGATAACGTCCCCGGTCACTACGTCTGTCTCTCTCTGTCTCCTCCTGTCTGCTCCTCTGCTTCTCTCCGGAGCTCCGATCCCAACTTTTACTAACCCCGCGTGACAAGGCAGCTCCAGCGGTGACGTCAGCAGACACAACACAACACACAAGCACACACACTCTCCTCGGCTGTATAGTTTATTAAAGACTTACCAAAGATAGGAGTGTGAATTTGATTGTTTTCTTGAAACTGTGACTAGAAAGTCAAATCAAAAAATAAAGTCAGAATCGCTAAAAACTATTATTATTATTAGTAGTAGTAATAGTAGTAGTATTGCAGTTGTTGTTAATTGATTTGAAAAAACATAGAAAAAAGGTTACAAATTTAAGTTATTATTTCAAAATAAGTTAAAAGTTGAAAACAAGTTACATAAATGTTCAACAAACTATGTACAGGTATCATGAATAAATAAGGTGTGTGTGTGTGTGTACGAGGGATTGGTGTCCATTCATGATGGGAGGTCAGAGGGGTGAGGAGGTGAACCAGGATGGGTTATTGAGAAGGGTGATGAATTTTTTGAAAAAAAAAAAAAGTGTTCAAGTGTCTGGTGGTTCTGGTTCTGTTGGATCAAAACCTGCAGTCTGATGGGAGCATTAAAAAAAAAATACATAGGAAACATTTTCCCTAAAATTTATGAATATTTAACATGTTGGATTTTACCTTATTACTGTTCTATTAAGCTGCATTTCCAAACCAAAATGTACAAACATTTGAAATTGCTCGTAACAAGTGTTTGACCTTGCAACAACTAGGTCTTACAGCCACTTTGCTCTATTTAATTGGCCCTCCATTCTCTTCCAACCACCCGCCATTAGAGTGCATCCGATTGCACCCAGCCCTCAACCTCACCTCTTTGTTTGGTTCCAGTCCAAGCCGGGATTGGTAAGTATAATGACTTGATGCACTTTTTACCTTTATATCCCTTGAGCCAGTCAACACAGAGGCCCATTAATTTCCAATCAGCCGATTCAAGCTTGCAAATGGGGCTATGTTGTAGGTAGAAAAGAACAGACGTCATGATCATAGCTGTTTGAATCATTTAGGTGGTAGATGGTGCAGCCTAAATAGCACCTCAAGCCAAGTTCCATTGAAGAAATGCTGATTGTGTTACCAGAGCACAGGGTTTGAATGCATGTAGCTATTTCCCACTTTTATCCCTGATTCTATAGTGTTGAGTTTGAGATGTTGTTGGACAAGCCAATAAAATGTTAACCAAGGGTGGTATCATGGCTGAGAGGATGAACATGTCACGACTGCACTGCTTCAAATCGTACACAGGTTGACAACATGGCCAGTCAGAGAGATCTTTACTCTCCTTACAAATGCATCTAAGATAGTTTTGCTCTGAGGGATTCCTTTCTCTCTTTGGTTTATTTAAATCACAATGCAATTCTTAGTAAATCTGTGGCTAGAATAAAGCAATAGTAAATCCGTCTCTATATGGGCTGTTCCACTCCCTTTAACCTCTGTGTCTCCATCCAAGTCATCAATCTCCTCAGGTTAATCTTGATTGGGTAAGCAACGCAGAGGTTGATGCAGTTTAAAGCTTTAATGTGCTGCTGCTTTGATGAGCTTCTTGCTTGACAACATTTGTTTTAGTATTCAGTTATTTCCCACTTTCACCCTGTTGGAGATATGAGTTGAACACTAGTGTCTTTTTGTTATCTGTTGATAGTTCATTTACTTGCATTATTGGCAGTATTTACATGGCATTTAAATTCTTGTTAAGGTGGCCTGTAGTTCTACTATGTTCACACACATATACAGTATTTGCAGCTAATCACGATTCTCTATAAAGCAAATTTTTAATGTTTCACCAGAAGTTTTTGCAACATTAAGAATAAGAAGATGAGATAAGAAGAATAGTCATAAAACATCTGAAATTGTTATTATGTGCATTGCTGCTACTCTTCATTTTACATATCATAGATTGATGAAATCGAAACAATGTTTTGTTCTTTTATAATCACCTTGCTATAAAGAAACAAATTAATACATGCTGTATATATTCCTGTGTTTTTCTGTATTCAATATATACAGGCACAGTACCAAGGCAAAAAGCACTAATGATCACTTTTTGTGTTGCCAAAAATATCTTCTGCAAGAGCACATTTTGATGTAAATCATTCCATCCTCGACACAAATTGCGTATGCAGCAGACTACAGCCTGCTAGTTTTCTGACACAGCCACACTACATATACCTATGCTAGATGCATGTGGGCGTACAGACAGGCGCTCGGCTCACAAATGCATCTGAAAGCATCAATATCACATTTCCTGTGGTCTTTATTTCCAAGCAAAAGCACAAAGTTGAACCCTTTTTGATATAAATGCCACCTTCTGAAGCAGTTCTGTCCCAACAGACGTTTGTTCTTGCAGTAATGTGAGGGTTTCCACTATTGGAGAACTGAATACACCAAAGCTCTTACATTTTCCTTTCTAAACTTGACACAGTTTGATGGTATTCTGTCATTTTAGACTGCATGCACACATGCAGTGTCTGATTAACAGCAAATATTAAGGAAAGCCTATTTCACTCAAATGTTTTGCATTGGTAGAACAAGGACACAAATGTTCTGCTCAAACAACTGTCTGCTTTCTTAACTTAAATAAGTAATAAATAAGTAATATCAGTGAAAGCAGAACTACTATGAGCAACAGTAATTTTGTGTTTATTGTGTAAAGTAAGTCTCAACCTAAAAATAAGTACCAACCAATCCCAGTCTTTATTCAGTGATACTCTGAGGTTACTATATTAATCTTTGTAAACAAGTCTTCGATGAGATTTACTTACAATTAAAAAGAGAGGCAAAGCAATTTTAAGTGGCATAATCTCCAGAACTGTGATTCTTGTCCTGTTGCTATGAATTTAAGTCAATGAAAGAAACGAATGAAAATAAAATTACTGACTCAGGAATGTTCAAATGGCAAGCACAATAAAGTTTTGTCTTTTTCAATAATAATAACTATTATGCCATGGAATCAAAAAATTAAAGGAGAAAAGGAGGACGTAAGCTTTTAGTTGTAATCAGTTCCAAACAATTCTTAATTCAGTGTTTGTATGTACTTTTGTCTTAAATATATTCTTGTCATACTATATTCATATTATTATATGGCAGTCCCATGGCTGAACTTTCTCCTGTGCAGCAGTCTCCAGACCCACCCGAGTCTAATTCAGGTTACCTGTGACTCTTATCTTCACAGATGACCTTTGAAGGGAGAAGATAAAGAAAACAAATTGTGTGGGAGGCTGTAGATGTGGTTTGTGATATTATGTTCTTGTAAAGAAACTTATGAAGGAAAAAAACAAAAACAAAACAGCATCTGCCCCCACACTGGTCCTGTTTGAGAAGTGTCACTCTCTCAAGGATTGGGGTTTGCACATGCTGCAGAAATGCAACGCAGCACCTTGACAGCACGCGCGATGTTCACTAAATGTCAGCAAATATCAAATTGCATACAGTCCTGCATCAGAATGTCAGGTGAGGAATTAGAAGGCTCACTTATGCAATAGACTGTTGGTAGAAAAACTATTTTATTCATATACATTCTTCAACATTTAAAAATTAAAAAGGAAATATGTCATTTCTTTCACTTATAATTATATGCCTTGACTGATGATATTGAATAGAATAATTAATCCTAGGCAAACAATAGTTTAATTTCCTGAAATGTTATGAAAGAAATATTGTAGACATAGTAGATATAGACAGTGCAAAACTTTCTAACACAGCTCTGAATAGGATTTTGGCGACTTGAACTTTTCCTTGTTGATTTATGCTGCCCTCTTTTGTTCAGTCTGTGAAACTGACGATTGACTCAGTCTGATGAGTGTTGGACAGTTACCGTCAGACAGGCCATCACAAGCCCAGGATCTACTCATAAAAAACTGTGCACAGTATGAGTCTAACTCATCTTAATGTATACTTTGGGAAGGGACAGTCATTTAATACCCCAGTTCATAGGACTCCAGCTGCCACAGCATTGGTTTGTCCAACAGGACAGAGATTCTATTACTGAAAGAGTTTGTGATGTTCTGAAGCTACAGTAAATCAATGAGTGAGCTGATTCATTCAGCACATGGCAAGTGTAGCTGATGTACAATCAATGCTAGATGTGACAGCAGCACTGATGCAGATAGCCGATTTTTTCTGTGCTGGATATAAAAATACAATTGTTCTTTGCAGAGAAAATTATAATGAGAAGTAAAATAAATGAATGAAAACGTTCCTAGCAGGCAGTTGGAGTGGGCCAGGGCCAAACACCAAAGGCTTGTGCCCCCTTTTGGACCCTCTCTGGATGCATGCCTGGTTAGATTAGTCTCTTTTTAATTAGCTTACACTCCCAGTGGCAAAGCAGCAGCACTGGATTATCTCTCTAAGAACCCCTGGACAGGCAAAAATTACACCTGTCTTTTTGCCTTTAAGTAGTAATTCACAAGTGTAGACTACATACTATGTTGACATGCTTGAGAAGACAGATAATTCCTATAACAATAATCAGACAAAATGTAGACCCTCAGATGAATACAAGTGTATTTACAGTGCCTTGGGCTTGATCTATGCTGAAGAGGATTGACCAGAACTCAGAGTCATGTGGACAGTTATTGACACTCACTGTCGTGTCAATGACAGTGCTCTTTCTCACCCTCCTCTAATCTATTACAATCTCTGACATTACTGTTCCGCAGGCAGTGCTGATTCACCAGGGCACTGATCAGCTGATTGATTTACCCAACAGGCATACAGTGTACAAGACTTCACAGTGATCAACAACAAACACAGTGATCAGGTTAGACACTCCTCTGGGGATGGTCAGTCATTGCTGTTCAAAACTACATATTTATACTGTTTTTGAAAAATAAGTATACCATATAATCTCAATTATATTGTTCAACTTAGTGATATTAACTTAATGATATTATTGTTGCTTCCTCTTAGTTTTTTCTCGGAGGTCATTGCATTAAATTGCAAAAAAATTACAAAATACTTAGATAGCAAAATTGCTTTCAAAACTTATTTATGATATGTTTAATCAATTAGTTTAATTACGTAATTATGTTTTAAGGTCAATTATGGTTTTCATAATTCATGTACTTTCCACATTTGTGTTTAAATTTTATATTTGAACGTTACAAAATACATTTTCAAAATGAGGAAAACCCCCCCCCGCAAATCTTGACGTTGCAGTTTACGTCGTCAACCGCACGCTCAATGACGTCATCAACATTCGCCGAGAAAGCGTGGCGACACTGCTGTCGAGTGAAGCAGAGTGCGAACAGATTTACTGCGTTTTTGGAGCATTAGAGGTGACTTTTGAAGATTCCCAGTGCGCTCAACTGGTTTCACCTTTATTGTTTTGGTTGTTGGTTCGTGTTTTTCTATTCTTGCCAGCGGACTCCTTCCTGCGAGCGAGCCAGCTAAACACCAAAATGCACTCTGTGAGGATGGGCTCTTCGGCTGCGGTCAGAACTCTCTCCTCAGGAGGGACTCTTCACTCTGAGTTGGTCAAAGCCTCGGCTTGTTGTGTTGATCGTTTCGTCATTCAGACTCGCTTCTGTCAAACAGCAGGCAGCGCACCAGGACACATCCCAGTCATTCGCATTCCTCGTTACCTGCAGAAGCGCGTCGAAAGCGTGAAGCAGATTCGAGGCAAAAACAAGATCAGCATCGCCAAAGCTGGCAAACTCCTGATCGAGAGCAAGAACCCTGTCCTGAACCAGTCTGTGGGATACATCCTGGGGAAGTTCGAGCGGCCCGTTCTCAGCTCGAAAGGATGGAAACACGACAAATCAATGGGTGATTATTTCACCATCAACAACATCAAGGCGGTTGCACCCTTTGTTGGTGAAAATCAGAAGGAGGATGATGAACAGACAACATCTGCAACATTTAGTAGCCTCCACATCTGCAAGGAGCTGGTGGAAGCTTTGCACAATGTCAACATTATTCATCCCACCACTGTCCAGCTGCAGACCATCCCAAAGGTCATGAGAGGTCACAACGTTCTCTGTGCCGCAGAGACGGGCAGTGGGAAAACACTGAGTTACCTCCTGCCCATTGTTCACAGACTGCAGGCTGATAAGCAATCAGAGATGTATGCTGAGGGTGCACACAAGATTAGCACTGTGGTTCTGGTGCCTTCCAGAGAGCTGACCGAGCAAGTGGCGTCTGTGTCCAGGACCCTGTGTGCCCCGTTTGGCTTGCTAACAAAGACTGTGGGTGGTGGGCACGGAGTGGGGCAAATCAAGGTGGTCTTCAAGAGGAATCAACCAGATATTTTAGTGGCCACACCAGGTGCTCTGGTCAAGGCCCTGCGGAGACGCTGCCTGGACTTGAGCGAGCTGAGCTTCTTCGTGGTAGACGAGGCTGACACCATGTTCGACCCCAGCTTTTCCAGTATGCTGGAGGACATCCTGCACCACACACACATCGCTAGTAATCCCAAAGAAACACGAGGCCCTGGGCGCAAGGCCCAGCTGCTGGTGGCGGGGGCCACCTTCCCTGGTGGTGTCGGAGAAGTGCTCAGCCAGGTGACAGACCTTGGCAGCATGGTGGTCATCAAGAGCAAGATGCTGCACTTCCTCATGCCACATGTCAAGCAGACGTTCCTGAAGGTGAAAGACGCTGACAAGATCCTGGAGCTCCACCAAGCCCTGAAGCTGCTCCAGCAGGAGAAAGGGGGGGGTGCTGTTTTGGTGTTCTGCAACAAGTCTTCCACTGTCAACTGGCTGGGGTATTCGCTGGAGGAGATGGGGGTGCAGCACGCCCGTCTGCAAGGGGAGATGCCTGCAACTGTGCGTGCAGGAATCTTCCGGTCCTTCCAGAAGGGCATGGTGGATGTGTTGATATGCACGGACATTGCATCACGTGGCCTGGACACATCCCGAGTGCGCTTGGTTGTCAACTACGATTGCCCAGAGTCTCCCACAGACTACATCCACAGAGCGGGGAGAGTGGGGAGGGCGGGAGGGGTGGAGGATGGGGAGGTGCTCAGCTTTGTCTCTCGTCTGTGGGATGTGGAGCTGGTGCAGAAGATTGAGACGGCGGCACGTAGGAGAAGCAGTCTGCCAGGGATGGAATCTGATATACATGAGCCAAAACCTAAAGTAGCAGGAACAGAGGAGTAGAAGTGTTTTTTTGTATGTTTGTAAGTGAAAGAAAACTGCCCCTGAGATGTGATTCTGTGTATAGTTGATTATAGTGTTGGGCTGACTAAATGTACACTACTCAAGATTTGTTGAAAACAGAATTGCAGTAGGCTGGTTTTCTCTTTGTAGTATGACTTTCAAAGAACTTGTTTTTTACCCACTTATGACTGATCCTGCTGGAGAAATGCTACTAAACTGTGCACTTTTTACAATGCAGTCATAAAAACATTAACAACAGGGATCATTTGAAAGGAAGATTAATGGGGATGACAAGTCTTGTTGTTTTGCCAAGCTACAGCCTGGAACCACTTAGTTCTGGTTCTTAATCCTAATATTTTCTTGCACAAGGAGACTTTTTATATGAATGGAAATATGGAAAGTGCGTGTAATATGGTTTTTGCTATGATTTCAAAAAATGCCTGTATATCCAGATGTAAAAAGTACAGTACAGTTGTACATTATTTATACAGCTTGATCAGCTCAGCAGTTAATTCTTCAGACTGAATATACCTTTTTGATTACAGTATTATCAGTCAACCGATGCAGTATTTGTGTATAAAAATGCTTCGACGATGTAAAATCCAAATGTGTGTTTTTCTCATCTTCTAATTTATCTTTGGAAATATTTAATATTTGAACAATGTTACCAGCCATTTCTTTTTTAGAGCAAAAACATGATTTTCTTTATCATCATCTGTTTTCAA
Organism: Centropyge bicolor; assembly: GCA_037975185.1. Taxonomy (NCBI): domain Eukaryota; kingdom Metazoa; phylum Chordata; class Actinopteri; family Pomacanthidae; genus Centropyge; species Centropyge bicolor. The sequence goes on along the minus strand of JBBMOC010000001.1, from coordinate 17,554,641 downwards.
AGGTGTGTTAGCCCTTTCATGGCTGCTTGTGGATACAAAAATCTTTTCATGCAAGTATCAAAAGTGAAGTAAGTTGAAGTCAAGTACCCCAACATTGGCACATTACGCTCAGGACTTCAGTATATGACGTAAAAAGCTCTGAATAAAAAGAAAAATACGTTCTACTTTGTCTGAACTGTCTGTTAAACATTTTAGACTTTGATTGAAATTGGCATATGGTCAAATCCTGAATTCTTTGCAGATCCAATCTTCAATTTCAAGTATTTTTTATGCTATTCCCTCTGCAATCTGTACTGCATGTGTTTAGCCACAAGGTGGTGACATTTATCTGAGGTAAGCTTATGTGCATTACCTGCAAAGTTGATAGGTCAGATAATGTAAATGGGTTTTTTTGCTCAGTGCAGTTAACTTGCACGTGAACATGTTGGCAACAGTCACAGGCCCACCTGCTACTTCCTGAAAGGGTTTGGTGGATTCCAGTACCTTTCATGTTTGCAGTGCAGAAACACTTCATCAGACTACAGCGAGTTGAACACGGGCCAAAACCTGACATCTCTACTGTTGATGTGGTAGGTCGGCTGCACTTGAAAGGATTTTTTTTCCCCCCTTCCATGCCTGCGGGTGCTTGTTGAAAGGAAACCGCAAAAGTGTCAACATGAAAATCTGCCAGAGTGAAGAAAATCTTTAGGATCTTATTTCAAAGGTAATAACTTTATCCGGTGACCCTGATGTTATAGAAGCTGGTTCAGTAGGTCTTGTTTTTACCAACTTTTTAGTTTTTCATGAGTTACTGACAGATGATAACTTCCAAACGGACAATTCTGCCTGGAAGCAGTGTGCGCTCTTATTTTGAAAAGGCTGTTACATACCTGCTGGTTTATGTTGTAGTGTTTGTGGAAGTATAGAGATTATAGAGGCAGACGTGTTAACGACTCTGACAGTAACAAGGGGGCTTCCATCAGAATGTCTGGAATCTGGCCATGATTGTCCTGCTCCGACTCGGGTCAACATCTTTAAGCTTTGTCGCCCCCCCTCAGGTTCACATTTCACCCAACTGTACCCTGACAACAAGGAGCCAGTGTCCACTTATAGCATGTGGAGCAAATGCCTCCAATCCCTCAGTTTATATTTCTGTCCTGCTTCACCTCAAATGACCCCTGCAAAAATTAGATAATAATAAAGTATCAGATGTCCGACTTCCAGGTAGTTGCTGGGCCTCGTATGAAGTATTTTACAGCTAAAATAATTTTAGACCATGGAGCTCAGCCTTAAAGGGCCACTCCCCCACTTTCAAACTGTTTACTCATTACCAGCACTACTTCACAGCCTGTGAACGCTTTGGCTTAGAAACTACAAAGTTACAACAAAAAGCCTGTGTGATGCTTGAAAGATGTGGCATTTTCCAGGGTCCAAGATGATAGAGGACTGAATTATGGGAAATGTAGGATCGAAGGTTTTTGGAGCTTATCTCATTCTTGGGACTCAAAATCAGGACATCTTGGCCTCTGCTACTTTGATTTTGTTTTGGTTTTTTTTATCTGTAAAAGCATGTTTTTTTCAAATGACATTATAACTAGTTTTTAAAGCCAATCCTGGTCCAGTATGCAACTTACACAAATGACGTGGACACTTGAAGTCTGCATTGAATACACAGAGGATGAACTTTCCTTAGTTTAGTTAGTTAATTGAACTGTAAAAAACCAACAACAACAACAACAACAACAAGAAATCAGTTGCCATATGTTCCAAACATTTCTAAGAGATGTAAATGAAAAAAGTCAGTAGAGGGTCTCTCTCACAAGCTAATATGGAAGTTTAATGCTAAGTTGCAGAAGTACTTCTTTTCTGGGCTTGAATCCAACACTTTTAATTATTAACCACATTAACATGATAATATTCTTTTTTTTAAAAAGCATCATTATTAGTGGAGAAATGAGCCTGAGAGAGGTGATTACTCTTCAAATGTGCCACATCACGTTTTTAAAATATAAATAAACACAATTTATGTGTGGAGCCTTTGGACTACGGAAGTGTGTGGATGGACTACAACGCGTTCGGCCATTAATAATGACGCATTTCCTTTCTGCCCCACCGTGGGATTATCCCCCCCTCCCTCCCTCCCTCCCCATTTACACACACACACGCACACTCTCTCTCACACACACACTGTCCGGCCACTTGGAGATTTTCTCTCACCGAGGAGGATATTAGGCTGCTGAGGAGCGGGACTGTCGCGAATGTGCATCTGCTCAGGGCTTGAAATGCCCCAGTAGAGGAGCTGCAGGTAGGTCTCATCTTCATCCCGCTGCCCATCTTCTCCACGGCGGATCTGTCTGACCTTCCCCGACCACAGCCTCACAACCAGCCCGTGTGTGTGTGAGTGTGCCCGGGGCAGCCTCGCCGCGGCTGCTTCGCCCCCTCCTCTTTTTTTTTTTTTTTTTGAATGGATCTTCTGCTGTAACTTAGCTGCGATGCTCATGCGAATCGAGCAAACTTGTGGAGCCTTTTAATTGTCGACTCGTCCGGTTGCATCGGCTTTGATTTTTCGGGGGGCTACTTTCCTGCAGGGTGAGCGTTCCTTCTTTTTTTTTGCGCTGTTTGCGAAGCCGCAGGGTTCAGCATGTGGCTGCTCTGTGCACAGTAACACAGGCGTGCACGAGTTCATGAGATTGCACCGGCCACAGGCTCTCCGCCATGTTAACTTACCATCTCTGTCAAAGCTGCTACTGATGCCACCTTTTGCCAACTTTTCCCCCTCTGATCATGCATGTGCAGAAAGCCACGTCTGCACGCATTAAAGGGCGGCCACCTGTGCAAAGCGTGGGGCTTTGCTGCGTGGAAGCAAAACCCACCCACAGCACCATATAGCTTGCAGGGGGTAGGGGTGGAGGGAGGACGTGTGTTTGCAGCCTTTGGGCGTTATTCTCCAGCTTTCTCCTGCATGCTTAGGTGGATGTGGTTGCATTTCTCTAACGTGCACCAGTGCTCATCTTGGTGATCGTGAGAGCAGCGTGGGAAGGAAAAATAAAATGTAAAGTGCGACATATAGAATAATGTGTGGCTTCTCTGCAGCAGCTCTCCTTCCAGGTCCTGGTGTTTGAATTGTGAGGATGGCTGCCTGCATGTCTTTGCTGCCACACCCCTTCATAGAAAGACAAGGCTCTGCCAGTAATACCAACCACATGCTCCGTCTGTTATTATTAGTGCAGGAGAGCTCATCATATTCTCAAATTGTGCCCCTCCTGTCTGGCAAGGGGATTCAGTTGAATGATCCCTTTTTTTTGTGCTCCAAGTTTGTGCCCTTGGATCAATACACTCCATACTAGATATTGGCAATGAGTGGATCGATGCATTTCTTGAGTCAGTGTGGGACTGTGAGCTGGTTAGGAGGCCGGTGTGATGGGGTCATATGAGATGCCTGCGATGTGCAGAAGTGTGAGTTTCTCTGGCAGTTTAATGGGCAAAAGTAAATCGTCCCCTGAAGCCCCCTTCTCTCTCTGTCACACACACACACACACACACACACCCTTCCCCGCTTCTCCTCAGGCTGCCGAGACCCTGGCTTGTCAGAAAAAGACACATGACCTTATAGGCTGCAGGCTCCAGTCTGTGTGTGTGTGTGTGTGTATGTGCGCGCGTGCATGTGCGCGTATACGTGTGTGTGTGTACTGCCTCAGGAACGAATGCTCTCCTCTGACTGGTTTGTTACACATCCTCTAGGCATGTCTAACATCAGTCTGTGGGTTGAGATCCATATGGCATTTAGGGCAACATTTCTGGCTGGCTGGTTATTAAATATGTTTTCCCCCTCTAAAAAAATCTATAGATAATAAAGGTGTGAATAAAATAGCAGCAGCAGCTCGAATGTCATCCTACGTCTCAAGTTGTTAAAATCTGTCCTTTCAAAATGGCAGCTCTCGTCTAATGAGCCGGGCCTCTGTCCCTCCGCGCTGATCAGTTATGCTTCCGTTTCATCTCTGCGAAAATGTCATTTTCTCAAGCCTCATAGTTAACTGTTACTATCTGCCGCTGCTGCTGCTCAGTATGCGGCTCTGCCACCAGCGACAGCACCGATCATTTATTAAACTGACCGAACTCTATCTGGCTTTCCTGACATAAAAGCACCAATCAAAAGCTTTTTCATTATATTAGCAACTGTGCTGACCTTTTCAGAGAACGTGTTTATGCCTCCATTACGCTATTAGTAGTTTGAAACCAATCTCCTCTGAGCAGAGTGATCAACAAATAGGCTCTTTACTGTGGAGCTCTTTGGTTATTTAGTGCTGAAATCAGTGGCAGGAAAAGCGAAGTCATGTGAATCTTCAGGAAGTGATGTCCACATCTACATATAATGGAAGCTGAAAGCATATTAATTATGCTTTGCATTAATGGGAGCACTTAAAAATCTTCAAAAGACTGTTTTAGCTTCACCTGTCCTCCATAGCCCCATTGAAATCCATAACATAAAGCAAACAATTTACTGTCTCATTTCCATAGTTGCTCAGCTCGGCCTATAGCCTTGGGCAACTAACATTCAATGGTGATGTGCTTCTGGCTTGTAAAGACCTTCAAGGCCAAGCTCATCCGGTGGTGGAGGAGTCACACACCAGCAGCGCATGGCTAATTTATTGACCCGTCCCTTTTGTTCTGCATGGAAACAGGCCTTTGCTGTCACCGGCGACCACGGACAGGAAGCAATGAGCGACCCGTAATGACACTTGAATCACGAGAGGCACCACGTTAACGCACCAGCCAATGGTTTGCTGCTCGCTGTGCTGAGCTTACAGGAAGTGTCATGACCATCACGGCCAGGCAGAGTTGTGGGGTCCAGCAAGTGTAATTCATATTCATAATGTATTGTAAGGGCTGGTATAAGATGATGGTAAAGCTGAGCTTGTGCGTTTTATGCAAAAGCTGTTGTGATGACAAGAGGCTGTTTTCGTGCAGGTGGACTGGAGAACAGACTTTGAGCTGAACAGACTTGGCTGAATTACATTTGCTAAATACTTTGTCAGATTATTCCCAGATTTTCTGACTAGTGTCCCTTGACCCTTGTTCCACAGTTTTTCTGAAATCAACTTAATCGGGTGTTTATGCACCGATAAGTGAGTGAAGGATCAGTGTTTATTCTGCTTTTTTCCCAGTGCAGCTCCCAGTTGGTCACCTGGAACTCATTCCTTTTTTTTTATGATTCTCAGAGCCTTCAACAAATGTTTTGAAGTGGTTGCCAGTTTGGTAACCAAGCATCAGCCTTTTGTTGCCAAAATTAGCAAATGTAATAGCTATCGTTTGTTTGCCTGACTGTTAATGGTTATACGTTATTAAACAATTCAGAATCTTTATTATAACAACATGGGACTGCATTGGTCTGAAGGTTTGTAAAGTGTTGTACATCATTGGCGAGGTCAATTTTAAAAGGCCGAATGATCTCATGCAAGCATCATCACAATTGTGAACATGTCAGATTGGAGCTTGCTCTTAAATGGCTGGGTGAAGATGAAATCATAGTTTTTAGTGGTGAGAACGGAGTGAACAGATTTAGCCCAGGTAGCCTGATTGCAGCATTCATATTTAGAAGCATGGTGTTTACTAGCCCCAGGTTTTCAGGCTGCCATTTTTAGTGATTTCAAACCATGGTCCGTCAACCATCAAATACATGGTTGATGGTATAATTTTGCATTATTCTAAATACTGTAAACACCAGATAAACCAGCTGTTGTATTATTGACAAAGAAGCTACGATTATTTGATGTCATATTAAACCACGCATGCACTTGCCAAAATTTTAAGGATTACAACTTTGAAGTCTCATACAGCATGATTTCATCTAGTTTTCAAATGGCAGCTAAGGCACATTTTAAGAACGCCCTGTTATGGTGATGTGCGGTAAATGCGGCTCTGCAGTGTGAAGGAGGTAGAAAGGTCTGAATGGAGGCCGAGGAATGTCTGGCCTAGTTCAAGTTAACAATATCCCAGAATTTCACACTTCGTTGTGACCAAGCCAAGGCATGTGTAACCTTAAACATAAGAGTCAAATCACAAGATTCCAAGCAGGGCTTCCTGTGAGAAAGGGGCCCCTGTGTCTGGCCCCTCCAAGTGCACAGCACTTACTTCGTTTTGGATGGCATCTGATAGAAAACCCACATTGAATCACTTCCCATGCTCCTTTTGTTCTTGCCACAATCTCATATTAAAGGGTTGTAATTAGCAAAAGGCTAGGTTGAAACAGACATTCAAGAATCCTACTTTTGAGCCAAATCTAGTTTTTGTAAATGTCAAATGGGAAAAAAGTAAACAAATGCTGCAGCAAAATAACAACAAAATGAAATGACAATCAATTTAGAAACTCATGTCCAGGTTTGAAAAGATTGCAGCCATTTATGATGAGATTCTGTCCATCCAGCCCATCAGCAGTGAAGCGTTCAACCAAAGTTACTGAAGTGGTAATGTTGGTCATTATTGGATGGATGCAGCAGAGGCAGCCTCCTTGGCACTTCCCATTTACTTTCTGTTTTTTTTCCCACCTCCCACTGAGTTCTGGTTTGCCTGCCTCCCACTCAGTCCACCATCCAATGTGCATTGCATCACAAATATAAGCCAGTACAGTGGTTGCCTGCCAGTAACATGCAGAACTATTTCTGCACAAGTGGCCTTTGCTAATTGATTGGTTTTAAATACTCTATGACTCAAGGATAGGAAATGTTTGCGGCGTGTTTTTTGTCGGTCTATAATTAAACATGGAGTATGTTTCAGGAGGAGCAGTCCGTCTGAGCAACCGGTGCCCTACAGTAGTCTGCGTATGTGCTCCTGTGTGTTGTGATGTAAGTCAGTGGACCCCCCCAGTCTGATTTAGAAATCCGAAATTTTGGTTATGTTGAGCAGTCTGGAGCCTGTATGGTTGTCATAGTGACGGGGGATGAAAACTCATGCTGCCTACTACTTAGTCGGCATTTTGAATAGAGTTGTTCATTTGAGCGGTTCCCCAAGTAGAGGAGCACAGTCATGACGATGTTCATGGCCACAGATGGTTTCATGGTATTATTATCTTGTGTTATACATCTGCTCCACACCTGAAAGATTAGAACTTGCATTCTCAATGCAGTGATTATCTGTTTGTGCTAAAATGTCCTTGAACAACAGGAAACATTATCATCCACAGCAGGGGTTTTCAAAGTCTCAGACTGTGGGCCTGCCTGCAGACAAAGCTCACCCCTGCTTAGTTTATTTACTATGTGCTTAGTTTCACTCAATTAATGGATGTGTATGGGATGACGATTATGTTATTTGATCCCATAGACACTCAACTCTCTGACTGAGCCAGGATGACCTAATATTGCCGTTTGACGTAAATTCAGACTACACCAAAACATTAAAAATATCTGCCCTAAGGCATTTATTAGTTTCTGACTGGATGTAAGAGTTGTAAAGAGTTGTCAGTGCCATGTTATGCATCTATTAGATTGTCAAGCTCCAGAAAATAACACCAGGTTTAAGTATGATATGAAACTTGAGTGAACCCTGTGGTGTGATGAGGTGAAGTTTTCCTTTTTGAGTTTGGAACTTTGAAATGAATACCAGCTATTTTCTGAGTTTAAGTATTTTTCTTTATGTGCTTCCCAGAACTGCTTGTCATGGGATCAGTTACAGCTCTTTGGTTATAAACATGTAAACACAAGCTGAGATTGTCTAATTGTCTCCTCATGATTTCAGACTTTAGTGTCTTGTCATATTTTGATCATTTTCTGTAATTGATCTGCGTTAACTTGGCCAATTTACCTTTCCTTACATTTTTGCCAATGTTGTGCCAGTACACTGAAATGCTCTTTTACCTTTTAATACATGTGTAAATAATGAAATCTCTTAATATTAACATACTCGAATAGAGAAATCAGCCAGGATATGAAGATCTCCTTTTAGTTGCGCAAGCATCTGTTTGAGGAGGTCACCGTTTGTTGGGCCAAACCCAGGTCGACTTCAAAACCTTGGCTTGTAATTTCAGGCGTTTTGGCCAAAGCGAACCGTCATGTCGACCCCGTTCTGAAAGTGGATCTGCTCTCAGGTTGCAGCTGAGCTCCTCGGCTATTACTGGAGTGCATCTCTGGCAGAAATCCCCGCTGCCATGGTTGCCACCTCGAAGCTCATGCCTCTTAGTCACCAGGGCAGAAATGTAACCTAATCAGGTGTCTGCTGCTCCCACTACATAAGCACGCAGAATGTGGACAGAGTGTAGATTGGCTGGTTTGTACGCAACCACGTGTGGCCAAACACTCTTGTGAACCATGTTACTATATGACACCCTGTAATTTTCACATTTCGCTTGGATTCCTTTTTCCCTTCTTGTATTGCTTAGGGCAGTAAAATTCACTTTCCATTTGCCCTCCTCCGCCTTCTGCTCGGGGGCTATTCCATCTTGCTAAAGTAGCTAGGAAATACAGTAGTTGCTTAAAGGTTACAGAAGTGTGCCTATTAGATAAAGATTACTGGTTTGCTTCCCCAGACTGAGTCAGAGTTTGCAGCTAGGAAGTGAACCATGTAACACCCTCTCCACCGCAACAAGTGCTCCGAGCAAAGTGCTTTATTTTCCATTCACTCAGTGGACTACTTGATGCCAAATGCTACTTGTTGTGGTTATTTTCAGTAGCTTATCCAAGGTGTGTTTGCATGCGTCTCTCAAAAGCTCTAGAGATGATTCCCATACGTGCATGTGGCTGTAAATGCCATTGCAAGTTGGCTTTTTATGCATTTTGCACGTGCAGTATAAAGCCATGTCTACACAGCAAAAATGGATCATAATGCGAGAGGAGAAAATCCGCCTTGACATTTGAACAAGACAGGATATCAATTGAATCTGCAACCAAAATTCAGATGGGACGAGCGCACACAGCTTGATGGTTCTGCCAATGAAAACGTTTGTCCCATCCTTGTATTTTAAAGGTGAACCCAAGCCTGACTGTCTCTAAGCTTCCTCTGTTGCTTTGAAGGAGCTGGTAACTTTACCCACTCCCAAAGTCACGAACAAATGCCGTTCTCATTACTCAACATGTTTGTTTTTTTGTTGACAAATTTCAACATTTGTATCACTCATCAAATTATTTTGGTCCCTGTTATGTTGTGGTTTGTGAAAGTAATCCTGTGTCGGAATTCCCGAGGAAGTGACTGCGGAGCCGCTCGGAGCTTTGGTGAGCCGAGGGTGAGTGAACATTCTGGGAGCGCTGGAAATGTATCCCACCCCCTTTCGCTCCTCCTCGGCCCTCCTGCAGCCCGGGGCATCTATTCTTGGTTCTCTCCTGAGGATAAATTCTTGCTGCAAATGTTTGGGAGCTAACTTGCATGGGGAGTAACCCCTCTGTATAAGGCCACCCTGCTGGCAGAGGGGCCCCAATGGCCCCAGTGTTGGCGAACTGAAAGGACAAAATATTCTGGATATGTGAGTGTGATGAACGTATCGTTCAAATCTTCATTTCTAGTAGAATCAGATCTAGCTGTTCCCCCCCATTTCCATTATGAGATCTATGTGTCTGCAGGCTTGGCATTTAGCATAATGCATGCTGGATTGGGATGAGGTAGGCCTTCAATCAATTGACAGTTAACAAGATTTGTATTTTTAACTAATCTTTTACTTTATGAAATGTGAAGTCTTGTCAGATATTAATAAAGTAATGAACTGAAAGAATCCACATTTTTGTCGAGAAATACAAAAATACTGGAACACTTAACTAAAGAATTTACCTCACATTTAAAACCGTCATGACCTTTCTGACCTCGGAGGCAACAGAGAGCTGCAGAGTCCAACACAGAGGAAGCTTTTCACTTTTATTTAACCATCTCACTCGGAGTAAAATAACTTCTCCACAGTTATGAGACAGGAGTTGATAATCCAACTACATCATTTAAATAGGCTGTGTGAACTTGTCCCGTTAGTGACCCAGCTAAGTTACAAGAGAGCTTTATTTTCAGTCTTCAAGACCTTTTATAGAACAGAATAATGTTCAGTGTTGAACAAGCAAACAGAACAGTAGAGAGAATATAAAAGCTCTGTCAGCTCTCTCAGCCAGGTCGCTGAGGAGTTACCTAGTTAGTTAAAGATATTGTTATACAACAGTTTTCACAGGCTGTTTAGTGCTCCCCAACTGACCTTCATATGCAAAATTATATAAATGATGATTCCACAGCTTCACAGAGTGCACACACACAGGTTGGGGTGCACTGTGGCTCAGAAGGTGAAGAGTGGTTCGATCCCTGGCCCCTGCAGGCTGCATGCTGAAGTGCCCTTGAGCAAGACTGTGAACCAGAAATTGCCCCCAATGGCTGTTCTGACTCTCAGATGCAGGTTAAGCCACTGAGTTCTCTTGTTCAGTCGAGGTTCACCTACTGTTGCTGAAATAAGATTCTCTCTAACTGAATTTGTTTGATGCCAGTTCAGCGATATGTCAGTGTTTGCTGTGCAGATCTGACAGATGCTTGCTGATTCTTTTTTTTTTTTGCATTCTTTTTCATGGTTGATATTTTTCCTGTTTTATTCACAGTGATCATTATTGATTTCTCTCTTTTGTCCTTCAGTGAGTTCAGGTGCAAAGTGCATGTTAAATAAATATGGTGCCAAATATGGCACATGCAAGGTGAAAGTGTTTTAACACACATTTTGAACTGAAAGGATCAGCCTCACTATGATCCCTCACTGATTTAATTTGGACCCATGACATACTTTTTTGACCCAGTACAAGAAATCCCTGTAGTTAATTTCCTGACTTGAGGTAGTTTTGTGTTGGATGTGTCTGGATTTGCAACCCTCTAGAACAAATCCAACCTGACAGTGCAAAATTCTGCAGATGGACAGCACCAGAAATAGACCTTTAAGTGGCTGCTAATGTATGACTGTTACACAATCATACTGTCAGTGCTCCTTGCCCTTGGCCCAAACCTTTCTGTCTGGAACAGACTTGCCTACACTCCCCACCTCCCTGCGAGCCTCCGATGCTGCTTGTGGAGGTTGTACAGTTTGAATAGAGCTATATAAGGGAAACCATTCTTTGTTTATTAGTTAAGGGAGAGTACATGGGAGTGCTGCCAGGCCTCTCAGAGTAGAAAACGGGGACAGAGGGAAGATGAACACCACTCAAACAGAGTGCACTCTGCTATGTGGAGCTGTAAACATTGCTCCTTTTTTTTTTTTTTTTAAGGCGGCGTTATGAGTGTGGCAGCTGGCTTACATTACATGTGGAGAGCTCAAGTGTTAATCATGAGGCTGAAAATAGCCTTTTATTTTTGCGCCATGCTATGGGCAGTGTGTGCTTAATGCAGCCAGCCACAAGGATACAGTGGTTACATTAGCTGCCTCTGAGTGACTTCATCTGGTGTCATTAGATTTATGAGCAGTGGAGATTGATGGAGACAGGCCATCCACCTGCTGCAGGCAGGTCCTCTGCTGGTGGGACTCGTAGTTTAGCAGTAGTAGTTTTGTGGATGTGTTTTAGATATAGTGGTAGTTTTGCTGCATTCGAGTGCACTACGTAACCCATTTTTAGGATGCAAAATTCTTCTGTTATATTATAGTCTACTTTCTATTTTAGGTGCAATATTATGTTCATTATCATGTGCAATACTCTCAGTCAGGTGCAATGTCTGCTATTACGGTTAATGTCATGCTTTCCTCTGCATTTTCCGTAGACACTTTGCATTGTATATTTTTATTTGATGCTCTTTAGATGTATTTTTTGATGCTGTAATTTATGGAGTACTCTGGCACAAGAATTTCCTTCGGGATTAATAATCTTCTTATCTTATCTTACCAGTGGATTTCATGTTCAAAACATCCCTCTTTGGAATGAGCAGTTTGCTGGGCCTCGGCCTTTTGCTGTTTGCAGCATGAGCATGAATTTTTAAAGTTAATAAAAAGCACAGTAATATTACAAAAAAATAATATTAAAACTTATATTAGCTGACACCAGGGGGTTAACCCTAACCTTCTCTCTATATGGCTCTGGTTATTACTGAGTCACTGATTGTTGTTTGAAGGGTGGTGTTTCTCTTTTTGTGTCTGGAGAACTGCTCATCCAAACTACTTCACCCATGACACTGCGCTACCTTGGCTCCTCGGCAGTACACCCACCAAGTGTGAAGTCGAGCAGGTGAACGGTTGTTAAGAAAATTGAAGAAAAGACGTACATACAGACAGAGATTGCTTTCTTTCAGTGTGATGAAACCTACAAAGAAGAAAAAGGAGGTCAGCTGACTGTTGAACTGTTCAGGGTTTATTTGTTTTGTTGAAACAGCTTCTTTTACCACAGGACTAAATCCGTCAGTGACGTCTTCACTTTTAAAAACTTAAATGAGACCATCTGTCTGTATATTAACTCATTAACAAGGCTGAGGTTTATTGGGAGTACAGTTGTCGGCTGGGCGGTGCAATGCTGAGATTCAGTTGTCAGCTTTGTGTGATAAACTTGCCTGCACAGTTTGCTACTGAATTATATTATTCATTGAATCAACTCAGCACGAACTGATTGGACCTTTCCTTCAACTTGTTGATGTGGTTTTTTGTGTGTAGGATTAATGAAAAGCACGGGATTTGATGCTTCATAAGCACTATATGCTTCTTTTCTAAGCCCACTCTCTGCAAACAGCTTGCATAATCACTTCCCTTCCCAGTATGAATTTAATTGAGATAATCCAATATCAGTATTTTCTGCTTTGCCAATTTAAAATAGGATTGTTTATAGTAATCTTCTCAGCTTAAAGTTGGTGCGCAGCTTTTCATATGGACATGTCTATGGGGAGCTTGTTCTCCAGCTGGCATCGAGACAAATGCTGCATTGTCAGATTCCTCTCTTTAAATGGACTTGGGCGTTTTGTCTTTTGGACTCGGGGTAGAATGCCAGCCTTGTCCTCACTTGGGTTACTTATCTCCCCAGTGCAGAGCACACCCTCGGGGAAATTACTTGGGGGCCATCCCCACCCACCCCTTCACCTCCTCGACAACGTGATTGAATGATGTCTCTCCCTTTGAGGACTGAGTTCCCTGTTTGTTACTTATACCGTTAGTCAGGCGTCCTCCCAGTGAGACTCCGAGATTATCTGTGGTTGTAAGGCTGGTAGGCAAACACCAGGTGGGAAATTTATTGCTGGCTGCTCTTAAGGGAATGTTCATGCAGAGACTCACTGCTGATTTTGAATTGGCAACATGCGTTGCTAGGATTTAAATGGCAGTTACAAGTGGCAGATGGGAAATGGGATTTTTGTTTTTGATCTGTTTTCCCTGATGTCAAGTGCAGCTTGTTCACTAATTGGAGTTTTGTCAACTGTGCTGCCAAATCTTTTGCTTCCGTACAGCTGTGGGGGCAAGCGAACGCTCCTGAGCAACCTGGCACCCCTGTGCGCTTTGGACCGCCACGCATTCCACAACTTTCCTGGACCCTACAGGCCTGTTTTTACAACAGACCGTGCTTACAAGAAGCAGACACACACTTGTTTTTCTGGTTTTATGGCAATGGATGCAGAGGTAGCACTTGGCATGCTGTTTGTGTTGGATAGTGTTAATACACAGCAGGACATGGAGATATTAAAGGAATAGAAAATAATTAGTGAATCTGTTCATTTGCTTTCTTGCTGAATTAGATGATAAGATTGGTACACTCTTATATCTGCCCATTAAAGCAACTATAAATCATATTTCTGTATTCATGATAGATCACCTCAGTACTTGGATGTACTTTCAGCTCTGTACAGCTTTAAAGGGTCTTGCAGCTCATTGTTTTGATTTTCTGGTGCACAGCTTTAATGTTTTGGTTCATTCTCACTGCTCTCATGGCATCATATTTGGTTCTTAAACCTGACTGTACTCAACGTGCTCGGCACTGAACGGCAGACTGTCGGAGACTAGCTGAACACAGAGCAGCATTTAGCAGCTAATGAGCTTGATATTTCCCCCAGGAGTTTTGTAGAGACCAAAATAAAACTAAAAGGAGAGTGTAATTGGACTTGCATACATCAGGTGAACATAAACCCGACTCCAAACGAATGCTAATGTAACTCTTTAACTGAATACGTGATAATGTGTGTACCACCCAGGATTCCAAAAAAATTGAATTGTAGGTTTAAGTATGAAGCTGGAGCAAACAGGTGATACAGCTTCTCTGTCTCTGTCCAAAGGTAAAATCACAACACCTGTAATTTTTATTATATATAGAACTTCTCAGTCCTAATGTCCCATTTAGTAATATTTTCTTGTTGTCATCTTCACTGTGTTGGTCCCAGCATTCTGTAGCATGCATTGATTTCAGCGTGCCGGCCTCGTCCATCCCTGCCTTTGGTGCGGTGGCGGTATTCCTGCTGAAAGATAAGCCACCCTGGAATCAGCCCCAGTCTGCTGACCGAGCAAGAAACAGTAGCAACCCCCCCACCCCCAGCTCCTCCTCCCCGATCCACCACCACCACGCGTTCCCTCTTTATCTCACTCGCTTTTTTTTTTCTTTTTCTGCCACCCCTCTCTTAGTGTCTCTCACCCCCTATCTCCATTTCACCACCCCGCCCGTTCTCTCCTCAACCCCGTGGCTAGCAAGCATGTCAACACCTCGGCTGCAAACCCAGTCACGGGGATGATATGACACGGCTTGCCTTGCGGGGCCGTAAATCAGCACACACATCTGGTAAATGGATGAAGGCTCATGTATTGATGGACAGAATATTCACGCTGGCTGTGTGACATTTTGACGCTTTTTTCAATGCGTTCGTCTGGCTGTCTAAAAAAATGGACTCCTCACGCATGATTTGTGATGGTTGGAAGTAGGTCACCTGACCTTCATTTAGCTGGCGTTTAGGATCACTGTCGCTTGCCTGCGAGGACACATCATGAGAAATGATTGACCTGAGATTGTTTTGTATGCAGTTGAAATGGTTTACTACGGGAGGAAAATCAACCTTAAGAGGATTTTAATTAATACTCTGATTCTTTCACACTGTAAATGCTGGAATGCTGTAACCTACATTTTGCACCATCTGTTTATCTCAGTTACACTTAGGTACATTAGCTTATTAGACTAATCAGATAATGAATGCATTTTGCATTCGTGAAAATTTGTTTTGACCCAGATAACTTGTCATATTTAGCCTATAAACCAGTTTCAGGTTATTAAAATGTTTGACCAAGACCTGATTTCAGGAGGGATTTTCCACAAATAGAAAGTGTGTTTGGTTACATGATAAGGGGGTTAAAAATCTGCGAGAGGACCAGTCAGATTTGAACCAGAATGATTGCATCCGTGTTCGAGGCTTTAAGCTGAAAAGCAGAGGTCAAGCAATTTCACAGTGAGGAATTTATATTCTGCAGAAATGAAATGGTTTGAACTACTACCAGAACCTGTTGAGCATTAATGTGAAAACATGTGTGACGGCTACGCAGATTAGGCATTTTGATTGGCACAATATCTGTCTTGAATAGACACTTGGATTGTGCCTCCACCGTGTGCTCCCTCACTGCTTCTTTAGATGCAAACTCAAGTCTTTTACCACATAAATTAGCTGCTACAGTGGCATATTTCGACTTATCTCCAAACTCTCATTCATCAGCTAGGATCTTGAAAAGCAGGACTCATGCATGTGTGTGTGCACATTCTCAAGCATGTGTGCCTGTCATTGCCATCTGACTCTCCAAACAATGCCGAGCATTTAATGTGTATGAGGTGAATTGGGAGCGGCTCCTGCCTGCTACTAACAATAGAACTGACAAGCAAGGGGCCAGGCTTTCACTTTGCAGACAGCAGTTAAAAAAAAAAAAAAGAGTGGGTTTGGAGTAGCTGGATTGTTCACCCACAATAGGCAGCTGCAGCCCTGTAAGGCAGTCTACCTCCCTGTGTCATGTTTCTCTTCTTCTTTAGTGTCCCTGAGCCTCTGCCCAGCCACCAGCCCTGCTTTTTAATTGGTTCTCCTGCCTGCTGCTTGTCTTACCTGCCTGGGATTGTTATCACATCAACTGGCCCTGGAATTGCAGTGGACTTTTGAAAAAAGGCGCTGCAGGGAAGTGTCGCTCCTAGAAAGTCACTCATCCATTTAGACAACCCAAAAAACTGCAAAAGCTGCTAATGGAAAAGATAAGGAATGGCAGAGCTGTGCTTATCCTAATTAAAATGTATGTCAATCCATAGAGCTGTTGAGTGAATTGGGTTCTTGGCGGCCAAAGCGGCTGCAGCTACAGTAGCAGACAGTTAAATGTCTGCTCGCAGCTGTCCACCCAATGAGCGGATTAGAGGACTCCCATATCTTTGCGGCTGAGATGCAAAAGAAGATTAGGCCGGCAGCTCATGGAGGGTGGGGGGGGCGGTCCTAATCTGCAGGACTGCCAGGGTGAGACGCTGCCTTTTTAACGGGGCTTTGATGATTTATTGTCTCTTGTAAGTGATGTACTCGCTTCTGTGGCTGCCTGTGCGTTTTTTATGAGTCATCAGTGAGGGTGAGTTTAAAAGCGAGGCTGTATGTGCCAGCCAGCGTGAGAGGCAACACATTACATACAGAATAGTTGCCTCTAATCAAGTCAGTTACTAATAGTCTTTTTCTAAAGTAACTGGTGCAGCATTCTCATTAGCTGTGATGCCATTTCATCAGCACGAAATTGGTATATGCAGACCTCAGTGGCTCAGTTGTGTTCCACTGTAAACATTATTACCACATACGGACCCAATTTTACAAAATGCCTTCCATTTTAAATCAACTATTCACACTGATGTGGTCTTGATTAGATCGTTGAAGCCATCTCGTAGGTACAGCGCGGTTTGATCTCGCATCCACGTTGAGATCTCCACTCCAGGTGGTGTT